>JAWHQI010000578.1:0-614568 GCA_033032865.1 Dactylorhiza incarnata
AAAATTGGGCAACTAGATCAAGAGTTCTGTCTGTTTGATGTTTATGTGTCATTTGGAGCTAATCCCACATTACCAATGCAACCCACTGTAGATCAGCCAGTACACAAAATGGAATGCGTAAAATATGTTCTCCATTAGATGTAGGGCTCCGATCTCATTCCAAAAAGGCATGTTGGGCAAAAATCAGACAACCAGATCAAAAGTTATGGATGTTTGAAGTTTAGGTGTCAATTAGAGCAAATCCGTCTTTCCACTGCAATCCACTATCCGCCGACCACTAAATTAACTCAATCGAGTAAATCCTATCTCTATAGGATGTATGGCTCCTGAGCCTTTTCGGAAAAGTTATTTTGGACAAATCCGAACAAACGGATCTAAAGTTATAGCTGTTTTGAAGTTTAGGGTCATTGGAGCTAATCCCACATTACCACTGCAACTCAATGTATATCGACCACTAAATGAACTAGATTGGGTAAAACTTGCTCTCCATTGAATGTAGGGCTTAGACCTTATTTTTAAGAGGTTTTGGGGCAAAAATCACACAACCTGATCAAAGTTATGGTTTGTTTGAAGTTTAGGTCTCCTTTGGAGCTAAATTTCGCATTACCAGTGCAACCCGCTCTATATCGACAACTAAATGGAACTGCAATGGGTAAACCTTTGCTTCAATGATGTAGGGCTCGACGCTCATTCCTAAAAGGTGTTATGGGGGTAAAATCAGACAACCAGATCAAAAGTATTGTTGTTTAAAGTTTGAGTGTCATTTTGAGCTAAATCTCTCACTTTCACTACAACCGCATCTAAATTCTTTCATTTTGAAATTTATGTGTCATTTGGAGCAAAATATCACATTACCACTACAACCCACTGTATATCGACCTCTAAACAACCTTGATGGGTAAATTGTTCTCCATTGGATTTAGGGCTCTGATCTCATTCCGGAAAGGTATTATGGGCGAAAATTGGACAACCGGATAAAAAGTTATGGATCTTTAAAGTATAGGTCTCCTTTCGAGCTAAATAACTTATTTCCAACCCGCTGTATATTGACCACAAAACAAATAGGAATGGTAAAACTTGTTTTCCATTGGATGTAGAGATCCGAGCTCATTCCAAAAGGTGTGTGCGCCAAAATCGGACAACCAGTTCAAAAGTTTGGCTGATACAGTTTATGTGTCAAGAGAGCTAAATCCCGCATTACCATTGCAACCCATTGTATATTGACCCCTAAAATGAGCTGGAATGGTTTAAAATTGTGCTCCATTGGATGTATGCCTCCGAGCATATTCCGAAAAGGTGTTGTGGGCAAAAATCAAACATACAAATCAAAAGTTATGGCTGTTAGAAGTTTAGGTGTTCATTTGTAGCTAAATTTCACATAACCGCCGCAACCCGCTATATATTGACAACTAAATGACTAGAATGGCTAAAACTTGTGCTCTAATGTATGTAGTGCTCTGAGCTAATTCCGAAAAGGGGTTGTGGGGTAAATCACACAAACTGATCAAAAGTTGTTGCTGTTTAAAGTTGGAGTGTTATTTGGAGCTAATCTCTAATTTCACTACAACCCCGTTAAAAATCTGCCATTTTGAGTGTGTGTCATTTGCAGCTAAATATCGTATTACCACTACAACTCACTGTATATCGACCTCTAAACGAGCTGGAATGGGTTTAAATTGTTCTCCATTGGATTTAGGGCTCCGATCTCATTTCGAAAAGGTATTGTGGGCAAAAATCATTCAACCAAAAAAGAGTTGTCCTATTCTCGAATGGGTAAATCTTATTCCCTGTTGGATGGAGAATGCGAGCTCTTTCCAAAAAAGTGTTGTGCCCAAAAAATCAAACCTGAATCAAATGTTATGGCTCCTTGAAGTTTATGTGTATTTTGGAGCTAATCCCGCATTACAACTGGAACCCACTGTATATCGAACAATAACAATCTTAAATAGTTATATCGTCTACTCTCCATTGGATGTAGGGCTCTGAGCTTATTCTAAAAATGTACTGTAGGCAAAATGTGGCAACTGGATCAAGAGTTCTATTTGTTTGACGTTAGGTGTCATTTGGAGCTAAATCCCACATTACCACTGCAACCCACTGTAGATCAACCACCAAACAAACTGGAATGGGTAAAACATGTTGTCCATTGGATGTAGGGCTCCAATCTCATTCCAAAAAGGCATTGTGGGCAAAATCAGACATTCAGATCAAAAGTTATGTTGTTTAAAGATTAGATGTCAAGTAGAGCAAAATCTCTCATTTCCACTGCAATCCACTATCTGTCGACCACTAAATGGACTCGATTGAGTAAATCCTATTCACCATAGGATGTATGGCTCTAAGATATTTCAAAAAGGTGTTTTAGGAAATTTCGGACAAATAGATCAAAATTTATAGATGTTTCAAGTTTAGGTCAGTTGGAGCTAAATCCCACATTAGCACTACAACTCAATGTATATCGACCACTAAATGAACTAGATTGGGTAAAACTTGCTCTCCATTGAATGTAGGCTCAGAGCTCATTTTGAATAGGTGTTGTGGGCAAAAATCACACAAACTGATCAAAATTTATGGTTGTTTGAAGTTTAGGTGTCATTTGGAGTTAAATTCTGCATTACCAGTGCAACCCGCTCTATATCGACAACTCAATGAACTGCAATGGGTAAAACTTGTGCTTCCATGAATGTAGGGATCCACGCTCATTCCTAAAAGGTGTTGTGGGGTAAAATCAAGCAGCCTGTATCAAAAGTTATTGTTGTTTAAAGTTGAGTGTCATTTGGAGCTAAATCTCTCACTTTCTCTACAAACCGCATCTAAAATTCTTTCATTTTGAAGTTTATGTGTCATTTGGAGCTAAATCTTGCATTATCACTACAACTCACTGTATATCGACCTCTAAATGACCTTGAATGGTTTAAAATTGTTCTCCATTAGATTTAGGACTTAGATCTCATTCTGAAAAGGTATTATGAGACGAAAATCAGACAACCGGATAAAAAGTTATGGATCTTTAAAGTTTTAGGTCTCCTTTCGAGCTAAATACCTTATTACCAACCTGCTGTAATATTGACCACTAAACAAACTGGAATTTGTAAAACTTGTTATCCATTTAATGTAGGGCTCTGAGCTCATTCCAAAAAGGTGTTGTGCGCAAAAATCGTTCAACCAAATCAAAAGTTATGGTTGTTACAGTTTATGTGTCAAGAGGAGCTAAATCCCTCATTACCATTGCAACCCATTGTATATTGACCACTAAAATGAGCTGGAATGGTTTAAAATTGTGCTACATTGGATGTATGCCTCCGAGCATATTCCAAAATGGTGTGGGCAAAAATCAACATACAAATCAAAAGTTATGGCTGTTAGAAGTTAGGTGTCATTTAGAGCTAAATTTCGCATAACCCACTATATGTTGATAACTAAATAAACTGGAATGGGTAAAACATGTGCTCAAATGTATGTAGTGCTCCGAGCTCATTCCGGAAAGGTGTTGTGGGGTAAAATCAGACAACCGAATCAAAGTTGTTGCTGTTTAAAGTTTGAGTGTCATTTGGAGATAATCTCTCATTTTCACTACAAACTCGCATAAAAAATTCTACCATTTTGGAAGTGTGTGTATCATTTGGAGCTAAATCTCGTATCACCACTACAACTCACTGTATATCGACATCTAAACGACCTGGAATGGGTTTAAATTGTCCTCCATTGGATTTTGGGCTCTGATCTCTTTTCGAAAGGTATTGTGGGCGAAAATCATGCAATCGGAAAAGTGTTGTCTTATCTCGAATTGTTAAATATTATTCTCTATTGGATGGAGAATACGAGCTCTTTCCGAAAAATGTTGTGCACAAAAATCGAACAACCGAATCAAAAGTTATGGCTCCTTGAAGTTTTAGGTGTAATTTGGAGCTAAATCCCGCATTTACCACTGGAACCCACTGTATATGAACTTGAATGGTTATAAACTACTATCCATTGGATGTAGGGATCTGAGCTCATTCTAAAAGGTACTATTGGCAAAAATTGGGCAACTGGATGAAAAGTTCTGTCTGTTTGAAGCTTATATGTCATTTGGAGCTAAATCCCCATTACCACTGCAACCCACTGTAGATCAACCACTAAATGAACTAGAATGGGTAAAACATGTTGTCCATTGGATGTAGGGCTCCAATCTCATTCCAAAAAGGCATTGTGGGCAAAAATCAAACAATCAGATCAAAAGTTATGGATGTTTGAAGTTTAGGTGATCTATTAGAGCAAAATCCCTCATTTCCATAGCAATCCACTATCCGTCGACAACTAAATGAACTCGATCAAGTAAATCCTATTCTCCATAGGATTTATGGCTCTGAGATCTTTCTGAAAAGGTGTTTTGGGAAAACCACGACAAACAGATCAAAATTTTTAGTTGTTTGAAGTTTAGGTTTCAGTTAGAGCTAAATCCCACATTACCACTGAAACTCAATGTATATCGACCACTAAATAACTAGATTGGGTAAAACTTGCTCTCCATTGAATGTAGGGCTTAGAGCTCATTTTTGAAGAGTTGTTGTGGGCAAAAATCACACAACCTGATCAAAAGTTATGACTGTTTGAAGTTTAGGTGTCATTTGGAGTTAAATTTCGCATTACCAGTGCAACCTGCTCTATATCGACAACTAAATGAACTGCAATGGGTAAAACTTATGCTTCAATGAATATAGGGCTCCGAGCTCATTGCTAAAAGGTGGTGTGGGGTTAAAATCAGACAACTAGATCAAAAGTTATTGTTTGTTTAATGTTTGAGTGTAATTTGGAGCTAAATATCTCACTTTCACTACAAACCACATCTAAAATTCTTTCATTTTGAAATTTATGTGTCATTTGGAGCTAAATCTTGCATTACCACTACATCCCACTATATATCGACCTCTAAATGACCTTGAATGGGTTAAAATTGTTCTCCATTGGATTTTAGGGCTCCGATCTCATTCTAAAAAGGTATTATGGGCAAAAATCAGACAACCGGATAAAAAGTTATGGATCTTTAAAGTTTAGGTCTCCTTTCGAGCTAAATACCTTATTACCAACTTGCTGTATATTGACCACTAAATAAACTGGAATTGGTGCAACTTGTTATCCATTTTATGTAGGGCTCTGAGCACATTCCAAAAAGGTGTTGTGCACAAAAATCGAACAACCAGATCAAAAGTTATGGCTATTACTGTTTATGTGTCAAGAGGAGCTAAATCCATCATTACCATTGCAACCAGCTGTATATTGACTACTAAAATGAGCTAGAATGGTTAAAATTGTGCTCAATTGGACGTATGCCTCCGAGCATAATCCAAAAAGGTGTTGTGGGCAAAAATCAAACATACAAATCAAAAGTTATGGCTGTTAGAAGTTTAGGTGTCATTTGGAGCTAAATTCCGCATTACCACTGCAACCCGCTGTATATTGACAAATGAACTGGAATGGTTTAAACTTGTGCTCCAATGTATGTAGTGCTCTGAGCTCATTCCAAAAAGGATTTTGTGGTGGTAAAATCAGACAACCAGATCAAAAGTTGTTGCAGTTTAAAGTTGGAGTGTCATTTGGAGCAAAATCTCTCATTTTTCACTACAACCCGCATTAAAAATTCTGCCATTTTGAAGTGTGTGTCATTTGGAGCTAAATCTCGTATTACCACCACAACTCATTGTATATCGACCTCTAAATGAGCTAGAATGGGTTTTAATTGTTCTCTATTGGATTTAGGGCTCCGATCTCATTCCGAAAAGGTATCGTGGGAAAAAATCAGGAAACCAGAAAAGTATTGCCTTATTCTCGAATGGGTAAATCTTATTCTCTGTTGGATGGAGAATATGAGCTCTTTCCGAAAAAGTGTTGTGCGCAAAAATCAAACAACCGAATCAAAATTTATGGCTCCTTGAAGTTTAGGTGTAATTTGGAGCTAAATCCCGCAATACCACTGGAACCCACTATATATCGAACAATAAATGAACTTGAATGTGTTGATACCGTATCCGGGGAGGATCGGCTAAAGCCAACCGGTTCGAGGGGATACAGAGTCGGTATAGAAAACAAAAAGAGTCTTTCATATTTCGCTTTGATTTCTAGCGTCATTGAAATCAAAATTTTGTAATCAATTTTATTAATAATAATCATGTCTCTCTTTGTGTAATAAAATTGATGTGTTCTTCATTTCTCTAAATTGGTTTATTATCCTCTCCTTTATTATATAACAATTTAGATCTTTAAATAAAATCACTATTTTGATTTCTTATCATAAGAAACTTTTCAAAATATAATATAAAGTTTTTAAACCCTTATTCACCCCCCCCCCCTTTAAGGGCGCCTACCGATCCAACAGGTATTGTATCCCTGCGTTGGATGATATTCGTGCAAAGATCTGTAGTAAAGCGCATGACTCTAGTGTTTCCTATCTTCTTGGTTCCACAAAGATGTACAAAGACCTGAAGCAGATTGTTTGGTGGTCAGGTATGAAGAATGATATAGCCAGATATGTTTCTGAATGTTTAACTTGTCAGTGCATGAAGGCGGATCATAAGAGGCCTGGAGGTAAGTTGAACCCGTTGGTTGTTCCAAGCTGGAAGTGAGAGAGTATTTCAATGGACTTCATTACCGGTTTGACGAGATCTCCCGGAGGACACGATTCGGTGTGGGTCATAGTTCACCGTTTAACAAAGTGTGCTCACTTTGTGCCTTTTAAGGACCGTCTATTCGATGGAGAAGATAGCAGAGCTCTATTTGAATGAGGTTATCAGATTACATGGTGTGCCCGTGAGCATTATGTCGGATCGGGATTCAAGGTATATGTCTCATTTTTAGCGAAGCTTGCAAGGAGCCTTGGGCACTGACCTTAGATACTCCACCGCTTACCATCCTCAGACCAATGGTCAGACAGAGTAAATCATATTTTGGAAGATATGATCAGGTGCTATATTTTAGATCATGGGGGAGCTTGGGATAAGCGTCTTGGATTGATGGAGTTTGCCTATAATAATAGTTATCAGGAGAGTTTGCAAATGGCCCCCTTTGAGGCTCTGTATGGGAGGCATTGCCGAACTCCCTTATTTTGGGCCGAGGTTGGCGAGAGGTCGTTGTTAGGCTCAAAGGCTTTGGAAGAGATGAGCATTGCCATGACTCTTATCCAAGAGAAGCTTCGACTTGCTCAGGAGCGGTATAAGAAGTATGCCAATCGGAGAAGGGTGGATCTTGAATTTGCCGTCGGAGACTTAGTGTTCTTGAAAGTCTCTCCGATGCCGGGTGTTAAGAGATTTGGAAGGAACCATAAGTTGGACCCCCGGTATATGGGACCTTTCTAGATTGTTGAGCGCATGGGAGCGTCATCTTATAGATTGGATTTACCTGCTTCCTTCCCTAATGTTCACGATGTGTTTCATGTGAGTCAGCTGAGGAAGTGTTTGTGTGGTGATTGTCTTGTTCTTGATTCGGTGCCCGTGTTGCAGCCTAATCTTTTGTATGTTGAAGAGTCTGTCCGAATCTTGGACACTCAGGAGCGTGTGTTGCGCAACATGGGAGCTGGAGGCTGCCATGAGAGAGACTCATCATAACCTCTTCTCTTAAATTTCGGGTAAATCTTCTGTGAGTTAACCTTTGGATTTGACTCTATATCTTTCTTGATCTTTGGATTCAAGTTTTGGGACAAAACTTCTTTTTAGGGGGAATGACTGTAACGCCCCTGATTTTTTCGTTAATTATTTATGTGGTCGCTGTGATGTAATTTTGGCGTAAGGGCGTTACGTCAGCTCGTCAGGTTTAGTTTTGGCCTTAGCCTAGTTAAAGTGTGTAATTTGGATCGAGCGTGTAAGATTTCGTGTCGTTTCGAGTTATTGGTCAATTTTTTGTGAAATTTCTGCAATTTACTTTGCATGAAATTCTTAGTCTGCATTCGACGAACGATAGGCTAGCTGCGTTCAACGAACGGCAGGCTAGCTGTGTTCGACGAACTGCAGGCTAGCTGTGTTCGACGAACGGCAGGCTAGCTGTGTTCGACGAACGGCAGGCTAGCTGTGTTCGATGAACTGCAGGCTAGCTGCGTTTGACGAACGGCAGCTAGCTGCGTTCGACGAACTCGCATTGTAGCTGCGTTCGACGAACTGGCAATGCTGCGTTCGATGAACTCGCGTTGTAGCTGTGTTCGACGAACTCTTTCTTGAGTTCGACGAACGCCAAGCTTTCTGTTGGTTTAGTTCCGCGTTCGACGAATTCTTTCTTGAGTTCGACGAACGTCAAGGAACTGAGTTCGACGAATTCATGGAGGCTTAATATATATACATTAAGCTTAGGTTTTTTCTTCTTTTCATCTCCTTCATTTGTCGAACCAATCCAGCCGCCGAGCGAGATAGGCGAGAGAAGAGTGTCTTGGAGCTTCCAGTCGGCGATTCGAAGGCCGAAGTGGTCAGAATCACATTTGGAGTATAGATTTGGAATGCTCTCGGCGAGATCTTCGTTCTAGTGGTAAGCTTTTCTCATTTCGTGGAATTTTTGGAGTTAGGGGTTGTGACTTATTCCCTCTTTTCGACCCGAAAGGTTTCAGGTTTCGTGCTCGGGTGAGTTCTTGGCCGATCCATAGATTTTGGAGTGGAGAACTTCTAGTTTGCAAGGAATAAGGCAAGTGGATTTCTCCTCCCTCTCTCTTGTTTCTTAAATCCTTGTTTTTCACCTCATTTTGAACCCTTGTCGTGCTGAACGGCTTGTGTCTTTGAGGGTTGGTATGATATTTATTAACCTAGAATTTTTTCCCAAAATGTCTGGAGTTTTTCCCGGAGGATCTACAGCTGCCCGAATGTATTCCTGCTGTTTGAAATTTCTCGAGCTATCACCTAATCTCCCCGAGAAATTCGTGTGTCTTCTTTAAATTTCTCGAGAAAAATTTAACCCAGTTGGTCCCCTTCAATCTTCTCGAGAAACCCTATGTGTGTTCCCCCTACCTCTCGAGAAAACCCAAGTTTGTTCCCCTTTGATTTCTCGAGAAATCCCAAACTTACTCCTTTGATCTCTCGAGAGACCCTTTGGACTGAACCTTCTTTTCTCGAGAAATCACTGCTTAGTCCTTATTTTATTTCTTGAGAAATGCTTGTACAAATCCTCTTGATTCTCGAGAAATTGATGCTTTTTCCCTCTTAGTTCTCGGGAAATCCTAGGTCCTAGTTCTAAAATCCTGATCTAAACCTTGGGCCTCTCCTCCTTTCTCATGAAATCTTGTAACCCGTTGTGGTTAGATAACTTATGAGTTTTCCTCTGATGAATCGTCTTGAGCGGTGTTTACTTCATTTGTGACCCTATTCATAGGGTATCCTGGTGATTGTTTCTTCTCGGGCTTCGTACGGTGCCTAATTAAAGGAATTATTTAATAAGACCATTGCCTTTCTGCTTGCACGGTGGGTCGTGTTTTGGGGGGCAATGGGGAGTGTTGTAGCCTTGCACGGTGGCCATTTTAGTGGTGAACCGCAGGCTTGGCCTGTGGTCCCGTGGGCCGTGTTTGGGTGGTTGGGGATAGAAACCCCACCCATTTTTGGCTTTGGGTGGCAGTGGATAAAGGACCGCCCCTGTTTAATTTGAGCTGATCAGTCTCTTTAAATAATGTAACAAGATAAATGAACTTTGCTTGTTCCTCTTTATGGTATTTGGTGCACTTGGTGCTTTGTTTAGTTCTTTGTTTGGAGCTTCTCTTTCGGTAAATCTGGCTTGGGTTGGTACCCCTTATGCCTTATTTACTTTTCTGCTTGTTTTCTGCCACTTGTAATTCCTTGCTGAGGCGTTCTTTGTTTTATTGAATGCCTCAGGTTCAGATGTTTAGCTGCTAGTGGTGTAGCCTGGAGTCTCCGGGAGTTTTTGTTGCTGTTATACCCCGCTACTGCGAGGTAGTTGTTTTTGGTTTTATTCTTGTGTTCAGACATGCTAGTTGGAGCCAATGGGTTAGTGTCATGTTGTTGACGCCCATTGTGCCCTTTGATACTTTATAGCTTACTTGTCAGTTTAATTCCACTACTTTTTAGATCTTGTGTATCTTGATCTCTGGGAATGGTTTATGTCTAGGTGCATTATAGTTATAAAAATGGTTTTTCTTTCATCCTCATTGCATTCTTTCTAACTGAAATCCTTATCTTTAATGTCGCCTAAAAGATATTTTCCTTACTTATACTACGCCTAGATTATGTGCATATCATTTACTTATGTTCTGTCATCACGTACATTTAGGACCTTAAGTGAACTAAATCAAGTATTTTCCGCGGCAATTTCATAAATTTTCTCGATGGACTAGTTGATCCACGAACTGAGAGACAGTTCTTACCCCCCCCCCCCCCCCCCCCCCGAACTCTAATAAATGATTTCAAATGATGATTTATCATGTAAACATGTTTTGATTATGTAAGTAATAGGTTTCCGCCTGAGAGTCTGCAGTTGTCTCCTGCATGACGTGGCATCATGATGGGTATTTTCTCTCACTCTGATATTCCTAAATTCGGAGAAAATGTGGGTTGTGACAGTTGTCTCCTGCATGACGTAGCTCTGATACCAACTGTCACAACCCGCATTTTCTCCAAATTTAAGAAAGTCTGATGGGTGGATCTTGTTTCTACCACCGTGTATAACAGGACTTCACCCCACAACACTCTTTAAATATTTCATCTTCTACTGAACTTTTATCTCATAATGCTGAAATAAATATTGCCCGGCAAAGATTGGCACATGTAGAATTGTGGACAAAGGAACTAGAGGAGCGCGTTAGTTGTGCAGTAGTAACTCGGAAGCTTTCCGGTGCAATTCCGGGTGGGAAATTTTCTCATCCGAAAAAACATCAATAAGGCTGCTGCCCCTCACTCCATCTGCGATCGCAAATCTCATACCTAGGAGCAGTATGATATTCCAATAATGTAGCTTCTTCCACTTGTTTCAGACCATGAGTTTCTCCCCCACTTTTTTCTTGTTTGGAATCACAAACAGCAATGTTTCCATCTTTACCTGCTTCATCAAATTAATTAGGGTCTTTATATTGGCATCCCGCGAATGGCTATTTGCAGCCCATTTATAATAGCAGCCCGAGAAGTCGATATTGGTAGCCCGATTGATATTGGCAGCCCAAATTTTAAAATAAAATTAGAGACTAAGACGTCATATTTAATTAACAATAACAGTCCATGGTCCATATTCCATAGTAAATTTAACATAAAACAAGATAATCTTTGAAGAATTTATATGTCCTCCAACAAATTCTACAAAAAAAATAGGACAAGGTCATTTTCATGACTCGGTTTTCAGACTTTGGAATACATTAGAGGCAACTAACCACTACTCCAGCATCTCTTTTCTCCCTTGATATGCATAAGTAATTGTAGAATGAAGCTCTATTGCATTGTTTAGTGGTTTTTATGATTGAAAAAACAACAATAAAAAATAGAATGAATGGAAAAAACAGTACCTGATTCGTTATTGGTCGAGAATGAAGTTAGAACTACCGATTGAAAAATCAACAATAAAAAATAGTATGAAGTTTCTGTATTTCTCCTTCACAGTTCATTTCGGCGGAGTAGCTCACTGCTATCCAGGTCTGAACATTCTCAACATAGTTGGATCGTGGTGTCGGCATCAATAGCTTGGGGCGATGAGTGGACTTTGGTTGTGAATCAAGACACCGTGATGGCCAGAAAAGCAGGAAGTGCAAGCTCCCCAGCACAAGGCAACGTGCGACCCCTCTTGGAGTACGCCACTGGCAACGATGTCTAGCTCCGAGAAGATCGCTAAGGGACAAGCAGCTAAGGTGATGGGCTGAGCGGCTTAGGCGATGGGGGCGGCGAGGGTTTCGCGAGTGCGAAATCGAGGAGGGGGCTGGTTTAGGAAAGGATTAAACCCCCGCTGCCTTTAGAGGATTTTTTTATTTAGGTTTAATATGTTTTTTGGGTTTTCTTAGGCTGCCATTAGCCAAATAAGGGCTGCCAATATAAAGACCCATTAATTATTTGTTCTTATAATCATAAGTTATTAATAGCAACTCATGCATGTTTTCAAATTCTACCCATTTACTACAATTAGGTGATTAACAAATATATTTTCTAGCACAAGATACACTGAAAAGTCACTTCCTTTTTCACATAATACAAATTTTAAGCGCATTAAAAATACTAAATCAGCACAATACATTTTAACAAAATACACAAGCTGTCAGATTTCTGGTTCGGTTCCGGTTCTACTAAATTCGTGAATCGAACCGTTAAGGTACGATTATTCAAAGTAGAAGCAAAACCTTATTTGGTTTGACCGGTTTCCGGTTCCAACAAAAAAATTTGGAACCATCGTGCCTACGATTCCGGTTCACTAAGAACCAAAACCAAGTTATTCAGTAGCGGTTTGGTCTGATTCTATGCGGTTCGGGTTCGGTTCCAGTTCGGTCACTTAGATTTTGAAGCCACCAAATTTTCTCAAAATTTGAAGCATTTTAAATGAAGTTTGAGGCCGAACTAAAATCGTAAACATTCTTCACCCTCATTATTAAAATCTGAGATTTGTAAAAAGAATTTGTAACCTAAATAATAAGAACAATGTTGATTTTTAAGTAAAACTCAAATAATAGATCTTAACTTTTACTCTAATTTCCTTTGTGAAACTATAGTACTTGCAATCTATTTTTTTCTTCCATTTTTTGGTTAATATGATTAATGGCCTACTACCTATGTTTTACTAACTGTAAATCAGGAATGCAAATGGTTTCTAAGCGTAGAAGTTCCATTACTTGATGTGTGAATGAAAACTTTCTGACAATGAAGACAAGTTGCATTTGCATTTACTAAATCTTTACTGAAATCCTTCTCCCATATTTCGGATCCTTTTCTCTTTTTACTATTAGAACAATCAGAAATGACTTGAGAAGATTGGTTGGATGGAGTTGAACATATAGATAGAATTATAATATGTACATGTTATACTCAAAAATGAAATTTTATTAAGCCAGTAGTAATTACTCAAGACTGCGATACCTTGACTGGGCGCGGAAGCAGAGGCGGTCCCAATTTCTCCATTCCGGTCATCACATCTCTTTCTGAAAAATTCACACTATGTTAACAACTATACAGAGCAATTAAAATCTTAAGAACAAATATGTTAACAATAGTGTATACATATTTGGATATCTTAAAAAAAAATGGAAGAAAAAAAGATTACTACCAAAAACAAACACATATAGAATAAGTGAATAACATAATTGTTGAACATAAACACAGAATAATATTTAAGTGTACAATCTAAAATATGGTATTTTACAAGAGCATTCTGCATAATTAATTTGAAGCAATAGTGAATTGATACAAAATTTAGTTCACAGCAAATATTTGTAACAAGCTCAGTATAAGTTTGGTATGAGCCAAGAATATTGGACCAACATTTTAGGTATTGGTTGAGTCTAAAGAAACAAGGGCATGAGGTCTTCGGTTCTAGAACAATTTCTATATTGTTTTTAATAGAAATCATGTGGAATAATTTCCTAAGGATTATACAATCCCCTTTCTGTCAGCACCCTAATAGCTCTAATTAGTAATTATTATAAGAACCATTGTCTACACTTGCTTGTGGTACACTTTCATATTTGCCAATCAGCAATGTCAGTTCGCCTTTTTCTATAAGCAAATAATTAAAAAAACGAAAGAAAGACTAGCTTACCCCTGAGATATCTTCTAAATATTTGTATATAGATATACACACATGCAACTTTATATATGCCCAGTCTTTGCAATCACAATGTCTTCTTATCAAACTTGTCGTTCCAGTTCAGGCAGCGAATGAGGATGTGGACTATGGGAACTAACAAAAAAATCTAAGCAACGCCAAAATAAGAAATGAACCACCGGTGAGCTCCCAAAAATGAACCGTCGGTGAGCAACCAAAAATGCCTCTCTCCCACGCCGAGGATCGGAGACTAAAAACCTGGAAAAAAACTTGAAAATGATCTCAGAAATGCGGCAAATACCTCCTTTCGTTTCCTTGTTCGGTGCTTCTTGGAGAAAATGGCGATGGTATGGTGTCATGTGACTCATGTTGTTGAAACGAGAGCCAAGGATAGCATACCAGCAGACTTGAGGTGAGGCATGATTATGAAATTGGATCGGAATGGGAGCCTGGGACTTCTCACAATCTCACCTGACATTCTGCCAAGCTGAATTAACTTTTGATTGAATAAAAAAATTATAATAATATTGTAATAACTAATAAGTAAAGTTGAAAATTTTAATTATTTTAGGATAAATAAAATTTATTAAAATAAAATTATAATAATAAACGTATTGCGGTTCAGTTTGTTTTGGTTCGGTTCGTTCAGGTTTAGAAATTCTATAACCGCCCAAGACATGTATGTTGCAGTTCTGATTCCGGTTCCGGTCCGGATTATAAAATGAAGGAACCTCACCAGGACCGTTGTTGTTCACGGTTCCAAAATTCAAACCATACACAAATATTTTGTGAACGGTTCGGTCCGGTTCTTTGCAGTTCTGGTTCGGTTCCGATTCGATTTATGGTTTTTTATTTTAAGTGACCGAGCTATGAGCTATATCACCACACCGCAACAAAACAGGTGAGCAATGGCATTTTTGGGACTTTCCTAGCAATTTTCAAGCCCGGCGAAAGCAATTGCGGCACTTTAAAATTAAAACATCATAAATGTGCTGCGATAGAGACCGACGCGAAAACTTAGTGCATTTTTTTAAGAAAATGCTGCCAAAAGTAGCGGTGTTTTATTTAAAAACAGCGTCGTGAATACTGAAACAATTTCAACTGCATTTTTTTTCTTCTCACGCTTTCTTTTAATCTCGTATTCAAAATTTTGTTATTTCTTTCCCTGGAAACTGTTGGAATATTTTAGTAATGTTTTAATTAATTCTGAAATGACATTTGTGCGTATAAATAGCTCATATAAAATATGAGATTATACATATACAATATTTTTCTCAACTTCTTCCTTAAGCTCTGATATTTTTGTTACTATTTTCTTGTGATACTACGTTTGCTTCATTCAGTGAAAATTCGGGCGCTCTATGCTTCTTCGTTGTCCATGCACATCGGAGTTTTGGGGTCTAGCCGGGTGTTGTACCTTGAAGAAGTGAGCATCGGTTGAAAGCCGTACCGAAGGGTAGTGCAACATCTATAGGGCAGTGATCACACGCATTACCTAGGCTCGATTTCTTACTTTACTTTTTATAGCATTTTATTTCATGTCCCTCTAATTATTTGTTTTCCATTACAAAAGAAGTCTACTAAAAAATATTTAATTATTTATTTCTAAAAGAAAATACGAAAATAATTGTTATTATATAAGCAAAATTTCTAACAATCTAAAGAAGTTAATTTTCACATCATAATTCTTGCGAAAGGTCTGTGTTGGGCTATCATCTCACAAACTGCCTAGTACCAGTGAGAGCCCGTCATTGGTTATTCCTTGGGAAGTCTGAGAATAAATAAATTTCTAGAATAAAAAATATTAATTAATTTTTGTTAGCTGCGCCTTAATTTATTTTAAATTACAGCTTTACTATGACATCTCACAATTCCAATGATTCTGCGGGGTTCAAACCCAAAAGTTTAATGGAAACGGTTTTCGTCGATGGCAAGCGCAAACAGAATATTGGTTAAACACTCTTGGATTATTATCCACTATCTTCGAACCTACACGAATAGAACAATCTGAAAACCCAATTACTAATGGAAATGCAAACACAATAGCTACTTCAATTCCATCGTCATCTTTTTCTAGTACCAAAACCACAAGAACATATGCTAGGCGTCTTCCATATAGAGATCCAGTTGATATAGAATACCATTGTAGGAATCGTATTCTAAGTGCTTTATCGGATAGCTTATACGATGTTTTCCTTCAATATCACGCTTCTAAAGATTTGTGGAATGCACTCGAGGCACGTTATATTGGATCGGGTGGCCAACCTTAGAGGGAGGGTGAATAAGGTTTTCAATCAACTATTGGAGATTTAAATAAACAACTATAGGAATGCACATTCTGGAGCTAGCGCTGGGAGGTAACCCTATCGCTTGGCGTTAGCTAAGGAAATAGTATATCATTTCGGGAATCGCACTGCTCCAACCAACATTCCACCAAAAAAATCACAGCAGTTTATACTATAAAATATAGAATACTAAAAAACATTATTTACACAAATACACTTAGATCTCCATGACGCCGGAGATCAGAGGCGATAAATATAAAGACCTTGGGTTTTCAATACCGACCCTAATCCAAGGACTTGTTGACTCTCTCCCTTCCCTCCCCGGAAAAGTCTTCGAGCCGCTCCTCATCATCCTCCCGGGAAGGGTCTTAGAGCCCACACTACTAGAAAAATAATTTTTAGCTACACTTTTTTTGCCATGGTTCAAAACCGTGGCTAATAGTAATGTTATAGCCAGGGTTGCCAAAATGTGGCTAATATTTAAGTATTAGCCACGACAAGCCAGAAACATGGCTAATTCTTAAGTATTAGCCACGGTAAGAAAAAACCGTGGCTAAAACTTTAGTTTTAGCCACAACAAGAAAATTGTGTGACTAATACTTAATATTAGCCACGGTAGGTCAGCGAGCACAGGCGATTTATTTTCTCTCCACGCCCCTTGCCTAACCCTAGATCACTCTGTCGCTCAGCCTGCCTCCCCATCGCTGTTCTACTCAGTGGCCTCCACTGATCGCAGTCTCCACCTCTACACATGCCCAATTGTTAAGGTACATATATTACGATCTCCTGCCGACAAGCTAGGGTTCTACGTATTTAGCCATTTTTATCGAACTGCCGGCTCGACGAAAATCTTGAATTCTCCAAATTGCATCGTCAATCTCTTAAACCCTCTTCAATCCCCCTTCTCCAAAATGCATCGGCGAGGGAATCCAAAGCAGCTTCCTCTTTTCTGTGTCATCCCTGGAGCTAGTCATCGTCGACTCCATGACCTATGGCATCGTCGACTCCAGGTCCTACGACATCTTTGTGCTCAGTCATTTTTATCCACCGGTTTTAATATCTTTGTTTATATCTCCTTCCCCATTTTTGTTCTTCTTCTAGCTATGAGGAATTAATATTA
Source organism: Dactylorhiza incarnata (assembly GCA_033032865.1). Lineage (NCBI taxonomy): Eukaryota > Viridiplantae > Streptophyta > Magnoliopsida > Asparagales > Orchidaceae > Dactylorhiza > Dactylorhiza incarnata. The sequence goes on from JAWHQI010000578.1 coordinate 17,095, forward strand.
TACATATTTGTAATGTTCTTTTTCATTCTTTGGTTTGTTTGGACTTAGATTTTTTAGTTTGATCTCGTTTCAGATTTCTAATATGCGTATTCGTTCTTGTTTGGTCATTCAACTCTTTCAGAATCTTATTTTGACCTATTGAATAAGCTTCTAATGATCCTAAGAAGGTAAAAGGAATTTAACTGGAGCTTCTTAGATATTTAGGATGAGAGAAGAATTATTGGCTTGAGCAAACGAGGACTCTCTTGCATAGTAATGGCATGTTTTGATCCTTCTAATAGTAATTCCTCTATTTTTATGTAGAGACTGCATCTTTCATAATAGATAGGCTTGTATGTTCATCTGTTAAATGCCATGTAGTAAAACAATTTAAGATCTTCTGTTTAATACAAGAAAATTTCGTACTGTCCTGAAAGCACAACATAGAATTTCATATTTTATTGCCTTTGTAATAAGTGTGCTGTGGTACGAAATGGTGACTGCTTTGTGCCTTTTGCTCTTCATTTTTACCAACTTCTGAGAATGTGTGGAAGTGATTCCCTTTTCCATAATGGAAAACAAGTAGGTTATTATTATGTCAATCAATTGTTAAATTTTAGGATAAATTAACATAGGCTATTTAATGCATTTAGGCAAGAGGTGGGAATTTTGAAAATTAACGATCCTTAACAAAAAAATTGCCTTTTGAACAATTGTCAGATTAGGTTCCTGTGCCAGTTCAACATATCTCAAGTCTATATAATACTAAGTTGTGACTAAAAAAATCTAAAACTTTTGATAGTATACCTATGTTATAAGGCAATATTTTTCTATTAGGATGGATAATATAAATCTATGTTTTGCTAATGTTACGAGCACACTTAGCTAATGTTACGATGATGGTCACATTTTTGTGTAGAACTTGCTATCTTTATAATGTCTAGCAAAACTAGAAAGGGTTTGCCTTGGGAAATTTCCCTCTTCTTTCTCAGTTGTCTTCTATGAAGATTATTATTTTTCCCTGGTTGGTTCATAAATGATCTTATTACTTATATTTCACTCCATAAGTCAGGTTAGGCCTCCTGGGCATCATGCAGGTGTAAGACAAGCCATGGGTTTCTGCCTCCATATTAATGTTGTTGTTGCTGCACTCATCAAAAATGTTGGGATTAGTGGACAAGAAGGTAATGATGGATTTACAGTTCAAATATTAGAAACTTAGAATATTATGTTATTCATTTCACTTAGTACTTTGCTTGCATAGATCCAAACTACGCCATAATATCTTCTCAATGCTCAACATATGGAACTTATATAAGAGCACATCTCATCAAATTTGTTTTGCCTTTTTCAGACCTCAAACCAACATCGAATTAGTGGCTAATCAGCTTGAGATTGTATTTTGCAACTCTATATATCATAATTTCCTTGGTCCCTTGTGTTTTCGATCGGTTGGAGAAGGTATGAAGAAGTTGAAATAGTTTTGGTAATTTTCCATGTTTTTCAAAGCTTTTGGATAATGCATCAATACACAAATTTTTTTGTCCTTTTTTTCTAGGTGATGGAGTAATCACAACCTATTAATTTAGATAAGTTTTCTATTGGTTGGGGGTTCATATGTTTTCATCTAATGAGAATAAGAGGATTTGATGATAAATGCTCAAGATAAAATGTACAATTTAGATTGGTTTAACATTGCTTCCAAGAATGAGTGCATTGCTGCCATTGGCTTCAAATGGATGCTCAATCAGGTATTAACTTAAACATATATAGTTTTTTTAGAATATTGTCATCATTTAGGCAAAGGAAAACTCCCTCTTATTAGTTATCCTGTAATTTCCATATTGTTCATTTTCACAGTTTTTTATTTTTGTATTCTCTATGTGGTGTGTCCATCTAAATGAAGATGTTATCCTCTTCAATTTTGAGCCCTAACTTGCATTTGTCAGTGAATTTAACTGGTTATAATAAGCATGTGGATTCCATGCTTTGAACAATGCTTGTGCATTCTAAATAAAGGACCGTGGTTTATATGTATATGGATTGCAAGCATTGTTCAGTGCCCACATATTCTATACTTGATATAATGTTGAAGGCCATTTACTGCAAGCATCCGCTCGTCATCCCCATAAAATATTTTGTTTCCAAATTTAACTTCCATTTTTATTTTATTATGGTGGATGACATTACTAATAGAAATATTGCACCTGACGTCCTACAGTTAGTATTAAGAATGTCTTTTTCACTATTTTATTTAACAACTTTAGGATTAATTGCCTGAATTGTTCCATTCAAGTGTTTTGTATGCTCGCAAACTTTTGGTTGCTTAACCTCACTATATGCTAGAATGTCTCCTTTCTGATTGAATTTTACTTTCATGCAGATATTAGCAGCAGTGCAAGTGTTTCTAGCATAATTTTACTTTCATGCAGATATCTTAACTTCCTTTCAAATTTTCACACTTATTTTACATTTGCAAATATGTTACTCTTGTACTTAATGGAAGTGAAAAAGAAGTTTTGTTTCATATAGGTGATGTTGGTCTAGTTCTTGTTTCCATTTACGACAGGGTTCTTCCAATTAAGACCTTCCATGGTTTCTTTTTACTAATCAACGTTATTTAGTTCTATTTGTCGTTTTTCGAAGCGTCTCTCCTTACTAAAATAATCTATTTCTTTATAAATCTGCTGATATAATCAATTTATGTCCATAGGACCTGATTGTCCTTGGAGAGAACAGGCTTGGTGTGAAGATGTGAGGAGCCACAACCTGTTACTATAATGTAACTCCACACCCTTCCCCTTCCGCAATTTTGTAGAATTGAAAAAATGTTAGCTTCGTGCCCAACAAAGGAGAAAATGCAAGCAGAGAAACATATATAAGATGCGGCCATCATGGTGGAGAGCAACGCCATTCACATTATTTATAATTGTGTGGCATTGGTATAAACAGTACTTGGGTATTTTTTTTATAAATATACAAATTTTGCATGTCGTTCATGAAATTGTACTTAATCAACACGTCCTGCAACAAAATTGTGGCATTATTCTATAATATTCTTGACTGGTTTTGACAATGAAAACAATAGCATATAAAAAGCATGGAACGTTTTTCATGTGTAGTGTCTCTAAAGAAGGGTTTCTCTTACAGCTGTTGTTTGATCCTATTGCTTTTATCTACTTTGTGATCCAATTTTAGTGATAGTTTTATCATGTAGTATAAATATTTAGGTGTAGGAAAATAAATACATGATAGGTTACGAAGGTATGGATGTGAAAGTTATACAAAAAGATAAGAGAAACCTTTTTTGTGTAACGTTCTATGTTTTGAATGGTTCAAGGGGACCGAGCAAGAACTCAGTCGCAATATATATTTATATATATATACATATTATTAGATAGATTGAAGATAGAAATTGCCATATCTGTTTGTTTTGGGAGGGAGTCCTGCTGTACATGAATTGGTTTAGATTAAACCAATCATTAGTATCTTATAGATATTTGTTATATTCCCATGTTGGGTGAATTCTCCATTGTGGTTATTGTAATTTTTGTTATTATACTTATTATTAAGGTAATTATATTTGTATTAATGCAGAATAAAAATAACTAAGTGGTTATCAAAAACACAAGATTATTTGTCTCATAAATTTGTCTTCTTAGATGAAACTTGTCATTGATCCATGCTTGATGTGGACGAGAGGTCCATATTAATTCCATTTTCTGATGAATATAAGGAGTATGGACTCTAATGATGATAGATTTGTTGGAAAACAATATATGATTGCTCTATATAATAATTTTTGTCCCAATTGTAGATGTTTTGTATATTTGTAATGTTCTGTATATTTGTCCCAATTGTAGATGTTTTGGGCACAATTCTAGGATTCATGTTTCTTGGATTTTGCTGAACAGCAGAGATGGGGAAGGCAAAGAAAGGCCCCAAATTTGTTGTAGTGAAGATGCTTATTAGCTCCATAATGCTTCGCCAGTAAGACTTCTCCTATTTATTTCTCTCCCCTTTCTTCTCTCTTTGATCTCCTCAAAGTGCACCATTCTTACAGGTACAAGGAAGAAGTTTAAATCCTAAGAAGAAGGAACATGTTAATGTTTGGGTTGCTAATGTCTTCATATTAGAACATGTTAATGTTTGGAACATGTTAATGTCCTGAACGAGAAGACGAGAGGATCTGAATCAAAATTTTGGTAATTATGTTCGCATAATTAGGAAATCTTCCTAATGTTATTAGTAGATGTCTTCCAATTGCATGGGTTGTTAACATCTCAAAATGACATCAAGATGTTATGCTTCAGTCTTACATTATAATATACTGCATAATAACATTGTTCTTATGATTTTATTTAATTACTGACTTACTCTCAATCTCAGGGAGGCTATGTGAGCTGCCACAATGGAGTGTGGAGAGTCCAAGACTCATTGGCCATTTCCAGGGCCATTGGAGATTCCAATATGAAGGAATGGATCATTTCTGAGCCTGAAACTAGAAATATTCAACTGGACCGAGATTGTGAGTTTCTTGTTATGGCTTCTAATGGCTTGTGGGACAAGGTTTGGCTCATAACTTCTAAATTTTTTTAAACTTGATACATAAGACAAAGCCATTCAATTCATGTAATTTTCTAATTCCCTGGGGAGGTAAGGATACATAAGACAAAGCCACCATAAACACTGTATAATTTCTGGTCTTTATAAAGCCCCGTCCTTTATTCTTTATGAGGTGCTAAGCAATGATGCGGATCACCAAACAACACAAAGAGTATTATTCACTAATTTGGCAAAGCACAAACATAGCTTTGGATCTCATGTTTTTCCCATAACCTGGTGGCGTAGAAAAAAGTATTTTTTGTTTACATTCTTGTTAAATTTTAATTTATGTACTCACACTTCATGTATAATATATCTGTGCCAATCTTGATTGCTTGCTCTCATACTTTTGTTGTTTATTTTACTTAAGACAAAGCAATGTTTATTTGTGACAACCCTTTTTCATTTACTTTATCAACAGGTTTTAATGCTGCTGTTGTTGGATGCTTCTTCGCTATTGAGACTGTGTTGAGGCCACTTTGTGCTGAAAACTCACCTTCCTTCACAGCTGCAATGATTATACTGGCATTAGATATATCGTCCACCGTTTCAAATGTTTTACTTGTAGAATGACCAGCTTTTACTGTGCCGACGTATGAACTAAAATATGTTGTTAGTACCTTATCTTATTCCGACTCAGTTTAATATAGTTGGACTGAAATAATTACTTCTGAGATCTTCTGATGGATGATAGCAAATGCCAAATGAAACTTTCAGTTGCATTGTTTAGTTTCCTTTTATTCTATTGAATCTATTTTCTTGATTTTGTGATTTACTTTTTTGAAAAAAAAATTATAATACTGTTGTGAAGACTGACTTCTATTGGCTTTTAGTACATGGAACTAGAAAACTTTGGGAATAGAAGATCTGTAAAATTGTTTGTTTTTTTTTCCTGGGTTGTTATCAAAATTTTCCAAATATCACATGCAACTAGCTATATTGTTTTAAAAATACATAATTTATTATTTGCCACTGCTTAAAACCGTGGCAAATAGTTTTTAAAAAATATCAAAAATACTTTTAGCCAGGGATTAAAATCGTGGATAATAGTCTGACTATTTGCCACGACTAAAAGTTGTGGCAAATAGTCTATTTAACGGTTACCTAGAAGCTTTTGCCAGGGGGAAAACCCGTGGCAAAAAGTCCAGGTATTAGCCACGGCATTATTTGTTTGTGGCTAATATTATTTGCCACGGCCAATCCGTGGCTAAAAACCTTTCTACACACGACCTTTAACCACGAATTTTCCCATGGCTAGACGGTGAAAAAAGCTCCTTAACCACGATTTTGGTCTTTTTGCCAGGGCAATTCGCCCTGGCCAAAAGTCTATTTTCTTCTAGTGCCACTAGATCTCCCAGATCTAGACGTCCCACTAGGACGATTTCCTATGGAATCCTCCCCGGATTTCGACGACCTCCCCAGTTGATTTTCCTTCACACGGAACAAAGAGAAAAATGAAAAACAATGGAGAAGAAAGAGATATAAACTATTGCTCCTTCAAAAACATTATCATCTATAGAGCGGTAAGCGATCAACGATTCTTAATATCGTTCCTCTTGCACTCGATCAACAGTGGATGGTCATTGTAGACTTTGCACTTCGGAGATCTTCAAACTCGAGTAGGAGGGAGATAGTTCTCTTTTCCTTGAATGGAGATCGTGGTTCTCTACACCAGAGGTGGCTGAGCGACCCTATTCTCGTAAGTGTGTGTCTCCTTATTTCAGGAAAAGAATCGAGACCTTATATAGCTGATTCTTTTAAGCCATCGGCGGTAGAGTTATCGCACGGCGGTAGCGTCTTTACGCGTATTTGCCAGCTGTCCAACACCAAATCTGGAAGGTGTCGGGGAACATTCTCTTATTGTCTTTGGATAGCGCGATAGGATGGCGTGTCGCAGTAGCAGTCACATTGATTTCATCTCGACTACAGCAGAGCATCAAGTTGACATATTCTTCTCGTCGACAAAACTAGCACTCGACAGTAAGTTGGGGCCCACAGTAGCAGTCACGTCAATATCGTCTCTACGAGATGGGTTCAATTTGGCGGTGGCAATCTCGTCGACAGAGCTAGTGCCCGCAGTTTGTTAGCGGGCGTCGGTAGTCTTCTCGATGACATCATTTTGACGACATAACTCTTCACATCAATATTTGTCTTTGCATCGAAGCAAGTCACATCGATATGGCTATCGCCGGTGGTTGGACTAGAACCCAACGGTAGGTCACTGACAGTAGAATTCTCGACGTCTTCATACCTGTAAACCTGCACACTATACCCAAGACATGTATGATCAAATACAGTATGGGATTTGATATTGTCAAACTAAAGAGATGCATATCGCATGTTCCAACAAACTCCCCCTTTTGATAATATAAAATCCCATTCATGAGATATTAATCATTAAGAGCATGGTATAGTGTAATCAACAATAATCATGAAATAAGAATAGGTTTATATACCTAGATAAAACATAAAGTGTGAACTTGCTTAAAAGTAGTATGACCCCCCTACATACGTGCTCCCCTATCGATTTGCACTCTATAAGAATATCTATCCCTATAAGTGATCTTCCCTAGATGACTCGCACATGACTAGCTCATGAATGTTCTCTATTCTCCCCTTTGATGTTAGCAAAAGGGGTGGTCTAGGTCAAACTAACATAAAGGTATGAGATATTCATCGGATTTGAAGAATAATGCACACTGAGAAAGTAAATCATGATAGGACTAGGGGTTGACCGAAAGATAATCAGAGAATTGAAAAAAGACATGGGTAAAAACACACAGGGAAATCAAAATACCACGGTAAGATTAAACAGTAGTGCATTTAAAAGCTTGGTATAAAATATATGAAGTAAACACATGACACGAGACTGAATACACATGAGGTTGCACACAATGTCAAATGATTTTAGAAAACTAAGTCAAAGGAACTTCGTATGTGTCATGAATGGTAATGGTGTATTAGTACATACGTGCAAGAGATAGATAATACAGTTCAAGTTCAATTCTTATGCATGGAAGTGTTAGACTAAATAATGACAAGTGTTCGTGTAGCATCAATGGAAATAGAATCAAGTTAAATCAACATTAAAACAAGCTATATCTCAGATATTTCATATGTTAACACATGAGTAATGAAGTGATAAATCATGTCATGTTTGTTAGTTTTACATGAATACCAAGTATAGAACTAGGGCACTAGTTTATTTTCCGAGTTTGGACAAGATCGTAAAGATTCTTTTGACCAAGGCACTCATCCTCACAATGCTCAAGGAGACTTATCAGGAGGAATGAGTAGTGCTTGGGGGAAATCCTTGTCAACACGATTGATAGTATATAATTTTCATTATTTGAAGTACTATCAACTATTTCATTTTATTTTTCTTTCATTTAAACAAGGTTTCCGAATCAAACGAAATCTACCCACATAGGTTGATACACTTTAACTTATTTGCACAACCAATTTATCAATATAATTTTTGCCCAATGTTCTATGTCCGGTGCAACAAAGATGCGTATCATGATATTGATTTATCAAGTCATGCCTATAGTGTTAGTCACAATATCACTAGTTATGGCAAGTACGCAGTTGGATTTCTACTTGAGTGCAATCTCTAGGTATGTGTGGATGTGTAATATCATTGTCTAGCCTAAATCTTCACACATACCTAGAGGCATATGGAACATACATTTCAAATTTATTATCACTCAATAGTAGTTGACTATAGATTAGGACATATCATGACAAAGACATACAATGTACGCAAGGATTAGAAATCATAATCAAACAATGTATTTAATCATGGAGATTCAAATTCACGTCAAGTATGCCCCCTTAGCATAAACATCTTCTGTTTTTTTTAAAAAATAAACACATAACAAACATAAACAGAAAACAAAAGAAAAGCGTGTTTTTGTGATTGTGAGGTTTTCAAATTTTTATGTGATTTTATTTAAAAAAACTGGAAAGAAACTAACAGCAAACAGAACTATAGGATAAATAAATAAAGTAAAATCAGAAGAGAAATCGGAGAAGCCATGAAAACATCTACCATCGGTGGTAAGTCTAATGCTAGGTGGTAGCTAGCAGAGCCACGATTTCTTGGGAATACAGTCCAGATTCTGACAGTTTCTGCTTCAAATGACGTCCGAGTATAATTGTGAAGTGCAAGACCCATATAATGCATCAAAAACACTGGACAAAAAGACACATCAGATGCAGTACATGAAAATTAAGCTGTGATATCCAAAACCCCCAATTCTAAGTGAAGCAGAGAAAATCGAGCACATGAAGGGGTTTTGTAAATATATCTGCAAGCTGGTCGTTAGTCCCGATAAAGGTTACTCTCACATTCTCCTTCTTAATATGATTGTGAATAAAATGATGACGTACATCAATATGTTTAGAACGAGAGTGGTGAACCAGATTATTCGTTAAGTCAATGGCACTCTTGTTGTCGCACCTAAGTTCAATGTTCTTAAAATTTAGACCGAAGCCTTCTAACGTTTGTGACATCCAAAGTGCTTGTGCGCAACAACTTCCTAATGCTATATACTCGGCCTCGGCAGTAGAGAGGGCAACAGAAATCAGTTTCCTACTGGATCATGAAACTAATGTTGGGCCTAGGAAGTGACAAGTGTAGCTTGTGCTCTTACGATCAAGGGAACGTCCAGCATAGTCTGAATCAGAATATCCATGGAGCGTGAAGTCGGTGGTGTGTGGATACCAAAGACCATGATTTTGTGTGCCTATAAGATACCTGAAGATGTGTTTAACAACTTTCAGATGAGATTCTTTAGGACTAGATTGATATCTAGCACAAAAATACACAGCAAACAAAATATCGGGTATATATGCACTTAGATATAAGAGTGATCCGATCATACCTCTAAAAATAGTTTGATCCACCAAAATGCCACTTTCTTCCTTTCCTAGTTTGATTAATGCGCACATTGGAGTTTTTGCTTGTTTCAGATTTTCAAAGCCGAATCGCTTATGCATATCTTTTATGTATTTTGATTGGCATGTAAAAATTCCGTGATTCTCTTGAGAAATCTGAAATCCTAAAAAAACAAGTTAATTCTCCTACCAAACTCATTTCAAATTCAGTTTGCATCACTTGAACAATTTCATTACATAAAGTGTCATTGGTGGCACCAAAGATTATATCATCGACATAGATTTACAATATAATTAGATCGGAATCATTATGCATTACAAAGAGTGTCGTATCCACACTACCCATCCTAAAACCATGTTTTAAAAGAAAGGTCATAAGTCTATCATACCACGCACAAGGTGCTTGCTTTAGACCGTATAAGGCTTTCACTAGTTTGTAAACATGATTTGGGTGATCACCGTTCTTAAAACCTGGTGGTTGCTCAACATACACCTCCTCATTAATATACCCATTTAGGAATGCACTATTGACATCCATTTGACACAATTTTATTTCTTTAAAACTTGCAAATGTTAGAAACATCCTAATAGACTCAAGACATGCAATCGGTGCAAAGGACTCTTCAAAGTCAATGCCTTCGATTTGTGAGTAACCTTGAGCAACCCACCATGCCTTATTTCTCATTATCCTAGACTCACCATCAAGTTTATTTTTATAGATCCACTTTAAGCCTATTACCGGATTGTTACTAGTACGCTCCACCAACATCCAAACATTGTTTCGCTCAAATTGATTCAATTCCTCGTTCATGGCTAAGAACCAAGATTCATCATTTAAAGCTTCTGAAATGTTCTTGGGTTCTATTTCAGATATAAAACATAAATTTGAGAAAGATTCATGCAAATCTGAGCGATTCCTAATCCCATGTGAAGGCTCTCCAATCACTAGTTCTCGTGGATGTTGTGTTGAAATGTTTATAGTGCTTAGAGGCTTATATCCTTCAACATGAGTTGGATCATCTTCTACTTCCTCTTTCTCTACATTCTCATCTTCCAAATGTACACCATCATCATTATCATCTTCATTTGATTTATATTGATTATTTGGTGTATTTTCATTAAAATGCACATGAATCGATTCTTCAACAGCCGAGGTTGTTTTATTGTAGACCCTATAGGCACGACTCATGTTAGAGTGTCCTAAAAAGATGCTTTGGTCAGATTTTTCATCAAATTTTCCTATGTGGTCTTTCGTGTTTAGAATGAAACATGGGCAACCAAAGACTCTAAAGTATGAGACATTCGGCTTTCTATCATAATACAGTTCATATGGAGCATGTTTTAAGATAGGACAAGGCATGGTCCGGTTCATTACATAACATGCAGTGTTGACTGCTTCGGCACAAAAATATCGAGGCAAGCTGTACTCGGCTAGCATTGTGCAAGCCAATTCTTACAATGTCTGGTTTTTTCTTTCCACTACTCCATTTTGTTGTGGAGTGTGTGGAGTAGAAAACTCATGTCGAATTCTCAAGTTATTGCAAAAATTTGTAAAATTTTCATTCTCAATTCCACCCCATGATCTGACCTATGTGTTTTATTTTTAAATCCATTTCATTTTGTAATCTAGTGCACAGAGTAGATAATTCAAAGAATGTATCAGATTTGGAAGCTAAAAAGACAGTCCAAGATAATCGTGAATAGTCATCTATCAACACAAAAGTATATCGTTTACCTCCTAGACTACATGTACTGATAGGACCGAAAAGATTTATGTGAATTAATTATAGTGGTCTAGAAGTGGTAATGTCAGGTTTGCTTTTGAAAGATGATTTAGAGAACTTGCCCTTTTGACATGGAGTACATAAAAAAGTCAAACAACCATTTAGTTGTGGAAGACCACAGATTAGCTTTTCTTTTGATAGTTTGACTATTAATTTGCTCTCGGAATGTCCGAGCCTCCTATGCTAAAGTTCTAGCTCCTCATTTTTTGCTATTAAGCATCTTAGATTAGAAAAGGATAAATCCTCAAACTTAATGGTATAGACATTATGGTTTCTAAGTGCGGTGAGCAACACGGTATTCATTTTAGCGTCTAGATTTTGCATGAGTTTGTAGTGGTTTCAAACAAAACATTCAAACCCTTATCACATAATTGACTAGTAGAAATTAAATTATGCTTTAGATCATCTACAAACAATACATTTAAAATAGAAAATTCCTTGTTACCTATGGTGCCAACACCTAGAGTGCATCCTTTGATGTTGTCTCCAAAGGTCACCATTCCTCCTTTCTTCTTCTCTAGGCTATGGAATTTGTCTTCATCTCCCGTCATGTGCCTGGAAAAACTAGAGCCCAAGTACCACACGTTCTCCTTATCATTCGCCTGTCAACATACCTAGAAAGAAGATGTGGGTAAAGTTCTGGTTACCCAAGTTGTTCCACCCATAGTATAGGTAGACGATTTCGGTACCCAGACTTGCGTTGTTTTCTTTTGACCTTTCCTCAAGCATGAATCGGAAGTGTGACCAAACTTTTTCCATTTGGCACACAAGGTATAAGCAGTAGATGCCGCCCTTTTCATTTTAGTAGTGCTCGTGCTTGAAGAAGGTGAAGAGCTTCCAGAACCACCAGTTATATTTTTATTTTTCTTAAACAAATTTCAGTTCTTTACGGGAGATGGCTTACCGCCGGTGCTAGTACTAGTGCATGGTGGTAGCGCTACATTTACGTATCCCAGACCAAACTTTCCATATCTGAGGCACTGTGCTCCTAGAAGCATATCCAGAGATTTCTGACCTATCCAAAATTTCTGTACAACACAGTGTAAATCATGAATCCTCGCTTTCAAGGCGGTGTTTTCCGCGACAAGCATCACACAACGATTATCGAACTGCTTTTTATTTTCATCAACTTGTATAAGAAAAATGTGAAGCCTTTTCTCCAGAACCTTCTTCTCCTTAGTAAGACTTTCTACTTTTGAGGAGATCTTGGAGAGGCTTTATTTTAGTTCATTTATCATTTCCACCGAGTGAGAACACTACTGGCGCTCGACTTTCTCTTTACCTCATTTGGTGAGTTCATAATTCAAATTCCTCAAGTCTTTCTTGATTTTCTTATTTTTAGACTTGAAGGAATTTTTCTTAAATAGTATCTCATCAAGTTTATTACATAATATTTCATAGGTTTCATATAATTCATCGTAGGAGGGAGGAGTTACCTCAGTGTTGCTTTGAACACTGGAATCATTGTCATATTCATTGTCATGCTTCCCCATTAGGCACAGATTTACCTCATCCTCACTACATGAACTGGAAGTGTTTGACCCATCAGACCCGGCATCGTCCCATGTTGACCCTTTAAGCACTTTCTTCATTTCTTTGTCCCAGCTTCTTTTCTCCATTTATTCCTTTCGTATCTTTGGGCATTCTCTTTTAATGTGTCCAGATCTGTGAAAGTGGAAGCATTTCGGAACTGATTTTTCTTCGTCACTTTTCATCCCCTTTGACGGTTTGTTCCAACTCTTCTTCTCTTGAGCACCTTTCTTTAGAAATTTCTTGAAATGTCCTTCATCTTGGGATTTTTCATGAATCTTCAAAATTCCCGTACATAGAGGCTCTCTTCATCGTTAGTTTCATCTACTTCCTCCTTACCCTTGGCCGCCTTGAGTGCTAGAACTTTCTTCTTCGGCTCCCTTGGATATTCCTCGCTTTGAATCTTCAACTCCAACACATGGGTTTTCAGATTCCCAATAAGGCTTTCACTTTCCAAGGTGCTGATCTTGTGAGATTCAGCAATGGTGGTCACCTTTGGGTTGAACCGTGGAGGAAGAGATTGCAGGATTTTTCACACCAAGTCCCCAATGGAAAAAGTCTTTCGAAGTGATCGAGAGGCATTCACAATCTTTGTGAAGCGAGTGTACATGTTGTCCACCTCCTCATTGATCTCCATCCGGAATTGTTCATATTCAGATTCTAGTCGAAACAACTTCGACTCTTTCACATTGGAAGTACCTTCATGCGTTAGCTTAAGCAATCGACAAATATCATAAGCAGTTTCACAATTATATATACAATTAAATTCAGTTTTATCTGACGCACAAAAAAGAGAATTTATTGCTTTCGCATTGTTGGTGCAGTTTAGTTTATCCGCGTCATCCCATTTATCAAGTATTTTTTCCAACACTTGTTTGACTACGGTGATAGTGGGTGATGTTGGGTTTTCTTTGAAAAACACATCAAATGCACGCAGTGGAATATACAAACAAGAACAAGCCTGAACAGTTAAAGGATTTTGCGATTTCATGAATCAAGAAATAGGAGAAGCAGCAATTTGCGATATACCTAAATGGGATTGAGTCAATACTCAATCGAGGTGCTCCACAAAGAAATCCTGAAGACAAACCCTGAGTTCCAAGCACAAATTCAATCGGTCCCTCTATGGAAGTCCACACGAGTGAAGAAGAACCATAACTTCTTATCGCACAAGAACTAGGTCGGAGAAGAAAAACCCTCTATGTTTCCTACGGACTGCTAGATCCGACATGGGGAAAGGCAGCAGTGGGATCGAAGTCGGTCATAACTTTTTCGTCGGTTCTTCACAATCCTTCTCCTTCTCTGATAAAATTGCAAAAGGGGAGATTAAATCTAGGGCATAAAATCGTGATCTGTTTATACCCCAGGCAAGAGAGAAGCTATCCGCACACCCGAGACTAGTATTGGAGTAAAAAAATTCATCGAGTATAGATAATTCATCGAGACCATTCGATGAATTCATCGAGATAATTCATTGAATAGATTCGTCGAGAAAATCTCATTCATCGAGACCATTGGACGAAGATAGCCAATTCGTCAAGACACTTTGATGAATTGATATATTTCATCGAGACCATTCGAAGAACTGTTTCGCCAAGTAGATTTAATTCGTCGAGAACATTCGATGAATTGTTTCGATGAAGATATCAAATTTGTTGAGACATTTTGACTAATTGATATAATTTGTCGAGACCATTCGATGAACCCTTTCGACGACCTGAGATAAGTTTCGTCGAGACATTCTCGATGACTCATCTCAAAAACTTACCAACATACTTCAGGCAATATTCACAATACCTGTGGAGCATTCAGTCGACTTGACCCAACTCCAAAAAGTAGTAGGATTGGTCCTTCACTCATATCAAATATGAGTAAGACCAACACAATCATTCCTCCAACTTCTCCAAACACTCTTGTGTGTGACCCCATAGGCTCATATCGCGTTGGCAGTGAGACTAAATTCTTGATCACTTCCAGATCACCTTGGAAACACCAACATGTGCAGTATATTTTGACTCAACTAAAGCCCAGACATCCATGTTTTGAGTCATCAAGAATATTTTCATTTGAGTTCTCCAATGGCTGTAGTCACTCCCCATAAACAATGGTGGTCTGCTCAAACCTTGACTGTCATGGAAAGCATGATTCACATTGACCATCTTACTTCAGGATTTTAACCCTTTTTGAAGTAAAACTGCTCTGATATCACTTGTTGGATCAGGTGGCCAACCTTAAAGGGGGGTGAATATGGTTTTCAATCAACTATTGGAGATTTAAATAAACAACTGCAGGAATGTACATTCTGGAGCTAGCGCTGGGCGATAACCCTACCGCGTGGCGTTAGCTAAGGAAATAGTATATCATTTTGGGAATCACACTACTCCAACCAATATTCCACCAGAAAAATCGAAGCAGTGTATATTAAAAAAATATTGAAACATGATATCATTGAATACTAAAAAACATTGTTTACACAAATAGACTTAGATGTCCATGATGCCGGAGATCGGAGGCGATGAATATAAAGACCTTGGTTTTCTATACCGACCCTAATCCAAGGACCGGTTAGCTTTCTCCCTTTCCTCCCCGAAAAAGTCTTCGAGCCGCTCCTCACCTTCCTCCCAGGAAGGGTCTTAGAGCCCACTAGATCTCCCAGATTTAGACGTCCTCCCAGGATGATTTCCTATGGAATCCTCCCCGGATTTCGACGACTGCCCTAGTCGATTTTCCTTCACACAGAACAAAGAGAAAAATGAAAAACAATGGAGAAGAAAGAGATAGAAACTATTGCTTCCTTAAAAACAATATCCTCTGTAGAGCGGTAAGCGATCGGTGCTTCTGAATATCATTCCTATTGCACTCGATCAGCAGCGGATGGTCGTTGTAGACTTTGCTCTTCGGAGATCTTCAAACTCGAGCGGGAGAGAGATAGTTCTCTTTTCCTTGCATGGAGACAGTGGTTCTCTACACAAGAGGAGGCTGAGGAACCCTATTCTCGTGTGTCTCCTTATTTCATGAAAATAATCGAGAACTTTTATTTTTGATTCTTGTATGTTACTCTCAACGATGGAGTTACCGCGCGATGGTAATGTCTTTACGCGTTTTCACTAGATGTCCAACACCAAATCTGGAAGGTGTTGGAGAACATTCTCTTGCAATCATTGGATAGCGCGGCGCGGTAGGCTAGCATATCGTGTTAGCAGTCACGTCGATTTCTTCTCGACGACAGCAGAGCTTTAAGTCGACATATTCTTCTCGTCGACAAAACTAGCGCGTGGCGGTAGGCTAGCGCTCGTGGGAGCAGTCACGTCGATATCGTCTCGACGCTTTTGTCTCGACGACATGGGTTCAAGTCGACGCATCCTTCAAGTCGACGCTGGCAGTCTTGTTGATAGAGCTAGCGCCCGCGGTAAGTTAGCGCGCGGCGGTAGTCTTCTCGACAACATAACTCTTCACGTTGATATTTGCCTTTGCGTCGAAGTAAGTGACATCGATATGTCTATCACCGAAGGTAGGACTAGCACTTGGCGATAGGTCATAGAGAGTAGAATTCTCGATGTCTTCACACCTATAAACATGCATACTATACCAAGATGTTTTAATTTTGATAATGCGTGAATAGAACGCTACAACGTATCTAATCTTCACAAATTTAAAATAGAGGTTTTCAAGCCCATTAATCCCAAACTCCATCAATTAGATGAAATGTTAGTCAAAATTAGTGTCAATGGTTCAGTTCTTTCCGAAAATTATTTGGTAGCATGTCTCATAGATTCCTTGCCCGATTCATTGTCTGACTTTAATATTAGACTTAGACGGGATCAAGCCAATTTGACATATGTTCAAGTCCAAAATGCAATCCGCATAGAGGAAAAAATAAAAAATAGTTATTCCAAAACTCCTAAAGATAAGGCTCCTAAGGTGAACCTAATTGAATCCAATCCACACCCATCATCCCATCATCATTTTAAACCAAAGGGGAAGAACCATAAGAAATTATTCCGTCCGGGTTCCCGACACCCAAATCATAATCATAATTTCAAGCCAGACCATTCCATGTCTAACTCCAGGAAAGATAAATGGTGTTTTGTTTGTGGTCGTACAAATCATTTGTCCACCAATTCCTTCTATAAGAAGACAGGACCGGTGACTAGCAAGTCAAATGTCGTCAAACCACAAACCAGCTTAATCCAAGCACCAAATCAAACCATCTTCAGGTTAGACTATATTCATGTCTTCTCTTTACTAGTTCTTCAGATTGGTGTTTTGATTCAAGAGCAAATATTCATACATGTTTTAATCGCTCAAGTTTTATCATCTCTCAGGACACAGTGGAGGAAGCGTGATTTTAGGTGACGCATCTACCGTTCAAATTCATGGATGCAGGCGAGTGGATTTTAGGATGACTTTTGAGAAAATTTAAGTTTTAAATGATGTATTATTTGTTTCAAATGTACGGAAAATTTAATGGGTGGATCAATACTAGAGAAAAAATGTTACAATGTTATTTTGGAATCAAATAATATTGTTTTGACTTTGAATAATATTTTATTATGATATATCTCAGATTGTTTATTTAAATTGAATATTATTGTTGTGGTCTACTCGAGGCTCCTCAAACTGGCTCAGAATCAACTGTCTTAGCCCGGGAGCGGTCGAGCGCACAATGGGTTACTGAGAGATGAGACGGATTGTAATGAGTCTTATAAGAGTGAAAAACCTCGAAAAGGGATAAAAAACCATATGGTCGGGACGGTACTGACCAAAATTCACTATTTGTTGCTTCTTTACAGGGCTTGCTTGAAGGACCGAGGGCAACAGGCCGCTCCTAGTTACAAATTTAGGGTGAGAGAGAGTGGTGTTCTGAGGGTGACAGGCCACCACTTTCAAAGCCCGGACTTCTTCTTTACAGCGGTGGGGAGCACCGTGCTCAGGAACTTGTGCGCACTCTGGAACTTGGCGGGCTCTAGAACTTGGCATTCTGGGACTTGTGCGCACTCTGAAACTTGTGCACGCTTTGGAACTTGGGCACTCTGGAACTTGGGCATTTTGGAGCATGGGCACTCTAGATCTTGGGCGTTCTGGAACTTGGGTTTGCTCATTGCTGGATGGCCTTCGAAATGCTTGAAGGAGGACAAAGATCTTCATCTGTCTTTGAGGTGCGTGAAGATTCCTTCAAGCACGACTTTGAAGAGGAGGGAGATCTTCAAGAGAACACTCACTCTCTCTTGAACTTAGGAGGAAGGAGGAGGAGAATAAGATGGGACAAAAGAGAAGCCTTGGCGTTCTATTTATAGGCTCTAGAGGTGGTTACGGTAGTTATGCAAATAATTGCAGGATATAACCACCATAAAGACTAAAAGTAGGCCAATTCTATAAGAATTAAGATGCGCATTAATTAGAAATTTCTCTAAGCACAAACCAATGTGAAACCAGATATTTGCACCCGCCCACTACGGCTAGTTACACTGGAGGTTACGTGGGTGGTTACCTGTTAGTTATGGATGTTGTCAAATCACCTAGAGGGGGGTGAATATGTATTTTAAAAACTCTTGACCCTCTTACTCTTGAGTCTATTTCTATGAAGGTTCTAGCATAAGGCATTAAAGATTAAGAGCCCATCCTAGAAAACACTCAAAGACTTATAGTGGTTCCTCAAGACAGAGTGTCTTGAGTAGTACACTATCCCTCTGCGCCTATGTAGTAGTGTGCTAGGGTTAGCAATCTCCGGAAACAACTCAGGCATGCAAGCCTTACAATCTCAGGTCGCCAAGCCCTATAACTCAGGCCCTCAACCATACAACTCAGGCCCGCAAGCCCTACAACTCAGATCTGAAATATATCCTACATGCTCAAGCCCGCAAGCCCTACAGCTCAAACCCTCAAGCCCTATAACTCAGGCCCTCAATCCCTACAACTCAGATCTGAAATAGATCCTACAAACTTAGTCTTGTAAAAGCCCTACAGAGAAAGAATGAGAAAAACTTCTCTTGCCGGATGAAGATTGGCTTCTGGACATGAAGAAAATGCTTTTGATGTTTTCTTGGACAACACAGATTCCTTTTAAATCCTCTATTCAATCTGGAACACTTCTTATCAGCCAATGTTGCTTGACTGAGACTTGGAGAACACTTGATGAAGATCGTTTTGTTCTCTTATTCTTGTTCCTTCTTTATGCAGCCTTGATACAATTCTATTGATTCTTACGTATTCTCTGCATTTCTCACTTCTTCGAATTAGGGCAGACACTTATCTCTTTTGTATGACTGAGGAGCCGACTATCGGTCTCCTATGATGCCCTTTAAGTGTCAGAGACCTATTCCTTAACGACACGCGCTGATTGGACCACCAAGCGGCACCATTAAATGCAGACAGCGCAATTTTAAATATCTTGATCTATCTCGACGACATTTGCAACGTCTTGATGACTGAACTTGCCATTACGCCGATCCATCTTGGACTTAGACAACTCTTCAAGTCTTCTTAACTCTTATTTAGATAAGGATATCACGACGATATAAGATATCTCAGCTGCACTTGCACTCACGATGATATGAAGTCATCTTAAAGATGTCATCATAAACTTGTTGTCGACTTGCGGTCTTCTTAGTGATTTCATTGAAACCATACTGTCTTCTCGACGATATTGTCTTGATCACTCTGTCTTCTCGTCGATATCGTTTTGATCATCTTGACAACAAGCAATTCTTCTTTTGTAAGCTACCTTCACGAGTTCTCCCTTAGCCTTCTCAACGACTAGGCTTCTTTACGATGATGTTGTTGACATTGCTGAATACTTTGACTTAAGTCTTCTTAAACCTTACAACGATATCGTCATGTGATATCGGTTGACACGACGATACTAGACTTGATCGAATCTTCTTGTTCTTACGACAATAACGTCATATGTACTTTGATGTCACAATGATATCGTCGAATTGTCCACATTATCTTGACGATAACTAACATGAACCTTCGGCTTATCTCTGAGAGTAATTTCGATGATGTATGAGTTCTTATTCAACGATATGTCCAGTCCATGTCGACGATTTTATACTTAGTGAGATTGGAGAAGTACTAGACACACAATCTATACTTTGTAGTATTCTTTGATTCCTCATGAGTCTTTTCAATGATGTTGCTAGACACTTCAGCAATATCGTAGTGTGTATATTGTTATCACGATGATATTTGTCTTAGATGCTTTTACTTGAGCCTTATATGTTATACTTAGTGAATATGATATTCTGACATGTTAATGTCACAACAAATGCATATCAAATACAAATTGTACTTATCATTGATTTGAGCACTTCTTCAAATCAGGAACATTGTTGAGCACGGTTCCGAACAATCTCCCCCTATTTGAAGAAGTCATAACTCATTTAATGATAAAGTACATCTAAAAGAAATAAGCATATAATAATGACATTTCAGTTTAGTTTATGTGACCACAGAAAGAGATAGTTTGACACATATCATTTCATTGAGAAATTATAAGTAGCGACTTATGTTTCAAATTTTTCAGCATTGCAACATATGCCCACAATGAGTCATTCATCTATGTCTCTGGATCCCTCATAGCTATTTCATTCCTTGCTTTCTAGGCAGCAGCTTCCTGTTTCTTCTCAGATTGCCTAGTGAAATATTCATATGGTTTGGGATGCTATTTGAGTTTTTCTGGAGCATTTGTTGGGATTCTTCCTGCTAGCTTGTCTCTTATGTGTCTTCTTCTTGACTCTTCTTGATCTTCATATTTAGTCCACTCTTGGGAGCTATACAACTTATATCTTTCAGATTTGTTCACATTCATGAGCTCCCATGCATTTAGTATTATGGCTCTGGATTTGGGACTGCACTTCTCATAGTCATCCTTCTTCTCCATTTCTTCTCTGTATCTTTTCTTTCTCAGCTTTACCTCATCATCCTCTGATATTTCCTTTTCCTTAATCTAATCAGCAGCAGTAGCAGGAATATCAGCAGGTAGATCAGCATGGTAATCATAGTTCAGGGGAGGGACATTCATTGCTTCCTTGATAGTATTGGAGGTCCAAATGGCATGCTCACCACTGGCCATTATCATTGATCTCTCCCCCTTTATGACTTCTTCTGAAAATTCCCTCTGGAGGTTCCCCTGAAGATTCAGAATTTTATCTTTAAGCATGTGAATTCCCATTTCCAGATGATTCTTTGTCTCAAGTAGATGATTATCCAGTTCCTGATTGTGTTGATCTAGTTTTTCTTGGAGAATTGTTTTGTGTTCTTCCATCCACCTATTAGTGGCTATGTAGGCTTTCTCTATGTTGTTGCATATCATGCGTTGATTGTCCAGAACTTTAGTTATACCCTGGTGAGTAAGTGCTAACTGTTTGGCAATGTTTTCTTGCAGACTCTTCATATCAGTTCTTAGATTTACAGTCTCCTTAGATAGGTCCCTTATTCTCATTGACAGCAGTGTCAACATATATTTCAATTTTGAACTTTTGCTCTTCCAAGAGCATCCTTCTTTGAGGCAACAATGAGGAGTCTTCTAGTCTTTGCTCTGGGGAAGGGTTGGGCTTGTCAGGTTGTCCTTCAGCCTTTTTCTGAATTATGTTGGAGAGATAGATGTCCATCCCTTCAGCCTCATCAAATATGGGGGATGGAGATCTTCTAAGAGGTATTTGTCTTGGTTCATCCTCAGGCACGCTTGACTTTTCAGCAATAGATAGGTCTCTGTTAGTCTTATCAGCAGGATTATCTTGATTGGCTTCCTGTTGAGCTTCACTTGGATCCACTTGGACTGGTAGTCTAGACTGGATAACATCCTCAGCCAAAGTGTGCACGTGGATGACATCTTCCACATGAGCAGGGAGCTTAGTGTTCTGCTCCCCTTCAGTCTCAGCATCCCATAGATCTATTACAGCAGCGATCCTGGACCCCAAGCTCATTGCTGAGGTTTGGAGGGAGACATTCCTCTGTTCCACATTCTCTTAAGAACTAGATAGTTCTAAATTGTGGATGGGCTCACTTTCTTCTGATGAACTTTCTTTTTCACTCACCACATCCTCTGCAGCCTGTGACTTCTTGGGAGACCTTGTTAAGACCATTTCCCACCTTTCCAATACTTTAATATATATTCTTCTCATGTGATTGATTTTTACTCCAAATTTCATGTTGAAGTTTTCAGGATATGATAGTTGCAGATAAAGAGATAGTATTCTTCCTAGATTGGGCACTAGAAAGCTCTCTTGTATTCTCTTGAAAATGATTTGAGCCCAATTGGTTTTCTTGCTTTGGATTATCCTGGTCATCATATCAAACATCTGTTTGGATATCCTGTCATGACACCCTACCTTGCAGAGAAGGGCCTTTCCCACTATATCAGCTAGCAGCTTTCCCTGCTTATTAAAGTTCTTCCTTTCCAGAGACCCATAGGTCTTCCTGGAATGCTCACACCATGCAAGAGCTTTATCTAGGTCCTCTTGGGTGACCTCTTCATTCTCCTCCTCTTTGGCAAAGGTCAGCAGCTGCAGAACACTGGCCAATCTCTTTGGAGTTACCTTAACGCTTATCCCATTAAATTGACTTTTGATGGACATTCCTTTAGAGCGACCCTTGGCATTCGATTAGAATTCCAGAACTTCCATCTTCATTATTACTGTTGATTCCGAAAGAACGAACTCCAAGGTGACGGAGTCGAGCAGTCTTATGGTGCTTTTAATTTCTTCTAGAGACTTCGTGAAGCCATTCCTTACTACTTCACTTCCTTCATACATATATCCTTCCTTCTTCGGTGCCATTTCTTGGTTAATCAAAGGATGGATCACCAATACCGACTTGTTCTGTAAGACCCCCCTCCCGGTACACAAAACGCATCTAAGGGGACTCCTATGCCCAGAACAGCCGCCCTGAAGTAGCGTCAGCACACGGGATAACTTGTACCCCAAGACGTCTATCATGCCAGCTAAGCCAATATCATCATGCCAACCCATCAATAATAGAAAACAACCGAAGTCATAGATCCACAATAAGTAAAAGTGTCCAAACAATATATACAAAAAGGAAAGGTAGTCACAAAAGCTCCTGCAAAATATCAGAGTATAGAATTGCCTTAAGGGCTATATCTCTAGCTCTCACTCACATCGGTCACTGATGGAAGGGAACGTTTCGTAGTCTCAGGCCCGGTCGCCCTGGCCTAGCTGTCCTCCTACGTCTTATGTTGTTGTTCCACCTGCCGCTGAGAGTCCTCCTAAAAATAGTGACGTAGCAACCGTTAGTCATAAAGACTGGGTGTCTTCACATCCTCTCCCCCGCGACTCTTAGGCACCGGGCAGAAAGAAAGAGGGAGAACGGTGCAATATAATCAGTATATACAATACAACCTGTGGAAAGGAAGATGGTAATCATAGAAAATATATCAAGAGTATAAGAGCACATTGATTCTAACAGTATAGTTAGCAATAGAGTATGAAAAGAGCAGTGTAGGTAAAGAACTAAATTAAACTTAACTTATAAGGATGCCCATACAAGCTTATAAGTTAAGGGTATTCTGCAATAATAAGTAACTCATCATATAAAGATGCCCATACAAGTTTATATGATGAGGATCTTTATACGGTGCAATGCAATGAATGTATGTATGTATGATGACAAACCCATGATTTACTCACGCACTCTGATTTGCTATGTCGACATAGACTTATACTTCCCACTTTTCGAGGGTAGCTAACCTCTCAGGCATCACCCGTCATGGCCAGATGGTGACAGTGGATCAGGCTCTCCACTACTAGGTGGGTATGCACACTACCAGACCTAGGCCTCACAAATGCCTCGATGCAAAGAACAAAAAAGCGGAGCACCTGTGTACTGGACATGGAAGGGGTCTTGGGAAATAAACACCAAGAGCCCAGCCCAACCGGCCAATGGCACACAAGGGGTCTTTGGAAGTAAGCACAAAGAACCCAGCCTGTTTACCCAGAAATCGGCGATCTCCTCGAGCTGAAATTTTTCAGGTGACCGAAGCAATCCACGCACTCTCGCCAGGTTTTTCTTGCCAAGTTTTCTCGTCAGGTATTTGAGCCCGGATGGTCTCCCACCTCCCGGGCGGTCTGTCATCGCCAAGCCCTGGGCGGTTTATGCGCAAATCCGCAACATCGCTATAGGCGGTAGCAAGACTGCGGCACGAAACGGCAGTATAACGATCGTTTAAGTAATATAAAATGTGGGAGTGAATCCCCAAGTATCAAATCTCTAAGGAACACAGTAAGGTGGAGTTTACTTTTGAGGAAGTACTTGAGATCGAAGTCCTTTAGGTCGGATGGATTGCGGAAAAGGGGTGATTTGGATTGTGGAAAATAAATGACAAGAACTAAACTACCCTTATGTAGGCCGCTATGCGCTGCTTCACCGGGCGGATGGAAACTATGCAGCCCGCTATGCATTACTTCGCTAGGCAGATGGGCGAGAAGGCAAGTGGATGGAGTGGTTCGCACTGGCGAAAAGGTTTGAGGACGGTTAGCACCTCTTGGCTTGCGGATGGAATGATTCGCACCGGCGAAGTCGAGGAGGATTACACGGGCCGTTAGCAACGCTTAGCTTGGTGGATGAAAGAGTAGGCACACGGAATGGGCGAGTATTGTTGAGTCCGAGATCGCACCTCCGAGGGAAACCGGAGGCTGCGGGTTGCCGGTTACTTTTTGTATAGAAGAATGAGACCGCTAGCAGCGGTCAAGGCCAGACTTCGCCCGCCGCGGCAAATGCCACTCCTGTGATGGGCTTTCCTTTGATTAGAAAGAAGTGGTTACAGCGAGCTGCAAGTGCAGGAAAAGAGAAGCCGGCCGGTCAGACAGTCCGCAAGACGAGAAACTCGAGTCCGCAGCTCAAACAAGCGAGCTCCTAGATTCGAGTGTGCGTGCCTTGGGAACAATGCCGCCCCCTATTTATAGGCTTGGGGGCCTGCTCGAATGGGCAGGGATAAAATAACCGCCTGCTCGGGTACAGGAGAAACGGGCAGGCGGTGACGGGATACACACAGAAGGAAAGAAAGAAGCCGCGCGGCTTGGCGGCTTGCCCCTCCGAATTGTCTGACCAGAGGCCGAAGATGATGCGGCCAAGGCGACGATGCTACCCGCCCGATCTCTGTCTTGAGACCGCGGCTTGTTCTTTGACTTTGGACCTTGGCTTATCTCCATGGCATAAACCGCGCGACCTCCGACTTGAGTCCGCGACTTGCCCTGCTGGACTTGGGCCTGGACTATCTTTAGTACTTGGCGGCGGCCTGAGTTATGCCAGACGCCCGACCTGTGCTAGCTGGTGTCGATGGATCTCATTTAACCTGAGCCGGGCGACTTGGATCTGCAAACCGCTCGGTCTGCGAGTAGTCCTCTTGAAAGCAGTTTCCCGGGTAAACATAATCCCCGCATATTTTTAAATTTCCGTAAAGATTTCGAAAATATCAGTGCTAGCCGGAGACCGCGCCGTCTTCACCCCGTTGGTTATAAATGTTCCAGAAGCTTTGATTCTGGCATAACTCCATTGTTACCACGAGTCACTACTCGCCTATTGCGGTTAGGGCTTTCGGATTGAACAGCCCGAAAAAGATGGTGAACTTGATGGCTGAGCTCGAAGTTCTTGAGAAGTCCGGAAAGAACCGCGAGAGAGACCGCTTGAAAGAGAAGAAAAAGAAAAAGACGAAGCGGCTTGATAAGACCGTAACAATTGCTTCTACGAGTAAACCGACCGACCTGCCTGCAGAGTTGACAATCGACTTGTCATCTAAACAGGAGGAGAACAAGCCGACCGAACTGCCTCCTGAGCAAGCAGTCGTCCTGTCGACTGAAAATGAGGCGAGCCGTCTGAACCCGCCACCAGCTGACCCCCCGACCTTCTCTGACAAAGGAAACTGCCCGCCTTCTCCGCCGGGTAAGACAGACTTGGAGGCTGCTTCCCAGAAAGGCGATGGGGATGAGTCTTTCAAGTTGGAGGTCACCCCGTCTGGGGATTTTCATCTAAAAATTAGGGATGAAGGGGGAGAGGCAGTTGACTCCCCCAGGCCGACCGGTCTGGAAGCTCCAGTTATTAACGTCGAGGACAGTCCGGACAAACCAACTATCCTGAAGTCAAAAAAGAGAAAGAAGGAGGAGTCCGCTGCGGACAGACTTCTCAAGAAGATGAAGAAGCTGAAGGCCAAGAATAAGGCAGCATCTGGGAGGCCGCGAGCGGACAGCCTGCAAGGCAAGTCGCGCGAGAATGAAGTTTCGGAAGGCTTGATTACTCCTTCCCCCCAGCCGAACGACCAGGTTCCAATTGATGCTCATAGTATTTCCGTAAGCGACCTCCTCAAGGATTTTGATTCTTTTCAGAAGCAAGATGAACAACTGAGAACTTCTTCCGAACTGCAGGCTGCCAACCCGCCAGGAGAGAAGGGATCCGCCCTGTCTGAGGATGCGACCAGCCTTAAGGAGGCCATCCTTCCTGAGGTCGCAACTGAAAGAACCATACTGGCACCTGAAGATACCGTGACGGCTGGTCTGTGGTTTATGTAGGTGAAAGCGGAGCGAGTAAGAGATCAACTTGCAAGGCCGCCCCCGCCGCAACCCAATCTTTTGCTGCAAGGTAAAAGGGGAGCGGACTACCATTCCGTTCGTTTTTTCATGCCGAGGCCTCGAAACAAGTCGCGCGCTTCGTTGTTGAACCCGTCGCCCAGCTTCTTTCCCTCCGCTGCTCAACTTTCTGCTGCTAAGTGGAGGCAAAGTGAGAGATCGTGGAGAGAACAACGTCGAAAGTTCGATACCGAGCTAACAAGGCGACCTGTCCGCCTGAATTCAATTCAAACTGCCGCAGCTTGTAAGCGAGGAAAATTCGATGAAAGCGGTTTCCTCTTGAATGTTCCTTGACTATTTTCTCTTATTGCAGATGACCGTGACTCTATCCCGAAGCCGGGCGAATTGGTGACCTATCTTCCCCCTCTTGATCCACCCCTGCTGAGTTCTTCTCGGCCGGATACTCGGATGGAGGACGAGATGTCCCGGCTTCAAAAGAATCTGGAAACCCTTGCTAAGCAGCTGAGGGCTATGGAGGAGAGAGAGAAGGTCGCCCAAGATGAGAAAGCTGCTCTTCGGGTTGAATTGGAAACCGAGCGGAAGGAGAGCCGAGCAGCGCTGGAGGCCAAGCGGAGAGAGCGTCGAGAGAAAGAAAAAGCGCAGCAAGACCAAGTGGCTGCGCTGACCGCCCGTATTGATCGTGGAAAGAAGGAAGTCCGCAAGCTCGAAGAGGATTGTGCCTATTATAGGGACAAATACCTTCATTTGGCAAAGGAAGCCGGCGGAAGTCGGCGCCCTATTAACGTAGTTGATGAAGGCCGGCGAGGGTCAAGCCGCCCGGATGCAGGGACGAGCTCGTCTCTTCCTGTAGCCGGGATGACCCGCCCAGTTGTTAGTGTTCATGAGTCCGCAGCGACCTTGCCTACTCGCGTGATTCCTGCGTCGCAAGTAGAGAGAGATGCCGCGCGGATTCATAGCATGATCAACCGCCTTAATCATAATATGAACCAAATGCAGGGAACTGTACTTCAAATCGGCGACCATATCGCGCGACTTCACAGGGAGGATGAACCGAGCGATACCCGTCCATAACGAGTAGCTCTGAGATATGAACTTTGTAATAATATTTCTATTCGGTTTCTTGGACAATTTGCTTGAATCTGACTCTATGATATTCGATCTGCCATTCAGGCCGTGCGGCTTAAATATTTGAATTTACTTTTTTGCCTTCTTGCTGTGTTGATTGATGCCTGAGTTATTTTACATAAACCGATCTGCTCGTTTTCATGATTCTTCAATTCGCTTGTTTGAATTATACGGTCTTTGTGTTTGACTTTTGTGATGATGTACCCGCACGGGTTGACCGGTCTAACCGTGATTTGACCTTTGCTAAATGCAGATCATCCGTTCTTATAAGTAGCGCCCTTCCGAAATTCCTTTTACCAAAATTTCAAGATGGGAGTAAAGCGTCAGTCGAAGCGACCTGCGAAGACCTCTGCTACCCGCTCGGAAGCCGTTATGGCCTTTCACTCTGCCGACCTCGAGGAGTGCCGTTTGACAAAGGCTGAGCTGGACAAATTCGTCGAGAAGTACATGGCCGATAGTCCGCTGCTCGTGCGGCTTCCGCTTCGTGATGAGCGGATGAATTCGTCTGGCCCAAACCTAATCGCGATCCCAATCGACCATTTCGATTGCGGATTTAAATTCCCGATTTCAATTGAACTTGCCATGGTCTTTGACCATTATGGAGTTGTTCCCGGCCAGATTTCTCCCAACTCGATGGCCGGGATATGTAGCTTCATCTCTTACCTGCGATCTGAGAGAGTCCGCTTCTCTATGGACCTCTTCAGGAAGATATTCTCAGTGCGGGCCATTCCGGACTCTGAATCGGATGTCTTCAAAGGCCACCTCTACTTTGGCTGCCGCGGGTTGAAGATGGTCAATCTGGCGAACAAAGTCACGGCCTGGTCAGAGAGGTACTTGATCTTCGAAGGCCGACTTGGCCTGTTGAACCCGAATCCGCAAGTGCGGCCTGAGGAGGCTTTTCAACCGGTCCCAATAAGCGAAGTGGAGAAGGGAATCTGCAAGCTTCTCAAGGATGAGCGGCTTAACATAAGCTACTATATCCCCCTACTTGCCGAGCTAGAGAACGTTCGGCTTGAAGATAGTAAGCTTCCCTTTGCTTCTGACTTCAATTTTAACCGCTCGATCTCTCATGCTGACTCTTCTCCTTTTATAGCCCAAGCCGTTGTTCCTGCTAACAAGCCGATCAGCCCGGCCGGTTTAGTCTTGACTCAGACGAAGAAGAGAAAGAGGCAAGCCAGGAACAAGCCGCTGCCGTCTGATGGGGAGGATTCGGGCTCCTCGGGCGACTTCGCCGCCCTTCGCTCCTTCAGCAAGGTGAAGGATCTAAAAGGCCGCCCGGTCTTGACCTGGCACCCGGACAGCGATAGTGTCCAGATCTCTACCGCGCTTCCCCACTGGGCGAACGAGAAGTCGGGCCGGCATGCTGAGGCCGCCAGCATCGTTATGTTCGGCCGACGGAACTTCAGGAGGTTGAGGAAAATTTCTGAGGAAGAGCTCGCCAGGGAGGCCGCGCGGGTTAGTGCCGAGGGCTTCATCACCAACGCCTTCATGGGGATGACCCTTAAGAGGTTGATTAAAGAAAACGCTCTTCATGAGAAGGAAATTGCCCAACTGAAGAAAGAAAATGCGCGGCTAAAGGAAGCCGAGTCGGTGAGTCATCACCTGGCCAGCATCAACACCAATGTTCTCAGACTGCACGGTCTTACCTTACTCTTTTCTTTTGCAGGCTAAGTATGATGAAACCGACACGGTCTATCAGCAGGAACTCTTCCCTCATGTCGCCGAGGGAATTGATAATGCTTTTAACCGCTTGCGGGAGCTCAACGGGTTCGCGCCCGGTTTTGAGCATTTCACCTTCTCGGATGCCTATCCGATTTTGCAAAAGAAGTTAGAAAAGATCAGGCGGAAAGCCAAAGGAAAGAATAAAGCCGACGGATCCAGTTCGGAGGAGAGCGATGATGGAGATGACGAGGTCGAAGAACCCGGAGTGGCTAAGAGTGGTGAGAGTGGCTCGGAGTCCGAATCCAGCGATTCTGAAGAAGATGCTGGTCGCAAATCGGGCGAATTGAGCAGCTCATCCTCGTCGGGTAGCGAGGGTTATTCTCCTGACGTTTCGATTGATGGCAGCGAACATTCAAGTGCTCCTGCGTCTAAGAAACTCAAGTCGCACGATCAGTAGCTGTATTTTGCCTTTTATTTTGAATAGCCGTCGGCTTGATGTTGTTAGCCGGACGGCTTAAAACATGATGTAAACAATATTTTGATAATGAAATGAAAAGCTTTTACCTGTCTATCTGTCTACCTTCTGTGACTTACTTGCGATTGTTTGCAATCTCTTTCTGTGTTAAATCTAACCAAGTCGTGCGACTTAATGTCAACTTTATCCAGTTAGGATAGCGATCTTCATAAGATTCCGGTAAAGTGTCTAAAAACCCACTCGCATAGCTTGCTTCTTTTAATCCGAATCGAATTTATCCGATTTATTCTGAGAAAATGCTAACTTATTACGAATGTATTACGACATCCCGGAGACCGGACACATTTGAGCCGCGCGGTTACTACTAGACCCGGCATACTTGCTTTCCAGGATAAAGAAGGACAAGTCATGAGAACAATTTTCAGACTGAGCGGTCAGCGTTTTAACTCAGGCGACTTGCGGCTAACATTGCTGTAAATCCCACCTCCGTGAATGCAATCAGATAACCGATCCAGAATTTGAAATAATCAAGCCGTGCGACCGTAAGCAGAATATCCAGTCTCAAGAAGATCAGTTGATAAACCGTGCGATTAATATTTAATCCGATCAATCTATATGATAGTTATATATAACATTGACTGACAAGCCGTACGAGCCGTATATAGAATTCGTGCGATTAGTAGATTTAATACTTGCAACGGGAATCATAACCTGACGAGCTGTATATAGAATTCGTGCGATTAGCAGGTTTAATACTTGCAACGAGAATCATAACCGCCTGATTGAAAAGGTCCTGTGATTATCCGATCGGATTGAATGGAAACCCATAAGGATGATAAATTCATAATCCGGATAATAAAGTCGGCCGGTCATGATTATGCTTGCTTCCCTGATATTTACCTTGATACCTTAATGATACCCTGCTCACTTCAAACCTTCCGGTCTAAAAACCGAACTGCATGATATCTTTGGAACCTGCTGATTTTAGACCGCCTGGTTTAATAACCAGACCGCCAGGCTTAATAACCAGACCGCCAGGATTAATAACCAGACCGCCTGGAAGCCTTGGTACCTGCTTATTTCAAACCGCCCGGTCTAAAAACCGAACCGCATGACATCTTTGGAACCTGCTGCTTTTAGACTGCCAGGTTTAATAACCAGACCGCCAGGTTTAATAACCAGACCGCCAGGTTTAATAACCAGACCGTCTGAAAGCCCTGGTACCTGCTTATTTCAAACCGCCCGGTTTGAGTATTAAGTCGTCCGGTTTATGCTGCACATAGAAATCCTGCTTTTTCCTCCAAATGGTCTATAATGACCATATGGGACGAGATAATCCCTGGTAAAGCAATAAAGATGATTACAGACTCAGATGACCAAGTGGGCAGGTGGGCCTAGGCGGCGAACATTGCTTTCCTCAAGTGGTCACAAGAGCAGTAGAAATAAAGAGAAACAAGTACAGACCCAGATGACCAAGTGGGCAGGTGGGCCTAGGCGGCGAACATTGCTTTCCTCAAGTGGTCATAAGGGCTGTAAGCGACTCGACTGCTCTCTTGCCTAGGGCTACAAGCCGAGTTGATCAATTGGGCAGGTGGGCCTAGGCGGCGAACATTGCTTTCCTCAGAGAGATCAACTCAGTTGTGGGTCCCGCTTAGGCATCGCTTGAGAGTACCTTGGAGTATTCGATAGTCACAGACTAAGATGATCAGTTGGGCAGGTGTGGTTATGTCGCAGGGGCTATACCGACATTGCTTTCCTCAGAAGGATCATCAAAGCTGTAATTATATCCCTCTCGGGGCATGATAGAGCCAACATTCACCTAGACCTCCCTTGATGCAGGGGTGTGTTGGATATCAGCCGGGATCCAAGGTTCTGAAGACCACCGCACGGGAATTGGCAAGCCACCACTACACGTGTGCGAAAACTCCCCGCTACACATAATCTTCATGGTTTTACGCTAATGACTACAATCCGAGGGGGTTCGAGCAGAACTTGGCGATGTCTCCGTGGTTCAGTGAGTTTAATATGTGAGAAAATGCAGAAAGGAAACATCAAACATGGAGAAGTGTCAGTATGGTGCTTCTTATTAAAATATCTCAAAAATTGCAAGAAAGTAAAGAAGACATTTTAAGGATAGAACCGTTTGAGATCGTCGCCACTCCAGGTGCGCGGGATGTCTTCTCCTTCACTTGTTTGGAGGCGATAAGCCCCACTTTTTAATACCTCTTGGACGATGAAAGGTCCAGCCCAATTAGGATTTAGCTTCCCGACATTGCCTGTTCGGGCTGCTGCATCAACCTTTTTTAGTACGACGTCGCCGACCGCAAAATGCTTTACCCTGACATTTTTGTCAAAGTACTTTGCCATCCTCCTTTTAACTTCTTCTTGCCTGATTGTTGCCTCATCCTGAAGTTCTTCGATTAGATCCAGACTATACTTGATAGCCTCGTCATTGTATTCTACCCACGCTTCTCCTCCTTCTTTTCCGTACACCACTCTTGGAGTGACCACCTCAAACTCCACAGGAACAACAGCCTCCGAGCCATGAGATAATTTGAATGGTGTCTCCCCTGTAGCTGAAGATGGAGTGGTACGAAGAGTCCAAAGGATGGAGGGAAGTTGATCTGCCCAGTTTCCTTTCTGATTCCAAACTCTTTTCATCAGGAGCTGCTGGATTCGTTTGTTGGCTGCTTCTACCTGACCATTGGTCCTTGGATGATGTACTGAGGAAAACCGCAGGTCAATTCCAACCTGATCGCAAAATTTTATCATCTCGGGATTATTGAATTGTGGACCATTATCAGTGACAATTGCCAGCGGAATTCCGTGTCGGCAGACTATTTTTCCCCAGATGAAGTTTCTGATGATTTGGGTGGTAGTTCTTGCCAGTGCCTTAGCCTCGATCCTCTTACTGAAGTAGCCAATCATCACTATGATAAAGCGGCGCTGACCGCTAGCCATTGGAAAGGGCCCGATGAGATCCATCCCCCATACTGCAAAAGGCCACGGCGCAGTTATTGATCTGAGTGACTGAGCAGGCAAATGCTGAAGAAGGGCGAACTTTTGGCACTGCACACACTGCTTGGCAAATGCTTCAGCATCCTTTCTCATAGTCGGCCAAAAATATCCTTGCCGCAGGATCCTTTTTTCCAAGGTTTTTGCCCCTGAATGGCTACCACATTCCCTAGAATGAACTTCCTGAAGTACGATAGGGATCTCTTCTTCTAAAACACATCGTGCTGAGGGAGAAATCAAAGTTTTTCTGTAGAGAACTCCTGCTATTAGATAATAATATGCCGCCTTCCTTTTGAATCTTCTCCGATCTTTGATGGAATGGTGGAACTCCCCCTTTGATAGGAATAGCTCGTAAGGATCCTTCCATGAAGGATTATGATCAATTTGCATGAGTTCCGCCTCATCTATTGCCGGATGAAAGAGTTCAAAGGTCACTCCCCCTGATGGAAGACCGAACTTCGACAATTCATCTGCCTCCTCATTTTGCGTTCTTGGGATGTGCTCGATAATAAATGACTTGAATCTTCCGATTTCCTTTTTGGCTAATAGCAGATATTTTCGCAGAATCGGCTCCCTTGTCTCATAATTTCCCAAGACCTGGGAGGCCATCACCAGTGAGTCGGTTCTAACATGTACATATTCTATGCCCAACTCTTTCGCAAGCCTTAGCCCAGCCAGAAGTGCTTCGTATTCTGCCTGGTTATTGGTAACTGGAAAGAAGAACTTAATAGCTTGCTCCAGCCTGATGCCATTTGGGCTGATCAACACTACTCCGGCTCCCACGGAGTTTCTGCCAGAAGCCCCATCCACATAAATGATCCAAGCCAGAGGAGATCATACCACCTGTTCAGGACTAAGCTCTGTTGTATCTACCAGGAAGTCTGCCAAGATTTGCGCTTTGATTGTTGTTCGGGGGATGTACGATATCTCAAATTCACTTAGTTCAATAGCCCATTTTGCCAACCTCCCTGAATGATCTGGCTTTTCAAGAATATTCTTTAAAGGATGATCTGTAACAACTTGGACAGAATGAGCCTAAAAATAAGGGCGAAGCCTTCGCACGGACATAATCAAAGCCAAGGCCAGTTTCTCCAGGATCGAATATCTGGTTTCTGCATCCTTAAGGATGTGGCTGACATAGTATATTGGAAACTGCCTCCTCTTTTCTTCCCGAACGAGGACGGAACTCACCGCTTCTGGTCCGACTCCCAGATATAAGAATAGCTTTTCTCCCTCACGGGGACTTTGGAGTAGTGGAGTCGAAGTTAACTGTCCCTTCAGCTGCTCGAAAGCCTTGTTACACTCCTCGCTCCATTCGAACTTTGATCCCCCTCGCAATGTTTTAAAGAATGGGGCACTTTTATCTCCGGATTTGGAGATAAACCTGCTCAATCCTGCTAATCTCCCCCAAGTTGTTGAACTTCTTTAGTATTTCGAGGAGGGGTCATATCAAGGATGGCCTTTACCTTATCTGGATTTGGTGCAAGGCCATCAGGAGTTAAGAGATGCCCAAGAAATTTTCCTTTGCTTGCCCCGAACACACATTTCAATGGGTTTAATTTTAACTTGAACCTCCGTAGAGTAGTGAACGTCTCTACGAGGTCTTCCAAGTGCAATGAGAATGTTTTACTTTTGAGAAGAAGGTCATCAACGTAAACTTCGAGATTCCTGCCCTTTTGATGTTTAAAGACGGTATCCATCATTCTTTGGTATGTTGCACCCGCGTTTTTAAGACCGAAGGGCATTACGAGATAGCAGTAACACCCATCGTTTGTGATAAATGAGGTATGCGGGATGTCAGGTTTGTGCATTTTAATTTGATGGTACCCGGAGAAGGCATCGAGGAAACTCATAAAACCATACCCAACCGCGGAATCAACTAAGACATCTATCTGAGGCAAAGGGTAACAATCTTTAGGGCACGCTTTATTAAGTTTGGTGAAGTCCACGCACATGCGCCACTTCCCACAAGATTTCTTAACCATTACAACATTCGACATCCACGTGGGATATTGAATCTCAGAAATGAAACCCGCTTTTAGGAGTTTGGAAACTTCCTCTCTGATGGGCAACGCCAGCTTGGTCGCCACTTCTCTCTTCTTTTGCTGGACAGGCTTGAACTCAGGAGATACGTTTAGATGATGACAAGCCACGTCTGGATCCACTCTTGGCATATCCTCCGCTGACCAAGCGAAGATATCCAGATTCCCCAACAGACAGGAGATTAGCTCCACTTTCTCCTCTTCTGACAACTCAGCATTGATGACCAGCTTCTTTTCTGCCCCCTCAGCAATAGGAACTTCTTGGGTCGCTTGGGCAGGTTCTAAGTGAGCCCCTTCTCGATCTTTTCCTTCCTCGACGGCCTCTGGAGACTCAGCAACCTCCAAAACCTCATCCATGATCTTGGGAAGTGGAGCGTCCGTGACCATGTTGACAGTTCGGACGTAGCACTCCCAAGCTACCTTTGGGTTGCTTCTGACCCGATACTATTTTCCTTCAGCAGCGAACTTGAGGGCAAGGTGAAAGGTGGACACTACTGCTCTATACGCATTGAGAATCGGCCTCCCGAAGATAGCACAGTAGTTGCTTGGGGCATCTACTACCACGAAATTGATCAACTTTATCACCCCTCCAAGAGAGACCAGGAGCTTCACTGAACCCTCTACTTCCTTCTTCTCCCCAGAAAAACCGTAGAGGGGTCCATCGGTGGAAAGCAGATGCTTTCCAGTCTTCAGGGCCTCGAAAGTCGGGCGGAAAAGGAGATTGACGGAGCTGCAGGTATCAATCAGAATCTTGTGGACTGTATAGTTTTCGATGACGGCCTTGATAACCACCGCATCATCGAAAGGATTAGCATTGGGGGGAAGGTCATCCTGACCAAACGTGACGATAGTACTTTTGGGAGGAGAACTTGTAGTGGCTGCCACTTCCTGCTTTAGAACCCTCGCAATGCTGGATTTGCGAGATGATTCCGCTCCAGCTCCCCTATGGATACAATAGATGTCCCCTAAGGGGCCCAAATCATTGACTTCGACGCATTCGGTAGAAGGATGGATGTCACCATAGTAGCCGGCGTCCTCAACGTCGGCGCATTCCCAGGTCACTTCTACTATTTCCTTCTCCTTTTTCTTCTCGGTAGTTGGCTCAACAGTTTTATCTTTCCGAACTAGACCCCGGAGCTTTCCTTCTCCCAGGAGTCTTTCTATAAGCAGACGAAGAGCTCGACAGTCTTCAGTTAGTTGTCCCCCCTCTTTATGATATTTACAATAAAGGTTCGGATTTCGATTGCGAATATCCGACTTCAGAGGAGCAGGCCTTTTGAATCTGGCCTCTTTTGCAGAATCTGGACTACTTCGTCCATGGTGACGTTTAGGGGAGTGAATGATTCTTGCGAATCATCGTATTGAGTTGATGGAATGACCGGAGGTGGCTGCGCGGCATACTGTTGTAAATATACCGGCATGATTTGCGGAAGGGGAGCGGATGGAGCGGGAGCGACGGCCAACGGTGGTTTCTGATCTTGAAACCGCTGATGGCCCATAAATGGTTGCTTATTTTTGTAGTTCCTCCCCCTTTGGGAACGGGGTTCAAAGTGGGACTGATTCGATGGTGGATGATGGAAGGATGGATTTGACTGTTCCTTGCCGCTTACCAGCTTCATGACGTAGTCCGGATTGCTCTTCTCTCCTCTGATAAACATATTTGCCAAACTTATCATTTCCTGATAAGTCTTAGGCTCCCTTATATTTGCTTCAAACTTTAGGGGGCCCTCTCTTAGGCCATGGATGAGGGCAACCCTATACAGCTCCGGGTCCACATTTTGGACTTCCATGATCTCTTTCTGTAAGCGGTCCACAAAACGAGCCCACGTCTCGTTTTCCTGTTGTTTTATATCGAAAAGGGCCGCCGGGCCACTCTTTCTCTTCCTTGAGGTAGAGAATCTCAGCAGAAATTCTCTTCGCAGCTCCGCGAAACAACGGATCGACCTGGGGTGCAAACCGTAAAACCATTCCCTCGCTTGTCCTTCAAAGGAGGTTACAAGAAGCTTGCACTTAGTTGCATCAGTTAAGGTCCTGAGAGCAATGGCTGACTCGAAAGCTTGTAAATGAACCGTGGGATCAGTCTCCCCATTGAAAGCTGGCAGGCGAGGTTCCCTGAAATTATTAGGGGCAGGCTCCCCTCTGACTTCGTCCACAAAGGGAGAAGTTTCTTCCATGTCTTCATATAGAGGAGTAGAGTAATAAGCCGCCGGAGCTGCGGCTATTCGCGGACAAGCCGCCTGATAAGAAGACCGGGCAGCAGCTTCTGGCGGGTAGGAGTGATGAGTAGGAACTTCAGGCGGGTAGGAGAGATGGGCCGTGCCCTCCTGCGGGTAGGAAAGGTGGGCAGCGTGAGAAGTCGCCCCCTGGAAGTCGAGGACTCGAGCTGGCATGTTGTGCCCGGCTTCCTGATAGAAGTTTTTCCTAGCCGCAGGGTCTTCTTGGTGGAGCTGGAAATTAGCGGCTTGGGGTAGCGAGTAAGGAGGAGGTGGAGGGAGGACCGGGGTCACCGCCTGATTAGCCGCGGCTTGCTGCGGAACTAGTCGCTCAGTTAGCATTGCTAAAGTCTGACTGATCGCTTCAAGTCGCTAATCAGTGGCCCTCTGAGCCCGTTCGGCTTCTCTCCTTGATTGCTCCAGGGCTTCCCACAAAGAGTCCTCGCTGTGATCGGAGCGGTCTCCAAGGGGGAACTGACGGTCTGACATCGTGGCGAAAAGGATTTCACCGACAATCCGCGATCTGAAGTTCGCGTGTTTCTGTTGAGTCCGAGATCGCACCTCCGAGGGAAACCGGAGGCTGCGGGTTGCCGGTTACTTTTTGTATAAAAGAATGAGACCGCTAGCAGCGGTCAAGGCCAGACTTCGCCCGCCGCGGCAAATGCCACTCCTGCGACGGGCTTTCCTTTGATTAGAAAGAAGTGGTTACAGCGGGCTGCAAGTGCAGGAAAAGAGAAGCCGGCCGGTCAGACAGTCCGCAAGACGAGAAACTCGAGTCCGCAGCTCAAACAAGCGAGCTCCTAGATTCGAGTGTGCGTGCCTTGGGAACAGTGTCGCCCCCTATTTATAGGCTTGGGGGCCTGCCCGAACGGGCAGGGATAAAATAACCGCCTGCCCGGGTACAGGAGAAATGGGCAGGCGGTGACGGGATACACACAGAAGGAAAGAAAGAAGCCGCGCGGCTTGGCGGCTTGCCCCTCCGAATTGTCTGACCAGAGGCCGAAGATGATGCGGCCAAGGCGACGATGCTACCCGCCCGATCTCTGTCTTGAGACCGCGGCTTGTTCTTTGACTTTGGACCTTGGCTTATCTCCATGGCATAAACCGCGCGACCTCCGACTTGAGTCCGCGACTTGCCCTGCTGGACTTGGGCCTGGACTATCTTTAGTACTTGGCGGCGGCCTGAGTTATGCCAGACCGCCCGACCTGTGCTAGCTGGTGTCGATGGATCTCGTTTAACCTGAGCCGGGCAACTTGGATCCGCAAACCGCTCGGTCTGCGAGTAGTCCTCTTGAAAGCGGTTTCCTGGGTAAACAAGTATGCTAGCAGAATGAAGTGGTGGGTGGACTGGATTTGGTGGCGCACCTCAAATACACATATAAACAAGATAATTTCATAAAAGGATGAATAAGAATTAACACACAAGTTTATAGTGCACATTATCAATAAAAAGAAGATTACATTCATAAACATCCACACAAGTTAGAGAAAAAGGCAAGAGATACGACCACATCCGGAGGCTTGTTGTAGATTCTCGGTAGGAATCATCGGGTTGTTAATCCGCGTCCTTGCTTAGTCCCAACTATCATCCGGGGTAGAGGAGGGATGTCACTTCCTCCCAATGGACCCGTCTTCTCCGGTAAACTACAATTCAGTCACGTCCGATGCGAATAACTCTTTGCTTGGCGATGAAGATGAGGGTGGAATTCTCTCCGTGAAGCACTTGGATGATGGAGGCGGCCGAGAAGATGCTCCGGCTTTAGATTTGCAAGGAAATGGTGGCCGGAGCTCCTCAAGGTGGGCGGCGATGGAGTGGCGAAAATGGCAGAACTGGAACCCTTCAGGCGTGGGAAAGATGATCCTCAGTCTAGGGCGAGATCTGCAGCTTTTATAGTAAAACTATCAGAATTAGGTCATGCACGGTCGAACGCACGACCGTGCGTGGACCGTGCGATATTAATTAAGAAGAAAGCCCAGGAAGATGACCCAGAACGCCTGTGTGATTTTACTCACGCACTATTAGAACAGACTGTGCGTAAAAACGCACAGGCAAATCAAGAATGCATGAAAACAGGCCAACAGAGGGCTCGTGCGATTTACTCACGCACTATCGAAACCAACCATGCGTGAATAAAACGCACGAGCAAATACAGATCACCATTTTTGTCCACAGATGAACGCGTACGGTCGCACCGATCGTGCGTCAAGTAAACGCATGACCGTGCGATTCACACAGGAAATGATTTTTTACCAAAAATGGTGATCTGCCCACCTGCTCAGCACAATAAACAGCATAGGGCACTCTTCTAGCACATGAAAACAAGATAAATCAGCAATATAAGAAATGGGGAGCACAAGGTGCTTACCCACAGCATAATAGCGCGCAATTGCACACCAAAACGGGCCTAAACATTGCACTAATAGTGAAAGTGTGTCCAAGTGAGATATAAGCAATTATGGACTAAAAGTGTAGTGCAAAAGCAAGAAAACAAGCCCAGATGAGTCCGAAAAACCTTATATAAATCGGACTCATCACACCCCCAGACTTACCTGTTTGCACGTCCCGAGCAAACCAATCCTAAGCAGGTGGGAAAATGGAATAGCTAGCTTAAAATTACAAAATGGAGTACCATGCGAAGTCGCATGCTCAAGTGCATAGAAAAATTGTATATAAGATTTCTAATTGTACACATAGTTTATAAATTTCTAATAGAGTAAATAAATATTACTAGTACTCAAAAGTGAATAACGGCGAGTCATCCGGTCATGCATATGGAGAAAGTAGAATAATCGATGAGATGAACATTGCCCAAGTTGGGATTCGGGAAAAACTCCACTGAAATCCATCGGTGTCAGAGACCATAAGCTCACCCGATCACATTCTCTCTACGACACTAGATTGGTTCATAGCGCGAGTCGGTAGGACTTTAGGTTTTA
Source organism: Dactylorhiza incarnata (assembly GCA_033032865.1). Taxonomy (NCBI): domain Eukaryota; kingdom Viridiplantae; phylum Streptophyta; class Magnoliopsida; order Asparagales; family Orchidaceae; genus Dactylorhiza; species Dactylorhiza incarnata. The sequence goes on from JAWHQI010000578.1 coordinate 56,905, forward strand.
ATTGGGGCTTGGGTTTTGGTGAGGTAAACAAAGATAAACATGAAGGCTTGATACACCTAAACCCAAATGAGCTTTATTACAACTCCCCTCACACCAACATCGAATGCAAGTGCACCACACCCCAGACTTAGACTTTTGCAACATGGGTGTGTGCACCACCTACTCCCAATATTTCAAATAATATTCAATTTAGCATTTTTTTCTCATTTCAACACTTTTTTATCAATCAATATATATATATTCTTTCTTTTCTTTTCATCACAAATTCAATGAACACATCCACATCTTCACATTAAAATTCCACAATCAACACCACCAAATTAAAATTTAAACAAAATGCTCGCATTTGAGTGTGCGACTAGGATTGGCTTTGAGGCTTTGGTGAGGTATAGGTGGACCTGAACCAAAAGGATTGGGTGGGCACAAAGGGGCTAGCGAGGAAAGATATCAGGAATGGCACAAAGGCCTAACCGGGCCAAAATGACGGCCTACGTCATGCTCGCGCAACAAGACTATCCTATGCCAATGCTTCAAGAATCGCCTGGGGCAAGTTCTTAGCCACCGAGAAAGATTATCCTTCCTCCCGGCTCGAGCAATACGCATCTAACGATACTTTACACACATCCCTATGCTACCTTTTGATTCACACCGGATTCACCATTTGAGTAGAGTAAACAATATTTACACTAAAAGAAATGCATAAAACTAAAAGTATAAAAAGAAATCTAATCAACACAAATCCCTATACTCGCATGAGTACTTGACTAAGAACACCGGAGTCAACATTTTACTCCACTACATAATTTAAACGCCAGCACAATGATTTTCTCAATCTCACAAAGGAAATGAGTTATACTCGATACGCGCCAACGACCAAGTACACGCTCAAGTGGGTGTTGTGGTGTGCGATGAAGATGAACAAATGATATATAACTGTAATAAACTACTTCTAGAATGCAGTGAGATTGAGTGTGTGTAGTGGGTAACAAATACAACAGCTCTCCCCAGACTTAATCTAAACATTCTAATTCAAGATATACAATACAGACTAAGATAAAAGCTAGGGGAAGATAAGTTACCCAATGCTCAGAAGTAAGCATACCAGAAGATTGGCGTGTAAACCAAGAAGAAGCTGCAGCATCCCCATCAAGAAAATGAACCTGCAGGGGTGAGTTCTAGATAATGGCATTTGAAAAAGGAAATGTACAGGTAACTGTTCTAATATGCGTGGCGGTAGCGATTACCGATACGGCGATAAAATAGTTACCCCTCTACCTACATAATAATACCTGCTCTTCACAGGTAGAGGAAGCAGAAAGTAAGAAGTGGAGGAGGAGGAGTCCTCACTATTCTGACCAAAATGTATGTCCTTGCCCAGCAAGGTGTCGTCTTCTTCAGGACAGATGCAGGAGGAGAAGGCAATGAGTGGAGTTTCCACCTTGGAGGTGGAATCAACCTTCTCTCATAAATGGATGCTCCGAGTCCTCCTGGAGTCCCTGTGAAGAATCAACATGCACAGGCTCAGACACTGAAGAAAGGAGGTTAGGAAATAAAGGAGAAGAAAGACATAAATAATAAAAAATTGGGGGAGCGGTCCCGGTCTCACTCCCAACAGGATCCAAGGATAGATCATTATCATCATCGTAAGCCTCATAACAAGGGGGGTCCGTGAACTCAAGGGCCTCGGTGGTGAGTTGGAACTCCTCGTCCCATGAAGAAGTGCAAACCTCCTCATCAAAAAGAGTATCCTCATCATTCCACCTTGGAGCAGCCTCAGGCTCAGAATCATCACCCTGCTCAATTACTTCGACAGGATCATAAAAAATGTGTGTAGAAAAATCTTGCAAAGAGACTGGAGGAACAAAAAGATTTGGTTCCTCCGCAGAAAGATCTGCTAACGCCTCCCCAATGGAAAGAAAACTTTCCTCATCACACTAAGGTGCATCTAGGAGCTCCCATTCATCTCCTTGTTGGCTAATAGATGAGTGGTCGTCATCACTAGGAGTGAAGCCATGCACAGGGAGTGAGGAGTCCATGCACAAAATAAGCTCAGGGGTAGAGGGCATGATTGCCTTCGTGGGTAGAGAATGAGTGATATGGATAATGTTGTCATGAGTGAAGGAGCAGCGGTCAGGATTGAAAAGACTAGGACAGTCCTACAATTCATGACCCAGTCCTCGACACAACAAGCAAACAAAGTTCCTACACTGCCTAGCATTTAACTCCTTCATTTGGTCTATATAATAAACCATCATGTCATATGTGCTAGGAGAAATATCCCATGACGACATTTTCAATAATTAAACTAGAAATAACGAAACTGAAATTCTTTGTAAGGAAATTTACAGAAACTAATAAAACTCCTTGAATTAGACTTGCCTAAAACTTTAAAACAGGAGAGGAAGAAATAATAACAAACAATATATAATTAAAAAGCAAACAAAAATAATAAAGCAGCAATACACACTGGAAGAACTACTATCTCTTGTCTCCCTCTACAGCAAATTCACACGTCTATGTTCCCCGGCAACGGCGCCAAAAACGTATTGGGCTAATCTAGCACACCGCTATATGTGGTAACGAGACTGCGGCATGAAACGGTAGTGTACCGATCGTTCAAGTAATATAAAATGGGAGTCAATACCCAAGTATCGAATCTCAAAGGAACACAGTAAGGTGGAGTTTACTTTCGAGGAAGGACTTGAGATCGAAGTCCTTTAGGTCAGGTGAAGGTGTAGGGAGTGATTTGGTTTATGGAAAATAAAAGAAACGAAACTAAACTACTCCTATGCAATGTCGCTATGCAATTCTTCGCTTGGTGGATGGAAACTATGCAGGCCGCTATGCACTGCTTCGCTCGGCGGATGGGAGAGAAGGCAAGCGGATGGAGTGGTTTGCACCGGCGAAAGTAAAGTGGGTTATACGGGCCGTTAGCACTGCTTAGCTTGGCGAATGGAAGAGTAGGCACGCAGAATGGAATGGAGGGTTTGCGGAGTGGAATGGAGTGAGGGCGGAATCGGCGCACTTCAAGCACACATATAAACAAAAGAGTAATTTCACATAGACATGAAATAAAAACTACAAATCAAGGTTTATATGTGCCACATCATTAAATAATAAGGATTACATTCATATACATCAACACAAATAAGAGGAAAAAGGCAAGAGATACGACCAAATCTGGGGGCTTGTTGTAGATTCTCGGTAGGAATCGTCGGGTTATTAATCAAAGTCCTAGCTCGGTCCCAACTATCATCCGGGGTAGAGGAGGGCTGTCACTTCCTCCCAATGGACCCGTCTTCTCAAATAAACTACAATCCGGCCACGTCCGATGCGAAGAACTATTTGCTTGGCAATGAAGATGAGGGTGGAATCCTCTCCGTGAAGCACTTGGATGATGGAGGCGGCCGAGAGGATGCTCCGACATTAGATTTGCAAGGAAATAGTGGCCGGAGCTCCTCCATAAGGTTGGCGGCGACGGAGCGGCGAAAATGGCAGAACTAGAACCCTTCGGGCGCGAGAAAGATGATCCTCAGTCTAGGGCGAGATCTGCAGCTTTTATAGTAAAACAGTCAGAAATTGGTCACGCACGGTCGAACGCACGACCGTCCGTGGACCGTGCGATATTAATTAAGAAGAAAGCCCTGGAAGACGACCCAGAATGCCCGTGTGATTTTACTCACGCACGGTTAGAACAGACCGTGCGTAAAAACACACGGGCAAATCCAGAATGCATGAAAACAGGCCAACAGAGGGCTCATGTGATTTACTCACGCACGATCGAAACCAACCGTGCGTGAATAAAACGCACAGGCAAATCCAGATCACCATTTTGGTCCACAGATGAACGCGCATAATCGCACTGATCGTGCATAAGTAAATGCACGACTGTGCCATTCACACAGGAAATGATTTCTACAAAAAATGGTGATCTGCCCACCTGCTCAGGACAACAAACAGCATAGGGCACTCTTCCAGCACATGAAAACAACATAAATCAGCAATATAAGAAATAGGCAGCACAAGGTGATTACCCCCAGCAGAATAGTGCACAATTGCACACCAAAATGGGCCTAAACATTGCACTAATAGTGAAAGTGTGTCCAAGTGAGATATAAGCAATTAAGGACTAAAAGTGTAGTGCAAAAGCAAGAAAACAAGCCCAGATGAGTCCGAAAAACCTTATATAAATCAGACTCATCAACGGTTTCATCATGCCCCAGGCAATCTCCCCTTAGAGAGGTCGCGCCCCGTGTGACCTGGCTCCTGAGGTCGCTCCGCGCGACCTCACCCTGGAAGGTGGAGCTCCACGCGACCTGGCCCTGGGAAGTCGGGCCCCACGCGACCATGCCCTGGGAGGTCACGCCCCGCACAACCTCGCCCCAGGAGGTTGCGCTCCGGGCGACCTCGCCCCAGGAGGCCTCGGTCCAGGGCAGTCCCTTTTTGATGTTCTCTCTTTTCTGGTGATTTCTACCTCAGTAGGTCAAGATGATCTCATGTTATTTCTACCTCAGCAGGTCCAGATGATCTCAGGTAATTTCTACCTCAGCAGGTCAAGACAATCTCAGGTAATTTCAACCTCAGCAGGTCCAGACGATCTCAGGTAATTTCTACCTCAGCAGGTCCAGACGATCTCAGGTAATTTCTACCTCAGCAGGTCCAGACGATCTCAGGTGATTTCTACCTCAGCAGGTCCAGATGATCTCAGGTAATTTCTACCTCAGTAGGTCCTGACGATCTTAGGTTATTTCTACCTCAGCAGGTCCAGACGATCTCAGGTAATTTCTACTTCAGCAAGTCCAGAAGATCTCAGGTAATTTCTACCTCAGCGGGTTGAGACGATCTCAGGTAATTTCTACCTCAACAGGTCCAGACGATCTCAGGTAATTTCTACCTCAGCAGGTCCAGACAATCTCAGGTAATTTCTACCTCAGTAGGTCCAGATGATCTCAGGTGATTTCTACCTCAGTAGGTCCAGATGATCTCAGGTGATTTCGATCTCAGCAGATCTGGGCAGCCCGTTACTTTTAGATCTGCCCATTTGGGCAGGTCCCCGCACCTATAAATAGAGTGGTAGGGGTACCAGTTTGGAGGACTTAGGGAGTTTCAAACCCCTAGCTTTTGACATGAGCTGTCTCATTTCTGAGACCGCTGCTACCTCTTTTTAGCAACTTTTGCTATCTCATTTCTGAGACCGCTGCTACCTCTTTTCATCAGCTTCTGCTATCTCATTTCTGAGACCGCTGCTACCTCTTTTCAGCAGCTTCTGCTATCTCATTTCTGAGACTGCTGCTACCTCTATTCAGCAGCTTTTGTTATCTCATTTTTGAGACCACTGCTACCTCTTTTCAGCAGCTTCTGCCATCTCATTTCTGAGACCTCTCCTACCTCTTTTTAGCACCCTCCGCTATCTCCTTCCAGGAGACCTTTATCATCACTTTTTCTCCTCCCTCTGTCCTTCAGTCATAGCTTAAAGTAACCAGCCATCTAACAGTTTTCTTCCTCCTTCTCTAGATTAAGCAAGTGTGGACCTGGAACATTTTTTGGTTCGAACATAACATGCGACCTTCAGATCGGAATGGTCGATGAGAATCAACTGCGATGAAGATATGGGATTTTGTCGAGAATAAAACCCAATCTTGAAATAGCCATAACTTTTGATCCGCTTGTTCGTTTTCAGCCCATAATAGCTTTTCAGAAAGAGCTCGACGAGCTCCATCCAATGGCAAATAGGTTTACCCCAATGGAGATGAAAGAAGTTCAAGATCAGTCAAATAGTGAACTTACTCTAGAAACACTTGAGCTTCGCATAGAGTTTCATCTGGAGCAATTTTGGAAAGAGCTTGCTCAACAGCTGGAGCAGACTCGCCAGCAATTGGATGGGATTAACCGAGCTATAACAGCTATCACTTAGCAGCTTCTTCCTCAAGTCGCAGCTCCCTTTCCACCTCAAGCTCCTATTGAGGAGGCTCATTTTCCTCCTCGAGTCGCAGCTCCTCTTCCTCCTATAAAATTTGCACATCCAGTTGCTCCTCTACCGTCTCAAGCTGAGGAATTTACAGCCGCTCTCCATGATTATCTAAGATCAGTTGTCTAGAAAAATCCAGTAAAAGTGCCGAATTTTCAAGGGGATTGTGCTTATTTTTTGACCCCTGCTGATGCAGCTTATCCTTCAGCCCCTCCAGTTATAGCTGAAGTAAAGGAGCCTTCTCCTTTTACAGATAGAATTGATTGGGAACCTGCTCTTAATGCGTTTAAAGAGCCCCGCCTACCAACCTTCTCAGGGGGAGAAGATCCAATCTCCCACCTTCAAGACTTTGAGTTAGCTGTTGGGTTAAGAACTATATCGGATAACATTAGTTGCAAGCTTCTTGTCATGAACTTTGGCGGTCAAGCTCTGGAATGGTTTTACAAGCTGCCATCTCAATCAATTACTTGCTTTATGGATCTCAGAAGAGACCTTCTCTTAAGGTTTGTTACTTCAAAGAAGCGGAAGAGACGCCCAAAAGCTCTCTTCCAAATCAAGCAAGGAGTCAATGAAACTCTCGCTCATTTCGTCGATAAATTCCAGAGAGAACTTCTCGAAGTTATTGATGTTGATCCAGAGATGTATAAAATTGCCTTTATCAACGGACTCCAAGAAGGCCCTCTTAAATTTGAAGTTAGCATAAATGAGCCCAAGTCTTATGGACATCTCATCAAAGTAGCAAATAAGTTTATTGAAGGTGAGGCGATGAACCCAACTATATGTATTATCAAAACTGGAAGACTCAGCAGCGTCAGGGAAATTTGTACCGCCATCACTCATCTCCATCACAAATCCCTCCGCAAGATGAGCAATCTAAATCTTATTCTCCTCCTCAGAATATCTTTGCACAACCTCAACCTGTTGGATCTTGAGGCGCCCTTAGAGGGGGGGGTGAATAAGGGTTTTATTAACTTTAAACTTTGTTACATATCCTTAGAGGCCTTGGGGTGCATCTAGGAAAAACTCCACTAGCAGGAGGTGGGGTCAATGGTCAACGCATGATCGCCCAAGTTGAAGAAAACGAAGCCGCCATTTCCGCCGCCAACATGCAAACACGTACGGAATGCACGTCGCGCCCTGCCGTGGCCAAACCCCACTACTGGGGTGCGATTAGCCCGCACCCCACTAGTGGGGTGTGGATAGCCGCACCCCCCATAGTGGGGGGTGCGGCCAAGCCGCACCCTATGAGGGGTGCGGCCAAGCCACACCCCATGTGGGGTGCGGCCAAGCCGCACTCCCTTTGGGTGCGGCCAAGCCGCACCCCATGAGGGGTGCGGCCAAGCCGAACCCCATATGGGGTTCGGCCAAGCCGCACCCCCTTGGGGTGCGGCCAAACCGCACCCCATGAGGGGTGCTGCCAAGCCGCACCACCTTGGGTGCGGCCGAGCCAAGCCGCACCCCATGTGGGGTGCGGCCAAGCAAAGCCGCGCCCCTCCCTCGGGTGCGGCCGCACCGCGCCTGCCTTTAGGTGCGGTCAAACCGCTCTCCCCCGTAGTAAGGTTGGGGTGAGTCCCCCCTCTTCCGGCTCGCTGCCCATTTTTCGGGATCCGGACTCTGCTCGGAGCAATTCCCCGTTCGTTACGCGCTCAGAACACTCCTGAGCGCGCTCAGAGCACTTTCACATTTCAGGCACGCTCACTTTTTGTCTTTCTAGCATGCTCGCTTTTTGTCTTTCTAGCATGCTCACTTTTTGTCTTTCCAGTTTCTCAGATTTCAGGAACAGCTTGTCGCATTTTTTGCCTCCAACGAAACTGCCCGAACTGCCCGAAGGGCAAGATGGTCATTTACGAAAAATGGCGATCCGTGTGCTCCGAACCGGAAAATATCATTCGCCTGTCATGTGGTTACGGTGGTTACAATGGCGAAATTACCGGGCTACCCCGGCCAAAGCTATAAAAGGAGCCACAAGGCTTCATTTCAAAGGACCTTGCCTGCTGGACCCGGGAGAGCTTCTTGCAGACTTTCGCGGAATTCTCCTTCGGCGCTTGAAGATCTCCTTCGTGGATTTAAAGATTTCCTTCGTCCTGAAAGGCGACTCAGCATTCTCACTTTTATTCTCCGGAGCATCTCACTTTTGTTCTCCAACATTCTCAGAAGGAAAAAGACTTAGTTTTTCTGGAGGTGGCCTGTCACCTTCGAAACTCTCTCCCTCTCTCTCCCTCTCTCTCATTCTCTCTCCCTCTCCATTATTGTAACGAGCAGCGACCTATCGCACTCGAGTTCTAATTCTCTAATTGTAACCCCCCCCCCCCCCCAGAAGATAGTGGAAGTTTGGTCGGCACAGCTCCAACCGCGTAGTTTTTTACCCTTTCCGGGTTTTCCACGTTAAAAAGTCTCAGTATACTCAACGAATCTCTAATTGACTGTTTGCGCGCTTGGTTTGCTTCCAAGCTAAGGTGATTCAATTCGACCGGTCTACCAAAGCACCCGAGCGACCCGCAACAGTTTGGCGCCGTCTGTGGGAATAATCGTTCCCAAGGTTCAACAAAGATAACAGAAGATAACACTTGCCGCCGATTGCAATGACAAGAAGAAGTGCCCGCACTACTGAAGGTTCAATCCCAGAGGGGCGCATCGACCCAGCTCCCTCCCACTCGCTCATCAATGCGCCTCTCACAGAAGAGGCAGTGCTTACGCCTACGACGGTGCTGGAAGGGCGCATTCGGAAAATGGAAGAGCAACAAGCTGAGATGCTGACTCTCGTGAGAAACCTTGGGGCTCCTCAAGTTCCCATTCAGCCTCCAGCATCGAATGCTCTGCCGCCCCCAGTTCCGAATCACGCTCCGGTCGAGGGAGCCGTTCGGGAAGATGAAGTCTCTGAAGATTTCTCCGACGTGGCAAGCTCCGCACATCCTGCTCCGCCGGTCAGAGGACCGGAGGCTGACCCCCATCACCATCGTCAAGGAAGAGCTGCTCTCAGCCGAGTAGTAGAAAGAACCGCGCGAGATGAGATACGTGACATGATAGTGGAAGAGTATGGTCAGGCAGGGCGACGCACAGCCCCCGCTCGCCATCCCGCGCATCACGGCTCCCCACTGTCGCCTTAAGTCTTGGCTCATCCAATTCCGAACAGTTTCAAGCTTCCCAACATCGAAACGTTCGATGGGACGGACGACCCCCTAGAACTTGTCAATCACTTCACCACCATCATGAGGATTTACAGTGCTCCCGATCAACTCCTCTGTCAAGTGTTCCCGACAACCTTGAAGGGACAGGCATGCACTTGGTTCCACTCCCTGCGAGATGGGGCCATCAACAACTTCGCAGAAATGGCGCAGTAGTTCGTGGACCAGTTCATAGCCAATCGTAGGATTGTTCGAGATCCCTCCCATCTCTCAAGAATCCGTCAGAATGACGGGGAAACCTTAAAGGATTTTTTCCGGCGCTTCACCTCTGAGGATCGACAGATTTTGGGAGTCGACCCCGAGCTCCTGCGAGGAGTTTTCCTCGGAGTCCTCCGCCCAAGTGGTTTCTACTCAGCCCTAATGAGAGAAACCGTGCCAAGTTACCCTGACCTCAATCATCGGGTTGAAGCTCAGATAGCTGCCGACGAGGCCATCGAAGCGCACCGTCGACAGTTCGAAGGTAGCCAAGGAAGAAAGAGAGGGTCAGATCAAGCCCCTCATGGACGAAAAGAGCGGCGTGACGAGGGACGCCGTAATGATGAACGTCGCTGCGACCCCCGAAGAGACCTGGGTCCGCAGCCTCCTAGGGTCTACACTGCGTTGAATGCCACCAGAACAAATGTACTCTATGCCATTCAGAACAACCCAGAGCTCCACGCACCTCGGGCGTTAGCCCCAAACCCAAGGGGCGATCATTCCAGGTACTGCGAGTTCCATCGGGGGACCGGGCATACCACCGAAGTGTGCACCAGACTTAAAGACAAAATCGAACATCTTGTCCGCCAGGGACTCCTAGGGAGATTCCTACAAGGCCAGGTTCCCAATCAGTCTCAGCAGCCTAGGGATACAAGGGAGCAGCCTCCCGCTCCCCAGGGCGCAGAAGGAGGAAGGCCGATGGTGGGAGAAATCGAAACGATCGTTGGACCTCCCGTCCTGGCGACACAAATCCTCTCGATTGCCAAACCCCTGAGAGACCACGAAGACAAGAAGCTCAAACAGGACATTACGATCGTTTTCGGGGAAGAAGACCTGCAAGGATTACGACTACCGCACCAGGATCCCCTCGTAATCAGTGCAGGGATCGGGGACCCTTGCTTTAACGTGAAGAGGATATTGGTCGATAATGGAAGCTCAGTTGATGTTCTGTTCCTTTCTACTTTGCAAAGTATGAAGCTCACAAAAGATCAGCTCAGCCCTGCAGCCGGGCCCATCTATGGCTTCGATAACCGACCTGTCCCTGTTCAAGGCATGATCACTCTCCCAGTCACATTGGGCGAGTTTCTGAGATAGTCAACATACAGCATCCAGTTCATGGTGGTGGAATCCACTTCCGCCTATTATGCCATCTTCGGGAGACCGCTCTAGTCTATCTTTGGAGCAGTCCCATCTATTCCGCATCTGGCTATGAAGTTCCTGACCGCCGCCGGCATAAGGGTCGTAAGAGGGAACCAAGAGGTAGGCAGAACCTGCTACTTGAAGCAAGCTCAACCAGCAAAGGCAACCGCTCTCAACATCAATAACTTCGATCTGCGAGACAAAGCTACTCTACAGCGAGGAGCGCCCGTCGAAGGACTAGTAGAAGTACCGCTTCCCAGCAAGACCCAACTCGGACTGTTCAGGTCGGGTCGCTCTTATCACAAGAAGAGCGGGAAGAGTTCATAACCTTCCTGTAGGAGAACGAAGACATTTTCGCTTGGAGCCCAAAAGACATGCCCGGGATAGATCCCGAAGTCATTTATCACTCTCTAAACATCAACCCCGCCTGCAAGCCTGTAATTTAAAAGAAGAGGAACTTTGCCCCCGAGCGGTTGAAGGCGATCGAAGAGGAAGTAGCTAAACTCCTTGAGGCACGATTCATACGCGAAGCAGAATACCCACGTGGCTCGCAAACGTGGTCATGGTAAAAAAGGCCTCGGGGAAGTGGAGAATGTTCGTCGACTACAGCAACCTGAACCAGGCATGCCCAAAAGATAGCTTCCCCCTCCCGAGGATTGACCAGCTCGTCGATGCGACGGCCGGCCATGAGCTACTTAGCTTCATGGATGCTTATTCCAGCTACAACCAGATAAGGATGAATCTCGCGGATGAGGAACATACCGCCTTCCGCACCGACAGAGGAGTCTACTGCTACAAAGTGATGTCGTTCGGCCTTAAGAATGCCGGAGCCACCTATCAGAGACTGATGAACAAGGTCTTCAAGAACCTCATTGGAGAAACGATGGATGTATACGTGGACGACATGTTAGTCAAAAGTGTCCACCGTTGCAACCACTTGAAAGACTTGGGAAAGTGCTTTCAGCTTCTCCGTCGCTTCTAGATGCGGCTCAACCCCAGCAAATGCGCATTTGGTGTGACAGCGGGAAAGTTCTTGTGTTTCATGGTAACCCATCGGGGGATTGAGGCCAACCCCGAGAAGATCAAGGCGTTGGAGGATATGTCGCCACCTCGTTCAATTAAGGAACTGTAACGTCTGAACGGGAGGATCGCCGCGTTATCTCGTTTCTTGTCGCGGACAGGAGACAAGTACCTCCCTTTCTTCAAAATTCTTCAGGGAGCGCGCCACTCTAGGTTCCAGTGGACTGACAAGTGCCAGGCGGCCTTCAAACTTCTCAAACAGTACCTGGCTTCGCCACCGCTTCTATCAAGACCCGTCCCCAGAGAAACTCTGTTCTTGTACCTAGCATTCTCACCTACGGCTCTCAGCTCGGTACTCGTGAAAGAAAAAGGAGGGGTGCAACGACCAGTCTACTACCTCAGCAAGGTCCTCACCGACACCGAAACTAGATACCCGGCAGCGGACAAGATAGCCTTGGCCCTCATCTTCTCCGCCAGAAAGGTTTGGCCCTACTTCCAGGCTCATACAGTGAAAGTGTTGACTCACCTCCCATTACGAGCAATCCTCCAAAAACCAGAAGTCTCAGGAAGACTAGTGAAGTGGGTCGTAGAACTCGGCGAGTTTGACATCCAATTCCTTCCCCGACCAGACATCAAGTCACAAGTACTCGCCGACTTTGTTGTAGAGTACACCATTCCACCAGAAGCAGCTCCTGTCGAAGACACCACTAGCCCCTGTTGGACTCTCTATGTCAACGGTGCCTCAAGAGCTGAAGGGGCCGGAGCGGGACTGCTCCTCATAAGTCCTAATGATGTCACCTTGGATTATGGCCTCTGGTTAAAATTCCCCGCGACGAACAACATTGCAGAGTACGAGGCGCTGATCACCGGTCTTCGACTCGCCATCGATTGCAAAGCAGAGAACCTAACGATCTACGCAGACTCTCAACTCGTGGTTTCACAAGTCGAAGGAGACTACGAGGCTAAGAGTGACCAGATGGTGAAGTACCCCACATTCGCAAAATTACTCCTCCAGAAGATCCCGTCATATCAAATTCTACACATTCCCCGGGAGCAGAATTCCAGGGCAGATGCTCTATCCAAGCTCGCCACTTCATCCTCCAGCTACCAGTTTCGAATACGCTGAATAGAAGAGATCGTGATTCGGAGTATTGAAGGGATGTGGGAGATCGCAACCATCCACCAGGAAGAGTCATACTGGATGACCCCTTTACGAGCTTACCTCGAGCACGGACACCTCCCTGAAGATCGCCTAGAAGCGCGAAGATTACAGATGCGGGCGGCATCATTCACTATCGTGGACGGGGAGCTCTACAAGCAGGCGTTCTCAGGACCATATCTAAAATGCCTACCAGTGGGCGAGTCAGACTACGCCATCAGAGAAGTGCACGGGGGAGTCTGCGGAGAGCACCTAGGCGGAAAGGCGTTGGCACAAAAGATACTACGCCAAGGCTTCTATTGGCCAACAATGAAGAGGGACGCAACCGAGCTCATCCAAAAGAGCAGGAGCTGTCAGCTGCATGCCAACGTGCCTCATCAGCCCCCGGTCGCGCTCTCCACACTCCAAAGTGCGTGGCCATTCGCGCATAGGGGAATCGACCTCCTCGGCCCCCTACCTCTAGCTTCCGGGCAGAGGAAGTTCATCATCCTAGCCATCGATTACTTCACCAAGTGGATTGAAGTAGAGCCCCTAGACAAAATCACAGAAGAGAATGCTAAACAATTTGTCTGGAAGAACATCGTCTGTCGCTTCGGTATCCCAGCAACAATCATTGCCGACAACAGCACTCAGTTCACCAGGAAGTCCACTAAGATGTGCGAGGACCTGAAGATCAACCTTCGTCATACTACCGCAGCACATCCGCAAACCAACGGGCAAGTAGAAGTTACGAACCGGACCATCCTCAAAGGGTTGAAGACGCGCCTGGAAGAAGCTGGGGGACAATGGGTGGGCGCACTCCCAAACATACTATGGGCATATCGAACAACAGAGAGGACTCCCACAGGAGAGACGCCATATAACCTTTGTTACGGTACTGAAGCTGTCATCCCCATCGACATCGGCATTCCGAGCACTCGAGTGCTAACCTTCGATCCCAGCAAGAATGACGGGCTGCTTCAGGAAAACCTCGACCTAATCCCCGAAGTCCGGGACGCCGCCGCCCAGCGTGCCGCCTCAAAGGCGCGTAGCCCGGCTCTATGACAGAAGGGTGATACCCAGACCAATCAACGTAGGAGATCTCGTCCTAAGCAGCATCGAGGCGGCCGGAAAGGGCCCCCAAGGAGATAAACTCTCACCCACTTGGGAAGGTCCGTACGTGTCACTGCGGTCGCAAAACCAGAAACATATAGACTCAGAACAACTGAAGGAAAGACTCTACCACGCACCTGGAATACCCAAAACTTGCGCCGCTTCTATCAGTAACATCAAGTCTTCTATCACGTAAAAAGCCGCGAGCTCAGACTCGTGCAAACTTATCTTATATCATGTATTGTATGCAAAGCCGCGAGCTCAAACTCGTGCAAACTTATCTTATATTATGTATTGTATGCAAAGCCACGAGCTCAGACTCGTGCGAACATATCTTGTATTGCAAAAACTATGCGCAAAACGACTTTTTACTATAAAAAATATATATGCTTTGACATCAATATTCAATTAAGAACGATCTTTAATTCGGGGCCCTGCCCCGGGGACTTCGCACCGCCATCGATTGAAGGTTCGCCCATCTCCTATGCCATAGAGTCCCGGCATCGTAGGGGCCTGCCCCCCTTACGTTCGCCCCCGGTTTGAATACACCAGCTATTCACCGGCCATCTCGGGGCCCTGCACTAGGGACTTCACACTGCCGTCGATTGAAGGTTCGCCCTTCTCCTCCGTTGTAGAGTCTCGGCGTCATAGGGGCCTGCCCCCCTTTACGTTCGCCCCCGGTTTGAACACACCAGCTATTCACCGACCATCTCGGGGCCCTGCCCCTAGGGACTTCGCACTGCCGTCGATTGAAGGTTCGCCCTTCTCCTCCGCCGTAGAGTCCCGGAGTCGTAGGGGCCTGCCCCCCTCACGTTCGTCCCCGGTTTGAATACACCAGCTATTTACCGGCCACATTGGGGCCCTGCCGCGGGGATTTTGCACCGTCGTTGATTGAAGGTTCGCCCTTCTCCTCCGCCGTCAAGTCCCGGCGTCGTAGGGGCCTCCCCCCTTACATTCGCCCCCGGTTTGAATACACCCGCTATTCATCGGCCAAGCCTATATTATGTAAAAGCCGCAAGCTCAAACTCGCGCAAACTAATTTCTTATTATTATTATGAAAAACCCGCAGGCTCGAACTCGCGCAGACTCATCCGTTATCTTGTAAAAGGCCATCAAGCGGTTCAGGTGTCAACGCTAAATAGCAAGCCATCAACAATCTCAAAGTATGAACACCCTCCGACAGCAATTCCTACCCAAGGCACCGCAAAGAAAGCAATGATCAAAGCAGCCACAAAAAAATCGAAACCTCCGAACTACTCCGCGCAGAAGTCCGGACTCCGAAGGTTTGGGGGGCTTATGTTACATATCCTTAGAGGCCTTGGGGTGCGTCTAGGAAAAACTCCACTAGCAGGAGGTGGGGTCAACGGTCAACGCATAATCGCCCAAGTTGAAGAAAACAAAGCCGCCATTTCCGCCGCCAACACGCAAACACGCACGAAACGCAGGTCGCGCCCCGCCGTGGCCGAACCTCACTACTGAGGTGAGATTAGCCCGCACCCCACTAGTGGGGTGCGGATAGAAGCACCCCCCCCCCCCTATAGTGGGGGGTGCGGCCAAGCCGCACCCCATGTGGGGTGCGGCCAAGCCGCACCCCATGTTGGGTGCTGCCAAGCCGCACCCCATGTGGGGTGCGGCCAAACCGCACCCCATGTGGGGTGCGGCCAAACCGCGCCCCCTTGGGTGCGGCCAAGCCGCACCCCCTTGGGTGCGGCCGAGCCAAGCCACACCCCATGTGGGGTCCGGCCAAGTCACACCCCCTTGGGGTGCAGCCAAAGAAAGTCACGCCCCTCCCTCGGGTGCGGCCGCGCCACGCCCGCCTTTAGGTGCGGTCGAACTGCTCTCCCCCGTAGAAAGGTTGGGGTGAGTCCCCCCACTTCCGGCTCGCCGCCTGTTTTTTGGGCTCCGGACTCCGCTCGGAGCAATTCCCCATTCGTTACGTGCTCAGAACACTCCTGAGCGTGCTCAGAGCACTTTCACATTTCGGGCATGCTCACTTTTTGTCTTTCTAGCGTCCTCGTTTTTGTCTTTCTAGCATGCTCACTTTTTGTCTTTCCAGTTTCTCAGATTTTAGGAACAGCTTGTCGCCTTTTTTGCCTCCAACGAAACTGCCCGAACTGCCCGAACTGCCTGAAGGGCAAGATGGTCATTTACGAAAAATGGCGATCTGTGTGCTACGAACCAGAAAATATGATTCGTCCACCAGGTGGTTACGGTGGTTACAACGGCGAAATTACCGGGCTACCCCCGGCCAAATCTATAAAAGGAGCCCCAAGGCTTCATTTCAAAGGACCTTGCCTGCTGGACCCGGGAGAGCTTCTTGCAGACTTTCGCGGAATTCTCCTTCGGTGCTTGAAGATCTCCTTCATGGACTTGAAGATTTCCTTCGTCCCAAAAGGCGACTCAGCATTCTCACTTTTATTCTCCGGAGCATCTCACTTTTGTTCTCCAACATTCTCAGAAGGAAAAAAGACTTAGTTTTTCTGGAGGTGGCCTGTCACCTTCGGAACTCTCTCCCTCTCTCTCTCTCTCATTCTCTCTCTCCCTCTCCATTATTGTAACGAGCAGCGGCCTGTCACGCTCGAGTTCTAAGTCTCTAATTGTAACCCCCGAGAAGATAGTGGAAGTTTGGTCAGCACAGCTCCGGTCGCGTGGTTTTTATCCTTTCCGGGTTTTCCACGTTAAAAAGTCTCAGTGTACACAACGAATCTCTAATTGACTGTTTGCGCACTCAGTTCGCTTTCGAGCTAAGGTGGTTCAATTCGACCGGTCTACCAAAGCACCCGAGCGACCCGCAACAAACTTTAATAGAGAACTTTTTATATTTTATTTGAATAAGAGTCAATATAAAACAAAGAGTAGTAAATCAATTTTATTAAATAGAAAAAGACATGATTATCATTAATAAACTTCATTACAAAATTTGATTCCTATGATGCTAGAAATCAAAGAGAATAATATGAAAACTCTTTTTGTTTTCTATACCGACTCATATCCCCACGAATCGGTTGGCTTTAGCCGATCTCTCCCCAGATACGGCCTCAAGCCGCTCTAGCTAATCTATCACCAGAAAGGCCTCGAGCACCCCCTAGATCTACTCCCTAGACCTAGTCGCCAACACGAGGCAAATTACTCCCTAAGTCCTACCTAGACCTAGTTTCCAACACGAGGCAAATTCACAAAACGATTACAACCATAAAATAAAAGACAAATACAAAATATAAATATAAAACTCCCTATGAGGTAATCTGAAGGAGACGCCGAAGAATCGCTGAAGATCATTGAAGTCCAAGCGTGCATTCTTCGTGTTGTGTTAGCGTGTTGATCCAAGCCTACTTTGATTCCTCCTTTTGAAATATGATTGGGAGATGTGTTGGTCTGGAAATACGGCCCTCACAAAGTTTCTGAAGTGCTGGAATAGGGCTCTTGGCAATCAGTAGTCGGAGACATCAAAATCATCCAATTTATAGAAATTTGAGCTAACGCCAGCGTTAAGTGCTAACGCCCAGCGTTGACCATGTATAGCAACATATTGATGTCTCGGATCTTCAGAAGAGGAAGGAGATTCTGCACTTTATGAAATGTTTTATTTTAGGCAATACTAACGCCGACGTTAAGGCTAATGCGGGGCGTTGGGCAAATCATTCCTAAAGTTCCACCTGCAATCACGACTGCTTTCTCCTTGCCAAATTCATCGACCGGATTGCGCCCAGCGTTAAGACCTAATATCTGGCATTGAGTTCCTTCCTCGCCATTTCGTCGAACGAATTTCGTCGAATGGTAACACATTTCGTCGAACATCATTTCGTCAAGCGCAGCTTTCATTTCGTCGAACGAACACTAGCACCAGCGGTAATTCTAATGCGTCGCGGTAAAGCATAAATTTCCTCGAGCGTCGCGGTAGAGCATTTCGTCGAACGGGCTTCTTCTTTTGTCGAACACAATTTCATCGAACGTCATTTTTGTCTAGTGCTAATGCCCAGCGTTAAGCTTAATGCCTGGCGTTAAACAGCTTTCAATCCTTCAGCTTGTGGTTAGTGCCAGACCATTATTGCAGCACCTGGTGTCATATCTGTCCAAACCTGCATGCTAAAAACACAATGGAAAATAAGATCAAATACAAGTAGGATATGTTATTCTCAAATCAAAGGGATGCGAAAAACCATGTTCCAACAATCTCCCCCTTTTGATAATAACAAATCCAATTAGAGATAAATCAAATTCATAGATAAAGAATTTGTGTTTTTATAAAGATATATGACACTCGGCAATTATAAGATAATGATAGGAATTATAGTTCATTGAACATTGTGCCCCCCTACAAAGATGCTCCCCCTTAGTGCATACTCCCATAAACTAGATTTATGCTCCCCCTTAATCTAGTGAATCCTACTCTATTAATCATTACAATTTATCATTTTATTCTCCCCCTTTGTTATTAGCAAAAGAGGGTGGAGTGAAACAAAACTAGAATAAAGACGACAAAAGTTGTGACATAACTAAGAGAGGAATAAGAGTTTTGTGTAAAGATAAAGTAAGTCATGATCGAGCTAAGGGAGAGAGTAGCACATCGGAAAAATATATGATAGGCATGAAAGAACAACATTCCATGATTTTACCAAAAGAATTCTACCACTTGTTTTTCAAATTAATTTTTAAGAAGAATATTACTTATTTGTACCACTTGTAAAAAAAAGATGCAATATTGTTTGACAAGTACAAGTGAAAGACAAATCCTTAGAAATAAGCATGAGAACACATGATATAAGGATACATGATTAAATAGTTTTAGATATAACAAAAATAGATGTTGTAGCAATTTAAGTACACAAAGGATTTTGCTTTATAAAAGTTTTAAGCATAAAAAAGGTAATAATTTCCAAGTAACCAATCTACCCAGACAATATGTCTACACCCTATCCCCGTACTAAGTGACGGATGGGCATGAGGAGCTGCATACATGCCGTAGATTGGGGTGTTAGTCCCATATGCAAACACTAGACAAAACTCACCCTAGCACACTTTCCCTCAGTGCCTCGCAAGGCCCCACTAGAACCAATATAAATTTTACCAAGCAAGTCTACCATTCGTTGAAAAAGAAATTTTGATATTTAAGACTTGATATAAGCATGAAAGCGCAAGGTAAAAATATATGGTGATGATGCGAAAGACTTATAGAAATACAAGAAAACATTTTTTTTTGTAAACATGATTATTCATAAGAAGAAATATGAGTTAAATTCAAAAAGAAGATGTTTTTTTGTAAATCATTTTGCATTTAAAATCTTTAATTTTTACAATAAAGTAACCAAGCATGAAATAATGTTTTCAAAAAGAAATGACTACAACGTTATATTAATTCACACATTCAAAACATACAAAACATTGTAGAGAGCATGCTAGGTTATCTAGTGCATTTCATAAATAAAGAGTAGTATAGAATTAGCATTAGGATCCAATACTCATGAGAAAAAGTGTTATGGAAGATAATGATGTGCACATAAGTGTATTTTGAATAGAGTAAACAAATGTTTTAATCAAAATAACAAGAAATATGTAAAGTAAAGAGCACAATAAAAAACAAATAATTTTACTTCCACACACTTCAATGCACAAAAAGACGTACAACTACCAAGGTGTTTTGCACACACAATGCTCATTAAGACTTATCAGGGTGCAAAGTGGTGCTTGGGGGATCACAAATTTTATTTTATTTTAATATTGAAACTAGTGATCTTGTGTACTTAAGAGTAAGTGGTTTTTATTTTGAAAGAAAGATAAGGTTTGCACAAGACACTTTACTATTCTTTCCAAGGTGCTCAACCTCGCAACGCTTATTAAGACTTATCAGGAGGTTCAAGTAGTGCTTGGTGGAGTTATCTTTGTCACATTATTTTATGATTTTTGTTTTGTACAAAGTTCTCCGAATACACTTGTTTTGCAAACCAAAATAATTTATGTTTCAAAATAAAAGTCCACACAGTATTTTTGATATTTTTGAAAAATAATTTTAATTTAAAGGTTGAACTTTTATAATTTGATCTTGGACTTCCCGAGGTCTACCCTGTGAGAGGTTCGCCCGGTACTAGGTGATGTGATGGGATGATAACCCAAATCTCCCTTTCGCAAGATACATATAAATAGAAAAGTTAAGTTCAAAATAATAATTTTTGATACTTGTTTTTGTTTTATATTTTTGTATTTGATTTTTGCATATAGAAAAATAAATCAAATAAATAACCAAAGAATAGAAGAAAATAAAAAAATTTTTGTAAATTGTTTTTTGTAATTTTGTATTTTAATTTTTTATAAATCATTTATAGGGAGAAATGCAAAAATGGGTAGTACATATAAAATAATATATTTTTAGTGATTTTTCAGAATTTTAAAATTACAGAAAATTGGATACTTGAGCTAGCGCCGGCGTTAGGTCCTAGCGCCTGCGTTAGCTCACAGAGAGTGCTTATTTTAATCATATAGCCTAGATTTTCTTCGATTTTGCTTCCAATTTTTGTTAATTATATTTTTGCAATGTAAGGCCTGTCTAATGAAGTGAGGAGATGAGAAGAAATCACAAAAAGTTGCGGAAGTTAAAATTTTAGTACATGGGTTTCATATTCATTAAAGCTCCATATTCATTAAACCTTAATTCTTGAGTTTTGCACAATATATGCATGAGTGAAATGATCATAGATAAGTGAAATAATATTCATGCAATTTTTCAATTACAATTTGACATGATTATGATTAAACATACTAGGGGTAATCAAAAATGCCGCAAATATATTAAATACCTAAGCAAAACTGGCGCATTTTATAAATTTAGCCTAATACCCCTAAAATACCTTTTAAATCCATTTCGACAATTATTTCATTAGTCTTAATAATACATAACAAATTTAGGATTTAATTTATATATGACTTTTCATAGGAAATGGATCTAGAAGAATAAACATAAAATGGATAAATAGATCACTTGAAAGATGATAAAGACTTTTTATTCAACTTTATTCAATTTGATTTATTTATGAATTTTGGTTTAATATGTGAAAGTCATATCACAAGTTATATAAAGTGATCATATCATGATGGCTCAAAGAAATAAAAGCAAAAAAAAAGGAAATTAAGCATATCATGAAGTAGAGAATTGATATTTTATTTTTAGTTGATTTCTACTTAATGCAAATGATTGGATACTAATGAATGAGAGATTTAGGTATCCAAAGAGGACCGGGTATGACGGTTCCTTTGGGTACCCAAATACATCGTGTTTTTTTTTTGGGGGAGATATGAATGAATGGGCCCTTTTGATTTGAGTTTGTGTTTCATCTTTAACTTTGGGCCGCCATTCAAACCTTGGTTTAATATTATTTTTATTTGTCAAATTTCCATGATTATTTTGTAAAACATTGTTTATAGGAAATTTGTTTATCTTTAAGTTTATGTTGGGAGAAAGATGATGTTGTAAATGATAATGATTTGGAATTTCATTTTCAAGCATTTGATATTTTTCATTTCCTTTGTTAGGCTTAGACAACTTTTGAGAAATCATATTCAACTTTCTCTTAGATATAGTTTGATATTGTGAAATTATATTTACAATTTTCATAAGCAAGTTGATTTTTGATTTTAATTCATCATTCTTGATCTTTAGATTATGTCTAGCTTTATTATAAGTGATTGTGTTATTTTTAAGAGTAGAAACAATTGAATCAATATGATTTTGATAGTTATTTCTATATTCATCAAATGTTTCATCCATCTCTTTAATTTCAATTTTATAGTCTTTACACTTAGCACAATCATTTTTCAAAGATGAATTTTCTAAACATAATCTTTCATTTTTTTCTTTTTAAAAAGAAGTTCCTTTTCAAGTTCCTTGCATTTTTCTTTTAAATCATTAAATTCTATACAAGGTGTAATGTTTTCAACTAAGGAGCCTTGGGTAGAACTAGATAAATTGGAATTTGATTCTTCATTAATTTTTGCCTTTAAATTTTTATTTTCTAAGCGCAAATGTTTATTACCATTTTTTAATTTCTTAATATTGCGCTTTGTAGTTTGAAGCAATTGTAATGTAGAAATAGAAGTATGGAAAATGGGATTTGATTTCCTTACATTGCTTTCGGGAGAGGCACGATTTGAACATATAGTTTCTTTTACATCTTTTTGGCACTTCTCTTCCGAAGACAGTACTTCTTCTTCTCTTCCATTTGATGTGTGCTCCATTGATCCGTCATGAGAGGAGCATTCTTGAAGACTTGTGCAAGCTTGCATATTCTCCGGTTCTTGCGATTGTTCCATACCTATAGAAGGAGAATCATAAGTTCTTTCAAGAAAATTCCAAATCTCATATGCGGTAGGTAAAGTATAAATAAGTTTGAAAATATTTTGGTCTAACGCACAAAATATACTATTCATAGATTTTGCATTTAAAACAATTTCGTTTCTAGTTAGTACGCTAGGTTGCTTTTCAATAGTAATATTCCAAACTTTTTCATCTAAGTGCTTAAGAAAATTCTTCATTAATATTTCCACCCTTTATAATTTTTGCCCATAAATAAAGGTTGTGATAATATTTTTTCATTTATATTAAAATTTTGCCCACTAGTAGAAGCGAGATCATGATCAAGAGACGCCATTATTCCCGATTGTTAAGCCGATTTAGAATAACCTGCTCTGATACCACTTGTTGGATCTTGAGGCGCCCTTAGAGGAGGGGTGAATAAGGGTTTTAAAAACGTTAAACTTTAATAGAGAACTTTTGATATTTCATTTGAATAAGAGTGAATATAAAACAAAGAGTAGTAAATCAATTTTATTAAATAGAAAAAGAAATGATTATCATTAATAAACTTGATTACAAAATTTGATTTCTATAACGCTAGAAATCAAAGCGAATAATATAAAAACTCTTTTTGTTTTCTATACCGACTCGTATCCCCACAAACCGGTTGGCTTTAGCCGATCTCTCCCCAGATACGGCCTCAAGCCGCTCTAGCTAATCTATCACCAGAAAGGCCTTGAGCACCCCCTACATCTACTCCCTAGACCTAGTCGCCAACACGAGGCGAATTACTCCCTAAGTCCTACCTAGACTAGTCCCCAACACGAGGCAAATTCACAAAACGATTACAACCATAAAATAAAAGACAAATACAAAATATAAATATGAAACTCCCTATGAGGTAATCTGAAGGAGACGCCGAAGAATCGCTGAAGATCGTTGAAGTCCAAGTGTGCGTTCTTCGCATTGTGTTAGCATGTTGATCCAAGCCTCCTTTGATTCCTCCTTTTGAAATATGAGTGGGAGATGTGTTGGTCTGGAAATACGGCCCTCACAAAGTTTATGAAGTGCTGGAATAGGGCTCTTGGCAATCAGTAGTCGGAGACATCGAAATCATCCAATTTATAGAATTTGAGCTAACGTCGGCGTTAAGTGCTAACACCGAGCGTTGACCATGTATAACAACATATTGATGGCTCGGATCTTCAGAAGAGGAAGGAGATTCTGCACTTTAGGAAATGTTTTATTTTAGGCAATAGTAATGCCGACGTTAAGGCTAACGCGGGGCGTTGGGCAAATCATTCCTAAAGTTCCTCCTGCAATCACGGCTGCTTTCTCCTTGCCAAATTCGTCGACCGGATAGCGCCTAGCATTAAGACCTAACGCCTGGCGTTGAGTTCCTTCCTCGCCATTTTCGTCGAACGGTATCAAATTTCGTCGAACATCATTTCGTCGAGCGCTGCTTTCATTTCGTCGAGTGAACACTAGCGCCAGCGGTAATTCTAACGCGCCGCGGTAAAGCATACATTTCGTCGAGCGCCGCAGTAGAGCATTTCATCGAACGGGCTTCTTCTTTCGTCGAACACAATTTTGTCGAACGTCATTTTCGTCTAGTGCTAATGCCCAGCGTTAAGCATAACGCCTGGCGTTAAACAGGTTTCAATCCTTCAGCTTGTGGTTAGTGCCAGACCATTGTTGCAGCACCTGGTTTCATATCTGTCCAAACCTGCATGTTAAAAACACAATGGCAAACAAGATCAAATACAAGTAGGATTTGTTATTCTCAAATCAAAGGGATGCAGAAAACCATGTTCCAACACAACCTTCGCAGCAGGATGGATCACTTGAATTTTTGGAAGCTTATCCAATCCAGTCTTACAATCCAAGTACACTTGAATTCCAAAATTATCTAGGAGAGTATACTGAGCTCAATGTTCCCATGGAACAAGTTCTTTTGATCATTCAAGATATGCCCGAGTTTAGAGTTCCTCGCCCTATGAGATCAAAGGCCAAGTATCATCATGGAGAACTCTTCTGCAAATATCACTCGGACATTGGTCATGATACAGAACACTGTCGAGCTCTTCGGAAGTTAGTAGATGGACTATGGAAAGCAGGAAGATTATAGGACTATCTTGCTCAATAATCCGGCAATTGATACTCCACCAGAAGCAATGTTACAAGCAAAAGGTTTTTCATTCAATAAAAGAACTGCATAGAGTAGAGATATGATAGAATGTCCTTTTTGTTCTTGTTTCCTATCACTCCCATTTGTTTGGAGTTTTATGCACCTTTTCTTTTATAACATTACTTTTAATAAGTATAGCAGCAACCCAGGTGCTACCAGTAGCTATCACCATGAAGACTCTCTCAGTAATCAGATATATTAGACTTTATAACCATGTCCACTATCGTATCCTCCACTGCAGGCATTTGTCCAGTTATTTCTTAAGCTTTTTTTATTACTTTACTTTCTGTTGTTTACATTAATACTTCTAAAATGCATGGATGTGAGGGTGGAAATACCACCTCTGCTTATTCTCTCGGGTTGTAACACACACTAAGACCACATAACGCTAGAATTATTTGCAGATGTGCAGTGGTAGCCAAACCCCCTCTCTCTCTCCTGCTCTATGATGATTGTCATTCATTGCAATGACCTTTTTGTCGAGTTAATCGACTTGATTTGCTTGAATATAGATGATTACATCTGATACCGGATTGGTTGTGACAGAATGCTAACAAATAATGTTAGGAATGACGTGCATTTGCAAGAAAAGCAGACTAACTTTAGTATATACTACAATACACTACCAAATAGTTATGCAATTATTTGTTGGGTACTAATTTTTTTAGGTACCACAAAATCACATATACATCATGTTGGGATTCCTAGATACCTGTACTTTTGGATTTCATGATTAATCTATTAAAGATTTCTGGACTTTTGGATTTCATGATTAATCTTTTTATGATTTCTGGTACTAATCTTTTGGCTTACAATCAAGAATGTCCTCCTTCTTTGTGACTAGTTCATTCTTAACCTCCCATGCTGATGAGGTTAAGAAGGGGGAGAAACATAAGGAGGTTAAGGTGGATCAGGTCGATAAATAGGGGGAGAGTGAGATTAAGCATGCTGGATAGAGTTCACATATTCAGGCGGAGACTGAGATTGAACATGCTGAATAGGAT
This sequence comes from Dactylorhiza incarnata, assembly GCA_033032865.1. Lineage (NCBI taxonomy): Eukaryota > Viridiplantae > Streptophyta > Magnoliopsida > Asparagales > Orchidaceae > Dactylorhiza > Dactylorhiza incarnata. Next base: position 82,140 of record JAWHQI010000578.1, read on the forward strand.
TCACATATTTAGGGGGAGCTTCCATCAACTCAGAGGGAGCTACTAGAAGATGAGAAACTACTAGATAATGTATCAATGATTGGTAAGGAGGATGCCCTAAATGTTGAACAAGATGCACAATCACAAAGGGAGCCTCTCAAAAAGATCAAATCAATGAAGAAGCTATCAGGAGGCCTGATGAAGAAGAGAATGAACCTATTGCATTTGCTGTAAGGAAGGTAATACCAAAAGTATTCACAAGGAAAAGGAAAACTCCTGAGAAGGAACATTGAAGCTAAGGTATTCTGTCAATATTATACTTTCTGGAAGCAAACAGCTGTGGTGAACAATATAATTACTTGACAATGTATGAAATGGTCTATGATTTCATTCTGTCATATTTTATTGCCTATGTATGTCTTGTTTGTATTTGTGTTTATGTCAATGTATGTGTAAAATCACTTTAAACAATTAATAAAATTTGTTAAGATAAATAGGGGAGATTGTTGGGAAAAACTTCTTTTGATTTAACTTAACAAATTATCTATAAGTGATTTTACTTCTTAGATTATATTACCCACATTGTAAATTGGTCATTAGATGTCTCAAGATGCCACACTCACTTTAGAGTGTCAAGACCAAGTCAAGACAATCACAAAATAAGTTATAGTAAAAATGATTCATACATATAGTATACATCTTCCAAATTAAGCAAGTGATTGACTAACCTTTAACTTTTGGGGGGTAAGGATACTTCCAATGTCATGTCATGGTGAAATATTCATGTGTTTAATCATCAAGAATTTTCACCATTTATCTTTTAGTTCATAAAACAATCGAGTTCGCATTCACACCACCTCATTTTTTTCATGACATTATCTCATTTAAATCCACAAATTCTCAAACAAGATATTATTGCCTTAAAGATTTAAGCTTAGTAAATTTTATATTTTCAATGATTCCAAAAATCAATATTTGTTCGACCTGTGATGTTTAACAATTTGACCTGATGATATTACGAACCATTGTCTAAGGATCAAATAGGAGGTGAATCTTGACTCCATGCCTCGCATGGGTTATAATCACATCATTATCTTCTAAGAACATGAGGACCTGAGTCAAGTACTACTTATCTAATCTAGATCCTACTTAGAATAGCACCAAATTCAGAATTCTCGTCAGTTTTCTCTTGTGACCTAGATAACTTTATTTAATGAGCCTCACCAATTGAGAACATAAATAATGTTCAGCTGGGTTACGCTATTAAAATTCCTATCAACCCAAACATGGCCTTAGCAGTCCGCCTTGCTTAAGGTGAATTAACCCTTCAAGGGTCCCCACTTCCCATGTCAAAAATTACAACGATTTTAAATCCTCAAGGAACCCAAGTCGATACATAACTAGCCCAATAAACGAAGAGATAAGCCCCTGTATCTCTTCGGCTGAGTTTCTTCTACCACCAATATAACACATTCGTCCAAAAATGGGCCTTCTCCGGATCCAAATTCTTATCATATCTTCTCCATATGAAACCTTCTACATAAATAGAAGTGAGAGGTATCTACATACAATATAGAAGGCATGCTTAGTGGTCTCTTACTAAGCTGATAATAGACTACATGCACCAATATCATTGAGATTGCCCTAATATTTTGGGTAAGGTGATAATATCACTCCATATCTGAGATAGAAATCTCAGGGTGTGAGTTTCTAGCATTTACACTCACATTGAACTCTTCCCTTAGTCATTTGCGGTCACTTATTGCTTGGCCACATCATCCCTGAGATCGGTATAAGGTAAGGGTATGTCACGACATACCCTGCTAAGTCGACTAAAGTGGTATCCTAGTTAGGTTGGCATATTCCTATGCCAAACCAACTCTAATTGTTGGAATGGGAATACCAATTACTGTCTCGGAATGAGCCAGCATCTATACATAAGGGTACGAGTTTGGCTTAGGTTGGCACTTCCTATAGGAAAAAGTGGACATACTTAATGTGAATCACACATGGGCACACCACCGCTTCCGCTGCATCAATTTGTCCTCAAACTGATTTTGTTAACAGGGTGGCCTAGTGGTTTAATGGACTTCTTTATCTCAGGATCGTTGCAAGCTGATACCATTTGTAAGACCCCCCCTCCCGGAACACACGACATGGCCGAGGGGAGTCTTATGCCCAGGACAGCCGCCTTGCGGGAGCGCCAACACACGAGCTAGCCTCCCCCACAAGACGCCTATCCAGCCAGCCAAACCAACTGAATAGCGCCAACCCATCAATGAAGTAAAAGCAAGAAGCCATATAAAGATATTCACATAAGTAAGAGTCCAAATAAGTACAAAAGACAAGGAGCTCCGAGAGCTCCTGCAAAATTATCAGAGTATCAAGCTAAATGCCCCAAGGGCTACATCTCAAACTGTGCTCACATCTGTCACCGACGGTAGCGAAGGTATCGCAGTCGCCGGCCCTGTCGTCCTGACCTGACTATCCTCCTCCAGCATCGTGCAATGCTGCCCTAGGGTGCGCTCCTAAAAAGAGGGGTGCAACAACCGTTAGTCATAAAGACTAAGTGGCTTCACTTCCTCTCCCCCGGCGACTCCAAGGCACCAGGCGGAAGGGAACGAGAGGAGCTGCACTATAAACAGTAATATAACAAGCAGGTGATATGATGAAGTTCTTAATCTAGCAGTTAACATATCAACAGTACAACAAGGAGGCAGGTAACAGCAAGAGGTATCAGCATGTATGTAAAAGCACATCTATACTAGCAGTGTATTAGTACAGAAGTAAGCAGTATATATAAACAGGAGTAAGCAGCATCAAAACGTACCTTAACTTATATGAATGCTCATACAAACTTATAAGTTAAGGTTTTCAATTTGGAACTCATCATATAAAAGAGCTCATACTAATTTATATGATGGACCCGATGCGATGCAATGTTATGATTATGAATGATGAATGCAATGCAATGATTATGATATGAATACAATGCAATGATTATGATATGATGACTAACGCATGCATATTTGCTATGTCGACATAGACCTTTAGTTCTCGCTTTTTGAGAGGTAGCTAACCCCTCAGGCATCTCCCGTCGTGGCCAGACGGAGACAGTGGAACGAGCTCCTCCACTACTAGGAGGATATGAACACTACCAGTCCTAGGCCTCTGTACGCCTCGACGCTAAGAACACACAGCGGAGACCCTGCGTACTGCTCGCAACATGCTGAGCCTTCAAGGACACAGAAGGGGACTTGGATAGGTGAGCACCAAGAGTCCAACCCAACCGGTCTAGAGTCTAACCGTCAGCTTCTGTCGGTGTCACGACTAGCAAGCCCGTAGACCCGCCACAAGAAATCCTCCAACCAGGATCCATGCACCACCATGTAATTCCCATGCACACCCGTTCTTTCAAGCACCCAAGGACTCACTGAAGGAGCCTTCTCACTTTTCACATCTTACCCGTTCAACCGATGCTAACTAGCATCCAAGGCCCCCAATGACCGGACCTCCCAACGTTTCACCGTAAGTTATAACCCTATCTTATAACCCGCATCAAGCCATCAATTCTACCCCTACCGAGTTATCATAACTCATGTGCAGTGGCGTGCGCAAAACATGGAAATTACTCTACAAGATCCTCCAGGACTACTTGTGGTCACGTTGTCATATTCATATTCTACTAATTAAGTAAGCTCGCACATATCACCAGTATCCAACCCTCATGCACAAATCACAACGTGCCTTAACACGATCAAAGGTATCAACCTTATTGAAGGGTCATCACTAATCTAAACCATCCATAGATTTTCACGTGATATGAACATTAGTTCGTACATGTGCTTTTTACGAGTCCACGTAAACCACCGATTGAAGATTGGTTTAAGGAGACATCTCAACAATAATAAGATTATAAACCTTCCTGATGCTGTCCACTAACACTGAATTTCGAGGAGCTACGCTCCTCCAATCTAGACGTGTCACCCCATTTTGGAAAGGTATTTCCAAGGGCTACAACTTTCGTGTTGAGCCCGAGGTTCATATTTAAGTCGGCCATACCTAGAAATGGGTTTGAACCCGGCTGCGCACCATAGAACAGAATCTGTCCATCACTACTCTTTATAATTTCAGACCCAGCCTATTTCGACCAGACTTTGAGGGAGCTTCCAGGCTCCACACAAGACGTGCAACCAGCCATTGGAAAGGTATCACCAAGGGCTACAACTTTCTAGTTGAGCCCAAAGTCCACATCCAATCAGATCTCGTCTAAAAATCACGTTAAAATCTGCTCTCCCTTCAGCCAATAAGAAATCAGCACGAACCGTCAAGCAAACCCGATTTTATTGTTCATCATCTTCTTCAACCGATGACTTAGGTTTTAGCCGAAACCTCTCTCCTCCAATACTCCCTCCATAGACCACCAGTCTTCACGGAATCAAGCTCTAAATCTTCGTATTGAAGAGAGGAGTTGATTGAAGATAATAGCATGGTGAACGGCGCCCTAGAACAAAAGTTCTAGCGTGGTCTCTTCCTACGAAACTTCATGAAACTCACTGGATCAAACTCTTTTGAGTTCAATGTCTCGCCTAATATTCAGATCTAAAGATCTAGCACCAAGGGAGAGGGGAGGAAGTCACCTGATTTCCGGTCGACGTTCACGGTTGTCTCCTTAGCGACATGGCGGCAGTTGGCCAAGACTGATTAAAGGGTCCTGATTCACAGAAATGTCCAACATGTAATCAGTCAGCATTACCCAAACTAATATATAGAAATTAATTGTAGCCAACCCTTTTAATAACAACCAATAAACCAACAACAAGAGATTTAGTCCAAATCTATAAATCCAAAAAAATAGAACAACTACCCAAGATGGCTTTATCTTTCCCAGCTTATCTGCATACCGAACAATGAATAGCCCCAGCAAAAGCTCAGCACAGCCACGATAAGTAAAAAGAGGAGCAGTAAAAGCTCAATACAGCCACCATAAATCCCCACTATTTAACTCAGAACTAAAAATTTTCTCCCAGAACTCTATACAGCATATTCTAAAGAGGCCAACCAACCAATACATGACTCAATCTTTCCCAAAGTAAGTTTTAGAAACCTTGATCTTAACATATAGACGGTCAGAAAGCAAGGTAAAACTCCCAAAATATGCCAATTTTGGACAGGAACATCACGCCAAAAATTCATGCAAATCATAAATTATCAAACCCCAGATGCCTTAACTAGAAGTCCAACCCAAAATTAAGAAGGCCTATGGAGTATGAAGGGCAAGATGGCTTACAATAAATCTGTAGTAGAGGAACCAGACCACAGCTGCAGCACAATTACTCGAGTCCCAGCTAAGCTAAGCCCTTTACAAATCCTGTGAGATTTCTTAAACAGTATTGTAGAAGGGGGAAGAAGGAAGAGTTGTCGTCGAAGAGTGAGAGATCGGACTGGAGGGGACACGACGGCGCAGTTGGCCGGGAGGAGGGTTTGGTGATTCCTCTAACCTAAGTCCCATAACTTTTATATATATATATATATGTATATAATTATGTTAATAATAATAATAATATTATTATTATTATTATTAAGTTTTTTGCATTCAAATGCTCGTATGTCGCTCTAGGGAACTCGTAATTTGTCCCAAACATACTCGTTTCGACCGTCTCACTAACACGCATCCACCGGGATGATCCGAGATCAATTCCGAGTTCGTTTGCTCATTTTATGCTTTTCGGAACATTTACGGCCTAATTTTTGCGCCGCATCAAAACTCGGCGAATGGCGTCAGAATTTTAAACTTATGACACTGTTGGACTTGTATTATTATTACGAGTCCAACGAAATAGACTGGGGTCAATTTTGAAGCCGTTTGTTCAATTTCCACTTTTGGGGCAAATACGCTATTTGCAAACCATATTATGATTTCGCCAATTCTCATCAGAATCGAGAGCGAGCAATTTTGTTGAACTCGTATAGGCGTCACGAGTCTAACAAAACAGACTGAGGTGAATTCCAAGGTCGCTTGCTGCCATCGGCGGACCCAGGTGGCGGCACACCCGGGCACGTGCCCGGGTTCCTTTTTGCGGAATGAAGAGGTTCGCTGCTTGGTCGACCGCTTCATCGTCCACGCCTCAGCATCCCAAATAGCAGGGCTTCTCCATGCTTTGCCGGTTGCCTCATATTGCCAGAGTCGTTACTACCTAGGCGCATTGCGGCCCTTGGCGTTCTATTATCAGGTTTCCTTCCTCGGTTCTTCCCCAACAAACGTGCCCTAACAAGCCTCTGACTCCTTTACTCTTTTTGGAGGCTGCTTTCTGCTCTCTTCTTACAAACGTGCCCTAACTAGCGTCTGACTCCTTTTCTTTTTTTAAAGGCTGCTTTCTGCTCTCTTCTTACAATCTTTCAGGTACGCCCTTTCTTCGTGTTCTTAACCAGTGAAGCTTTCTTATTTTCACAGCTAGAAATTTGGCGTTAGTTTAACTTCGGAGAAAATAATTATGCGCTAGATAACAGGGTTCGTTTTTAATTTCTCATGAGATCTCCAATGGTACAGTAAAACCTGAGACATCAGACATTGTATATACTGTTGATTCCCTGAAGATGAAGCCATTACGAGTGGTTTTGATTTAGTCTAGATCTTAGTTTATTGTGGTTTTTCTTTGGATCAGAGCACATCGTCAGCAAATCAGTGCTCTTATTCAGGTCTAGCACATAAATCACAAAGTATATGATGTTATATTAGAAAATTGAAAACCATTGAAGTTAATAACTTTAAGTAGAAGGCAAAAATGGTCATATATACTGAAGTATGATGAAAAGAATGAATAACTACAGAACTCAATTACTTCAAATGAACAAGGAAACATGATATAAGGAGTCTCAGATTGGTGGTTTATATGTCAAATTTGTAAGTATGTGCAAGCTATTATCGATGTAAAGTATATCTTTTGACATTTTCATAGTAAGTCCTAGAACATGTAAATTAGTGCCCGGGTTAGGCAAAAATTCTGGGTCCGCCACTGCTTGCTGCATATCACCTTTTTGAATAATTATGCTATTTAAAACCATGTCATTTGAGCTAACGTACGCACTTTAATTCCTTCAAGGCAGCACTCTTCCTTAGAGTTTTATTGCTCAAATTATGCTCTCCGGACGGCTTGGATCCCGATACAGCAAACATCGGGACAAATAATAGAAATGGTACTCGCCGCATTCGTCGAGTGCACTTCTCCGGCTAAGCTGCAAGCCTGTCCCTCAGTACACCCTGAGCTCGAGTCAACTCGCTTGACTCAAAAACACGTACAAGGGGTCTAGCTAGAATCGGGACGTTAACACCACCGCCGCACCAAATGAAGCCTTAATATTTCAAGTATTTCAAAATACACCAAAAGTTTTAAAACTCTTATTCGCCCACTCTAAGGGCGCCTACCTATCCAACTGGCGCATGTTTTTCTCCCGAGCATAAGTATATTGGACCGGATGAGAATTTTCGCTCGGACATGCATTTTTTTGCTTCCGGGCCGACAATCCCGCTCTCAGACGAAAATGCACGTCTGGGCGTAAAAATTGCACCTGGGCGAAAAACTCACGCCTGAGCCTAGGCATGAACATAAAAACTGGGCCTGACGGGCCGGCCCGAGACCGGCCCGGTTCAGGCCCAAACCGGGCCGAGCCCCTACCCGGGACCCTGAAAAGGGCCCCGGTTTGGCCATGCTATGTAAGATCCCTCTCCTGCACCGGAAGAGTTCCTGGATCTTATGCCCAGAACCGCCGCCTTACGGAGATGCTAGCACACAAGTTAGCCACCTCCGCAAGACGCCGATCCTGCCGGCAAGAACGATCAACCAGGCCAACCAGAGATAAGAAGAAAAAGAAAACTAGAACCAAGTCCACAATCACACATTTATACAACAAAATATAAAATTCCATCAATGAGTGCAACAAAAGAAAGAGAAAGAGGGCTTATGCCCGGTACATGTCCGAATGAATAAAAGAAGTACAATTCTCTCTCTCACTATATATATATATATATCTATACGGAAGCTACAAACATAAAAAACTCTCATCGGACACCTGCCCAGTAACGGTAGTAAAGCACGGCATCTGCTCCACTGGTCCTGTCTCCCGTGCCAGTTGGGTCCAGCTCCTCGGTTACCTACGGTCACCATCGACCGTTAGTCATAAAGACAAAGCCGATTTTGTCCCCGCCTCCCCCCGCGACTCCTAGGCACCGTGCGGGAGGAAGAAGCGGAGGACAACAAAGTGGAGTAATCAAGAAGGTAGCAGGTGACAAACATTCTACGCTAACAAGGGTATATCCATATAAAATTCTATACTAGCAGTATGAGCAAGTAAACAGTAATAAGTGCAGTAAAGTAATATCGCAGCAGTAAAAGAGGTAAGCAAGAGAAACAGTGCGACGCAAGTAAATTAATTTAAGAGTAACCATTGATTTATAGGAATGCCCATACAAACCTATAGACCAAGGGGTCGTTTAGCAGGGCCTATCGTATAAAAAGTCCCATACCAATTTATACGATAGGGGTAAGGGTTGAAATGCAATGTTCATGCTATGACATGCAAGGTATGGTGTTATGCTATGTTCATACAAGTGCAACTCACTCACCACGACTCTATGCGCATAGACCTTTAGTTCCCCCTTTTTGGAGCTAGCAAGACTCCCAGGATACTCCCGTAGTGGCAAACGGAAGCGGTGGGTTGGGCCTCGCCCACCTCTAGGTTGGTATTCACACTACCTAACCTAGACCTATCGTACTCCTCAACACAAAACCGCGGAGCGTCTGCGTACTCTTGCTGACTGGACCGTCAGACTTTCATGGCTAAGTGTAAATACCACACTTGCCGAGTCAACGTATTGACGTCGGTGTGAACGTCCGTCCAATACAGAAGACCCACCACCTTCGTGCACATGCAACATGTTCTACAATCTATCTCTGAGTTATAAGCTCCTCGGGCTAACCTGCCCGTCATTAATAACCTTCTGAGCCACCGGCTCCCCGGACCAACCCGTCCATACCAACAAACACTACTGAGTTGCAAGCTCACCTGACTTTCAATCCGCTCTTTCAAACACTGAGCTTACTGCTCGCAGCACCAAACAGACTAGGCTCCCGTAACCACGGGGTGTGGGTGAGTGTGTTATTAAATTATTCTTGTAACATCTTATCCCTACGGTTTACGTTTAATCTTGGATTCTCGAGGGTTACCCTGTAAAGGGCTCGCTACGGTATTAGGAACTACAATGGGATGACACGCCAAAGTTCCCTTTCCCAAGACACTTAGTATTATTGATATCTACCCATAAGATTACCCTCTTATCATTTCACTTGAATTAACCTCAGCGCTTTATAACTCTCTAAGCGGAAGGACGATCTTTCGTCAATCCCGAGCACAGCCTTACCCACAGCTCACCAAGAACTCTCATCTTCTAAAGTCCTATTTAGACTACTCTTGTTTAGTTATTATACTACTTGGAAGTTTAGGGTAGATCCTGGACTTCCCGAGGGCTACCCGGTGAAGGGTTCGTAAGGTACTAGGGTATGTGATGGGATGATGCCCAACCCCTTTCCAGGACAATTAATATTCTTGGTGGCTACCCAGACCTAACCTTCCACCCTCTCAATACTCTTTATAACTTACGCCTTACATTTCATTCCGCCCCTAAGCAATCGTTCTTTTGGATTCAACTCTAATAACTTTTAGTCATCTAAGTGGTCTATACTCATCTCTTGATATAATCAAATTCTCACCGATTTCCTTGTGATTATATTGACCTATTCATCATAATGAGTTTTCACTATCCGCAGACCACGACATATAACTAACTTAGATTCCTATGATGGAACCTTGGTCAAATTACTTCCAAATGACTTCTAATTTTTTTATCATAGGTTCATAGTGGATAAAATAAGGGGTGATCAAAACCCAAGCATGTTTCATATAATTTTGCCCCCTATAAAAATTCATTAATTACTAATCTGAATCTTAAATGTGAAGGAGGTATCATGCTAGTGAATTCAAACTTGTTAAATATCCTTCCATAGGTGAAATGTGACATGATAAAAAGATTTCCAATATTTCATATTTTTCCAACAATTAAATAACCATAATCCCTAATTTTCAATGAATGAATGGAAAAATAATTTTACACATCAAGTACAAGATTTTGACTTCCTAAAATTCTGGAAAAATTACAGTAGCTTCATATGAACATAAAATCACTATTTCCAGAAGATCATATTTTTCCAAACATTTTAAACCCACAATTTCTATTTATCTTTAAAGGAGAGAAAACATGGCTCTACACTACAATTACTGAAATTAGACTTCCTAAAAAAATCTGGAAAAATCACAGTAGCTTCATATTGACATAAAAACACTATTTCCAGAAGATCATATTTTTCCAGTAAATTTATAATCATAATTTATATTTATCATGAAAAAGATGAAGATGTGACTTTACACACCAAGTACTAAAATATGAATTCCAAAAATTCTGAGAAAATTAACCTAGCATACTAATCATCTAAAAACACCAAATCCAAGGTTTCATAATATTCCAGGTAATATTTATCCACAATATTCATTTAATACAAGCGGTGTGCCAATAAGAGTTTACACTACAACCACCACCTACAGGTCTCAATAAAATCTGAATAAATCACAGAAGTATGTTATTGACCTAAAAACAGCAATGCCTAAGTTTCATATTATTCCAAGGAGTATTTACCCTTAATTATCATTTGTTACATTTGGTGTGCGTATAAGGGTTTACACTACAAGTGCTATGTTAAGACTTCAATAAATTCTGGGAAAAATATCATGGCATAATAATGGTCTAAGAACACCAAATCCTAAGTTTCACATTTTTAACAGGAATATTTGACCATAATTTCTATTTAACATAAATGGGGTGCAAATAGGGATTTACACTACAACCACCCTTAATATGTCTCTATAAATTCTGAGAAAATTATCCTAGTATAATAACCATCTAAAAAAAATCCAGAGATTTAGAATTTTACAAACTATTTTACCCCATTAAATTAATTAATTACAAAAGTGGATTTTTCCTCAATAAATTGATAATTACCACAAAAATTCATCTAAAAATTATGATAAAACTTACAGAGCTATAGAATCACCAAGGAAACCTACTAGAATAATTTCATAGTTCTCCAAATCATATGAGACCTAAATGTCATATTTGAATAAATTGACCTAACCAAATAAATCAAATTCAGAGAAATAAATGAGGTCCAAAAATTCCAACAAAATTTCTAAATGTGCCTTTCCAGTCAAAGATCCATTTCCCAGAGTTTTGGATTTATCCCTAAGTTTATGATTCAAATTATTAAATTAATTTAAAAGTGTGACAATTTTCATTTAATTAAAAACTTTAGGAAAATAACTTCCAATAATCATGAAACTTATGTCAATGATGTATATCCTCATGACATACACTAACCCCAAGGTTTCAGAGGCATGCAAGGTGATTCCCACCTTCAATTCCATCAAAAAGCTCAAAAGCCCAAATTGACTATTAGCACCCCAATTTTTCACTTAAGACCCTAAATTCATTTTGAAATTCAGAGAAAAATACTCATGCACATGTGATGAAATTTTAACCAGAGATTTAGATATATAAAAAGAGCTCACCCCCCAAATTAGGGGGTGTTTGGAGTTATACAACTCCATATATACCAAATATTTACTTTTACTAATAAATGAAATAACTCAATGGATACACATCCAAAAATTCCCAAATTGAAACCCTAGGTGTGTCATCATACCATGCATGCATGGTAGAAAAAATGAAGGGATTTGGTTAAGCCATTTAAAAGATATTGTACTTTTAATTTCTGCCCTACACAAGGAGCAGTCCTAGGAAAATGAGTGCCCTGGTGTCCACAGTGCACTAAATCGGTTTATTCCAGTGGGAAATGAAAGTAGACAAATAGGGCTACAAAAGTTGTCTCTGCCTTTTTTTGCCAAAATGGCATCTAAGGCCTTCAAAAATTGCATGCAAACCACTGAATAATTCTAGGCAGAATTATTGTGGTCTGCTAATAGAGATCAAGGAGACGAAATCAACGGCTGTGATTTCGTCTCCTACCTCTAGCCGACGGCCCAGAGGAAAAGGCCCTTGATCCCGGCCAACCACCACCCTCCCCAGCCATCTGCCGTCGCCACCACCTCCGTTGAGGGGTTGGCCGTCGATTGGCGGTGGAATGGTGGCCGGAGGTGGGGTTTTCCAGCGATCCCTGGAGGAAGCCCAAACGGAGAAACGGGAGGGAAAATCCCATGGCTGACGGCTCAATTGAGCTCGGCTGCACTTGCTAAGACCTTAGATAACTAGCACAGAGGGAGAGGGGGAGAAATCGTGGCTGAAATAGGGCCTGGCGGGAGGTATTGTGGTGGTGCGGCATGGCGGTGGCAAGCTCCGGCGACCCTGCTCGAAATCCCGTTTCTGCACCGTTCTCCTTGCTCCAATATACTGGCTCGACTGCTCTCAACCCTCTGAAGGTGATGGAAGGGTCTAATTGAGCTGAGAGGGGCTGGTTATAGGAGTTTGGAGAGGGGGGCTTCGGTTCTACCTTGGTTGCTCCTCCTAGCCGCCAAGTGGCATTCCCTCTTCTCAATTTTGGCTGGCATTCATGTGGGGGGTTCAAAGGAGGTCTTGGGCTGAGGAGAGGAGGGCCACATGGCCTTCTCTCCCAAAATTCTCTTGTTTCTTAATGGAGGAAGGGGGATTTTCCACTTTTGCCCCCATGCATGTGCTTGCATGTTGGAAATGGGGGGCAAGGCTGGTCATTGACTCTTGGGCCTCAGAATGGGCTTTGGGTGAGGGCCTTAATCCATTGGAATTTGGATTAATTCCAATTAAGCCCAATGTAGGCAAAGTTGACCCTATGTTGACTTTTGGGTTGACTTGGTCAATTGGGTGTGTTGACTGGTCCAATGTGTTGACATTGAGTTCAGTGACACCACCCAAGGTTGGTTGAGTCATGGTGAAGACCTAAGTGAGCCAATTTGACCCAAAGGTGTGATATTGACCAAAATTGGGAAAATGTTGACTTTGGTCAAGTTGGTCAAATTGTTGACCCCATGATGGGGCTTTTGGGTCAATTAGGTCCCCCATGATGTTCTAAGACTAGGGGTGAAGTCAATTTCATGCTTTGTGGTTCAATTGAACTTATTGGGGAGGATTTGACCTATGTTGACCCAAGTTTGACTTTGGTCAAATTGGGTCAATTGCTGACCCCATATGAGTTCACCTAACCCTATGTGTCCTAAGGCTGCAATCTAGCTCAAACTCACCATACTCACCACTTGTCTCACCCTAAATTGGAGTTAGGGGGTCTAGTAGGAAATGGGATGTTACAATTCCCAATAAACAAAAGAATAATTTCGTCCTCGAAATTTAAGTTCGGGTCTACGGGGTTTCACTTGTGAAGGTAGTAGGAGGGTTGTTCAGTCATTAAACCCGACATTATTTCCAGGGTTCTACATTGACATCAAAAGTCTGTCTACAGATTTCTAAAACATTTCCGTATTAACATTTCAAGGTGTCTACTTCTCGAATTACAATCCATGGTACGGCTATTCTGTATTAACACTTCCAACTCTTCATGCGAACGAAGTATGAAGTTTACTCCGTGATTGAATCTAATGAAAATCCCCAGAGTTTGTCGCTTATAATAGGTCGTATATCAAAAGTTCAAGATATTTCATCATCCCTAATTTAGAAAACTAGTTCCTCAATTTGTAATCTCACATTGCACTTTGTGTAGAGGTATGTCCTTTATTCAATGATTATTTCCAATAAATTTTCCATAGCTTAATACTATCACGGGAGATCATATATCAAGTCCATGACATTTCATGTCAACAATTCAGTGGATTAATTTCTCAAGTTGTAGTCTCAATTGTACTCGTAAAGGAAGCCTGTTATTTATTCAAGGATTAACTCTACCAAAATTCTCCGCGCTTCCTACTGATATGAAAACCCATGTGCATATTTCTATGGCAGTCCAGTAATTATATTTCATGGTATAAATTCCTACATTTTAGTCGACACATACCTCAATAATATAGCTATAAGCATGAACTTATTTACGGCGAAAATTCAACGTATGTGCACATGTGGTAATCTCTCCTGAATCCTTTCATGCAGTTCAGCATCGACCAATATGTATGAGTTAATAAATTACCAAGTTCATTATACTTGTGAGGTTAACACTACTATGTATAAACCATCATCCAAAATCTAAAGTTATGATTTAATGCGAGGTCGTATCTCCCAATATCACCTATTACTCTCCAACCCATACAACATTCTTGGGGATTATAATGACATTTGTCTCTCAATTCCCAGGCTCATCAAGCCATGAATTTAAAGGTCATAAGTACTCTCTTATTTACTTAATCCATAGGTATAATTTCAACGACCTTCGGTTAGGTGTCAACTATCTCCCAAGGTATATGAATATTGGTTACGATATAATTGATCGAAAACAAAAGGGGCTTGATTTTTCAATAATTGTAAGTACATTATCTTCGAACGCCCAGAAATTCAAGAATTCCCAATTGTAGTTCTATCGCGCAAGAATCTAATTCCAATCCACAAGCTTCATGACGCTATAAGTTGTTCCAAGCAGCTAACTTGACAACTTTATGTTTCTAATAACTTGACTAAAAACCAGTCAACTTACTATTCGTCCTGATTTTTTTTTATAGATCATCGTCTCAAGCTCGAGGAGGTGAATCTATGATATCATCCTTTGCATTAGGTTATTTATTCACTTCTTATGATCACGAGGGCCTATAGCCAGGTTCTATTTCTATCCAATCCATATCCTAAGGTCTCGCACTGACTTCCTTGATTTCCGAGGTCATATACACGTATAACTTGACGACCCCTAAGCACATCCCCAATGGTTATTTTTCTATCCTCTTATTTACTTGTTTACACCTACAAAACATCAAAGTCTATAAGTTTGAGATTCATCTTCTAAATAAGGTCTAGAGAAACTCAAGTCAGTACTAAGCTGGCCCAATAAATAAAAGGGATAAGCCCCCCCCCCCCCCCCCCCCCCCCCCCCGTATGTTTTGGGCTAAATTTCTTCGATATCACTATAGTGCATCTACCCTATATATGCACACAATTCTTAGGACATACATCCTTGTCTTGGAGTTCCACCTTGAGACTTTATTGATATGATACACATTCAAGGTCCGTAAAATTACCGTTCACGAATCCTCTTAAGGTCAATGTGTGACCTAACCAAGAATGGGCCTTCTTTGGATTTGGATTCTTATTCAACCCCTAATAATTGTCTTGGCGACTGCTTCACCGTAGAAATATACGGGAAGTATAATTGGCAGGATAATTTATGCTTAAGAGTCTCTTATTACTCCAAAAGTAGGTCACAGGCACCAAATCCTTTGAGATGGTTCAATTAGTTTGGTTAAGGGGTAAAATCATTTGATAAGTGAGCGGTAAGCATCGGAGTGTAAGCCTCAAACACCTACACTCCTACTAAGCTCTTCCCTTTAATAATGTTGGGAATCCTCCTGTCCTAACCAAATCTATACTTGAGATCAATTTAAGACTAAGATAAGCTATGAAAACATCTTGGTAAGTCAAAACTAAAGAGTTGTCCTTAGTTGGGTTAGCCGAACTCATTGGTTAAAGGACTAATTTATGTGATTTTTACACATGGGCACACCACTGCTTCCGCTGCTAGTTTGTCCTCAAACTAACTCGAGAGGGGGTGTCCCAGTTTTTTGGACTTCTTTCTCGTTGGATCGTTTGGGCTCTGATACCATTTGTAAGATCCCTCTCCCGCACCGGAAGAGTTCCTGGATCTTATGCCCAGAACCGCCGCCTTACGGAGATGCTAGCACACAAGTTAGCCACCTCCGCAAGACGCCGATCCTGCCGGCAAGAATGATCAACCAGGCCAACCAGAGATAAGAAGAAAAAGAAAACTAGAACCAAGTCCACAATCACACATTTATACAACAAAATATAAAAGTCCATCAATGAGTGCAACAAAAGAAAGAGAAAGTGGGCTTATGCCCGGTACATGTCCGAATGAATAAAAGAAGTACAATTCTCTCTCTCACTATATATATCTATGCGAAAGCTACAAACATAAACATCTCTCATCAGACACCTGTCCAGTAATGGTAGTAAAGCACGGCATCTGCTCCACTGGTCCTGTCTCCCCTGCCAGCTGGGCTCCAGCTCCTCGGTTACCTACGGTCACCATCGACCGTTAGTCATAAAGACAAAGCCGATTTTGTCCCCGCCTCCCCTCGCGACTCCTAGGCACCGTGCGGGAGGAAGAAGCGGAGGACAATAAAGTGGAGTAATCAAGAAGGTAGCAGGTGACAAACATTCTACGCTAACAAGGGTATATCCATATAAAATTCTATACTAGCAGTATGAGCAAGTAAACAGTAATAAGTGCAGTAAAGTAATATCGCAGCAGTAAAAGAGGTAAGCAAGAGAAGCAGTGCGACGCAAGTAAATTAATTTAAGAGTAACCATTGATTTATAGGAATGCCCATACAAACCTATAGACCAAGGGGTCGTTTAGCAGGGCCTATCTTATAAAAAGTCTCATACCAATTTATACGATAGGGGTAGGGGTTGAAATGCAATGTTCATGCTATGACATGCAAGGTATGGTGTTATGCTATGTTCATACAAGTGCAACTCACTCACCACGACTCTATGCGCATAGACCTTTAGTTCCCCCTTTTTGGAGCTAGCAAGACTCCCAGGATACTCCCGTAGTGGCAAACGGAAGCGGTGGGTTGGGTCTCGCCCACCTCTAGGTTGGTATTCACACTACCTAACCTAGACCTATCGTACGCCTCAACACAAAACCGCGGAGCATCTACGTACTCTTGCTGACTGGACCGCCAGACTTTCATGGCTAAGTGTAAATACCACACTTGCCGAGTCAACGTATTGACGTCGGTGTGAACGTCCTTCCAATACAGAAGACCCACCACCTTCGTGCACATGCAACATTTTCTACAATCTATCTCCGAGATATAAGCTCCCCGGGCTAACCTGCCCGTCATTAATAACCTTCCGAGCCACCGGCTCCCCGGACCAACCCTTCCGTACCAACAAACACTACTGAGTTGCAAGCTCACCTGACTTTCAATCCGCTCTTTCAAACATTGAGCTTACTGCTCGCAGCACCAAACAGACTAGGCTCCCGTAACCACTGGGTGTGGGTGAGTGTGTTATTAAATTATTCTTGTAACATCTTATCCCTACGGCTTACGTTTAATCTTGGATTCCCGAGGGTTACCCTGTAAATGGCTCGCTACAGTATTAGGAACTACAATGGGATGACACCCCAAAGTTCCCTTTCCCAAGACACTTAGTATTATTGATATCTATCCATAAGTTTACCCTCTTATCATTTCACTTGAATTAACCTCAGCGCTTTATAACTCTCTAAGCGGAAGGACGATCTTTCGTCAATCCCGAGCACAGCCTTACCCACAGCTCACCAAGCATTCTCATCTTCTAAACTCCTATTTAGACTGCTCTTGTTTAGTTATTATACTACTTGGAAGTTTAGGGTGGATCCTGGACTTCCCGAGGGCTACCTGGTGAAGGGTTCGCAAGGTACTAGGGTATGTGATGGGATGATGCCCAATCCCTTTCCAGGACAATTAATATTCTTGGTGGCTACCCAGACCTAACCTTCCACCCTCTCAATACTCTTTATAACTTACGCCTTACATTTCATTCCGCCCCTAAGCAATCGTTCTTTTGGATTCAACTCTAATAACTTTTAGTCCTCTAAGTGGTCTATACTCATCTCTTGATATAATCAAATTCTCACCGATTTCCTTGTGATTATATTGACCTATTCATCATAATGAGTTTTCACTATCCGCAGACCACGACATATAACTAACTTAGATTCCTATGATGGAACCTTGGTCAAATTACTTCCAAATGACTTCTAATTTTTTTATCATAGGTTCATAGTGGATAAAATAAGGGATGATCAAAATCCAAGCATGTTTCATATAATTTTGCCCCCTATAAAAATTCATTAATTACTAATCTGAATCTAAAATGTGAAGGAGGTATCATGTTAGTAAATTCAAACTTGTTAAATATCCTTCCATAGGTGAAATGTGACATGATAAAAAGATTTCCAATATTTCATATTTTTCCAACAATTAAATAACCATAATCCCTAATTTTCAATGAATGAATGGAAAAATAATTTTACACATCAAGTACAAGATTTTGACTTCCTAAAATTCTGGAAAAATTACAGTAGCTTCATATGAACATAAAATCACTATTTCCAGAAGATCATATTTTTCCAAACATTTTAAACCCACAATTTCTATTTATCTTTAAAGGAGAGAAAACATGGCTCTACACTACAATTACTGAAATTAGACTTCCTAAAAAAATCTGAAAAAATCACAGTAGCTTCATATTGATATAAAAACACTATTTCCAGAAGATCATATTTTTCCAGTAAATTTATAATCATAATTTATATTTATCATGAAAAAGATGAAGATGTGACTTTACACACCAAGTACTAAAATGTGAATTCCAAAAATTCTGAGAAAATTAACCTAGCATACTAATCATCTAAAAACACCAAATCCAAGGTTTCATAATATTCCAGGTAATATTTATCCACAATATTCATTTAATACAAGCGGTGTGCCAATAAGAGTTTACACTACAACCACCACCTACAGGTCTCAATAAAATCTGAATAAATCACAGAAGTATGTTATTGACCTAAAAATAGCAATGCCTAAGTTTCATATTATTCCAAGGAGTATTTACCCTTAATTATCATTTGTTACATTTGGTGTGCGTATAAGGGTTTACACTACAAGTGCTATGTTAAGACTTCAATAAATTCTGGGAAAAATATCATGGCATAATAATGGTCTAAGAACACCAAATCCTAAGTTTCACATTTTTAACAGGAATATTTGACCATAATTTCTATTTAACATAAATGGGGTGCAAATAGGGATTTACACTACAACTACCCTTAATATGTCTCTATAAATTCTGAGAAAATTATCCTAGTATAATAATCATCTAAAAAAAAATCCAGAGATTTAGAATTTTACAAACTATTTTACCCCATTAAATTAATTAATTACAAAAGTGGGTTTTTCCTCAATAAATTGATAATTACCACAAAAATTCATCTAAAAATTATGATAAAATTTACAGAGCTATAGAATCACCAAGGAAACCTACTAGAATAATTTCATAGTTCTCCAAATGCATATGAGACCTAAATGTCATATTTGAATAAATTGACCTAACCAAATAAATCAAATTCAGATAAATAAATGAGGTCCAAAAATTCCAACAAAATTCCTAAATGTGCCTTTCCAGTCAAAGATCTATTTCCTAGAGTTTTGGATTTATCCCTAAGTTTATGATTCAAATTATTACATTAATTTAAAAGTGTGACAATTTTCATTTAATTAAAAACTTTAGGAAAATAACTTCCAATAATCATGAAACTTATGTCAATGATGTATATCCTCATGACATACACTAACCCCAAGGTTTCAGAGGCATGCAAGGTGATTCCCACCTTCAATTCCATCAAAAAGCTCAAAAGCCCAAATTGACTATTAGCACCCCAATTTTTCACTTAAGACCCTAACTTCATTTTGAAATTCAGAGAAAAATACTCATGCACATGTGATGAAATTTTAACCAGAGATTTAGATATATAAAAAGAGCTCACCCCCCAATTTAGGGGGTGTTTGGAGTTATACAACTCCATATATACCAAATATTTACTTTTACTAATAAATGAAATAACTCAATGGATACACATTCAAAAATTCCCAAATTGAAACCCTAGGTGTGTCATCATACCATGCATGCATGGTAGAAAAATGAAGGGATTTGGTTAAGCCATTTAAAAGATATTGCACTTTTAATTTCTGCCCTACACAAGGAGCAGTCCTAGGAAAATGAGTGCCCTGGTGTCCACAGTGCACCAAATCGGTTTATTCTGCCCCTTTTTGCCAAAATGGCCTCTAAGGCCTTCAAAAATTGCATGCAAACCACTGAATAATTCTAGGCAGAATTATTGTGGTCTGCTAATAGAGATCAAGGAGACGAAATCAACGGCTGTGATTTCGTCTCCTACCTCTAGCCGACGGCCCAGAGGAAAAGGCCCTTGATCCCGGCCAACCATCACCCTCCCCGGCCATCTGCCGCCGCCACCACCTCCATTGAGGGGTTGGCCGTCGATTGGCGGTGGAATGGTGGCCGGAGGTGGGGTTTTCCGGCGATCCCTGGAGGAAGCCCAAACGGAGAAACGGGAGGGAAAATCCCATGGCTGACGGCTCAATTGAGCTCGGCTGCCCTTGCTAAGACCTTAGATAACTAGCACAGAGGGAGAGGGGGAGAAATCGTGCCTGAAATAGAGCCTGGCGGCGGCGGGTATTGTGGTGGTGCGATATGGCGGTGGCGAGCTCCGGCGACCCTGCTCGAAATCCCGTTTCTGCACCGTTCTCCTTGCTCCAATATACTGGCTCGACTGCTCTCAACCCTCTGAAGGTGATGGAAGGGTCGAATTGAGCTGAGAGGGGCTGGTTATAGGAGTTTGGAGAGGGGGGGCTTCGGTTCTACCTTGGTTGCTCCTTCTAGCCGCCAAGTGGCATTCCCTCTTCTCAATTTAGGCTGGCATTCATGTGGGGGGTTCAGAGGAGGTCTTGGGCAGAGGAGAGGAGGGCCACATGGCCTTCTCTCCCAAAATTCTCTTGTTTCTTAATGGAGGAAGGGGGATTTTCCACTTTTGCCCCCATGCATGTGCTTGCATGTTGGAAATGGGGGGCAAGGCTGGTCATTGACTCTTGGGCCTCAGAATGGGCTTTGGGTGAGGGCCTTAATCCATTGGAATTTGGATTAATTCCAATTAAGCCCAATTTAGGCAAAGTTGACCCTATGTTGACTTTTGGGTTGACTTGGTCAATTGGGTGTGTTGACTGGTCCAATGTGTTGACATTGAGTTCAGTGACACCACCCAAGGTTGGTTGAGTCATGGTGAAGACCTAAGTGAGCCAATTTGACCCAAAGGTGTGATTTTGACCAAAATTGGGGAAATGTTGACTTTGGTCAAGTTGGTCAAATTGTTGACCCCATGATGGGGCTTTTGGGTCAATTTGGTCCCCCATGATGTTCTAAGACTAGGGGTGAAGTCAATTTCATGCTTTGTGGTTCAATTGAACTTATTGGGGAGGATTTGACCTATGTTGACCCAAGTTTGACTTTGGTCAAATTGGGTCAATTGGTGACCCCATATGAGTTCACCTAACCCTATGTGTCCTAAGGCTGCAATCTAGCTCAAACTCACCATACTCACCACTTGTCTCACCCTAAATTGGAGTTAGGGGGTCTAGTAGGAAATGGGATGTTACATGCTACCCGACTCGGTCCGGGCCGGGTAAAGCCCGAAAATCGGGCTAGCCCGAGACCGGGCCGGCCATAGCCCGATCCGGTCTCGGGCTAGGTCTGATTGAGCCTAACGGCTCTTATTAGAGCCGTTAGGCTCATCATGGCACCATGGCTACCACGTGGCAGCCATGCTGCCATGAGAGAGCAGCCAACGGCTCTCTCTCAAGAGAGCCGTTGGCTGCTCATTTTTTTTTATATTTATTTTTTTAAAATAATTTTTAATTAATTTTTTAATTAAAAAAAACAAAAAATATCCTATAAATACCCCCCTCCCCTCTCTCTTTTCTCACACCCCACCTCTCTCTCTCTCTCTCTCTCTCTCTCTTAGCTCTCCCAATGGCGTCGTCCTCCACAACTCTAGCGTCATCTTCCCAAAGTACAACTTCGGTGGTGGAGCACAACCGTAGAGCGAGTATTTGGGAGCATTTCGAGATGGTCCTAGTCGGGATCGAAAGAAAAGCGCGCTGCAAGATGTGCTCGAAGTTGCTATCCATCAGCGGCAACTCGACGCTCGTTAGACACCAGAAGTCTTGCGAGTCGAAACAAGCTCCTCCCGAGTCAAGTCAAGCCTAAATTTCTGGAGTCGGACAGATTTGGACGTACGATCAAATGCGACAGCGAGAGCTGCAGGCGAAGTTCGTCATCAAACGTGGGCTGCCATTCAGCGTCTTCGACAATAACGACGGCACAGAGTACATACATGGGGGGCTTCAGCCCAAATACCAAAATGTTAGTAGAATTACTTTAAGGCGCGGCACGATTAGATTATATTTAGAAGCAAAACAAGAATTAATTAGGTATTTTGAAAATTTCGAAGGACGTGTGAGTCTAACGAGCGACGTTTGGACGAGTAATTTAAATTTAGGATTAGCTTATCTTTGCATCACTTGTCATTGGATTGATCCCATTTCGTGGGAGCAAAATAAACGCGTAATATGTTTTACAGGTTTTGAATTCCCGCACACGGCTATAGCTTTATATAAGGTTATTATGAAATGTGCGCGAGAATTTAAAATTAACGATAAAATACTTAGTTTTTCTCTTGATAACGCCTCCAATAATGGCGCCGCAATTGAATTGTTAAAACGAGATTTAAAACCATTTCTCAACGGCGTGTTTTTTCATACTAGATGTGTTTGTCACGTCCTAAATTTAGTGGTACAGGATAGTTTAAAGGCAATGTTACAATATATTAATAAAATTCGCGACATGTTAAAAGCAATCTATTGTACTAAACAACGAGCTCAAGATTTTAGAAAATTTTGTAAAGCACAAAATCAGAAATATTTGAAACCACAATTAGATATGCCTATTAGATGGAACTCAACCTATAAAATGTTAAAAAGAGTCGTTCTACAAAAAGATCTTCTAATGGAATATTATAGTTTGCTTAATATTGAACACGGTTTAAGTGAAACTGATTGGAATATTATAGAACATTATATAGATTTACTAAAGTGTTTTTATAGGGCCACCGTTTCTTTATCTAGAGTGTATTATCCAACAAGCGCATTAGTAATTGAACATTTCGTACATATCACAGAAAGATTTAGTTATTATAGGCAACACCAAGGTTGAGCTCCTTTAATTAAAATAATGGAAGAAATTTTTTTAAAATATTATAGAGAAATACCGCCTATGTTTTCGTGCGCCGCCGCTTTAAATCCGCTACTTAACGTAGAAGGCGTAGAAAATTTGATCGATGAAATCAATACTAATCTAACCTTAAATATAAATTATGATGAGGATGACCCCGTTAGTACTACAAGTTTTACTACTTTTTTTACGCAAAGTTATAATTATTACAATAACTTATACGGGTCACGACCCCGCGAAGAAATAATGCAACCCAAAACGAAGGATAGTCTTAAAAATAAAATTTTAGATTTAGCTTCTAGGAAAAAAGCGCGCACATCTGGTAGTTTAGATGAATTAGGATTATACACAAAAACTCAATTTAGCGATTTTATGAGTTCGAACGAGATCGAAAACTTCGATCTCTTAAATTGGTGGAAAGATAAAGCTAATACCTATCCTGTTTTGGCCTGTATGGCCCGTGATTTATTAACTGTCCAAGCTAGTATAGTAGCTTCGGAGTCCGCTTTTTCTCTTAGTGGCAGGGTTTTGAACGAGCGGAGGAGCCGGCTTAACGAAGATTCGCTGGAGATTTGCATATGCTACAAGGACTACTTGGACAGTTTAAAGAGGAAGCAACACATAACAGCATTGGAGGATAGCTCGGAGGAGATAGAAGATGAAATGGACGCGTTGAATCTATAAGATGATTAAATCGAGCACTCTAAAAGTATTTTTTTTATATATGTAAATTTTTTTTAATTAAATTTTATAAGAATCATAGCCTTCATAGGTTTGTATTTTCAATTATGTATTTTGTACAATTGTACGACTTAAATTATGTAATATTTTAAATTTTTTGTTCCAAATTTTCAATATTAATAAAATTTTTGTTCCAAATTTTTCGTTCCAATTGTTCAATATTAATACAATCTAATTCTAACCTTAAATTTTTTCAATTTTTTTAAATTTTTTGTTCAAAATTTCAATATTTAATTATTTATAAAAATAAAAATTAAAAAATTTAAATTTTAAATTAAAAAAGTAAAAAAAACCGGGCCGGACCGGATCGAGCCCGAGACCGGCCCGGTCCTGCCCAGCCCGGCCTGAAGGGCCGGAGCAGGCAGCACATAAGTGTTGCCTGCCCGGCCCGGGCCGGCCCGATTCCAGGGGAGGACCGGGCCGGCCCAGCCCGATGTACGAAAAAGCTCGATCGGGCCCGGTCCAGGCCGGTCCGATCGGGCTTTATGTTCACGGCTACCTGAGCCAAAAAACCCGCTCCTATGTAAAAAAATCTCCGCCCGAGCGAAAAACACGCATCCGAGATTAAAAACACGCGCACGTGCAAAATGTGCGCGCCCTGCGATAAAAATGTGCATCTTAGCAAAAAACCATGCGCTCGTGCGAAAATCTCCTGCCCGGGAGAAAAAGTGCGCTCAGGCGAAAAATACACGCCCGGACGAAAAATGTGTGCTCGGGCGAAAAAACACTCGCCCGGGAGAAAATAATGTGTCAGGGAGAAAAAACGTGCACCCTGGAGAAAACCACGCGCCCGGGCGAAAACTATAAAACCGGACGAAAATTGCCCTCCCGGGCAAAAAATGCTCATTGGGGCTAAAAACGCCCGCCTAGGGGAAAACGCATGATTAGTGTAAAAACTTGCTCCCTGGCAAAAATCGCGCGCCCTGACAGTAAAAATGCGCGCTCGGGCATTAAACACGCGCCTGGGCAAAAAGACATGCGCGTGTGCTAAAATCCTACGTCCGGGTGAAAAAATGCGCGCCTGGGCAAAAAATACATGCCCGGGAGAAAAATGCACTTTCAGGCGAAATACGTGTGCCTGGGGTGAAAAAAGTGCTTCTGGGCTAAAAAAGTGCGCCCGACGAAAAAATTTGCGTCGGGGCGGAAAAACATGCGCTTGGAGTTAAAATGCCCGCCTGGGGAAAAAATGCCCGCGCGGGTGGAAAAATGCTCCCCGGGCGAAAAAGCACGCACATGCAAAAAAACACCCGCATAGGCTAAAAATGTGCGCCCAGGTGAAAAACGCGCGCTTGGGCGGAAAAACACCCGCATAGGCAAAAAACGCGCGCTCGGGAAAAATACGTGGACTCGAGCTCGAGCTCGCAATTCCGGAATTAACAATCTCAAAACCTGGCATGACATAAACATTGAATCGAGAGTTTTTTAGGTTTACTCGAATATCGTTGGTTTTGGTCCTGAAAGGCAATGTCGTCCTAAAATTTTTCATACGGACAACAGAAATGACTTTAATTGACCGAAAGTTAATTCTTGAATATCAATATCGCTGAAATAAACGGACCATAAAAGAATTCCATCTTCTCCCCCAAACCTTTCACAATGACACTTGAATCCAATATCAGACCCAACTCTTACAAAAACTAAACTGCGGCCATCAGATCACAAGTAATTTTTTTCCAAAACCTTACAATGGTAGCAAAATCAACATACCAAGAAGAAATAATGAATGAATTAACGAAAGAATGACGCTACTTATGTATGCCATACATTAAAAAAACAGCTTTGCTCACAGAACATGGATCGGCGACGGCGACCTGCTCTGGACGTAGGCCTGGTCGGTGAAATGGTGCATGCAGTTCAGAAGCGAGTGTGCCATCTTGTTGGCCAGCCGCGAGCCGTCGGAGAGGAGAGATACAATGACGTCATGAGCATCGATATGTTCTCCAACATCGTCATCACCTTCTCTCCTCCATTATTGCAAAGTGAAAGCAATGCACACACGCAATACTCTCTTCCAGATGGATAACTCGATTTCAGCACCACATGGACGAGTTGATCGACCACAGAGCCAGACTTCAGAATCACGTCAGCGTCGTCATCTCTTTCAACGATCTTAGTGAGAAGGCCGACGAAATCGGCGACGAGATCTTCCTCTGATTCGATGAGTTTGGATATCGCCGCCACCGCCTCCGCGGTGGTGACATGAGAGAAATTAACGCAGAAACGAATGGGTGAAAAGAGGTGTGGAGTGCGCTTAACTTAAGATTTTGGCTGTTACTTGAAATTTATTTTGATGTGCTACTAGTCAATAATGATGTACTCGTACATTGCCCTTAATTCATTATACAAATTATGTGAATCCTTAAAACCTTAAGCGCTTGACAACCCGTATATCTCTGACTGTCCCTCGCCAGAGATGGGATCCATTCACTTCCAGTCGTTAGATTCCACCTGCGTCCCCACGGAAATCTACCTCAAATCGACGAAACACCTAACTTTCCCACCCAATATAATAAGGTGAAAAGCAATAAAGAAACTCGGAAATATAAAAAGATTCCTCCGGTGACGGTCCACTGGAAATCGGACGGCAATGCTCTCTCTCGAATTAATTTTTTTGTGTGATTCCAATTAAGAGCCTAAGGCTGCGTTTGACCCCCCCCCCCCCCCCCCCCCCCCCCTCCCCCCGTTTTTGCTCCTTTCAGGTCCAAACGGAACTAAGTTCTGCTGTTTGGCAACTTTAGTTTTGAACCGGTCGGTTTAAACTCTTCATTTTGCCCCTTTTTGGACCGGACCCCGAGACCTCCAGCGGCCTTCCCAAAATGATCGGTCAGATAAAGCTCTGGTCTTCTCTTCTCCTTCCCGCACCTGGCGCCCCTTCCCGCCATCACGCCTCACAGCAGGGATCGCAGCTCTTCCGGCGAGGCTTCTAGCATTCGGCGAGGCGAGGCTTCAAGCTTCCGGCGAGGCGAGGCTTCCAGCTCTCCTTCCTGCCATCACCTATCCAGCTTCCGGCGAGGCGAGGCGACCAGCTTCCTGCGAGGCGAGGCTTCCAGCTTCTGGCGAGGCTCTCCTTCCCCGCATCACTTCCAGGTCTCATTCCGGCGAGGCTTGAGGTTCCTTGCGTTTCCTTCTCTGCGTCCCCCATAGCCAAGGGAAACCCTAGGTAACCTTCCCTGCGTTTCTTGTTTCTCCAGTTCTGCACATCTGTGTTTTTTTTGTGGAATGATCATTGAAAATCTTTGCCTTTCTCTTCCTTTTTTTGGGTTATTGTTATTTTCTTTGTGGAATGGTCATTGAAAATCTTTGCCCAAGGTAACCTTCCCTGTTTTTTTTTGTAGTTATTTTTTCTCTCATTTTTGCCTTGCTCTTCCAGATCTCATGTTTTTTTTCTCTTCCAGATCTCATGTCATTTTTTTCCTTTCTCTTCCAAATCTCATGCTTCTCGTGTTTTTAGTTTCCCTGCTTAACTTATTAAACTAGTATCATGTCCATTAGTCTCATGATTCTTGTGTTTTAGTGCTCAATGGTTAAAACTAGAGATGGAGTAATTGCAGCGACTTGGGAGGCAAATGAAGTATTACTTTTCTGTGACTTATGTATAGCGGAGGTAGAACTTGGAAATAGACCAACGACGCACTTGTCTAAAGAGGGTTGGAACAATGTGACTTAAATTTCAGGAACGTACAGAAAAAAATGTATGTGTGCCCACAATTAAAAAACAAATGAGATCAATTGAAAAAAGATTGGAAGCTATGGAAGGAACTCAAGCGCGGGGAGACAGGTTTAGGTTGGGATTCAACACGGAGAACAATTGATGCGTCAGACGATTGGTGGAAAGAGAGACTCGAGGTGAATGTCATATCATTACTTAAATTTTTTATTTATAAATTAATGCTAATATACAATCATTTATTTTAGGTTGTTCCCCGCCGCGAAAAAGTTTCGCTATAGAGGAATTTCCCCGGAGTTGGAAGAGAAAATGTATGCTATGTTTAGTGAGATTGTCGCATCTGGTGATCATGCATGGGCTCCCAACTCAAGGACAGACCCATCTAGTCCTGATAATTTAATGTCTGAGCATGACGATGAAATGGTAGAGATTCTGAGTACGCCGATTAGCATGAGTGAAGACCCAAGGGATAATTTAAGGAGCTATGAAAGCGGGGGGTGCTCCCAAGGAACAAAGAGGAGAAGGTTTGAGAAGGGCAAACAAAGTGGAAATAAAAAAAATCGATATCGGTGGAGTTATAACATTGATCAGCTGGTTGAATCAACCATCAGAGTTGGAGAGAGTCTATCGCAGCCCCCTAAAATGCTTGTCCCTACGTATACTATACATGAAGCAATTGAGGAGTTGGAGAAATATCAGGACATTTGTTTCGATCCAGTGCTCTACGACTTTGCCACCATTTTATTACTAGACAATAAGAATGGAGAGTTGTTTCTGAGCTTACCTCATCATTGCGTAGTGTTATAGAACGTACGTTTGGCGTGTGAAAGAAGAAATGATGAATCCTTCGCGATATGTCATCATATAGCTTTAAAAAACAGCGAAATATTGTGATCTCTACGATGACACTGCATAATTTTATACGAAGACATCATTCACGTGTAGATAAGGATTTCTACCGATGTGACAATGATGAGACTTTTGTCTACCCTCAGGCAAATATGATTCGACAAGGAGTACGAATGACAAACAACACAAGGATGGAGGACAATGAGATTATTAGGGGTGCAAGAAGCCAATTGAGTCAAAAGGCT
Organism: Dactylorhiza incarnata; assembly: GCA_033032865.1. Classification (NCBI taxonomy): domain Eukaryota; kingdom Viridiplantae; phylum Streptophyta; class Magnoliopsida; order Asparagales; family Orchidaceae; genus Dactylorhiza; species Dactylorhiza incarnata. The sequence goes on from JAWHQI010000578.1 coordinate 110,746, forward strand.
GCACTGCGTGACTCCATTGCCGAACAACTATATGAGGCTTTCGGACATTAACCTCGAATATGTTATTTTTTTATGTTGCAAATTAGTTTGAATATTTTGGAATGAAACACAAGACTCAATATTAAATGTTCTATTATATCCAATGAATATTTTTAAATATATCATTTTAAACAGCCATCGGAAAGGTAGTTTGCCAAACAGATAAATTGTTTTACAGTTTTGAAACTGACTGCAAACGGAGATTACCCAAACAATTCTCAGTTCTAAAAATACAGTTTTAAAAATGCAGTTTTAAACTCTCAATTTTATACTGCTCTCTTTTAAACCGGCACGTGTTTCCAAACAAAGCCTAAAAGTCCGATTCTAACTACGTCAACTACCCATGTTATTACCGACAATTAATGCGGTTCCCATCCCTGAAAGAGTGGGACCCGCTGAGCAGAAAAGTAGCAGTTATCAAGACAGAAATAACCCCCCGTCGTCCTTGTTCCCACTTTCAACCTCCATCCGCTCCCGCTCTCAAACAAAAAACTGGCTAACTAGCCGTTACCCCTCTCCTTAAATTACCTCCCAATCCCGGATATATAAGCTTCTCTGCCATCTCTCTCTCTCTCTCTCTCTCTGTCCCTCAAACATCCTTTCCTCGGCTCAAAAGGCTTGAGAAAAGGCCGTTTCAGATTAAACTTGGTAGATCTCACATGGAAGTGCCTCAACTTCTTGCCCTAGACCTAAGAAAAGAGAAATGGAAGAACAAATCCCCTTTCTTATTCTACTCTCTCTGCTTCCTTCTCTTCTCCTCCATGGCCCTGTCAACAAGCTCACGGCAACGGGACGAAATAGTCATTGCCGAGGAAGACTATCAGGGACTGCAGGCCTTCAAGCATGCGCTTATAGATCAATGGGGCTTCCTCAGAAGCTGGAACGACACCGGCCTTGGGGCCTGCTCGGGCACCTGGCTCGGGGTCAAGTGTGTTAAGGGAAAGGTCATTTCCATTCAGCTCCCTTGGAGGGGGCTATCCGGCCACATCACGGAGAAGATCGGCCAGCTCACTGCGCTCCGCAAGCTCAGCCTCCACGACAACTCAATTGGCGGCCAGATTCCCTCGGCAATGGGCTTTCTTTCGGATCTCCGGGGCCTCATTCTATTCAACAACCGCTTCTCGGGCGAGATTCCGTGGTCTGTTGGTAACTTACTCAGGCTCCAAACTTTAGACCTTAGCAATAATTTTTTCTCTGGTAAGATTCCTGAAACTATTTCCAGCTCTTCGAAGCTTTATAGGCTTAATCTGAGCTATAACAATTTCTCCGGCGAGATTCCGGTGGGTATTGCTAGGTCCCCTGTTCTCACTTTCTTTTCTCTGCGACACAATGCTCTCTCTGGTCCAATTCCTGATGCCACTGCTTATCAGCTGCGGTATTTTAATCTTGATGAAAATCATCTTTCTGGATTCATTCCCACATCATTGGGAAAACAGAGAGAGCTCAGAGAGATCACTCTCAGTAATAATCAGCTCAATGGAAGCATACCTGAAGAAATCGGCTCGCTTTTGATGCTAGAAACATTCGACATCTCCCACAACTCTATTAGAGGAAGCTTTCCACCTGCGCTCTGCAATCTTTCTTCTTTGATCAGGTTAAACCTTGCGGGTAATCTGATTGGTGATAGGCTTCCCGAGTCAATTGATAATCTTGGAAATCTCTCCATTCTGTCGATAAAAACGAATGAGTTCAATGGAGAGATTCCGGCAACACTGGGAAACATTTCAAGCCTCACCGAGCTAGATTTGTCCGATAATAACTTCACTGGTGAAATCCCTGCATCACTCTCGAGCCTCTCAAAGATGACATTTTTAAATGTTTCTGATAATAAACTTTCAGGCAGAGTCCCTGCTCTGCTATCTGAAAGATTTAATTCCAGTTCTTTCATGGGAAACATTCAGCTCTGTGGCTACATCTCTTCAACTCTTTGCCCCGCTTCTCCCCCTGCTAACCTCCCATATCCCCCGTCTTCGCTGCCGGATGCTAACCTTCCTTCCCCCTCTTCTTCTCCGCCGGAGTTCCATCGTCGATTGAGCATAAGGTATATCATTCTAATCCTTGGAGGAATTATTCTTGCATTCCTTCTCCTTCTCTGCTGTGTTCTGCTTTGCTTTTTGGTCAGGAAAAGAGTTAATTCCAGAAACCAGAGCAAACTGGTGGGAGGAGCAGAGAAAGCCCGTCAGATAGCTGGAGCTGAGCCTGATTTCGAAAGAGATTATGGAGGGAAGCTGGTGCACTTCGAAGGGGCGTTCACGTTTACGGCCGATGATCTTCTGTGTGCAACGGCGGAGATTATGGGAAAGAGTGCTTATGGCACTGTGTACAAGGCGACATTGGAGGATGGAAATCAGGTTGCGGTGAAGAGGTTGAGGGAGAAGATTGTGAAAAACCAGAAAGAGTTCGAGGCTGAGGTGAATGTTCTCGGAAAGATCCGCCATTTGAATCTCTTGGCGTTGAGAGCTTACTACTTGGGGCCGAAAGGAGAGAAGCTTCTGGTTTTTGACTTCATGCCTAATGGGAGCCTCGCTGCATTTCTTCACGGTGAGTAAAATTTTTTTTTCATTTAAGTTTCACTGTTTAAGTTGGGTAGAACGTTTTTTCCCACCATCACTTCCAATGTATGCTCCATTGCCGTGATGACTGCAGCTCGAGGTCCGGACAGTCCCACAGGCTGGCCCATAAGAATGAACATCGCCATGGGCATAGCAAGGGGCTTAATGCACCTCCACGACGACAAAAGCATCGTCCACGGCAACCTTACCAGTGCCAACGTCCTCCTCGACGACGCCCACAACGCCAAGATCGTTGACTACGGCCTCTCGAAGTTGATGACCGCTGCTGCCAACTCTAACATCACGACCGCCGCCGATGCTCTCGGTTATTGTGCGCCGGAGCTCTCCAAAGTCAAGAAGGCCACCGCCAAGGCGGATGTCTATAGCCTCGGGGTCATCATGCTCGAGTTGCTCACCGGAAAGTCTCCCAGCGACACGCTTAATGGCGTTGATTTACCGCAGTGGGTAGCGTCGATGGTGGAGGAGTGGACCAACGAGATGTTTGATCTCGAGCTCAGCAGAGACGCAGCCGAGAATGCAGGTAGGGCCTAACACTTCGCTATTTTGAAATTATAAGAAATTATTATTTTTAAATTCTGATTATTTATAGCAGAGCTAAATACAGGAGATGAGTTGCTGAATACGTTGAAGCTGGCGTTGCATTGTGCGGACCCTTCGCCGGAAGCAAGGCCAGAGGTCAGAGAGGTGCTCCGGAGATTGGAGGAGATCAAGCCTGAACTAGCCACGGCAGGAGTGGAAGTGGCGGAAGGTGGAGAAGCTGATGGGCGCGGTGAAAATGGTGATTAGAGAGTGGCAGTTTGTTGATGATAATGGTCTATTCCTGAATGTGTATACATAATGTTAGCGGCTTTAGATGCTTATTTGATAGGATTTAGCATTTTTAATGATGAAGAGATTACAGCTCAGACAGATTTTTTTGTTTATTTAGGTGAATAATAACAAGTTTACCTATTTATTTTAAATGTGTGTATGGTTTCACTGGCCCAGTTTGTTTGTTTTCTGGAGCAATTTTTTCTGCATGGGTAACACATGGATCTATCTACCTTGCGGGATTAATTTCAGTCGTAAGATCATCAATCTTACGGTAGACATTCAGCGCGAAAATATTTGCCGATCCACTCGTATAAAAAATCTGGCCTTATTTTCGCAAAGCACGACAATGGAAGGTCAGATTTGCAAGCGCTCGGTAGATCACAGTAGATCACGTTGCATTACCCGTACCCAAAAAATTTCCATTTTTCTGGCATGATACCTGAAAAATTAACCTTGGATATATCCAGGATGTTCAACAAGTAGTAGCATCAATGATTCACGGCTTCATGCCACTAATAGAAAATGAAATTCAAAACTTAATTAACCATTTGTACCAAAGTTTTGAAAACCGGATCGGATATCGAACTGGTGGACCAAAAATTTTAAGATTCAACCGGTTCAACCAGAGTCAAATCGTTATAATGCCAAAAAGATAAAAATGCCAAAAATAAAAAATAAAAAAATATTATGTCAAATATTTGTATAACGTTGATTGGGTTCCCGCTAATAACCATTCGAGTCAAACCAGATCAAAACACTCAAGTAGGACAGCCCGACTGGGTGAGCCCCATGCGGGTCGCGCTCGCCTGAGGGTCCCGAAAACCGCCCCTATAAGACCAAGCGCCCGCGCACAGGACATGCGCACACAGGTTCCTTCACCGCCCGGACAGCCCGGGGGGCACGTTCGTCAATTTCAGAAGTTGGTGATCCAGCTGACTAGAACCGAGAAGCGTAATTCATCAACTCCAGATTTAGTCAGGCGCAAATTACCAGCGCACCCCTTCAAGAGAGCTATAAAAAGACGAGAGAGCTTTATGATTTTTCGGCGAGGGCATGAGACTTATATCGTTCCTTCACCCCGAATTCCCTCTGCTCGCTCTCGAGTATGTGTGAGCTCAACGCTCACGTGGACGTATAAGCAGACGCGGGAGAAGACTTGGAAAAACACACTCATGGACACCCTCGTCAAAGCACAGTGGACTTAGTCATTTTCCTCATTTTTCTGCATTTAAAGCTTTGTTAACGGAGAGGTGACCTGTCACCCTCCAAGGAACTCAAACACTTGTAACCTCAAGAAATATAGTGGACTTTGGTCCGTCACCGTACCGGCCACATGTTTTTTACCCTTTCCAGGTTTTCCACGCTAAAACGCCTCGTGTCATTGCTACTTGGACTATTTTTGACTGATTGTGCGCCCGGTCCAACTTGGAGCTAAGACGCTCCGATTCTCCAGACCGGGGGAAAACCTGGCGACCCGCAATAGTTTGGTGCCGTCTATGAGAAAGTGTTCCCAACTCTGCAGCAAAATTTTGAGGACCTTGCTTGCCCGCGCAAGCATCCCCAATCGACAGCAATGATAAAAGAAGGCACACTCGCCGCGTACTAGGCAACTTGAATGGAACCCGACAATCAAGCCTCCAGCAACTCACCTGCTCGTGGCACGTCGCGCATCGAGGAGATAGTTGCCACACTAGCCTCTTTAGTGGAGGAACGGATCAGATGGAGGAACTCCATGCGCTCGCCTTACTAAATGACTTAGGAGCTTCTCAGGCCCCTGAAGTTGTTCTGAAAACAACGACCCAAACATCAATCTCGTTAAGCCGAAGCTCACTCAAAGGAGTTGACCGTACCACTACCCCGCTGAGAGCACGCTGGCTAGGGGGAACATAATAATACAAAAATCGCTTACAATGGAGCAACTCCTTGACAGGGAACAAGAAATCAAAAGAGAAAGAAGACAAACTCACAGCCCCTGCCCAAAGAAAAGAAGTAGGAACCACGACAACACCCTGCAGGCTAAGGGCAAGAGAAGCGTTTCACTCCTCTCAATGCTTCTCGCACAAAAGTTCTACAAGTCATTCACAATCATCCTTCACTTCAGAGGCCCAGGAACCTACCCCCGGATCTTTTGAGAAATGGGAAGATCTAGGATAGGCGGCCAACCTCCTGGAGAGAGCGATGTGCATGGACCGGTTGAGTAGGGATGCAGCTCCGTGGACTGCTCGTCGGGCCTGATAGGTGGTGGTATCAAACCCTTCTCAAAGGAACCGTACGTGCGACTATCGCGTCATACGGCTCCGTCCAGAAATCTGGAACTTCCTTTCCTTTGACCAATAGGTCCTCGAACCCGAGGAGAGCGATAGCGAAGGCAAGAGTTTCTTTTCCGAGAAAAGAAATCGCTAGCTTGATTTTCGAATCAAAGAAAGGTATCTAAATATGATCGCTACGCGACCCTATCTCAATATGCGAGCTTATCTAAGAAAGAAGGAGGTGAGCTTCTCTAAAGAGGCGAACACTTACCTTTCTCGTATATAGAATATCTCAAATGTTTTGAATCAAAAAACCCGTCTTCAATAATTAGTTCATCCAATTTTCCAAATTGGAACATGTTATTAAGGAACAAAACTCTCATTTTTCTCAAAATGGAAGGGAGATCAATCTCAATTTATCATTACCACCGAAGCCATGGATATGGCATTGAGGGTTGCAGGCGCCTAAAGGAGGAAATCAAACGCTTCGTGCACGTTGGCCTCCTTGAGAAGTTTTGAAGGAAAAGGATGGGACAGAAGGCCCCCGACCGATTCCTTTGGAGGGCAAGAATACGTGGAAATTTCCGCCAAATCTCAACCAACGACGGCTAAATCAACATCGCCAGAGGTGCAAGAATCTTTAAAAGATCATCAACACATTAACGATATCATTAGAGATCCCCCTGTAAGGGTGGGCATGATATTGATTAACAAAGATGTCCCTGCCAATGTGTTGTGAATATTGCCATCAATATTCCCTTGATTTGAAGAGACATCACTCACAATGCTAAGTACATATTGTATTTGATAAACCCTACTTTGCATCAGAAATGTGGAGGGTTAAGATATTCCAAACAATGGAGTAAGTTTAGAGGTTTGCTGACAAAACCGCTGAGAAGGAGTCATTGTCTCAGCTAAACCGCAGAGACAGGACCAAGAGCCGCTGAGAAGTGATCTGCCTCTACTGAGCTACAGATAGACAGAATCCGCTGAGAAGAGAAAATGTCTCAGCGGATCTGCTGAGACAGATACAGTTCAACCGCTGAGACAGAAAACAGTCTCAGCCCAACCGTTGAGACAGATTCAAATATGAATACATTAGTGGCGCGATCTGTTTTTGGCGCAAGTAGGAGAAAAGCAAAATACACTTTTGTCAGATGTCCATGCTGTGTCAGGGGCTCTAATAGTCGTTGAAAAGTAAGGAGGAGATATTAAAGAAGATGCTAGGTCTAAAGGAAGAGCATTGCTCCATTGCAAGCAGTATTGTGTGCTACCCGGGCCGATCTTCTTTAAGCTTATTGAAAGGGCAATCTCTCTAGCTTAAGCTGAACTTGGCTGGGAGATAAGTTGTTCTTCCTGAATCATTCAAGAAGAACAAGTAGATCTTCAACTTTGCTGAATGAGAAGATCAAGGAGAAACAAGGCCTGCAGCTGTGTTTCACAGTCCTATTTCAAGACAACAGAAGACAAGATCTGAAGGTTAACTTATTACAGTCTTTTGTTGTATCATTAATACTCTATTTATCTGTAAGGCCTTTGTGCCAGCGCTGTATGGCTGCTTAGCCTGAGTGTAGAGCTATACTCCCAGCTTGAGTGTAGGATCTTTATGAAGATCTGAGGTAGGACTTCTTGATAGGTCTGAGGTAGGAAATCAAGAGATTTTCGAGTTGTAGGAGTTGGAGAACTCTGAGCTTGTAGGGATTTTGAGCCTGAGGTAAGGTTTGGAGGAAACCTGAGAGATTTTGAGGAATCTGAGTTGTAAGCTCTTGAAGCTGAGTTGGAGGTGTTGGCCCTGTCTAACTCATTGTTAGAAGGGTGAAGGGAGAAAGAGGACTACTCAAGATACTCTGTCTTGAGGAACCTCTATATATGCTTGTGTACTTTCTGCTTGTTTGCTTATAATCTTTAAACTCACTAAAAATAGCTAGGCTGAAAAAGAAACAAAGAAAGTGACCTATTCACCCCCCCTCTAAGTGATCTAGACTACTACCAATAAAATATCAAGTGGTATTAGATGGAGGTTTGTCAAAAAGGGCATTACTATCTGACCAGATCCTATAAAGGAGTAGTCATATCTGAATCCAATGGCTTCCACTGGATTGCAGAAGGAGATATGATCTATGAAGTTGCCCATATGCAACAAAGAAAACTTTGGCATATGGAAGCAAAGGGTAAGGCTGTTCATGGAAGCCTCAAACCCTAGGATCTACATTACTGTGAAGCAGGGTCCTTTCAGTTTTCAAACAGCCTTCACCATAGATCTAACTAGGAGAGTGGCCAAGCCTTTTGCTGACTTGACCAAGGATGAACTTGCACTATTCACAATGGATAAAAGAGCCCATAATATTATTGTGAATGCAATTGATGATTCCACTTTCCAGAACTTGGTTCACTGTACAACAGCCAAGAAGATGTGGGATACACTTGTGGTGTATATGGAAGGGACAGCTGAAGTAAGGGATGACAGGAAATCCCTCCTTAATCAAGAATATGAGGCTTTCAGGCAGCTCAGCCAGGAAAGCATATCCATATGCTATAAAAGGTTCTTTAGAATAGCCAATGAACTGAGGACCTATAAAAGGGTATTTAGTGACTATGAGCTAAATGACAAGTTCCTAAGATCTCTAACTAGAGACTGGGACACAAAGATATGTGCCATCAGGGAAGTGGCTAAGCTGGGCGAAACACCTACCCAGACATTATTTGGGAAGCTGCTCTTTTATGAGATGCAGATGTCTGCAAGGAAGGAGGAGGACACATCCTCCAGGCCTCATGCAAGGGAAAGGACAGTGGCCCTCAAGGCTGAGGGATCCAAGAAGAGCAAGGCAAGGATGCCTACTCCTCCAAGGAAGGAAGCTGACTTAGAAAATTCTGAGTCCAGCCCATCTGAAATCAGCTCTTCTGATGAGGATTTTGCTGCCTTCTCAAGGCATTTCAAGAAAATGATGAGGAAGCAGTGGAAGAGCAAGCATTCCTCCTCACATTCTAGGAAGGATCTCATCAGATCAGGCAAGCAGCACTCCAAGGGTGATAGGTATGACCCTAAACAAGTTAAACATATTTCATCTAATGTTATATGCTACTGCTGCAGCAAGCTGGACATGTCATTGCTGACTGTCCAGCCAAAAGAAAGGAAAAAGGTGATAAGAAACATCATCACCAAAAAGAAAGGAAAGGTGAAAAATCTTTCCTAGCAAAGAAGGGGAAGAGCTAGAGTGAGTCTGAGTCCTCAACCTCAGATTCAGATGAAGAGGAGAAAGCCTACATTAGGCTATTTGTTGCAGAAGAGGATGAATACTTTCTTACTGCAAGGATTGAAATTAGGGCCCCTATGTCACATTCAAAAAGTGACATAGAGGAGGATGAAGACATCCAAGAAGACCATGGGCTGATGGCTCTAACAGAAGATGAGGACAGTCAAAATAATTCAGACAATGAGCAGGTACTAATCCACTGCATTTCTTTTTTCTGATTATGAGACAAGCCCAGAATCTGAAGCACCTTCATCTATTGGTGGAAGTGACTCAGAATCGGCGGAAGATGTCAATCAATTGATTGACAAGTATGGTGCTCTCTTGGATGCTCTGAAAAAGAGCAAAAAGTTGGCCAAGAGGCAAGCCTAAGAAATTGCTTCCCTTAAGTTGGCTGAGAAAGAGTGCACTGAGTCACCTACCCTGGTGGCTCAGATGTGTAGAGAGAGAGATAAGCCAACTCAAGGGGATAACAGTTGTTCAATTGAGCACCATATCCCAAAAGAACAAGGTCATTAAGGACCTTGAGGAGATGCTTCTAAAAAAAAGAGCCTAGTGGCTCAATTCTCCAAACCCAAATCAGTGCTTCCAATTATTGACACCTTTTCTTCTCAAACCAATAGAAGAGTACTAGGGTTCAATAAAATGGAAGTGGGAGAAGGGAGTGGAGAAAAGAGCAAGGCTAAGCCTCATACAACCATTCAAAAGGTGTTACTTCCCTCTAACAGGTATGACCATGACATCATGTATGGTCACTGGAAGAATGGAAGCTCTCATAGGAAGGAAAACACTCCCTCCCATAATAGAAGAAAGGGCATGGGGATGAGTGCTATGAAGGCTCCCCATAAAGAAATTCAAGTGGCCCAACCTGAACCATTTTTTTTGGTACTTCAACTCCATCATTCAAGAGTAAGGAAGCAAGCTCTTCCAAGTTCATTCCAGCAAAGAACATGACTGCTCTCAAACCTGTAGACAGACCTGACAGCTCAATGTCTGATGCCATCCAATCTTGCCTAGCTTCCAAGCCAAGGCAAGCTGATGTCATTAAGACAAAGGCTGCTAAGACTGTCCACAGATTAACATTCAGCCAGATCATTGCTGAAAGGAACAAGAAGAATGCTGATGTCACTCCTCCTGAACACAAGCATATTAATGCTCTTTCCTCAAGAATGTTCAAAAGATGAGATACAACATTCATGAATGTTGGTACTGTAGTAAGGTGGGGTACTTTGCCATAGATTGTTGGCACAATCCCAATGTGCAAAGTCCAAAGAAGATTCTTCCTCCAAAGGGTGCAACATGTGTGACATCATCTTTTCATGCTAACAAGCAACCTATGACCCAAATTAATTGGGCTCCTAAGGGTAATTAAATTCCTTCTTGCAGTATAGTTCAAGTACCAGTCTTGGGAAAATATGGTACTTGGACAGTGGGTGCTCAAGGCACATGACAGGTACCAGAAGTCTTCTACAGGACTACATAGCTGTGAAGAATGACCTAAAGTCATATTTGGGGGATCTGAAAAGGGAGTCACCAAAGGATATGGTACAATTTCCAATGGCATAGTCTCAATCACAAGGGTAGCTTATGATGAAGGGTTGCAACACAACCTTGTAAGCATAAGTCAACTGTGTGATCTAGGCTATGTCATTGAATTCCACAATGACCAGTGCTTGATCAAAATGTCAAATGACTTAGAGACCATTCTCTCAGGCACTAGGAGTGGGAATTGTTGGATCGGCAGGCGCCCTTAGAGGGGGGGGGGTGAATAAGGGTTGTAAAACCTTTTCTTATATTTTGAATATCTTGAAAAAATAAGAGATTAAGATGGTGAGAAATCAAACAAACTAAGTAAAATAAAATAGAGACATGTTTTATTAATATGAAATCTGGGTTTACAAAAATTGATATCTATAACGCTAGAAATCGGTGGAGAATAATAATAAACTCTTTTTGTTTTCTATCCCGACTCGTATCCCCACGAACCGGTGGACCTAGCCTATCCTTCCCCGGATTCGGCCTCAGGTCGCTCTAGCCAATCCTACCCCGGATATGGCCTTGAGCACCCCCTAGACCTAACTTAGATCTAGTGGCCAACATGAGGCGAATTTCTACCCTAAGTCCTACCCAGACATAGTCGCCAACACGAGGCAAATTCTCTAACGGTCTACAAAAATATGAAATGATAATAATAAAAACTCCCTCTTGAAGAACTTCTGAAGTTGGAGACGAAGATCCGATGTAGAATAAGCGTTGTTGAAGAGGACGTCGTTTGGATCCGACGTGAAGAAGTCCTCCTTCAGAAATTTGCAAAGCTTTGGTGGGAGATCAACTTTCGGACAAATCAGGCTCTGGAATTCTAGCACTCAACCTCTCTCTCTGATGGTCATCCAAAACGAGAGAAGATGGGTCCAATTTATAGCCTTAGCGCTAGCTCCTGCGCTACCGCTATCGCTACCACCGGCGCTATCCCATATTAGGACATATTCTGCGCTGGAGAATCTTTAATCCGAGGAAACATTTTCCTATTGCCTTCTGTGCTCCGCGCTACCGCCTGCGCTATCCGCTAGCGCCTTCTAAATGTGTTCCCAGAATTGCGCTAAACATCACTAGCACCGGGCGCTAGGTGCTACCACCGACGCTAGTGGGCATTTTGGAATTATTGGCTCAATTTTGGGGGCAACCTTCTTATGTTATCCTTGAGTCATATGGACTTTGTTTCTTGCACACTTAAACACACAAGATCAAATACACATAGGATTTGTTATTCTCAAACCTAGGAGATGCGAAAGACCATGCTCCAACAAACTCCCCCTTTTGATAATAACAAATCTATTAATGATAAATCAGAGCATTAATATATAAGCATGATGAAACCTACATGTGTGTGTATGAGAGTGATGACTTAGGATAATTATTGATTTTAGTATTTATAATTGCTCCCCCTAAATAGATGCTCCCCCTAAGTGAATGCTCCCTTAATATGTAAGCTATCATCTTAATTAATCATGATAGTTTTTCATTTTGATAGCGGATTTTATTTATCATGTTAGTTCTCCCCCTTTTGTTATTAGCAAAAGTGGGTAAGGAAGCAAAACACATAAAAGTTTTGATAATAAGATAAATGCATGATCGAACTTTGAGAGAGAAGGAAATGATAAGGAGTTTTAGAAAAATTTTCTAGAAATAAATCAGAATTTTTAGCATAAGTATGTTCATAGAAATAAAACGGAGTTTTTAGCTTTTAAAAAGAATAATATAACATTTACCATGCAAGTCTACCATTTGGGAAAAAAATTTGAGTTGGAAAACTTGAGATAAGAATGAAAGAACACAAGGTAAACGTAATGTTGCGGAAGACTTATATAAATACAACAAACATCTTTGTGCAAGGCATGATGATTCATAAAAAGAAATATGAGTGAAGGTCCAAAAATGAAAAAGATGTTTTTGTAAATCATTTTTCTTTGAAACTCTTTAAAGATTATCATGAAGTAACCAAGCATGAAAGAGATGTATTAAAAAAAGAGACAACTACAATGTTATTCCAATTCATATACTCAAAACATACCAAACATTGTAGAGAGCAAGCTAGGTTATCTAGTGCATTTAAAAATAAAAAGTATTATAGAATTAGCATTAGAATCCAATACTCATGAGAAGAAGTGTTATGGAAGATAATGATGTGCACATAAGTGTATTTTGAAAAGAGTAAACAAATGTTATAATTACAAGACATATGCAGAGTAAAGTGCACAATAAAATACAAATAAGATTACTTCCACACATTTTTTATGCACAAAAAAATGTACAACTACCAAGATGCTTTGCACACACAATGCTCATTAAGACTTATCAGGGTGCAAAGTAGTGCTTGGGGGATCACACAATTTTATTTTTCAATATCGATTTTGTTTTTGATTTGGTGTACTTAAGAATAAGTGGTGTAAAAAAATGAAAGGTTTGCATAAGACACCTCACTAATCTTTCCAAGGTGCTCAACCTCACAACGCTTATTAAGGCTTATTAGGAGGTTCAAGTAGTGCTTGATGGAGGTAACTTTGTCAATTTATTTCATGATTTTTGTTTTGTACAAAGTTCTCCGATTACACTTGCTTTGCAAACCAATTAAATTTTGAAAGTACAACCACTTTTCTTTATATGTAATAGTGCAAATAAATGTAGTGTAGGTAAAATACTTGTGCAAATTTAATTTATTGTACAATTACAATACACTAGCAAGCATCTATAGATTAAAAAACACATGTAGACTTAGCCAAAAACTGAGTGAAGAAATATCATTATCAACCATAAAATATTTACTCATACTTAGAGGCATGCTAAGCATGGTTTTACACTACTTTTATAATATAATTGATGCACATATTAATAGATATATCAAAGTATGATAAGAACAATGCTCAAAGTAGTTTGACAAGATAAATTGTAACATTGTAGAAGTTCTAAATGATAGATTAAATTATGCTTGATTTTCACAATAAAGTCCCTACAATTTTTTTGATAATTTTTTATGTTATATATTTTTGTATTTGATTTTTTCATTTAGAAATAGAATTTAAACAAATGAACAAAGAACAAGGAGCAAAAGAAATATTTTTTGTAATTTTACTTTTGCATTTTTTTTATTTTTCAAAAATCAATTCAAAACAGAACTGCAAAACTATGTAGTACATATAATAGAGCATAATTTTAGGTATTTTATAAAATTCTAAAAATACATAAAAACAGATCCAAGCGATACCGCTCGTGCTAACGATAGCGCTGGCGGTAGCGCTGCTTTATTTAAATCTCCTTTTCACTTGTCATTTTGGCCATTGCATCTCAAGATCTCCCGAAAAACCCTAGAAGATAATGCAACCCACGTATAGATCTAAGGTAAAACTTCATCATTTCTTATGATTTTTATTTTAAACTTTGATTTTGATGTTAAAGATGAAGATTTATGAACTCATTTAAGAAAAACTTTTGATTTTGATGATGGATCTAGAAGAAGGTTAGATCAACAAGAGGATCTTCATTATTTTTATAATTTTTGTTTTTCATCTTAAATTTTTATGATGATTTCTAATTTTAATTTTAGCTTAGATTATGTGGGATTTTTGGATCTAGCAATTTGAGAAAGTTAGGATTTGGAAATATTTTATAGTAGATAGATCTTACTATATCAGAGGACTAGCGTCGACGCTACTGCAGACGCTAGCGCTGGTGCTAGTGATTTTTGCTTAATTTTAATTTCTCTAATAATGTGGCAGATGGATCCTGGATCAAAGGGGAAGAAACAAGTAGGACTAGTCGTGGAGACAACCATAATGGGTGTCCCATATTTCGTGGAGTTTGCCATGCCAAGACACCACCACATCATGCAGCTGTTCGCAACCTCCGAAGTGTTGAATGTGTTTCTTTCCGAGGGGTTTTCTTCAGAGTTAGTACGAGAGTTTTATATGCACTTGGAAGACCCATCGCAGACTGATCTGGATGGAGGAGTGCGGTCTCAGGTGTAGGGACAAGTGGTTACTATTACCCATGAAAACCTGAGGGCGATGTTTGGATTGACGGAGCATCCAAATCAGTTGGAGATAGTTGAGAAGTTTAGGGTTGATAGGGATTGGACTCAGGTGAATTTGGTGCTACATAATAGGGCATGCAATAGTGTGATCACCTCTCTGTCGACACTTACAGTAGACGCCCTAGTAGATCAGGATGTATTACGTCACACTATTATGATGAAGTTAGGTGATACAGCAAAGGTCACATCACAACTCAACTATGTCTCCTATTTCATTTTGAAGGAGGAGAAATTTGACGTGGCTGACTTGTTACTCTCATTGATTCGTTACTCATACAAGTTGCAGCAACCTTCCCGCCAGAGATATAATTACTTGCCCCTTGGTGGCATCGTAGAAAGGGTCATTCTAACGATGTACCCTTCTATTGAGATTGGTTTTTATCTTATGGATTGCTTTTCTCCTATCTATGGTACCTCACACTTACGAGCTACATCCCTCCCGGATGAGCCATCAACGTCTACTTGACCACCACTCCGACGAGGAGCGTCAGCCTGAGAGACACACGATGGTTCATTTGATCAATTTCGAGATGATATGGGAGAACGGATGACACAGGTGGAGGAGGATATATCGGAGGTAAAGAAGGATGTGTCCGACATGAAGAAGATGTTGAAATTTATGATCAAGGAATTAAAGCTGAAACCATCATCACCAGAAAGAAGGGAATGGGATATCCCTGCAGAGGATCCGCCAAGACATTCTGTTCGGCGAACTCGCAGATGGCGGTCACCAAGTCCAAGTGTGGAAGAGGTAGATGAGGCAGAGTAGTATAATAGGAAGGACCTGAGGGTAACTAAGTTTTCAGTTTTGTAATAATACAGGAATTTGAACACATGTTCTTGGATACTGTCTGCTAGCGCTATCTGTTATATTTACTTTTGTTGTTATTGGATGTTTGGCTATCTTTATCTGGTCCTTTTTTGGTAGTTTTTGAAGGTTTTGTTTTACATTTTATTTATAAATTTGAAGTCATATGAAGTGGAGATGTTTAAGCAAATTTGAAATCATGTGAAGTAGTATGTGTTTGAAATCATATGACTTGAGATTTTAATATCACATAGAAAATTTTGAATTCAATTTATGATATATATATATACAATGAGTTTTGGAAGAATAGATTGGTCATTAGAAATAAAGGGTATGACTTTAAATTTGATAATTTGATTTATAATTCTTTAAGTGATAAAGTCTTGTGTCTATATGATGACCATACCATGATAGCAAAAAAAAAAAAGAAAACAAAACAAATAAATTAAGGCATATCATGAAATAGAAATTTGTATATTTTATTTTGAAAATATTCTACTTCATGCATTTGGTGATACCTAATGAATAAGAGATTTAGGTATCCAAAGGGAACCAAGTGTGGTGGTTCCTTTGGGTACCCAAATATAACGTTTAGGTTTGTGAGTAGATATTGATGAATGGGTCCATTCATGTGAAGTTAAAGTTTCAGTTTTAATTTTGGGCCTCCATTCAAACCTTGGTTTCTTATGCATCAAATTTCCATTGTGATAATCTTTATATTGAAGATTATAATTGTAATGATTATTGAAGGTATTATTTATAGGAAATTTGTGTAATGTTACTTTTAAGTTAGGAGAAACATGATTTGGTAAATAATGGTGATTTTGACTTTGATTTACAAATACATTGTGTTTCTTCTTTCCATTATTTGGCTTAGTTAAGATATTCATATTCAACATGTTTTTAGATATTTCTTGATATTGTGAAATTTTATTTATAATTTTCATAAGCAAGTTGATTTTTGATTTTAATTCATCATTCTTGATCTTTAGATTATGCCTAGCTTTATTATAAGCTATTGTGCTATTTTTAAGAGTGGAAATAATATAGTCAATATGATTTTGATAGTCATTTCTAAATTCCTCAAATATTTCGTCCATCTCCTTGATTTCAATTTTATAATTTTGGCACGTAACACAATCATTTCTTAACGATGAATTTTCTAAAGATAATTTTTCATTATGTTCTTTTACAAAAATAAATTCTTTTTCAAGCTCCGTAAATTTTTCTTTAATATAATTACACTCAAAATAAGGTTTTGATTTTCAATTGAAGTGACATGGGTAAAGCTAGATAAATTAGAATTTGATTCTACTTTAACTTTTGCTTTTAAATCTTTATTCTCTAAGTGCAATTAGCAATTCGCATTTTTTAATTTCTTAATTTTGCGCTTTGTAATTTGTAGCAATTGTAAAGTAGAAATAGAGTTGCAAACAATAAGCGGATTTGATTTCCTTACAGTACTTTTAGATGATGTGAGATTTGAGCATGAATTTTCTTTGTTATATTCATCTATTTGGTATTCCTCTTCTAAAGAAAGGATTTCTTCTTTTTCACTTGATGTGCACTCCCTTGATCCATCATGAGAGGAGCTTTCTTGATCATTTGTGCAATCCTGTATGTTCTCCACTTCTTGTATTTGTTTCATACCCGTAGATGGAGAATCATACATTTCTTCAAGAAAATTCCAAACTTTATATGCACTAGAAAAACAATATATTAATTTGAAAACTTCATTTGATAAACCACAAAATAAATAGTGTTTGGCTTTTGCATTTAGATGACGTTCCTTTTTATTTGATTCATCCGTTGGTCTAACTATTGCTAAATTCCATGCTTCGATATCTATAGTTTTAATAAAATTTTCAATTAAAACTTTCCGTCCTCTATAATTTGTCCCTTTAAATAAAGGTGGTGCTAGTGATTTTACTTCTTCATAAAACTTTACCCCACTAATAGAAGCGAGATCATGAGACGCCATTATTCCCGGTTGTTAAGCCCATTGGAATAAAACCTGCTCTGATACCACTTGTTGGATCGGCAGGCGCCCTTAGAGGGGGGGGGGGGGGGGGGGGGTGAATAAGGGTTTTAAAACTTTTTCTTATATTTTGAATATCTTGTAATAATAAGAGATTAAGATGGTGAGAAATCAAACAAACTAAGTAAAATAAAATAGAGACATGTTTTATTAATATGAAATCTGGGTTTACCAAAATTAATTTCTATAACGCTAGAAATCGGTGGCGAATAATAATAAACTATTTTTGTTTTCTATCCCGACTCGCATCCCCACGAACCGGTGGCCCTAGCCTATCCTTCCCCGGATTCGGTCTCAGGCCGCTCTAGCCAATCCTACCCTGGATATGGCCTTTAGCACCCCCTAGACCTAACCTAGATTTAGTCACCAATACGAGGCGAATTTCTGCCCTAAGTCCTACCCAGACCTAGTCGCCAACACTAGGCGAATTCTCTAACGGTTTACAAAAAATATGAAATGATAATAATAAAAACTCCCTCTTAAGGAACTTCTAAAGTTGGAGACGAAGATCCGCTGTAGAATAAGCGTTGTTGAAGTGGACGTCGCTTGGATCCGCCGTGAAGAAGTCCTCCTTCAGAAATTCGCAGAGCTTTGGTGGGAGATCAACTTTCGGCCAAATCAGGCTCTAAAATTCTAGCACTCAACCTCTCTCTCTGATGGTCATCCAAAACGAGAGAAGTGGGGTCCAATTTATAGCCTTAACGCTAGCGCCTGCGCTACCGCCGGCGCTATCCCATATTAGGACATATTCTGCGCGGGAGAATCTTCAATCCGAGGAAACATTTTTGTCTTGCCTTTTGTGCTCTCCGCTACCGCCTGCGCTATCTGCTACCGCCTGCGCTATCTGCTACCGCCTGCGCTATCCGCTACCGCCTGGCGCTAGCGCCTTCTAAATGTGCTCCCGAAATTGCGCTAAACATCGCTAGCGCCGGGTGCTAGTGGGCATTTTGGAACTATTGGCTCAATTTTGGGGGCAACCTTCTTATGTTATCCTTGAGTCATATCGACTTTGTTTCCTACACACTTAAACACAAAAGATCAAATATACATAAGATTTGTTATTCTCAAACCTAGGAGATGCAAATGACCATGTTCCAACAAAAATGTATATTGCTTAGATTTTATTTGCTATAATTTCCTATCTCCTGTGTGTCTTGTAGCTAATGAAAGTGAGTCTCTTTGTGTTCAATGGCACAAGAGACTTGCCCACATTAACTACAAGACAATGTATAGACTATTTTCTAAAAACCTTGTTAGGAATAGTTCAAACCTAAATTGTATTAAAAGTGGTCCCTGTCATGCTTGCCAAATGGGTAAGCAAATTAGGGCCACTTTCAAAAGTATTGGCTCCAAAGACACTGGAAGATATCAATATATATTACACATGGACTTGTTTGGTCCTTTGTCAATTCAGAGCCTAGGTGGGAAGTTGTATACCTTGGTGATTGTTGATGATCACTCAAAGTATACATGGGCATTCTTAAAGAAGAAATCTGATACCTTAAATGCCTTTATAAATCATGTCAAGGCCATTCAGAATGATCTACAATGTACTGTGGTCAGGACTAGGATTGACCATGGCACATAATTTCAATCTGAGGCTATGACATAGTTTTGTCAAGAATTTGGTATCACCCAAGAGTTATCCTCGCCAAGGACTCCATAACAAAATGGTGTGGCTGAGAGGAGGAATAGGACCTTGATAGAAGCTGGGAGAACATTGCTTAGTGACTCCTCACTCCGAGAATATTTTTGGGCTGAGGTAGTCAATACTGTCTGTTATGTTCTCAATAGAGCTTTCATCAATAAGGTCCTTGGAATTACCCCATATGAGATTCTGAAAGGCAAACAACCAACAATATCATACTTTAGAATCTTTGGTTGCAAATGCTATATTTTAAACAATGGAAAATCTCATTTGACAAAGTTTGCGAAAAATGCAATGCGTGGGTTCTTGTAGGCAATAGCTCACAT
Organism: Dactylorhiza incarnata; assembly: GCA_033032865.1. Taxonomy (NCBI): domain Eukaryota; kingdom Viridiplantae; phylum Streptophyta; class Magnoliopsida; order Asparagales; family Orchidaceae; genus Dactylorhiza; species Dactylorhiza incarnata. The sequence continues at coordinate 130,078 of JAWHQI010000578.1, forward strand.
GGTAGAGCTTATAGAGTATACAATAAGAAAACTCATGTTGTAAAAGAGTCTATTCATGTAGTGTTTGATGAGACCAGCCTACTCTATAAGGGTAGGTCTAGTTCTTCTATTTTGACAGGAAGTGAACAGAAATTGAAAGAGATGTCTATCCAAGACATTCACAGCAGCAACAAAGCTTATATAGATGTTATTATTCCTGAAGATGAAGAAGTGCAGGCTGCTGAAGATCCTGCTTGTTGGGGAAATGATTTCTCTTAACCCCTAGAAATAAGTTGAATATGAATTCTAAGAAAGAAAAACAAGGTTAAGTAAATATGCGTCGAATACTATTCGACGCAACGTCGAATACTATTCGACGCAACGTCGAAATGAAGTCGACGTTTCCTTCAGATTGAGTCGAAGTAACTTTAGGAAGATTTCGACGTATGTGTTGTCGACACTACTCTGATTTCTAGTCGACGCATATGGAGAAGTCGACGCACCTTAGTCGACGCACCTTCCTTATTCTCCTCTCGACGTCCAGCCAAGAAGAACTCGACGTTTACGTCGAATGGTAATCGACGCACGTCGATTTATATGACAGATTTAAATATGTGCCAGATCTCTTTCCTTCTTTCAGTAGATCTGATTTGTATGGAATAAATGTCAATATTTTATAGCCGTTCTGAATCATTCTTTCCTTATATCTGATTCTTGGCTAATTTGATTAAACTTATTTGGACATTATTTGAAATCAGAATTAGTTCTTTCCTTCTATAGAAATAAATATTATGGAAACATTTTTATCTTTCTATTTCTCTGACTGATAATTGATTACCCTCCTATAGTATTATTTTGAATTAACAGAGCTATAAATAAAGAGGAGGTCGGCAGAAAAATTAGAACAAGTGATCTACCACATACATTTGAAATAGAGGAAAAGCTCCCAAAAGAATAGAGAGATAAGCTGAGAAAAGTGATAGTGTGCTGCAGAGACAAAGCCTTCATCTTCTCCTTCTTCTTCTGAAGCCACTCTGCTGCAAATTCTGATAGCTCTCACATAAGAGAGAAAAGCTACAAATCTTCTTCTCTCTATAGAAGAAAGATTTAATTCACTTCTTGTGCTTCCAATCTTCTTGCTAGGAAGAAGATTCATTCTTGTTCTTATTTCTTTCTTCTTTCTTATTCTTACTTAAATATTGTAAAAGAGTTTTTAGAATCTCTCTTCAAAAAATTCAGTGTACTGGTTCTAAGAGTCTCCTTGTCAAAAGACTCAGGGTGGTTCTAAGAGTCTCCTTGTCAAAAGACTCAGGGTGGTTCTAAGAGTCTCCTTATCAAAAGACTCAGTGCAAGATAGTGAATTCCTACCAAGGGGGTAGAAGAGTGGACTACCCAAAGTTTGGGGAACCACTATATTTTCTTGTGTTGTGCTGTGATTTCTTTTCTTGCATTTACTTTCTTTACTTGTTTAATTCTTGTTGGTGTGTGGGAAGCTATAATCTGTGATCATACACATATATATTAACTTTGCACAAAATAATTTCTAATCTCTATTCACCCCCCCTCTAGAGAATTCTAGTGAGGTAAACTATGCACTTTCAATTGGTATCAAAGCTAGGTTGATCTAAAAAGGTTAACTCCTTGATCAAAAAGATCCTACCTCTTATTTATATATATATATACTTTTCTAACAATCAATTTTCACATGGCACAAATCAAAGATTATGCTTCCACCAGACCACCAATGTGCAATCTTGAAAAGTTTGCAGTTTGGAAAACAAGAATCAGAATTTATATGAACTCCATTGATGCTGACTTGTTTAATATTACTGTGACAGGTCCCCCAAAGCCCTATAGAAAGGATGCAAGTGGCAAGGTCACACAAACACTTGTTCCAAGATCTGAGTGGACAGAAGATGAGAAGAAGGCTAGAACATATGATCTAAAGGCCATGAACATACTTGTCTCAACTCTCTCAGATGACATCTTTCAAAGGGTTGTTGACTGTGAATCATCCAAAGAAATTTGGGATGCTCTTACAAAGATGGTGGAAGGAAGTGCTGATGAAAAGAAAGATAAGAAGGCCCTATTGATCTCCCAATATGAGAACTTCCAAAAGAAGAATGAAGAGAGTATCTTTGAGATGTATGACAGATTCAGTCTAATCATCAACCAATTGAAAAACTTGGATAGAGAGATCTCCCTCACTGAGATTAATGACAAATTGCTAATGAGCCTTCCCAGTTCATGGGACTCAAGAATATGGGCAATAAGAGACACAAGAGGACAAAAGGAAATCTCTACAGATGCTCTCTTAGGAAAACTCAAATCCTATGAGCAACTACTAAAAACTAGAGAAGAGAAGAAAAGAAGAGAAAACACTCCAATCTCCTCAAAAGACAGGAACATAGCTTTAAAGGCAACAGAAGAAAGGACTCCTGTCACTGAAGAAGAACTATTCAGTTTCCTAGCCAGAAGATTTAAGAAATGGGTCAAGACAGATGGATCAAAAAGTAGGGAGTCAAAACCAAGGTATAACAAAACTCCCACTAAAGAAATTATTTGCTATTCTTGCAGGAAACCTGGACATATTTCCCCAGAATGTCCAGAGAATGATGAAACAAAGAAAGATCTGAAAAGAAAGGATCTCAAGAAAAAGGGGAAGAAGAACGAAAGAGGCTTTATTGCAGAAGCCTGGAGTGAAACAGACTCTGAGGACAGTTCATCCTCTGAGAGTGACAATGAGGAATCTAGGCAAGAAGACCTATGCTTGATGGCCTTTGAAGGCCCCAAGAATGATGATGGTGCTAAATCTTGGAGTGAGACAGGATCAGAAGAAAGCATATCTTCTGAAGATGAAAAAGAAAATAGCCTTATTCTCATAGAGGAATCTGAGGATAAGGATGAGGTAAGCATCATTGATGAAATAGATTTTCAAAGTGATAAATTCAGAAATGATTTTATGGGAATGTGTCTAGATCAATTAAAAGCTAAACAAGAAATCAATGACCTAAAAGAACAAATTCATATGGTCAAGAACCAAAGAAATAAAAAGGATATAAGCTCAATAGATCATGTATTAAGGGCTAACATAAGAGAGAAGGAAATAGAAAGGGCTAGAATAGAAAATCAGTTCCTTAAGGATAAGGTTTCTCAGGCAAAGGCCTTTGAAGAATCAATAAAAATGAGAAGCCAAACTCTTAAAGAAATCACTGAAAAACAAACAATAAGATACAAAAATCTTGGGCTAGGGGCTGATCCATTAATTAGCCTAATTCCATCCAACAAGCCTGCATGGATGAGCCCTGTAAAATTCACTAAACCCATCCAATCAGCAAACCAAGAAAAAGAATCACAACATAAGAAAGAACACTTCTTCAAGGAAATAAAGGAATTTGATGAAACATCATATTATTCAGCTGATGACTCACAAACTTCATCCGAAGAGACCACTAAACCAAAAGAAATAACATACAAAGGAGTAAAAACAGAAAAAGATAAAATGAAAATTTATGAAGACACAGTCGCGTCGACTTCATATCGACGCATGAATGATAATGCGTCGACTTCTACTCGACGTACCCTCTTAGATGCCTCGACCTCTACTCGACGCTTGAATAAAGATACGTCGACATCCAATCGACGCAACTTCCTCCATGCGTCGATACCAGATCAACGCAATCTAAGGAATGCGCCGAATATAAATCGACGCAACTATCAACATGCGTCGAATAGATATCAACGCACAAAAGTTCAGAGCAACTTAAATACCTTTCCTCCAAAAGCCTTTCATCCTAACCCATATTCAGGACCCATTCATCCCAATCATGATTTCTATCCTAATCAACACCTCTATCATGATTTCTATCCTAAACATGGTAACCAAAATTCCCATTTTAACCAAAATTTCTATCCTAACCAAAATAAAACTTTCTATCCTGATCAACCCTTTTATTCTTCTCTAAACTCAAATTATCATAATAATAAGATAATCAAGTGCCATATATGTAACAAAACTGGCCACCTTGCCAAACAATGCTGGTACAACCAATCAAACTATCTGTAAAAATTAGTCCAAGGCTGACTTAGAACTAGGTAGAGATAAACACCTAGAATTCTTCAGGAAAATTAAAAGTCACATCGATCTCTAATCAACGCACCGTCGATAACTCAACTCTATAAGTAAAATCGACGCATGCGTCGACTCCACTCGACGCATACGTCGATAGGAAATCCTATCATCCCAAGTCAGACTATATCGACGCTCACGTTGAATTCCTCTCGACGTAACGTCGACTTCATGAAAACGAGCGGCAATACCAAAATATTTTCGGTCACATCCACGGAAGTACCGAATAAGCCTCGACTTGAGCCCAGTTTCGACGCTTCACCCGACTTAAATAGTCTCTTCAGTTAGAAGCCTTCACTTCTCTGCATCTTTCATCCTTCTTGCTCCTCAGACCGGCCGACTTCTTCCTCTCTCTTTCACTAACCTAAAATGGCTCCAAAGACCAACTCAGGCTTCGACATTGACCTTGAGTCCTTCCAAGCAGCCGCAGAAAACTACAAGAGCATCATTGCTCTCTTTACTGAAGCTGTCCTGAACAAACTTATCTCCACAATAAGTAAGCTCCTGGAAACAGAACTCACAGAGCTTGTTTACCCAGAAAACCGCTTCTCGGGTTGGACCATTAGCAGACCGCTCGAACTCCTGGGTCAGGCCGCTGGGTCCCGGGATCAGCGGTTCTCAGTTCAAGAAGGGCCAGGCCAGGCGGCCTGATGTCATTTCCGGATCGCCCCCAAAGGGAGAAGATCGTCAAGAGCTAAGGCAAAAAGATCATCCGCAGTCTCAGCTAGAAGGCCGCGCGGGTTGTCCCGTAAAAACTCGAGGTTCCAGCCCCGAAGAACAAGCCGGGGCTCCAGATCAAAGGCTATCCGAGTTACCTTATGAAAAACGGCTAAGTCATGACCAGAAGGCAGACCGCGGCCTCAATCTCCAGGCCGCTCGGTCTGCATCATTGACTTAGTCCCGGTATCCTCAGCCTCAAGTCAGACGGGTAGGGAAGGCAAGCCGCCAGGTCGCGCGACCTCTTTCTTTTTTCTTCTTTTTGCATCCCGTCACCGCCTGCCCGTTTCTCCTGTACTCGGGCAGGAGATTATTTTATCCCTGCCCATTCGGGCAGGCCCCCAAGCCTATAAATAGGGGGCGGCACTGTTCACAAGACAGACACACTCGAATCGAAGAGCTCGCTTGTCGGAGCTCCGGTCTCGAGTTTCTGGTCTCGCGAACTGTTTGACCGGCCGGCTTCTGCTTTCCTGCACTTGTAACCGCTACTTTTCAATCAAAGGAAAGCCCGTCGCAAGAGTGGCATTTGCCGCGGCGGGCGAAGTCCGGCCTCGACCGCTGCTAGCGGTCTAAATTCTCTAACCAAATAGTAACCGATAATCCGCAGCCCTCGATTTTCTTCGTGAGCGCACTTTTGAATCGAACAGAAACACGCGACCTTCAGATCGCGGACTATCAGCGAAATCTTTGGTTCAGAATGTCAGACCGCCAGTTCCCTCCAAGAGACCGGTCCGATCATAGCGATGACTCCCTGTGGGAGGCTCTGGAGCAAACTAAGAGAGAAGCCGACCAGGTTCAGAAAGCAACTGATCAGCGTCTGGACGCGATCAGTCAGGCTCTAGCTCTGCTAACCAAGCGGTTAGCCCCCCAACAGGCCGCGGTTAACCCGGCCATAACCCCTGTTCTACCTCCTCCACCTCCATACCCATTTGCGCAGGCCGCCCATTCCCAACCGCCACCAGAAGGTTCTGCGGATCGGCAGAATTTTTACCAAGAGGCCGCACGCTGTATGCCGGCTCGGGTCCTTGACTTTCAGGGAGCGGCTTCTCAGGCCGCTCGCTTCTCCTATCCGCCTGAGGTCGCCGCCTACCAATCCTATCCGGCTGGAGCACCTGCCCGCTCCTATCAGGCGGCCTGTCCGCAAATGACCGCAGCAGAGACCCCCTACCACCCTGCTTTTTCTCTATACGAGGATGCCGAGGAGAGTTCTCCCTTCACGGATGAGATCCGAGGAGAGCCGGCTCCGAATAACTTTCGAGAACCACGCCTATCAACATATAGTGGGGAGTCCGATCCGGCAATTCATCTCCAAGCGTTTGAATCGGCTGTTGCTCTGAGGACCATCACTGATGCAACTAAGTGTAAGCTCCTGGTGACGTCCTTCGATGGACAAGCCAGAGAATGGTTCTATGGATTGCATCCTCGATCCATTAGATGTTTTGCAGAACTGCGTAGAGAATTTCTGCTTCGATTCTCTACCTCGAAAAAGAGGAAGAACGGTCCGGCAGCCCTATTTGAGATACGGCAGCAGGAAAACGAAACGTGGGCCCGCTTCGTTGACCGTTTCCAAAGGGAGATAATGGAGGTGCAAAACGTCGATCCAGAATTATATAGGGTCGCTCTGATGCATGGCCTTAGGGAGGGGCCGCTGAAATTTGAAGCTCAAATCAGGGAGCCAAAAACATACCAGGAGATGATTAGTCTGGCTAACAAATTTATCAGGGGAGAAAAGACTAATCCTGGTTATGTTGCCAAATTGCTCAGCAATAACGATCAGTTTAATCCCGCATCAACTCATCAGCAACGTTACAATCATCCATCTCGGCCTGATTTCGAACCCCGGGCTCAGAGGGGGAGGAATCTTAAGCCTAAACAACCATTCCTCGGCCATCAACGGTTTCAAGATCAGAAACCGCCGTTGGCCATCGCACCCACTCAACCCATGGGAGCTCCGCAAATAATGCCTGTATATCTGCCGCAGTATATCGCACAACCATCCCCAACTATCCCATCCATCCGATATGATGAATCTCAGGAGTAATTCACCCCTCTCAACGTCACCATGAACGAGGTCGTGCAGATTCTCCAAAAGAGGCCTGACTTCAAGAGGCCTCCTCCCTTGAAATCAGAAGTTCGCAACCGGAACCCTAACTTTTATTGTGAATATCATAAAGAGGAAGGGCATCAGACTGAGGATTGCCGGGCCCTCCGGTGGTTGATAGAGAAGCTCCTGATAGAGAACCCCAGTTGAGCCGCGAACCGAGAAGAAGAAGGAAGTGGTCGAAGTGACCTGGGAGTGTGCTGATGTGGAAGAGGCAGGTTGCTATGGGGATATACATCCCACAACCGAGTGTATAGAGGTGAATGACGTTGGCCCTCTTGGCAACGTCTATTGCATTCATGGTGGGGCAGGAGTAGAATCTTCTCGGAAATCTAGCATCAGGAGAGTTACGAAGCAAGAAGTGGCAGTCGCCTCCACTTCTACTCCAGAAAGGGCGGTCGTTACCTTCGGCCAAGAAGATCTTTCCCCAAATGCAAATCCTTTTGATGATGCAGTGGTAATAAAGGCGGTTATTGAAAACTACACCGTGCACAAAATTCTGATTGATACCGGCAGCTCAGTTAATCTCATTTTCCGTGAAACATTCGAAGCCCTTAAAACTGGAAAGTCTTTACTCTCCACGGAAGGGCCCCTCTATGGCTTCTCGGGAGAGAAGAAGGAAGTGGAGGGGTGCGTAAAGCTTTTGGTATCGCTGGGGGGTATAACAAAGCTGATAAACTTCGTGGTGGTGGAAGCCCCAAGCAGCTACTGTGCAATTTTCGGAAGGCCAATTCTGAACGCTTACAGAGCGGTAGTATCTACTTTCCATTTGGCCTTGAAGTTCGCCGCTGAGGGGCGTCAATATCGGATCCGGAGTGATCCAAGGGTTGCTCGCGAATGCTATGTAAAGACAGTTAATGTGATCACCGAGGCACCACTTCACAAGGCTCAGAATGACATCTACGAGGTGTCCAAGCTCCCTGAGGAAATCAAAGAAAGCACAGAGCGGAAAGGAGTTTACCTGGAACCTGCCCAGGAGATCCAAGAAGTCCCCATTGCTGAAGGGGAAGAGAAGAAGCTGATCATCAACGCCGAGCTGTCAGAAGAGGAAAAAGCTCAACTAACCTCCTGCCTGTTGGAGAACTTGGACATCTTCGCCTGGTCAGCGGAGGACATGCCTGGGGTAGATCCAGACGTAGCATGCCATCACCTCAACGTCTCTCCTGAATTCAAGCCGATCCAACAAAAGAAGAGGGAGGTGGCAACAAAGCTGGCATTGCCCATCAGAGAGGAGGTTTCCAAGCTCCTAAAAGCGGGTTTTATTTCTGAAATTCAATATCCAACGTGGATGTCAAACATTGTAATGGTTCCAAAATCTGGTGGGAAGTGGCGCATGTGCGTGGACTTCACAAAGCTCAATAAAGCGTGCCCCAAAGATTGCTATCCCTTGCCTCGGATAGATGTTTTAGTAGATTCCGCGGTAGGATATAATTTCCTGAGCTTTCTAGATGCATTTTCTGGTTATCACCAGATTAAGATGCATAAACCTGATATCCCGCATACATCCTTCATTACCAATGATGGATGTTATTGTTATCTTGTCATGCCCTTCGGGCTCAAAAATGCGGGGGGCGACATATCAGAGGATGATGGACACAGTATTCAAAAACAGAAAGGGAGAAATCTTGAAGTATATGTAGACGATCTTCTTCTAAAAAGTAAAACTTTTTCAATCCATCTGAAAGACCTCGTAGAGACGTTCGCTACTCTGCGGAGGTTCAAATTAAAACTAAATCCTTTGAAATGTGTGTTTGGGGCCAACAAAGGAAAATTTCTGGGACACCTTCTCACTCCTAATGGCCTCGCGCCAAACCCAGATAAAGTAAAGGCCATCCTAGACATGACCCCTCCTCGCAATCCGAAGGAAGTGCAGCAACTTGGGGGGAGGTTGGCAGGATTGAGCCGATTCATTTCCAAGTCAGGGGATAAAAGCGCTCCATTTTTCAAAACACTTAGGGGAGGATCTAAGTTCGAATGGAGTGAAGAGTGCGATAATGCTTTCGAACAGTTGAAAAAGCAGTTAACCTCAACCCCTCTTCTTCAAAGCCCTCGCGAAGGGGAAACACTATTCTTATACTTGGGAGTGGGCCCAGATGCGATAAGCTCTGTCCTGGTGCGGGAAGAAAAAAGAAGCAGTTTCCGATATATTATGTCAGCCACATCCTCAAAGATGCGGAAACTAGATATTCAATCTTGGAGAAATTAGCCTTGGCTTTGGTCATGTCATCACGAAGGCTCCGCCCCTATTTTCAGGCTCATCCTATTCAGGTGGTCTCGGACCATCCACTAAAGAGCATCTTGGAAAAGCCGGATCATTCAGGAAGGTTGGCCAAATGGGCAATCGAGCTAAGCGAGTTCGAAATATTATACATTCCCAGAACGGCAATAAAGGCACAAGTATTGGCAGATTTCTTGGTAGACACGATGGAGTCTAATCCAGAACAAGTAGTGCAATCTCCCTTGGCTTGGATCATTTATGTGGATGGGGCTTCTGGCAGAAACTCCGTGGGAGCCGGAGTGGTTCTGATCAGTCCAAATGGCATCAGGCTGGAGCAGGCTATCAAATTCTTCTTTTCAGTTACAAATAACCAGGCCGAATACGAAGCATTCTTGGCCGGCTTGAGACTCGCGAAGGAGCTTGGGATAGAACATGTTCACGTGAAAACTGATTCTCTTGTGATGGCCTCGCAGGTTCTAGGGAATTATGAAACAAGAGAACCGGTATTGAGAAAATATCTATTCCTAGCTAAGAAAGAAATTGGGAGATTCAAATCCTTCATCATCGAACACATTCCGAGAACACAGAATGAAGAGGCAGACGAATTGTCAAAGTTTGGTCTTCCATCAGGAGGGGTGACCTCAGAACTCTTTCGTCCGGCAATAGATGAGACAGAGGAAGAGGAGCTCAGGCAGATCGATCAGCATCCTTCCTGGAAAGACCCCTATGAATTGTTTCTGTCAGAAGGAGAGTTTCATTCATCAGTCAGGGACAGAAATAGATTCAAAAGAAAGGCAGCCTACTACTACTTGATGGCAGGAGTCCTGTATATGAAAACTCTGATTTCTCCCTCAGCACGATGCATTTCAGAAGAAGAAATTCCGATTATACTTCAGGAAATTCATTCGGGAGAGTGCGGTAGTCATTCAGGAGCGAAGACTTTGGAGAAAAGGATCTTGCGGCAGGGATATTTCTGGCCGACCATGAGGAAAGATGCTGAAGCATTTGCCAGGCGATGTGTCCAGTGCCAAAAGTTCGCTCCTCTTCAACATTTGCCTGCTCAGTCGCTCAGGTCGATAACCGCGCCGTGGCCCTTTGCAGTATGGGGAATGGATCTTATGGGACCCTTTCCGATGGCCAGCAGTCAACGTCGTTTCATCCTTGTAATGATCGACTATTTCAGTAAGTGGATTGAGGCAAAAGCGCTGACGAAAACAACAACTCAAATTGTCAAAAACTTCATCTGGGGGGAAATAATCTGCCGGCATGGGATTCCGTTAGCAATTGTTACCGATAACGGTCCACAGTTCAACAATTCCGAGATGAAAAGCTTCTGCGATCAGGTGGGAATTGATCTGCGATTTTCCTCAGTACATCATCCCAGGACCAATGGTCAGGTGGAAGCAGCGAACAGGCAAATCCGGCAGCTCTTGATGAAAAGGGTCTTAAATCAAAAAGGGAATTGGGCGGACCAGCTTCCTTCCATCCTTTGGACTCTTCGTACTACGCCATCTTCAGCTACAGGGGAGACGCCGTTCAAACTATCTCATGGCTCAGAGGCTGTTGTTCCCGTAGAATTTGAAGTGGTCACTCCAAGGGTTATGTATGCAAAAGAGGGAGGAGAATCATGGATGGATGAAAATGATGAGGCTATGAGGTATAGTATGGATCTGATCGAGGAGCTTCAAGACGAGGCAACTATCAGACAGGAGGAAGTTAAAAGGAGAATGGCAAAATATTTTGTCAAGAATGTCAGAGTAAAGCAGTTCGCAAGTGGTGATTTGGTATTAAAGAAAGTAGATGCTGCAGCCAGGTCTGGTAATGTTGGAAAGCTGGATCCTAATTGGGCAGGACCTTTTATCATCAAAGAAGTATTAAAGAATGGGGCCTACCGTCTCCAAACCAGTGAAGGGGAAGACATCCCACGCACGTGGAGCGGTGACGATCTTAAACGATTCTATCCTTGAATTATCTCTTTTATTCTCTACATCTCTTTTGGTATTAAATGAAAAGCCCTATACTGACACCTCTTCTTGTCTGATGGTTCTCTACATTATGAATGTAAATATACATATCTCACTCCCCAAACCTCTGAGATATCGCCGAATTCTGCTCGAACCCCCTCGGATTGTAGTCGTAGCGTAAAACCCACCAAGACCATGTGATGCGGGGAGTTTTCGCACACGTGTAGTGGTAGCTTGCCAATTCCGCTGCGGAGGTCTTCAGAATTTTGGATCCCGGCCGATATCTGACACACCCCTGCATCAAGGGAGGTCTAGGTGATTGTCAGCTCTATCATGCCCCGAAGGGATATAGTTACAGCTTTGATGATCTTTCTGAGGAAAGCAATGTTCGCCGCCGAGGCCCACCTGCCCAACTGATCATCATAGTCTGTGACCATCGAATACTCTTAGGTACTCTCGAAACGGTGCCTAGTTGGGCCCACAATTGAGTTGATCTCTCTGAGGAAAGCAATGTTCGCCGCCGAGGCCCACCTGCCCAATTGATCAACTCGGCTTGTAACCCTAGGCAAGAGAGCGGATGAGTCGTTTACAGCTCTTATGACCACTTGAGGAAAGCAATGTTCGCCGCCGAGGCCCACCTGCCCACTTGGTCATTTGAGTCTGTACATACCTTTTTTATTCTTTCTCTACAGGGAGGCATTTGCCTCTTATGGTTTCTTGTATAAGAACAATTCGAGGAAGATTTGGTTAAAACAGGTGCAGGTGTTCGTCTACCCTAATAAAGGGTTATGATATTAAGACCGTGCGGTCTGAACATCCAAACCGAACGGTCTGATTGGATATAAGTTGGGATATTTCCTGGCAATTATATAATGACCCGAGTGGTTATCCAACCGGGCGACCTTATCAATTTTTTAATTGGGTATCTCCGGAACCGATCATCTATTACCCGGGTGGCATTCAAGCCGGGCGGGTCCATTCATCTTTTATAAGTTGATATTTCGGGAACTAATATATATAATTGCTCGGATCTCATTCTGGCCGGACGGTTTTATCTATCTATCCATCCTTTAATAAGTTGGATGTTTTTAGATTTAGTCATATGATTATCCGGATTGTGTTCTAGCCGGGCGAATCTGTCTGTCTTTAAACTAAGTTGGAAATCTTCGAAGCTGATCATCTATTACCCGGGTGGCATTCAAGCCGGGCGGGTCCATTCATCTTTTATAAGTTGGTATTTCGGGAACTGATATATATAATTGCTCGGATCTCATTCTGGCCGGACGGTTTTATCTATCTATCCATCCTTTAATAAGTTGGATGTTTTTTAGATTTAGTCATATGATTATCCGGATTGTGTTCTAGCCGGGCGAATCTGTCTGTCTTTAAACTAAGTTGGATATCTCCAAAGCTGATTATCTGATTGTCCGGGTTGCATTCAAACCGGGGGGATCATCCATCCTTTATAAAGTTGAATATTTCTGGAGCTAATTATATGATCGCTCGGGTTACATTTTGACTGAATCGGATCTATCTATCTCTCCATTCTATCAAGTTGTATTTCTGGATCTGGCTATATGATCCGGGTTGAATTTTAAACCGGCCGGGCACTATCTATTCCTGAATGAATAGTCAAAATTGGATATTTCTGGATCTGAATATATGGTCGCTCGGATTGTGCTCTAACCGATCAGGTTAAGCTATTTCTTAGCGAAAATTATCTCTAGACACAATGGATTACTCGCCAGGACTGAATTCGAACCGCGTGAAAGTTGTTCATTATTTATAGCAGCAAGTATAAAGTATCTTCAAATGAAAAGAAGCCGCGCGGTCCGAATTTTAGTCGCATGAATCTATCTGTTATGGTCTATACCGATTAGAAATCGAATATCCTGAGATCCAAATAAATAATCGTGCGGGTTGGACAAAGGATCGTCGAAGACAATCAATCATCACTTATGCTCGGACCAGGATGTCCGCGCGGTTAGAACGAAAAGAGCAAAAGAAAAGAAAAAGGGAAAAGACAAGGTATCAATCACAAGTAAGTAGTAACAGAAGGACGGCCAGACAGGTAAAAATTTCTATTCATTTCTTCAAAATATGTTAAAACAAAATATTGACCGCCCGGCTAACAAAAAGAAACCGGCGGTTACAAAAGTTAAAATCAAAACGAAAGCACTAGTCTGCCGACTTTCTCTTCTTCTTGACAGGAGAATTTGGGTACACACCATCGATGTCAACCTCCGGCGAATAACCTTCGCTTAATGAGGAGGAGCCGGATGAACTGCTGTCACTAGACCGCCCGGTCTTGCTTGCAGAACCGGTGGTCCCGGAGGACAAGTCATCCTCATCATCCTCATCAGCATCACCGGCTTCATTATCCGCGTCGACCTCGTCGGTAGCTTCACCACTTCCATCGCCCCCTTGATGGAGTACGATCTCCCTGCCCGCATCGGCCTCCGCCTCCTCGCCCACCTTAGTCTTTCCTTTTTGCCTTCGGCTGATTTCGTCAAGTTGAGTCTTCAAAGTGGGGAAGAGGTCGGAGAAGGTGGTACCCTCGAACCCTTCGGTCAGACCGCCCCGGTTTTCCATAAGACCCAAGGCTTTGTTGATCCCCTGGGCCACATGAGGCAGCACCTCATCTTGGAAAGCCGGGTTGGTCATCTCATATTGTTTCTGCAGGAAAAAAGAAGAACGAATTAGGTCGCTCGGGCTAAACAAAAGGAGCCGCGGAATTTGTTTGTCAAACTCACCGCCACGACTTCTTGAAGCCGCGCGTTCTCCTCTCGAAGCCGTGTACTCTCCGCGACCTGCTCCTTGTACTTCTTCTCCAGATGTTTCTGAACAGAAACCAGCCGCCTGTACGACAAGGCCATGAAGTGATTGGACGCGAATCCCCATGCGCCGGCCTGTGCCGCTAGCCGGGGGAGCTCTTCTTCGGGAGTATTCCTCAGCTTCTTTAGGGTCTTTCGACCATACAAGGCGGCCCCGGCGGCTAGGGCGTGGCGGTCAATCTTTTCACTCCCCCACGGAGGGAGCGCGGTGGATACCCGAATGCGGCTTCCATCCCTATGCCAGAGGACGGTCGGGTTGCCCTGCAGGTCGGGCGGGTTCCCACAAGAACGAAGGAGCTCGTAGTCATCAGGAGAAGCCGGGCCTTCTTCCTCTGACGATAGCGATCTGTTTCGCTTCTGCCTCCTCTCCCTTTGGGTTAAAACCGGCACGGCCGGAGTGACCGGCTTGTTCGCAGGGACGACGTGGGCAGCTGTAAAGTGAAAACAAAAGTGTAAATAACGAAGTCCGCGCGGTTACATACAGGCGGTCTAAAAGAACTTACTATGCTCAGCGAGGATATCCTCCAACTCCGAGAACAGCGGGATGTAGTGGTTGATATCCAACCGCTCGTTCTCAAGGAACGCGAAGGTGTCCGCCTCAATCTTTCCGACCTGAGGGATCTGGAAAACTTCTTCCCCTCGGACTTGCGGGTTGGTCTGCAACAGTCCGAAGTTGCCTTCGAGCATTACAAACCGCTCCGACCAGTCGGAGACTTTGTTTGCCAAGTTGACGATCTTCAACCCATGGCAGCCGAAGTAGAGGTGTCCCCTATAAGTTGAAGTCCCCGAGTCGGAGACCGCCCGCACCGAGAAGAACTTTCTGAATAGGTCGAGGGAGAACCTGATCCGCTCGAACCGCAGGTACGAGATGAAACTGTATATGGAGGCGATGGAGTTCGGTGGAAGTTGACCGGGTACGACCCCGTAATAGTCGAAGATGGCTATGACTTCAAATGGCAGTGGGAACTTGAAGCCATATTCGAAGTGGTCGACCGGGATAGCTAACTGGTGCGGATTGGAAGAGTTAATCCGCTCGTCGCGCAAAGGAAGCCGCACGAGCAGACTACTCCCTGCCATGTGTTTTGCGATGAAATCGTCCAGTTCGCTCTGAGTAAGGCGGCATTCCGGATGGTCCCCCGAATGGAATGCTAAGGCCGCATCAGCTCGGACGGCTTTAACTTTAACAGGTCGCTGCGACTTGTTCTTGGATCGCGCCATCCGGAAATCGTGAGAATGACTTCGAAGAATTCCCTACTTATAGATTTCTATAATCTGTGAATAGTAAAATCATATCGCGACTATACATTCTAACCGCGCGGTCAATGACCTAAGTGGTTAGATTCACCAGAAAAATAAAAGAAGCAAAGGCATCCAGGAAAACAGAAGCAAGCATACATCACAGATCGAGCGACCTGAAGTCGGTTCGAATAAAGCATGAGATCTAAAACAGAACACAAAGTATAGCGGTTAAATACGAGACCGCACGAGTTATTCAAAATACAAGACAAAGAACATTGTTCAAACCAATAAGCCACGCTTATAGTACAAATTGTTCTCAAAGGCCGGTCACGGCTGACGGCGTTCTGGGGAGACATCCTCTCTATGAAGTCGCGCGACCTGGTCACTGGTTGTGTTCAGGAGAGAGTAAATCTGGCTTGTATGATAATGAAGGTGGTTGATTGTGCTATGAAGCCGCCCGGCATCCCTTTCGACCCGCGTAGCGCTAATCATACGGGGGGTTGCGGCGGCCTCGTCAATCATTGGATCAGCCGCCCGGACTGGGGGAGGATGCGAGCCCGCTCCAATAGTCGGGCGGCTAACAGCTACCACCCCATCGTTCATATTTCGCCGACCAGCGGCGACTTCTCTGGTTAATCGCAGGAATTTATCCTGGTAATATTTCGAGTCGCTCTCAAATTTAGCAGAGGCTCTCTTCTCCTTCTCCAGTTGAGCGGTTAGAGCAGCTCGCGTAGCCACCACTGCTGCCCGCGCGGCCTCAAGCTGAGTCTCCAGGACTTTCTCCTTTTCTGAGCCGGATTTCCTGTTGATCTCCGACTGCGCCTTCAGCGCCTCTTCAGCCTTCTTCCTCGCAATCTGCTCAGCCTCCAGAGCGGTCCGAGTGGCGGCCTCCCGGTCTTCTACCTCCTTCAAGCGGGCTCTCAGGTTGACCAGATCTTCCTCGAGATGGTCAAACAGCTGCGGTCCTTCCGACAAAGTCGTTGCACTGGTTGAAATCAGTGGAACTAACGGAGGCAGGCTGGCCTCAGGGTCGCCCGGCTTCGTAACCTGATCCACGCTATCTGAAAGAAGCCGCTCGGTTATGAAAAGTAAGAGCATGCAACGCCATATATATATATACAAATGAACATAAATACAAGAGCAGTGCCTGGACGGACAGGCCACTTAGACCATTCCGGATTCATCCTCTGGCATTGCTCACGCCAGAGTCTTTCCGTACTTTGTCTAACAGAAGGGAACCGGGCCGCTAAAGAAAGGAGGCTCGGCAGCGGGTTCACTAATTTATTATGGCGAGGCCGCGGAATGGAGAAGCGGACAGCTTTATAGTCCGTGGAGCCCTTACCTGCCACAAGAGGATCAGGCCGCGACGGCTTGTTCAAAGCTCGTTCCGCCCCCTCCTTCTTCACCATCATTATTTCTTCCCCGGTCATCGCTGGGGGAACTTCCTCCCGCGCTTTCAGCATTTCTTCAAGCTCCCTCGTTCTCTCTTCGACCTCCAAGGCAGTCCGGGCGGCAGCTTCTCGTTCTTCGGCCTCCGTCCGAGCGGTCTCTTCAGGCCGGACTGTATTATCAGTGGCAGAGGGGTTTTGTCTGGAAACAATCGGGCTGTCAAGAAGCTGATCTCGCTTCACCAGCTCATCCATATCCCTAAAGATCCCATTAAAAGATAAGCTGCTCGCCGAGTCCAGAGGCAGTTCGCCCGGTTTCGTATCAGGGGTAGCCAGTGATTCATTTGACTTGTTGGGTGGAGGAGTCGCGAGGCCTAGCTCCTCCTTTAGTCGCGAATTGGTCTGGAGGAGGGATTCGGTCGGTTTCTTAAGAGCCGCCCTTTCCTTAGCGGCTAACCTCTTGACCTTCTTCGTTATCCGCTCGGTCACGGACCCGGTCTTCTTCCTCTTTCTCTCTCTCTTACTCGGAGCTGGGCTAACTTCTTTTGGGGGGCTGGGGTAGTCGTCTACGGTCAAAGGGGTATTCGGTTTGCCCGTCCTTGGGGAGTTAACCGCCTCTTCCTCTAAATCCCTGACAAGTAAGTGAGGGTTCCCGGATGGGGTGATTTCCACACCAAACGAGTCGGTTTCGCCGGCCTTCTTCGAAGGGCTGCCTGGGACAACTTTTTCAGGAGGAGCGGTCTCCTCTTTGTTCGGCGGGCTGGCGGCCTGTTGGTTGAGGTCTCTGGGAGGGATCAATAAGTCACCAGGGGGAGGCTCCGAACTGTTCGCCACGGGCTCTGCAGGAGTCTTGGGATTTGTTAAGTCCACGACCGGTTTGGGGATATCCGCTGCGGCCTTCTCGGCCCGCTTTCTCTTTTTCCGGTCCTTCCGGTCTTGCTTTTCCTTCTCCTTATTCGATTTCTCCGACGATTCGCGCCTCTTATCTTCCACCCTCTTCTGATCTCCGCTGGGATCCACGCGGTCTAACACAGCGTCCAGGAAGTCCATTGCGGAAGAATTGCCGGTCTTAAAAATTCTAACCGCAACTGGCGAGTAATACCCCGTGATTTCACAAAAAAACTCCGCAGAATGAATTCTCTGGCTCTCTTATAGAATTCAAGGCAGGTCGGATGCGGTCTCCCGGTCAAAGCTAATATTTTCGAAATTCTCTTGAGATTTGAAAATATGCGGGGATTATGTTTACCCGGAAAACCGCTTCTCGGGTTGGACCATTAGCAGACCGCTCGAACTCTTGGGTCAGGCCGCTGGGTCCCGGGATCAGCGGTTCTCAGTTCAAGAAGGGCCAGGCCGGGCGGCCTGGTGTCATTTCCGGATCGCCCCCAAAGGGAGAAGATCGTCAAGAGCTAAGGCAAAAAGATCATCCAGAGTCTCAGCTAGAAGGCCGCGCGGGTTGTCCCGTAAAAACTCGAGGTTCCAGCCCCGAAGAACAAGCCGGGGCTCCAGATCAAAGGCTATCCGAGTTACCTTATGAAAAACGGCTAAGTCATGACCAGAAGGCAGACCGCGGCCTCAATCTCCAGGCCGCTCGGTCTGCATCATTGACTTAGTCCCGGTATCCTCAGCCTCAAGTCAGACGGGTAGGGAAGGCAAGCCGCCAGGTCGCGCAGCCTCTTTCTTTTTTCTTCTTTTTGCATCCCGTCACCGCCTGCCCGTTTCTCCTGTACCCGGGCAGGAGGTTATTTTATCCCTGCCCATTCGGGCAGGCCCCCAAGCCTATAAATAGGGGGCAGCACTGTTCACAAGACAGACACACTCGAATCGAAGAGCTCGCTTGTCGGAGCTCCGGTCTCGAGTTTCTGGTCTCGCGAACTGTTTGACCGGCCGGCTTCTGCTTTCCTGCACTTGTAACCGCTACTTTTCAATCAAAGGAAAGCCCATCGCAAGAGTGGCATTTGCCGCGGCGGGCGAAGTCCGGCCTCGACCGCTGCTAGCGGTCTAAATTCTCTAACCAAATAGTAACCGATAATCCGCAGCCCTCGATTTTCTTCGTGAGCGCACTTTTGAATCGAACAGAGCTGACAACTAATGTTCAAATATCTGAACAAGGAGAAATTCAAGGAACAATCTATGAGACACCTGTCTCAATCTCAGCAGAACATATTAGGGCCACCTTTGATCTACCATCAGGTATATCCTAATATCATCTTTGTTTAAATGAAATAAGGAAAGAAAAAGAGCCTCTAAAAAGAATGACTAAACAAGTCTTAATTATTTCCCTATTAGGTGATGAATCCATTGAACTCACACCTGATGAAATCAAGCACTTGCTCACCACCATGAATTTCTCAAAAGATAGGCCAATCCATCTGAAAAAGATAGACTTTTCTGATGAGTACAGATTGCTGGCAGACATAGTAGGGAAGATACTACTATGCAAGATATCAGCCCATGATGCAGTGCCCAAGCTGCAACTGAACATCATGGGGGCCCTTGTGCTGAAGAAGAAGGTGGACTGGGCCAGCTGTCTTCTGAAAATGATAGCTTCCAAATACTCTCACAAGGAAAATGCCTACATGAGAATCATGAGCCAAGTACTCTTCCACTCCTTCCCTGACCTATGTAGGTCAAAAGGAATCCCCATTCCTCCAGGGAAGAGGATGTCAATTGCTCTCTTTTCTAAGTGGACCAGGCAAATTCCTAAGCCTGGTTCCATCCCTGAAAGAACTCCTTCTCCTCTTTCTCCTCCTCCTCCTCAAAGAGACAACCCTTCTCTACCACCATCATCCACTCAAATACTCTCTACTACCCTCACAACTCCTACTCTACCTATCTCTTCTCAAACACCTGCTCAAACAGAAGTTTCTCCTTCTCTTCCTCCTCCAAATTTCCCATCTTCTCTACCTCCATTATCACCCTTACCTCATGAATCAACTAACTTCTCTCCTCCTCTGTCACCTCTTCCTCCTCCATCACCTCCTCACCTTTCACACCATGAAACATCTTCATCCACTGAGGCTCTCATCACTCAGTGCATCAAATCAGCCGCTGAAAAATTCCAAGTGATGCTGGATGAGCATTGCTCCCAAATTCATTCCTCCATCCTTCACATGCACACCCAAATAGATGGGGTCAGTGCCTCTGTGCAAGGACTAAAGACCTCTCTCTCTTCCTCTAGAGTGACAAGGTCTTTCTTAACCTCCCTGGCCAAGAAGGTCAAGAAGGGGGAGAATCTAGATGAAGAGCAGCCCTCCAATCCTAAATCTCTCTCTCACAAGTCCCCTCCTTCTTCAAAATATGACAAAATCCTTGGGAATGAGATAGTACCTGAGCTACACAATGATGAACAAACTATAGAGGTACATCATATAGCAAGAGAGGCTGCAAGTCAAGTAGTACTATTACAAGGGGAGGCAAGCAGAGAAGAAACTGAAAAGGAAGATATAGTAGTTGGGAAGAAAGATAAAGAAACTACAAATCAGGGGGAGATGGATACTGATATGAATGAAGCTGGAGATAATAGTGGAGCTGGAACTGGAGCTGGAGAAAGATTAAAGGAGGTTCCATCCCAGGGGGAGCAATCTGCTCAGGGGGAGCTAGGTGCACTTCCTACAAATGAGAAAGAGAAACCCTCCTCTCCTAAAATAATAGTATTCAAGAGAAAGAGAAAGACCCCTCCTACCCCTCCTGAGTAATATTTGAAAACAATGCTGATATATCTTACCCTATAGTTGAATACTACTTGGTATGAACATGAAAATCTGTTTATATGATTCTGAAAATTTGTTCATATTTCTTTTCTATACAAATGCTGTGCTGGATTGATTTTATGCTAATACAATTTCTCTCTAAGTAGGGTTAAGACAAATAGGGGGAGATTGTTGGGGAAATGATTTCTCTTAACCCCTAGAAATAAGTTGAATATGAATTCTAAGAAAGAAAAACAAGGTTAAGTAAATATGCGTCGAATACTATTCGACGCAACGTCAAAATGAAGTCGACGTTTCCTTCAGATTGAGTCGAAGTAACTTTAGGAAGATTTCGACGTATGTGTTGTCGACGCTACTCTGATTTCTAGTCGACGCATATGGAGAAGTCGACGCACCTTAGTCGACGCACCTTCCTTATTCTCCTCTCGACGTCCAGACAAGAAGAACTCGATGTTTACGTCGAATGGTAATCGACGCACGTCGATTTATATGACAGATTTAAATATGCGCCAGATCTCTTTCCTTCTTTCAGTAGATCTGATTTGTATGGAATAAATGTCAATATTTTATAGCCGTTCTGAATCATTCTTTCCTTATATCTGATTCTTGGCTAATTTGATTAAACTTATTTGGACATTATTTGAAATCAGAATTAGTTCTTTCCTTCTACAGAAATAAATATTATGGAAACATTTTCATCTTTCTATTTCTCTGACTGATAATTGATTATCCTCCTATAGTATTATTTTGAATTAACAGAGCTATAAATAAAGAGGAGGTCGGCAAAAAAATTAGAACAAGTGATCTACCACATACATTTGAAATAGAGGAAAAGCTCACAAAAGAATAGAGAGATAAGCTGAGAAAAGTGATAGTGTGCTGCAGAGACAAAGCCTTCATCTTCTCCTTCTTCTTCTGAAGCCACTCTGCTGCAAATTCTGATAGCTCTCACATAAGAGAGAAAAGCTACAAATCTTCTTCTCTCTATAGAAGAAAGATTTAATTCACTTCTTGTGCTTCCAATCTTCTTGCTAGGAAGAAGATTCATTCTTGTTCTTATTTCTTTCTTCTTTCTTATTCTTACTTAAATATTGTAAAAGAGTTTTTAGAATCTCTCTTCAAAAAATTCAGTGTACTGGTTCTAAGAGTCTCCTTGTCAAAAGACTCAGGGTGGTTCTAAGAGTCTCCTTGTCAAAAGACTCAGGGTGGTTCTAAGAGTCTCCTTATCAAAAGACTCAGTGCAAGATAGTGAATTCCTACCAAGGGGGTAGAAGAGTGGACTACCCAAAGTTTGGGGAACCACTATATTTTCTTGTTTTGTGCTGTGATTTCTTTTCTTGCATTTACTTTCTTTACTTGTTTAATTCTTGTTGGTGTGTGGGAAGCTATAATCTGTGATCATACACATATATATTAACTTTGCACAAAATAATTTCTAATCTCTATTCACCCCCCCTCTAGAGAATTCTAGTGAGGTAAACTGTGCACTTTCACTGCTGTTACAAGAGAAGACTTGCAAATTGCTGCCAGGATTCCTGCAGCAACAAGACACTTGAGATATCATCAAGAGAACAGATCATTGGAGCTGAGAATCATGGTGTAATCACAAGAAGTAGAGCACGCAATGAAGCTATATTCCCGTGCTTCCTGTCACAATTAGAGCCCAAGAAGTTTGAAGTGGCCAATCAAGATACTTTCTGGATTCAAGCCATGCAAGAAGAGCTTCTTCAATTCAAGAGATGCAAAGTCTGGAAGTTGGTGCCAAAACCTCAAGGACATAACATCATTGACACCAAGTGGATATATAGAAACAAGTTGGATGAAAATGTAATCATCATCAAGAACAAGGCTAGATAGTAGCCAAGGGATATAGACAAGAAGAGGGTATAAACTTTGATCAAACCTTTGCCCCAGTTACTAGGTTAGAAGAAATTAGGCTATTTCTTGCCTAGCTGCCCACAAGACAATGTATAGACTATTTTCTAAAAACCTTATTAGGAATAGTCCAAACCTAAATTGTATTAAAAGTGGTCCCTGTCATGCTTGCCAAATGGGTAAGCAAATTAGGGCCACTTTCAAAAGTATTGGCTCCAAAGACACTGGAAGATATCAATATCTATTACACATGGACTTGTTTGGTCCTTTGTCAATTCAGAGCCTAGGTGGGAAGTTGTATACCTTGGTGATTGTTGATGATCACTCAAAGTATACATGGGTATTCTTCTTAAAGAAGAAATCTGATACCTTAAATGCCTTTATAAATCTTGTCAAAGCCATTCAGAATGATCTACAATGTACTGTGGTCAGGACTAGGACTGACCATTGCACAGAATTTCAATATGAGGCTATGACATGGTTTTGTCAAGAATTTGGTATCACCTAAGAGTTATCCTCCCCAAGGACTCCATAGCAAAATGGTGTGGCTGAGAGGAGGAATAGGACCTTGATAGAAGCTGGGAGAACATTGCTTAGTGACTCCTCACTCCCAGAATATTTCTGGGCTGAGGCAGTCAATACTGTCTGTTATGTTCTCAATAGAGCTTTCATCAATAAGGTCCTTGGAATTACCCCATATGAGATTCTGAAAGGCAAACAACCAACAAATCATACTTTAGAATCTTTGGTTGCAAATGCTATATTTTAAACAATGGAAAATCTCATTTGACAAAGTTTGCAGAAAAATGCAATGTGTGGGTTCTTGTAGGCAATAGCTCACATAGTAGAGCTTATAGAGTATACAATAAGAAAACTCATGTTGTAGAAGAGTCTATGCATGTAGTGTTTGATGAGACCAGCCAACTCTATAAGGGCAGGTCTAGTTCTTCTATTTTGATAGGAAGTGAACAAAAATTGAAAGAGATGTCTATCCAAGACATTCACAGCAGCAGCAAAGCTTATATAGATGTTGTTATTCTTGAAGATGAAGAAGTGCAGGCTGCTGAAGATCCTGCTGTTCCCGGAGAAGACTTGTAAATTGCTGCCAGGATTCTTGCAGCAACAAGACACTTGAGATATCATCCAAGAGAACAGATCATTGGAGCTAAGAATCAAGGTGTAATCACAAGAAGTAGAGCACACAATGAAGCTATATTCTTGTGCTTCCTGTCACAATTAGAGCCCAAGAAGTTTGAAGAGGCCAAGCAAGATACTTTCTGGATTCAAGACATGCAAGAAGAGCTTCTTCAATTCAAGAGATGCAGAGTTTAGAAGTTGGTGCCAAAACCTTAAGGACATAACATCATTGGCACCAAGTGGATATATAGAAACAAGTTGGAAGAAAATGGAATCATCATCAAGAACAAGGCTAGATAGCAGCCAAGGGCTATAGACAAGAAGAGGGTACAGACTTTGATCAAACCTTTGCCCTAGTTATTAGGTTTGAAGCAATTAGGCTATTTCTTACCTATGCTGCCCACAAGGGGTTCAAAGTATACCAGATGGATGTCAAGTCAGCCTTCCTCAATGACAACTTGAAGGAAGAGGTATATGTTGAACAACCCTCAGGTTTTGTACATCCTACCCTTACCTCTCATGTTTATTTACTTAGGAAAGCTCTATATGGTCTAAAGCAAGCCCCTACGGCTTGGTATGAGACCTTGTCTAGCTTTCTCATCAAGAACAAGTTCTTGAGGGGAAAGATAGATATCACATTATTTCTTAGGGAAACAAAGGGAAAGTGTCATCTAGTTCAAATTTATATTGATGACATAATCTTTGGGTCTACATATGACAACCTCTACAAAAGGTTTGCCAACCTTATGCAGGGGGAGTTTGGGATGAGAAGTATGGGAGAGCTCAAGTACTTTTTAGGCCTCCACGTGAAACAGTCTGATGAGGGGATATTCATCTCTCAGACTAAGTACACTAAGGAGCTTATCAAGAAGTTTGGGATGGAATCAGCTTCCACCATGAAAAATCCCATGGGGTCCAACATTTCCCTGGATAAGGATGAGAAGGGCAAGGCCTTTGATGAATCCATGTACAGGTGCCTTATTGATCCTTGTTGTATCTAACTGCTAGTAGACCAGACATTATGTATACTACATATGTTTGTGCTAGGTATCAAACATGCCCTAAGGAATCTCATTACACAGCTGCAAAAAGGATTTTGAGATACCTTAAAGGCAGCCTACATCTTGGCCTTTGGTATCCTAAGAACAATAATTTTTAACTGACTGGCTTTTTAGATGTAGATTTTGTAGGATGCAAAGAAGACAGGAAAAGTACAAATGGAACTTGTCAATTCCTAGGAAGAAGGCTGATCTCATGGAGCAACAAAAAGTAGAGCAGTGTGGCAATATCCACAGCTCAATCTGAGTACATTGCTGCAGGAAGTTGTTGTGCGCAACTATTATGGATACAACATCAGTTAGAGGATTATAACCTCAAGGTAAGTAACTCTCCCTTATATTGTTGTTGGTACAAAAATGTACCTCCAAAACTCACACTAAAAGAGAAAGAAAGGGACTGCGGAATGTCGGTTACTTTGGGCAAAAATGCCAGAGATAAGATTAACAGGAGGAAAAACTTCTGCAATTGATCTCACAGTAAGGCTACAAAAGAGGTTCAGAACATGCCACGAGGCGAGGTAGAAAAGTGACAGAATTCGAGATCGCTTGCACAGGTTGTAAGTCGGAAGATTGAATCCAAAAGTCCCTTTTCAGGTACCCCTACCCGTCTATTTATAGACGTGGAGGCTGCCCAAACTGGCAGATCCAAAAATTACGGGCAGCTCGGGGTATAGGAGAGTCGGGGCAGGGAAAGGAGGTGCTAATAACAATCAGGAGAAAAAAAGGATCAGACCACGCGGTATGGTGATCTGACGAGGGGCTGATCGTCTGTGCCTTGAGAGAGAATGCTGGAGGAGCTGGAGATCTGGGTGGTCTCACATCTTTGAGACTGCTGGGAGGTTCCTCTTGACCTGAGAAGAGAGGTCGTGGAACTCCGGGAAAACATGATCCCCGCACATTTTCAAGTTGCGCTGGAACTTCGAAAATGTTTACTTTGATCGCTGAGACCGCGACTGTCTTAAATGCGCCAGGCTCTATAAATATGACCCCACAGCTTTAGAAAGCATAATCCTCTGAAAGGAAAGTCGAGCTTGAACTTGGAGCGGTCACCAAATTTCAGATAAAAGCGATCTCGGAGATGGTGATGGTATTGTCTCGTTTGAGCACTCGAGCGCCAGGAGCGAATACTCCTAAGAAAAAGGAGACTGCCAGCTTGAGGAAGAAAGTGATGAAGGCTCCACAAAATCAGGCTGAGTCGGGCACATCAAAAGAGACCGCTCTAATTTCTCCAGAAAAGCAGTCTAATTTGCCAGAAAGCTCAGTTTTGCCAGTCTCTACTGTTGCTGGTCTTCAGGTCCTGTATTGAATCTTCCTGATTTTTCCATTTCCTTTGACTACCAGAAAACTTTGGAAGCGCTTAGTCAGACCGCTGTTCAGTCTGGTGAGACCTTTTCAAAAGAAACCATTCTGGCTGGGATGCAAGAAAAGATGGCTGAGGCAGAGAAGATTCAACAGAAGATTGCTGATTCTGAGGAAACTGCGAAGTCAAGAAAAAGAAAAGGCTCAAGTTCTTCAGCTCAGTCTGCTAAGAAAAAGAAAAATGAAGAAACTGAAGCGGTGACCGCTCCAAAGGCGGTCACACTTCCTGAAAGCAGCGGTCTTCAACATCCCGCGGATGCTCCTGGGAAGGTAAGTGGCAAGGCCGGTCACTTTTTCCCTTCTGCGATCTTAGCTTCTTCAAGAGAAGTGGATTCTAAATTGATCGCTTATCTTGACGGAGATTCTTCTAATGATTTCTCTTGCTCATCATTGCAGGTGCTCGATCCCTTTGAATCTGCCAATCTCCAGGCGGCTTCCGCAGAAAAAGAGATCACTGATAGGGAGGAGGAGACTGCTAAAGAAGTGGTCAGGCTAAGAGAATAGGCTGAGAAGAAGGAGAAGGAAGAGAGAGAAGAAAGAAAAAGAGGAGGAAGAAAGAGAGGAGGCAGTGGGAACTGCTGCCAAAAAGCAAGAAAAAGAGGAGAAGGAGACGAAAGAAAAAGAGGAGGCAGCGCGAACTGCTGCCAAAAAGCAAGAGAAAGATAAGGAGAAGGAGAAGAAAGAAAAATAGGACGCAGCGTGAACTGCTGCCGAAAAGAAAGAAGAAGAAGAAAAACAAACTGCTCTGCTCGCTGCAGAGAAGAAAAAGGAGGAGAAGAAAGCAACTCTGCTTGTCGCGGAGAAAAAGAAGAGGAACAAGAAAGTTTCTGGGGAAAGGAGAAAAAGCTGGATTTGCAGGTCGAGAAGGAGAAGGCCGCGCTCTCTAGCAGTCTGTTGAAAACCTCCACTTCTCAAGAAGGAAAAGTAAACAAAGCGACAACAGATCATGCCAAGGCGGTCTCTTACCTCCGAACTAGTAAGGCAATGATTTCGAGACCGCTTGAGTTCTTTCCTTTGCCAGCTGTTTGTCCTAGATCTCCATAAAGAAAACATAAGATCGTCGTTACTGAAACAAACGACATCCTTGTTAGCAATGAATAGTTAAAGAGGAGAAGAAAAGAGGGAGAGAGGTCGCAGAAGAAAGAGTAGGAAAGAATGGACCTCGAGCGCTTAAAGGGACCAGACCGCCTTTTGCTGACCGCAGAACCTGCGGTCGTAAAGGATATTGAAGATAGCTTACGTGATTGTGGTCTTAATTTCTTTCCAAGTACTCTTTTTATGCAGTCTCTTCTATTTTTGAGCTATCTGCAGTCGAGCTGAACATCAAATTCTTTTGACCGCAGGTATTGTTGTGGAAGTTTCAGAAGAAGGAGAACTTTCCCCACAAAAGATCGTGATCCCTCCTCAGCTTTCTGACATCCTAAATCCAATGTTTAAGGATGTTCGCTCTATGCTGATTCGGGAGCGGGCTCAAAATGATCAACTCTGTGGTCGGGACAATCAGATCCGTGATCTCGAAGAAAAAATGCACGTCAACAAAAAATGAGTTCGCGAGGAGTGCGATCTGAAGAATGTTGACCTCGCTCGAGCACTTCAGAAAGCGGAAAAAGATACAGAATACTATAAGGGGAATGTCGCCGCTCTATCTGCCAAGGTCGCGATGCTAAGGAGCGTCGGTCCTGCAAAAATGGCGATGAGGCCCGGGACCTCGGGCGATCATCCAGAAGAGAGACCGACTGCAGAGATTATGGTTATCCCCATGGAGAAAGTGGACAGGGAGATGTCGAAGATTCATCGAGCTGCAATGTTAGCTAACCAAAACCTGGCGTCTATCCTGACCATGCTTAACGAAATGCAAGATATTGCAGCTTCTGTAGGAAGGAAACTACCTTATAAGAAATGAACTTTAATTACCAATTTCACACGATCTCGAAATCCATTTTCCTGGACAATTTTTAATTTTGTAATATGTATAATTTTTGTTGTCTGCGATCTCTGTAGTGCTGTGATGATTTTTATAATTATGTGCTGCTTATTATACCATGCTTCCTGAGTTGCTGCGGTCTCTGATTATTGAGACCGATTATGCAACATCCCAGTTCGAACTAGACCCCTCGAGTGACACGGGCCACTTAGAGGTGCTCGGACCAGGTGGGATTTGGAGATCCTAATAGTTAGGTTAAAAGAGGCTCTTAATGATAAATGTTGACAAAAATCATATTGATTACATTCACTTGAAAAGAAATGAAGTTCCAACCATTAGTAAAGAGAGAAATCTGTAAATGTTTTGGGCTGGGCTGTTAGGGAAGAAAATTGGGGGTGATTGGCAAGGATCTGCTTTCTGTTAGCTAGCGCCCGACGGTAACGCTATCGCCGGCGCTAGCGTGAGACTTGTTCCCCAACGCATCTCACCGTCTGTTTGTCGAACGCAGTTCACCTCCAGTTCGTCGAACGCAGCTCACCGTCTGTTCGTCGAACGCAGTTCACCTCCAATTCATCGAACGCAGTTAACCTTCAGTTCGTCAAACGCAGTTCACCTTCTGTTCGTCGAACGCAGCTCACCTTCTGTTCGTCGAACGCAGTTCACCTCCAGTTCATCGAACGCAGCTCACCGTCTGTTCGTCGAACGCAGTTCACCTCCAGTTCGTCGAACGCAGTTCACCTCTAGTTCGTCGAACGCAATTCACCTTCTGTTCGTCGAACGCAGCTCACCTTCTATTCGTCGAACGCAGTTCACCTCAAGTTTGTCGAATGCAGTTCACCTTCTGTTCGTCAAATGCAGCTCACCTTCTGTTCGTCGAACGTAGCTCACCTCCAGTTCGTCGAACGCAGTTCACCTCCAGTTCGTCGAACGCTGCTCACCACCAGTTCGTTGAACGCAGCTCACCTCCAGTTCGTCGAACGCTGCTCACCACCAATTCATCAAACGCAGCTCACCTCCAGTTCGTCGAACGCAGTTCACCTCCAATTCGACGAATGGCCTGGCCCTTTCTTTTCCCGAGAAATCAGGCGATTTTCAACATGCCTTGGAAATGGAAATTGCATTTAATGTCATTAATGCTATCTTTTTTATCTCTCTTTCTATCTTTCTCTCCCTCTCTCCTTCTCACCTAGCCGAATGGGCTGGAATAATGGAGTCAGAAGAGTATTCTTCTTCATCATCTTCTTCTTCTTCTTCTTTTCCCTCACCTTAAGGTTTCAACTTAGGGTTCTTGAAGGAGCAAGCTTGGAGAAGGATTTGGAGCTTGGCCGACCACCACCCCACTGCCATGAAGATGAGCTTGAACCATGGCTAGAAAATAAGGTGACTTCCGACCCCTCTCCCTTGGTGCTAGATCGTAGAGAAAAATTAGGAGAGGTGTTGAGCTCAAAAGAGCTTGTCTTGTGAGTTAATGGAGTTTCCTAGGAAAAGACCAAGCGGGATCTTTCTTGTTAGGGTACCGATTGCCGCGAAAGTTCCTTCAATCACTTCTTCTCTTCAAAAGGAAGGGATAGGATTTGATTTCTTTGAAATCCATGGTTTATGGAGGGAGTATTGGATGGGAGAAGGTGTAATGACCTAACTCTTGTTTTTGGGGAAGATGATGAATAGTCCCCTGTTATGTAGGGTTTCAAATTATTTCTTATGTGAAAAGATGAGGAGAAAATTCCCTGTTTAAAAATCCCCTTTTAATTAGGGCTGTTAGTTATGTAATTGTGTGATAAAGGTGATGATAGCCCCCTTGCTAAAGAAGTTTTCAATTTATAACATTGCACTTGGTTGTTAAGGGGTAAAATTGTGCGCAGCTGGGTTCGAGCCAATTTGTAGGCTTGATTCCACTGGAATTAGATCTCGGGCTCAAAATGGAAGTTGTAGCCCTCGGAAAGAGCTTTACGACGATAGGTTACGCGTTTTCTGAAGTGACCTGTAGCTTCCTACAAGTCCAGTTGAGTGGACTGTCTAGAAAGCGGGAATGGTTTAAGTGCGTGCTGTTTTGCTGTCCAGATTTCTGCTGTTGACTTCAGAGCAGATTTTAGATAGGACCCACTGGGATCTGGGTTTAGGACTCAACATGAATGTTGTATCCCTTGATGTTAGCTTTCCAAAATGGAGTGGATCATAATTTTCGGACAACTGTGGCACCCAGAAATCCAGTTTTAGTAAACGGTGTCATAACACTTCCGATCTCAGTATTTTGTGGATTTCTATTAATATATTGGTTAGATGCTCATGAAAATTGGTGGAGATATGAGTGACAACAATATGTAGATCCCTGTTTAATTTCATGATGTTTGGATAAGTGGTATTAAAGTTATTGCCGTTTCATTTGATAAATTGAAGGAGATATAAATGCTGAATGTGAAGGCCGCTTGGGCCAAAATTTTGTATAAATCATGTACATGCTAGTATTGACCTGTGATAATGATTTAAGATTTATATCCATTGGAATGACTCCTTAAATGAACCTCTAATTGCTAGTTCTATGTGGAATCGTAAATAGGGCATATGTGGTTGATGGTGAAGGTAAATGACCTTGATTATGGGGGAGATCTAAGTGTTTAGCATTGTTTATAATGGTCATATAAATGTAAAGCACCGTAAATATGTATTGCATAATACAATGAGGTCGAAATTTGGTGGTAATGATTCCGGAATTTATTATGACTTATAGTAGAAGTTTCTGTGGATTTGGTTTTAGAATGAATCCATAATTAAACGTGCCGCTAATAATTATTATGCTGAAAAGAGAGGTTAAGGTGCTCATATGGACCAGGATTTTGGAAACGTGACGTTAAGCACACAAGTAGTCCTACAGGATCTAGTATGGTAATTTCCATGTTATACACACGCTACTGCATAGAGTCATGACAACTCGGTATGAGTAACATTGATGGTTTGGTGTGGATTATAAGATATGGTTATATCTTGTGGTGAAATGTTCAGACCAGTTGGGTTGGACTCTTGGTGCTCACCTACCCAAGTCCCCTTCTGTGTCCTTAAAGGCTCAGCTTGATGCGAGTAGTACACAGGGTCTCGTGTTCTTAGCGTCGAGGCATACATAAGCATGATGTGAAAGGTAAGAAGGCTCCATCCGTGAGTCCCTGGGTGCTTGATTGCACGGGTGTGCATGGGAATTACATGAATATGCATGGTTTACACATGGTGGTGTAATGATCCAGGTTGGAGGATTACTTGTGGCGGGTCTACGGGCTTGCTAGTCGTGACACCGACAGAAGCCGACAGTTAGACTTTAGACCGGTTGGGTTGGACTCTTGGTGCTCACCTACCCAAGTCTCCTTCTGTGTCCTTGAAGGCTCAACTTGATGCGAGCAGTACGCAGGGTCTCCGCTGTGTGTTCTTAGAGTCGAGGCGTATAGAGGCCTAGGACTGGTAGTGTTCATACCCTCCTAGTAGTGGAGGAGCTCTTTCCACTGTCTCCGTCTGGCCACGACGGGAGATGCCTGAGTGGTTAGCTACCTCTCAAAAAACGAGAATTATAGGTCTATGTCGACATAGCAACATTGCAGGGGTGCGTATCATTATATAATCATTGCATTGCATTCATCATTTCATAATCATGTCATTGCACCGCATAAGAACTCATCATATAAACTTGTATGGGCACCTTTATATGATGGGTTACATTATGCTTGGATCCTTAACTTATAAGATTGTATGGGCAGCCTTATAAGTTAAGTTCAAATTCTGTTATTATATGCTCAACTGCTTATACACTATCGTTGATCCTGCTCTCTTTTGATGTACTCTCTTATACATATGTTATAACTGCTCTCTTTTGATGTACTCTCTTATACATATGTTATAACTGCTCTCTTTTGATGTACTTTCTTATACCACGATATAGCTGCCATGATTACATCTTTCCTTGTCACCTGTTTTTGCTACTACTGACTATATTGCAGCTTTTCTTCATTCCCTTCCGCCCAGTGCCCTGGAGTCGTCGGGGGAGAGGATGTGAAGCCACTTAGTCTTTATGACTAACGGTTGTTACACCACTATTTTTAGGAGCAGCAGCGTACTACACAGGAGGACAGCCAGGCCAGGGTGACAGTGCTGGTGATTACGATACCTTGTCTACCGTCGGCGACAGATTTGAGTGAGTGGTTAGAATGTAGCCTTAGGGCAAGTTTATACTCTGATGATATATATGAGCTTGTGTAGCTTTCTGTCCTTTTTGTACTGCTTGGACATTGTTGCTTAATTGTGAATATATGGCTTCTTGCTTTTACATTATTAATGGGTTGGCGCTGTTCAGTTGGTCTGACCGGCAGGATAGGCGTCTTGTGGGGGAGGCTAGCTCGCGCGCTAGCACTTCCGCAAGGCGGCTGTCCTGGGCATAAGACTTCCCTCGACCGTGTCTTGTGTTCCGGGAGGGGGGTGGGGGGTCTTACAAATGGTATCAGCTTACAACGATCGTGAGATAAAGAAGTCCATTAAACCACTAGGCCACACCTGCTAGCTAAATCAGTTTGAGGACAAACTGATGCAGTGGAAGCGGTGGTGTGCCCATGTGTGATTCACATTAAGTATGTCCACTTTTTCCTATAGGAAGTGCCAACCTAAGCCAAACTCGTACCCTTACGTATAAATGCTGGGTCATTCCGAGACAGTAATTGGTATTCCCATTCCAACATTTAGAGTTGGTTTGGCATAGGATTATGCCAACCTAACTATGATACCACTTTGGTCGACTTAGCAGGATATGTCGTGACATACCCTTACCTTATAACGATCTCAGGGATGATGTGGCCAAGCAAAAAGTGACCTCAAGTGACTAAGGGAAGAGTTCAACGTGAGGGTAAATGCTAGAGACTCACACCCTGAGATTTCTATCTCAGATATGGAGTAATATTATCACCTTACCCAAAATATTAGGACAATCTCAATGAGATTGGTGCATCAACTTAATAAAGGACCACTAAGCATGCCTTCTATACTGTATGTAGATACCTCTCACTTCTATTTATGTAGAAGGTTTCATATGGAGAAGATATGATAAGAATTTGGATCCAGATAAGGCCCATTTTTGGACGAGTGTGTTATATTGGTGTTAGAAGAAACTCAGCCGAAGAGATACGAGGGCTTATCTTTTCATTTATTGGGCTAGTTATGTAGCGACTTGGGTTCCTTGAGGATTTAAAATCGTTGTAATTTTTGACATTGGAAGTAGGGACCCTTGAAGGGTTAATTCACCTTAAGCATGGCGGGCTGCTAAGGCCATGTTTGGGTTGATAGGAATTTTATTAGCGTAATAAGAGAGGAAAGCATTTTGCAGATGATAATTTTCTCTATATTGTTCTAAGATTATGTGGATAAGTAATGAGAAGAGTAGTAAATTAACACTTTGGGGATATGCATCTATGTTGTAATAACATTATAACTGGGGAGTTAATGAAATTTTGTGCATGCGTTGCTGGTATGACGATAAACTACCCCTGAGTTTGGAAATTCTCGGTGAACATTCCCTTAGTGTTGTAATTACTTGACATTGGGAAATTAATAAGTGTTAGGCGGTGTAGTCAACAAGATTAATATGACTTGATTGATGATCTAAAATCCTAAAAGTTTTTATAAAATAAACATGCCATGGATGATCGTTGGTAGGGATGGTAGGGCGCTTGGAATGGATTTGATTTAGTTTATCATATTGTGAAGTATGCCCTACTTTTGGTAGTCTGCATAACCCGTGTTGAAGGGAAATCATCCCGAGTCTTGCACCTTGGTTCATGTTAAGTTCAAACATATGTAAATGTACCGGGTGGTTGGATGTTATTTGTATATGCTCTCATTACAATGAGATGCAGCTTGGTCATCGCCGTAAAAATTTGAATTTCTACATCACGGCTGATATATAAGTGCGTCGATACGGGGATCTATAGGGTAAGAATTCTATGTCAAGGAGGATATGCCCCTAAGGTTTGTGCTCATACGTGAGATGAATATACCATATAGGCGGTGGAAGAAATTTAGTCCAAAAACATACGGGGGCTTGTCCCTTCGTTTATTGGACTGTTTACGTATCGACTTCATTTTCCCTTAGATCTTGTGTATTTGAAGAGTACGTGAACAATGATGATTAGATTCGTGATGACCTCTCAATGTGGGTGATAGCATCAAGGGTGTTGAGACACGCCGTGAATTGAACACGTGAATGGGATATTAATGATAAGTTGCACTTACTTATTTAGTGAGATATGAATATGTCTCTATACGAACAAGTAAGAGTACATGTAGCATTTTACCTTGACAAGGTATATTTGTAAAGGCTCTGTACCGAAACCCAACCGTTGGATAAGGTATATGTTCACGGTTGAGGAGCCCTTAAATGAAATGATTTAAATCACGGGATAAAAGTGGCGCCAATTTTTGAATCTGGTGCAAATCAAAGTAGAACCGGGAGTAGACAAAAGTAACACTTGACTCGAGGTCACATGTTATTAGAAGGGAACGATGTGATTATCACCCATGCGAGGTGTAGAGTCATGGATTCACCTTACTTTGAGCCTCGATAACGATTCATAATATCACCAGAACCAAATGATAAGCATCATCAGATGATCACGTGCGGAATTTTGAAACTTTTTGGAAACATAAATGCTTTCTGAGCTTAAACCCTTGAGCTAGTAACATCATTTTTGGTAGTTGATGGATTGAAAGGGCATAATGTCATAGTAAGTACTGTGGGGTGATTGCAGGACTTGACTATTACATGGATTTCAAGTCAGCGGTAAACATCCATGATGTTTGACCATTGTAATTATCTTGCCATAACTTGATCCTGGACTTGGTTGGTGACTTTTGCATGAATTATTATAAGGTGATCATAACGATTGTTGAAACTTAATATCAAGTGGATGCCGTGCTAAGTGTAAAAGATGCGTGTTGTATGAATTATCGCCTCGGACGAGATGACATTGATGGAAGCGATTGATAATGATATAGATAATGATGGTTGTACTAGAAGATGAGATTAAGGCTTGCTTCTACATTTTTAATACATAAGAGAGACGATCTTGCGCATATAATAACCGTTTAGGTTTGGGGGCTGCTGTATGAAATTAAAAATTCCTGGGAACTGTGATATATATATACATAATCTCTCTCCGTTTGGGTATGCTCCAGGAATTTTTATTCAGGAAATTTCATTCTCCTTATAGTGGCTGGTTGGGCTAAAGCTCCAGGAAATTTCGTTTACTAGCAATTTCATTACTTGTGGTTTGGGTTCATACTCCGGGAAATTATTCATATTTATCTCCTCATAAGGGGTTGGTGGCTGTTTGGTTTAAGTTAGAGATTCTATATGATTTATGTGCTATTGGTGGCTTGGTTTTAGGAGAAAGGATTGGTCATATCCCCTTATGCTAGTTGCCAGTTAAACTTTAGGCTAAGCCTTGGGAGGCTCTGTCTGAACCTGAGAATTTCTTTTGCTAGTTCTCGATGATTCAACGAACCATTAATTGCTAACTGGAAAGTTATGTAGATGCATTTTGGGTTTCGAGCTTTATACCTGTTCCAATTATCGGCAGCTTTATTCTTACGGTAATGGTTACCAAATGCTCTTATACAGTATTATGCTCATGTGTATCGGGGTCACTGATCTTAAGGGGATTTAGATCAAAGGTGCAACGAAAGTTGGTTTATTAAGGTGAGGAAACAAGGAAGTATGGGTTTCAGTTGTTTTCGACCTGCCCGTAATGAGAGCGTGGCTATAAACCTAACTATGTCTTATCACCACCATATTTGTGTTTGCATCAGGATGAGAGACACTTAAGATTTCTCTGTGCATAATTTGGATTATAAGTGTCATGAAATATAACGGAAGTACACACGGGAGAAATCGGAAGTGAGGTGATGTGAACGAGTTGTGACCCTCACTAGTGGTGAGCGGGATTTAAAGTGTACTACAGATGACTTTTGTGATTTGAACTTAAACCCCATAACCTCAACTTAAATTTCGGGGACGAAATTATTTCTTCGTTTATTGGATTTGTAACATCCCAGTTTGAACTAGACCCCTCGAGTGACACGGGTCACTTAGAGATGCTCGGACCAGGTGGGATCTGGAGATCCTAATAGTTAGGTTAAAAGAGTCTCTTAATGATAAATGTTGACAAAAATCATATTAATTACATTCACTTGAAAAGAAATGAAGTTCCAACCATTAGTAAAGAGAAAAATCTGTAAGTGTTTTGGGCTGGGCTGTTAGGGAAGAAAATTGGGGGAGATTGGCAAGGATCTGCTTTCTGTTAGCTAGCGCCCGACGGTAACGCTACCGCCGGCGCTAGCGTGAGATATGTTCCCCAACCCAGCTCACCGTCTGTTCGTCGAACGCAGTTCACCTCCAGTTCGTCGAACGAAGCTCACCGTCTGTTCGTCGAACGCAGTTCACCTCCAGTTCGTTGAACGCAGTTCACCTCCAGTTTGTCGAACGCAGTTCACCTTCTGTTCGTCGAACGCAGCTCACCTTCTGCTCGTCGAACGCAGTTCACCTCCAGTTCATCGAACGCAGCTCACCGTCTGTTCGTCGAACGCAGTTCACCTCCAGTTCGTTGAACGCAGTTCACCTCCAGTTCGTTGAACGCAGTTCACCTTCTGTTCATCGAACGCAGCTCACCTTCTGTTCGTCGAACGCAGTTCACCTTCAGTTCATCAAACGCAGTTCACCTTCAGTTCATCGAACGCAGCTCACCTTCTGTTCGTCAAACGCAGCTCACCTCCAGTTCGTCGAACGCAGTTCACCTCCAGTTCGCCGAACGCAGCTCACCTCCAGTTCGTCGAACGCAACTCACCTCCAGTTCGTCGAATGCAGTTCACCTCCAATTCGACGAAAGGCCTGGCCCTTTCTTTTCCCGAGAAATCAGGCGATTTTCAACATGCCTTGGAAATGGAAATTGCATTTAATGCCATTAATGCTATCTTTTTATCTCTCTTTCTATCTTTCTCTCCCTCTCTCCTTCTCCCCTAGCCGAATGGGCTGGAATAATGGAGTGAGAAGAGTATTCTTCTTCATCTTCTTCTTCTTTTCCCTCACCTTAAGATTTCAACTTAGGGTTCTTGAAGGAGCAAGCTTGGAGAAGGATTTGGAGCTTGGCCGACCACCACCCCGCTGCCATGAAGATTGTAACACCCTGCCAGTACGAAAAGTATAACAGCAGGTCCGGCCGGGACCCCACGCCATACAAACCACACTAGCTAGGAGTTAAAAGGTGATAACCAGAAAAGTAACTACAAAACGAGAGTACAAAAACGTAAGCGGAAGCATTAATTAAACCATTCAAAAGACATGTCCACTATCATAGGAATGAGTCCAGAAGTAAGAGTTACGGCCTTAGGGCCTTACATCAAATCAATGTACAAAACTCCAAAAAGGCATACATCGGCACGCAGGCCGGCAATACATGAGAAAGCAGGAAAAAGGCTGGCCTTCGAGGGCCAACACAGCAAAGGGGCCAACGCCCGCTACTTCCCGCTAGGCTCACCTGCACCTGCATAAGAACATTCCACCAAGCGGTGGCAAACAAAGTAACGGTCAGCACAGCTGACCAAATTATAACGACCCCACCCCTTTCCCGGGGTGGCGGAGATTCTACCCTGCAAGTAAGCCATACTAACACAAGTACTAATCTAAAGAGAGTGCAACTACACAAGGTGAGGTTTCAAGCACAATCAATCTTCTAGGTTGAGCATCAAAAAGAAGGGAACCTAGGTATGCACATGATGTTGGTTGGGTTCACCCGAAGGTTTCCCACAACCGCCTAAGCAAATCGCATGAGGCTAAACATAACATCAAATTCACAACACTCCACCCTAAGGGTCACCACCTTAGGTGGGAAACAAGAGCTTTTGGTCGGTCTAGGTATGACACCTTCCACGACCTCTCCCATGATCACACGGCCTTCATGAGGAAGGGACCTCTCGCCGATCTGCATGGAAACGGGTTCGGTTCAGCTTTGCCCGTGCTCTAATCGTCGCGATCTATCGCACGACGCGGGTACGGCTTCACCTCGGCCCGTAAGGGTTTAGCACTTTCAAGTGCTACACAAAAATATACGCTACGCACCTAACCCCTTCACAAGGATCTAGGCTTCGCGAATTCTCAACAAGGGAGGTACATACGCTCCGCATCAATAACGTGGTGAAGGTTAGCCTTCATCCAAAACTCAAAGCATGGGGATTTCGTAGGGATCTTCACAAGACGCCTACACTTAACTCCCGCAATACTATAGGTGAGTTCACGGAGTCATTCTCCGGCACGCATTCTAGGTCTAACCTAAATGCAACGTCGCAAATCAAGCATCACCGATTCGGGCTCACGGCCACGAATAGGCTTCACACAAAATGCCTAAATCCGCACGACTACCGGATTTTCTACATGCAATATGCCGGGGACGGACACAATCTACCCGGAGTCCCGAAGGACTTGAGGAAATCCTACACTTCACCATTTGGTGAAAGAGATACCTCATGCAAGCAAAGAAAGAGGAATAAATGGACAAATACAAGTCCAAAGTTCGGGAGGAAGAATCGTTACCCTAGACGTGTTCCTCTTCGCCATGGATCCGAGATTCTACGCGGAGGGAAAGAACCGCACCGGGCTGCACTCTCCGGATCTGGAAACGGCTCGCGAAACGGAGCTCCGGAGCTCCGTCAATGGCGAAATCTTCCTTCTTCTTCCTTGCCTCCTTCTTCTTCCTCTAGCCTAGGAGAGAGAAACACCTCAAAATAATGAGGATTAATCTCCTCTCATAAGCCCTAATAGCCTCCAGCATCTAATCCTAGCCATCGGATCAGATCTCAAAAGATTTGGACGGCCCGATCTTCTTCTCCGCTCAAAATCGCGGAACAGAATAAACAGGGCGCACGATCACAGGCGCACGGTCAGTGGTCGTGCGCGACGAGGGCAATGGTCGTGCGCACTATCCGGGACAGAACTCTGAATTCTTGCGAATAAGCGCACGATCGCTGGCGCACGATCACTGGTCGTGCGCGAAGAGGGAAATGGTCGTGCGCACTGTCCGAGACAGAACTCGATTCTCTTCTGAATTAACGCACGATTGCTGGCACACGATCACTGGTCGTGCGCGATGAGGCCACTGATCGTGCGCTAAGAGCAGACAGGGAAAATTCTAGCCTGCTTCATGTGCCGCACTACCACTCCGCCTACTTCGCGGAACTACCAGATTTGGGGTGTTACAACTCCACCCTCCTAAAAAGAATTTCGTCCCGAAATCCAGGAAACAGTAATAGCATAAATTACAGTTATACTTTACCTGAGGGAAAAAGCTCGGGATACTCCGCAAGCATCGCTTGCTCTCTCTCCCAAGAGAGCTCCTCTCGGCCGCAGTTATCCCACCGGACTTTTACCATCCGAATGGACTTGTTCCGCAGCTGCTTTACTTCGGTATCTTCGATGCGTAAAGGCTTGACTTTCGTCGACAACCCACTATCGACTGGAACTTTGCCGACCGCAACGATATGAGTAGGCTCTTGCACTGCCTTCCTCAACACTGAAATGTGGAATACGTCGTGCAGACCGCTCAGCTCCGCAGATAGTGCAAGCCGATAGGCCGCATCACCAACACGCTCCACGATCTCGAACGGTCCTAAGTACCTCGGACTGAGCTTTTTCAAGCGTCGAATCCTTGATACCCCTTTGAACGGTTTGATCTTCAAGTAAACCCGGTCACCGACGGCAAACTCTAAGTTCCTATGCTTGGCGTTGAAATACTTTGCTTGCCTATCTTGGGCAACCAATAGCCTTTCGCGTATAGCCCGGATCGTCGAAGTTGCTTCTTCAACATCCTTTCGCTTCAATAGCTTAGTATCGCCCGTTTCCGCCCAAGACAACGGCGTACGACACTTCTTACCATAGAGGGCCTCGAAAGGAGCCATCTTTATGCTGGCTTGGTAGCTATTATTGTAGGCGAATTCGATCATAAAGAGGTGATCCTCCCACTTCTTTCCAAAGTCTAGAGCGCACATTCGGAGCATATCCTCCATAGTCCTGTTGGTTCTCTCGGTCTGTCCATCCGTCTGCGGGTGGAAGGCCGTGCTGAACTTCAATTTTGTGCCCAACAGTTCATGGATAAGCCTCCAATCTTTCGATGTGAAACGCCCGTCACGATCGCTGACGATGCTACGAGGGACACCGTGCAGTCTCACGATACTATCCACATAGAGCTTTGCTAGCTTCTCTACGGAATCATCCTTCCGGTTCGGAATGAAGTGTGATACCTTTGTCAAACGGTCCACGATCACCCATATGGCGTCGTTTCCATGTTGCGATCTCGGCAATCCGTGCACGAAATCCATCGAAATATCATCAAACTTCCATTCCGGAATCGGCAAGGACTTCAGAAACCCACCGGGACGTTGACATTCCGCTTTCACCAACGCGCAAGTATGACACTTGGCTACGTAAAGGGCAATGTCTTTCTTCATGCCCGGCCACCAGAACAGTTTCTTCATATCCATAAACATTTTAGTGCTCCCCGGGTGGATCGAGTACTTAGTATGATGAGCCTCGTACATCAATTCCGCCCGTAGAGTACCAACGTTTGGGATG
The DNA here is from genome assembly GCA_033032865.1 of Dactylorhiza incarnata. Taxonomy (NCBI): domain Eukaryota; kingdom Viridiplantae; phylum Streptophyta; class Magnoliopsida; order Asparagales; family Orchidaceae; genus Dactylorhiza; species Dactylorhiza incarnata. The sequence continues at coordinate 170,353 of JAWHQI010000578.1, forward strand.
CATAACCTTTCCTGCTTCCACATAAGGTCGTCTTCGAAGGAGAAATCAGCGTTTAACCCTTCAACGGTTTCCGCTTTGTATCGTTTCAAGCTCTCGTCCAACTCCAATGCTTGTCGAACTCGGTCGGCAAGGTCGTAGTGAACTTCCGTCCAGTTCAAGCATGCTGAAGTAGACGTTCTCCTATCAATGCATATGATCTCCATTTCTTCTAGCTCACGGATTAGACGCTCATCGTGCATCAAAATCCAATTTGCTTGTGCGGGAGCCCGACGACTCAACGCGTCTGCAACTACGTTTCCTTTACCGGGAGTATACTTGATATCGAAGGTGTAGTCCCCAAGGAACTCCATCCACCTCCTTTGGCGCATGTTCAACTCCCTTTGGTCTAGTAAGTACTTGAGGCTCTTATGGTCGGTAAAGATATCGATCTTCACGCCATATAGATAGTGTCTCCAAAGTTTGAGGGCAAAAACCACGGCCGCTAGCTCCAAATCATGGACCGGGTAATTCCTCTCGTGAACCTTCAGTTGCCGGGAGCCGTAGGCAATTACCTTCCCGAACTGCACTAGGACACAACCCAAACCACTTCCTGAGGCGTCGCTATATATTTCGTAGCCTTCCGCACCTTGTGGCGAGCATAGAATGGGCGCCGTGGTCAGACGGCTCTTTAGCTCTTCAAAAGCTCGTGCGCACTCGGGCGACCAAACGAACTTATTATCCTTTCTAGTCAGTTTTGTGAGAGGAAGTGCGATCCTCGAGAAGTTTTCCACAAAGCGCCTATAATAGCCGGCAAGTCCTAAGAAACTTCGGACTTCCGCTACGTTTTTCAACAAAGGCCACGCTTGGATCGCTTCTATCTTCGACGGATCAACTGCAATTCCTTCGCCACTAACAACATGACCAAGGAATGCCACTGACGGTAGCCAAAACTCGCACTTGGAGAACTTGGCATATAGCTGACTCCTCCTCAAGGTGCTCAGGACTGCGTGCAGATGCCCTACATGCTCCTCTTCCGACTGAGAGTATACCAAAATGTCGTCGATGAAGACGATCACAAATTGATCTAAATACTCTCGGAATGTCCTATTCATCAAGTCCATGAATACCGACGGTGCGTTGGATAGACCGAACGGCATTACCGTGAACTCAAAGTGCCCAAAGCGGGTACTGAACGCTGTCTTTGGAATGTCACATTCTCTTATTCGCAGTTGATAGTAGCCGGACCTTAGGTCTAGCTTGGAGTAAACCGTCGACCCCATCAGTTGGTCGAATAGATCATCGATTCTAGGAATCGGATATCGGTTTTTCTCGGTCAACTTGTTTAGCTCTCTATAATCAATACATAGACGCAAGCTCCCATCCTTCTTTTTCACAAAGAGGACCGGTGCACTCCAAGGCGAAGAACTTGGACGTACGTAGCCTTGCTCTAGCAGCTCTTGCAATTGGACCTTCAACTCTGCCAATTCCTTTGGCGCTATTCGGTATGGTGAGCGGGCCACAGGTTTGGCACCTGGCACCAACTCGACACAGAAATCAATCTCCCGATGAGGCGGAGCCCCAGGGAGTTCGTTAGGAAACACGTCGGCGTATTCCGCTACAACTGGGACATCACACAACCTGGGCTTTGGCTCCGAAGCCTCCAACAAGGTGAAGAACAACTCGGCGCCTTTTCTCACCGCCTTAACCACTTGGAGAGCAGACATCAGCGTCTTGCTCGCTCCTCGCATACCGGCGAATGTGGTTTCATCGTCGGTGTTCGTTCCCAGAGTGATCTCCTTTGTATTGCAATCTATGCATGCTCGCTGCTCCGAGAGCCAGTCCATGCCGAAGATCACATCGAATTCAGCTAACGGTAGTAACGACGCTTCCAAGTCGAAATCTTGACTTCCGATCCGCACCTTCACACGGCTCTTCCTATCCGCACTCATTCGAGATCCATTGGGTAGCACTACTTCCAATCTATCCTCTACAAAGGTAGACGGCACTCCGATTCGCACCACGAAGTCCTCAGACAGAAAAGAGTGCGATGCACCCGTATCGAATAGAGCTCTCGCCGGATAGTTGAAAATTAGGACGAAACCTAATTGTACACAAATAACACATATAGTCGTACCACAGTAAGAATCACATACATAGCTGTAAAAGCTAACTTCTAATTCGTACCTGTGACGACGTCGGTTTGTCGTATAGCTTCTTGTTGGCCAAGCGAATAGACTCTCGGCTGAGTCGGAATGTGTTGGGAGGCCGAAGACTCTGCCGCTTTGCCCTTTTCCGCAGCCCGAGCATAATCCGCCGCTCGGTTTGCCGCCTTTGGGGGACCACTTCGACACACCGCCGCTTTGTGTCCCACCTTCCCGCAGGTGAAACACGTAATAGGAGTCCGCGCGGTCGTGGCTCCCGAAACATTCGAAGAAGCTGGTTCCGCCTGCTTGAACTTCCGCTTGTTCCTTCTGAAGTCCGGCTTGGACTGAGAGGCCGGCGCATGAAACTCGGGTTTCTTTACAACACTCTTTGCTTGTACCCTCTTCATGTCCAACTCCAAAGATCTGGCGGTTTGCACCATCACTTGGAAGCCAAACGTCATAGGGCCTGCAAGGAGCAGCCTCAACTCGTCCCGAAGCCCTTCATAGAATTTATTCGTCTTCGTCTCCTCATCCTCCACCAATGCCCCCGCATAGCGACTCAGTCTGGTAAACTCATGTAAGTAATCGTCAACGGAGCGATCACCTTGAGTTAACCTCAGGAACTGGTTTTGTAACGCAATGCGTTGGGCGGAGGGGATAAACCGCTGGAGGAACGACTTTGAAAACTCAGCCATTGTTATTTCAGTAATGTCTCTATCGCCGAATTTGTGCAGTTCCTGCTCTTCCCACCACAGCACAGCCTCTCCGTCCAGAAGGAAAGTGGCTAAGGTGACCATCATGGCTTCGTCCGTCGCCGTCGCCCTCAGAGTTCTTCTAACTCTTGACAACCAGTCTTCTGCCTCCGTTGGGGACTCAGATCCCGAGAAGGTAGGAGGATTAAAGCTCAAGAAGTGCTTTAATTGTTGGTCACGCGCTCGCCCCGCAACTACTTGCGCAACTTGACGCTCCACCCTCGGTGCTAACGCCGGTTCCACTGCAGCTACTGGCACAGGGGCATCAACCCTTGGTGCTACCGCAGGTTCCACTGCAGGTTCAGTTACCGGGGCCGCATCAGTAGTAGGCGTAGCAGGCTGTGCAAGCCTTTGCGGTTGAGCATTGATCATCGCGAAGACTGCTTCTGCGACCATTCTGATCATCTCAGCTGAAGGAGTGGTCGCTGGCACCTCAGCCGACCCACTACTTTCAGCGGTGTTACGGGGTTGAGACCGCCCCGCAGCACTTCTAGTCACCTATAATCATGCAAGGCACAATTTAGTGACCCTAAACATATCAAACATCAATCATGGAACGCTCAGGTTCCGCAAACAAGTAAGTTTTTTCATTCCTAAGTGGACATTCTTATTAGTTTTTGTCGTTTTAGGTGAATGCACAGCCCGTGCGCACCACCCCTTAAAAGGAATTCGTCCCGAATTCGCTAAACTACGGATCGACGCCTTAAGTCCGATACCAAATTGTAACACCCTGCCAGTACGAAAAGTATAACAGCAGGTCCGGCCGGGACCCCACGCCATACAAACCACACTAGCTAGGAGTTAAAAGGTGATAACCAGAAAAGTAACTACAAAACGAGAGTACAAAAACGTAAGCGGAAGCATTAATTAAACCATTCAAAAGACATGTCCACTATCATAGGAATGAGTCCAGAAGTAAGAGTTACGGCCTTAGGGCCTTACATCAAATCAATGTACAAAACTCCAAAAAGGCATACATCGGCACGCAGGCCGGCAATACATGAGAAAGCAGGAAAAAGGCTGGCCTTCGAGGGCCAACACAGCAAAGGGGCCAACGCCCGCTACTTCCCGCTAGGCTCACCTGCACCTGCATAAGAACATTCCACCAAGCGGTGGCAAACAAAGTAACGGTCAGCACAGCTGACCAAATTATAACGACCCCACCCCTTTCCTGGGGTGGCGGAGATTCTACCCTGCAAGTAAGCCATACTAACACAAGTACTAATCTAAAGAGAGTGCAACTACACAAGGTGAGGTTTCAAGCACAATCAATCTTCTAGGTTGAGCATCAAAAAGAAGGGAACCTAGGTATGCACATGATGTTGGTTGGGTTCACCCGAAGGTTTCCCACAACCGCCTAAGCAAATCGCATGAGGCTAAACATAACATCAAATTCACAACACTCCACCCTAAGGGTCACCACCTTAGGTGGGAAACAAGAGCTTTTGGTCGGTCTAGGTATGACACCTTCCACGACCTCTCCCATGATCACACGGCCTTCATGAGGAAGGGACCTCTCGCCGATCTGCATGGAAACGGGTTCGGTTCAGCTTTGCCCGTGCTCTAATCGTCGCGATCTATCGCACGACGCGGGTACGGCTTCACCTCGGCCCGTAAGGGTTTAGCACTTTCAAGTGCTACACAAAAATATACGCTACGCACCTAACCCCTTCACAAGGATCTAGGCTTCGCGAATTCTCAACAAGGGAGGTACATACGCTCCGCATCAATAACGTGGTGAAGGTTAGCCTTCATCCAAAACTCAAAGCATGGGGCTTTCGTAGGGATCTTCACAAGACGCCTACACTTAACTCCCGCAATACTATAGGTGAGTTCACGGAGTCATTCTCCAGCACGCATTCTAGGTCTAACCTAAATGCAACGTCGCAAATCAAGCATCACCGATTCGGGCTCACGGCCACGAATAGGCTTCACACAAAATGCCTAAATCCGCACGACTACCGGATTTTCTACATGCAATATGCCGGGGACGGACACAATCTACCCGGAGTCCCGAAGGACTTGAGGAAATCCTACACTTCACCATTTGGTGAAAGAGATACCTCATGCAAGCAAAGAAAGAGGAATAAATGGACAAATACAAGTCCAAAGTTCGGGAGGAAGAATCGTTACCCTAGACGTGTTCCTCTTCGCCATGCATCCGAGATTCTACGCGGAGGGAAAGAACCGCACCGGGCTGCACTCTCCGGATCTGGAAACGGCTCGCGAAACGGAGCTCCGGAGCTCCGTCAATGGCGAAATCTTCCTTCTTCTTCCTTGCCTCCTTCTTCTTCCTCTAGCCTAGGAGAGAGAAACACCTCAAAATAATGAGGATTAATCTCCTCTCATAAGCCCTAATAGCCTCCAGCATCTAATCCTAGCCATCGGATCAGATCTCAAAAGATTTGGACGGCCCGATCTTCTTCTCCGCTCAAAATCGCGGAACAGAATAAACAGGGCGCACGATCACAGGCGCACGGTCAGTGGTCGTGCGCGACGAGGGCAATGGTCGTGCGCACTATCCGGGACAGAACTCTGAATTCTTGCGAATAAGCGCACGATCGCTGGCGCACGATCACTGGTCGTGCGCGAAGAGGGAAATGGTCGTGCGCACTGTCCGAGACAGAACTCGATTCTCTTCTGAATTAACGCACGATTGCTGGCACACGATCACTGGTCGTGCGCGATGAGGCCACTGATCGTGCGCTAAGAGCAGACAGGGAAAATTCTAGCCTGCTTCATGTGCCGCACTACCACTCCGCCTACTTCGCGGAACTACCAGATTTGGGGTGTTACAAAGATGAGCTTGAACCATGGCTGGAAAATAAGGTGACTTTCGACCCCTCTCCCTTGGTGCTAGATTGTAGAGAAAAATTAGGAGAGATGTTGAGCTCAAAAGAGCTTGGCTTGTGAGTTAATGGAGTCTCCTAGGAAAAGACCAAGCCAGATCTTTCTTGTTAGGGCACCGATTGCCGCGAAAGTTCCTTCAATCACTTCTTCTCTTCAAAAGGAAGGGATAGGGTTTGATTTCTTTGAAATCCATGGTCTATAGAGGGAGTATTGGATGGGAGAAGGTGTAATGACCTAACTCTTGTTTTTGTGGAAGATGATGAATAGTCCCCTGTTATGTAGGGTTTCAGATTATTTCTTATGTGAAAAGATGAGGAGTAAATTCCCTGTTTAAAAATCCCCTGTTAATTAGGGCTGTTAGTTTTGTAATTGTGTGATAATGGTGATGATAGCCCCCTTGCTAAAGATGTTTTAAATTTATAACATTGCACTTGGTTGTTAAGGGGTAAAATTGTGCGCAGCTGGGTTCGAGCCAATTTGTAGGCTTGATCCCACTGGAATTAGACCTCAGGCTCGACATGGAAGTTGTAGCCCTCGGAAAGAGATTTCCGACGATAGGTTACATGTATTCTGAAGTGACCTATAACTTCCTACAAGTCCAGTCGAGTGGACTGTCCAGAAAGCGGGAATGGGTTAAGTGCGTGCTGTTTTGCTGTCCAGATTTCTGCTGTTGACTTCGGAGCAGATTTTAGATAGGACCCACTGGGATCTGGGTTTAGGACTCAACATGAATGTTGTAGCCCTTGATGTTAGCTTTCCAAAATGGTGTGGATCATAATTTTCGGACAACAGTGGCACCCAGAAATCTAGTTTTAGTAAACGGTGTCATAACACTTCTGATCTCAGTATATTGTGGATTCTCTTAATATATTGGTTGTATGCTCATGAAAATTGGTGGAGATATGAGTGATAACAATATGTAGATCCCTGTTGAATTTCATGATGTTTGGATAAGTGGTATTAAAGTTATTGCCGTTTCATTTGATAAATTGAAGGATATATAAATGCTGAATGTGAAGGCCGCTTGGGCCGAAATTTTGTATAAATCATGTACATGCTAGTATTGACCTGTGATAATGATTTAAGATTTATATATGTTGGGATGACTCCTTAAATGAACCTCTAATTGCTAGTTATATGTGGAATCGTAAGAAGGGCATGTGTGGTTGATGGTGAAGGTAAATAACCTTGATTATGGGGGAGATCTAAGTGTATATCATTGTTTATAATGGTCATATAAATGTAGAGCCCCGTAAATACGTATTGCATAATACAATGAGGTCGAAATTTGGTGGTAATGATTCCGGCATTAATTATGACTTATAGTAGAAGTTTCTGTGGATTTGGTTTTAGAACGAATCCATAATTAAACGTGCCGCTAATAATTATTATGCTGAAAAGAGAGGTTAAGGTGCTCATCTGGACCAGGATTTTGGAAACGTGATGTTAAGTGCACAAGTAGTCCTATAGGATCTAGTATGGTAATTTCCATGTTATACACACGCTACTGCATAGAGTCATGACAACTCGGTATGAGTAGCATTGATGGTTTGGTGTGGATTATAAGATATGGTTATATATCTTGTGGTGAAATGTTCAGACTGGTTGGGTTGGACTCTTGGTGCTCACCTACCCAAGTCCCCTTCTGTGTCCTTGAAGGCTCAGCTTGATGCGAGCAGTATGCAAGGTCTCCGCTGTGTGTTCTTAGCGTCGAGGCGTACATAGGCATGATGTGAAAGGTAAGAAGGCTCCATCCGTGAGTCCCTGGGTGCTTGATTGCACGGGCGTGCATGGGAATTACATGAATATGCATGGTTTACACATGATGGTGTAATGATCCGGGTTGGAGGTTTACTTCTGGCGGGTCTACGAGCTTGCTAGTTGTGACACCGACAGAAGCCGACAGTTAGACTCTAGACCGGTTGGGTTGGACTCTTGGTGCTCACCTACCCAAGTCCCCTTCTGTGTCCTTGAAGGCTCAGCTTGATGCGAGCAGTACATAGGGTCTCCACTGTGTGTTCTTAGCATCGAGGCATACAAAGTCCTAGGACTTGTAGTGTTCATACCCTCCTAGTAGTGGAGGAGCTCGTTCCACTGTCTCCGTCTGGCCACGACGGGAGATGCCTAAGTGGTTAACTACCTCTCAAAAAGCGAGAACTGTAGGTCTATGCCGACATAACAATATTGCAGGGGTGAGTATCATTATATAATCATTGCATTGCATTCATCATTTCATAATCATGTCATTGCACCGCATCAGAACTCATCATATAAACTTGTATGGACACCTTTTTATGATGGGTTACATTATGCTCAGATCCTTAACTTATAAGCTTGTATGGGCACCCTTATAAGTTAAGTTCAAATTCTGTTATTATATGCTCATCTGCTTATACATTGTCGTTGATCCTGCTCTCTTTTGATGTACTCTCTTATATATATGTTATAACTGCTCTCTTTTGATGTACTCTCTTATACATATGTTATAACTGCTCTCTTTTGATGTACTTTCTTATACCACGATATAGCTGCCATGATTACATCTTTCCTTGTCACCTATTTTTGCTACTACTGACTATATTGCAGCTTTTCTTCATTCCCTTCCGCCCAGTGCCTTGGAGTCTCCGGGGGAGAGGATGTGAAGCCACTTAGTCTTTATGACTAACGGTTGTTACACCACTATTTTTAGGAGCAACAACGTACTACACAGGAGGACAGCCACGCCAGGGTGACAGTGCTGGTGATTACGATACCTTGGCTACCGTCGGCGGCAGATTTGAGCGAGTGGTTAGAATGTAGACTTAGGGAAAGTTTATACTCTGATGATATACAGGAGCTTGTGTAGCTTTCTGTCCTTTTTGTACTGTTTGGACATTGTTGCTTAATTGTGAATATATGGCTTCTTGCTTTTACATTATTGATGGGTTGGCGCTGTTCAGTTGGTCTGGCTGGCAGGATAGACGTCTTGTGGGGGAGGCTAGCTCGTGCACTGGCACTTCCGCAAGGCGGCGGTCCTGGGCATAAGACTCCCCTCGTCCGTGTCTTGTGTTCCACGAGGGGGGGTCTTACAGATTATATCTATGTCATTTCTCAATTCTTATGCAGGTTTGGCGGTCTATGGAATTTTACTGGGCGATCTCGAGAGAAGTAATCATTACGAAAAAATCCCTTGCTTTCTATAAATAACTGATCTTTAGAATTCTTATTCCATATTTCTTGAATGCGACCAAAGCACCGTTCTCAGCGAACTCTAGTTATGGTGTCCGTGCGAGCTTCTTCAGCTGAGGTTTTCTTGGGAGCAAATCACAAACCATGCCGCCTTTCTAGAGATGAATATGTGACCTTCTTGGAGAAGCACATGATTCAGAGTCAGGTCGTTGTGAGACCATCAGGAGAGAATGAGGAACTGAATTTTGGAGAAGATGGCAAGTTTGTTATCCCCATTGATCACTTTGATAATGGGTTGAAAATCCCTCTCCCTTGGGAAATTATTGAGGTGATGGAATATTACGGGTTCGTGCTCACTCAGCAGCCCCCGAATTCAATTGGTCTCATCAATGTTTTCATTAACTACTTGAGATCGGAAAAGATCAAATTCACCATGGCGCTCTTCTGCGTGACCTTCACTGCAAAAGTTCTAAAAGAAGGTCAAAAGAAAGAGGAATTCAAAGGGCTGATATATTTTTCGTGTGAAGGAGTTAAAATTTTGAATCTTCCCAACAAGGTTCCTTTCTGTACGGAAAGGTTCCTTGTTTTTGAAGGCGATCTTGGCAGTCTGAAGAGCCAACCTTCACCGCAAGCTGAAAACGTTTTTAGAAAGAATAGGGTGATCTCAAATGAGGAGCTGAACATTATGGATTTTTTGGCGGGCAAGCTGCTAGAACTTATCCACTATCTAGCGACCTGGCCCGAGATCGCTTAGGTTTCTCCAGAAGACAATGAGTAATTCCCCCACGGTTTCACGTGATCTTCCTATAAAATTTTAAATTTCTCTAACTCTTTCTTTTTCAGCGACCTTCGCGATCCCCGTCGATGACCCGATAGCACCAACTGAAGAGGTGCTCACCCAGAGGGAGAGAAGAAAAAGAAGAAAGGAAGAACGTGAGACCCCTTGGATCGCTGAGACTCCTGGGACCGCTGGCGAGCCCTTTCCCTTGGTTGGTTTTTCGAAGAAGATGAAATATATAAAGGGAAAGCCCCTTCTCAAGTGGGTTGCAAAGGGGAAGACCGTAAGGGTTTCAATCGATCTCCCTCGTTGGGGAGGAAAGCTAACCCACCACGCCTTCGCGGTCACCTCAACCCTCTATAGAAAGAATAACCTTAAAGAAGCCTATGATTTTGAGACAGAGATGCTCCCTGACATCTGCGCCCAAGAGACCGCTAGGTGTGCGGTCTTGAATCATCATATGGGGCGGTCTCTGCAAGGGGCCTTGAAAGAAATTGAAATCCTGAATGAAGAGCGAAGGGTAAGATGAATTTTCCTTTGGTGTAAATATCTCCTTTTATGTGATCGCGCAATCTAACTGTTTTCTTCCGCAACAATCAAGAAAAGCAGCATACGATCCAGATAATCCTGATTTTCAGAATGCTCTGATGCAGCATATAAAGGAGATCGCGGAGCAGGTGATCTCTGAGATCCGTGATCGCGGCGGTTTCACTGATGAATTTAAAGACATCAGGTTTGCCGATCTTTTCCCTGATGCTGCCAAGGTGATAGACGAACAGTCGATCACGACTGGTGAGGCCGCTGATGAAAAAGAATCTGACGTTGATATTGGAGACCATGCTGATGAAGAGAGTGGAAGTCAATATGTTGCTGGTCATGACACAAGTTCCGCTGCGGACTCAAGTTCTGGGCCTAAAGTTCCTGTTGGGGACTCAGAAGAAACATTAGATGAGACTGGCTCTTCTTCATTGGATGAGCGGTCTCCAAAGAGATCAAAAAGAAAATGGACTTTGTAATTGTTTTTTCTTTTTTGTACTTTTTATCACATGGATCCATATTGTAACAGATAAAATCTAAATGGAATTTTGGCATCTCTTTTGCGGATAGATGATGATTCTTACTTGTGTTTGTGTCAATCTCTCCCTTTTTGTGGGTGAACAAATTCTCTATTTGCAGTCTCCGTCGTATAATTTCTTTTGGCAATCTCACTATTCCAGCGGTCTGAATTTCATTAGATAGAAAATGGCATTCGATCTCATTGCTTTTAGGTTTTGTTGAGCTCGAAACCTGATCATATATAGAGGAACTTGGCATAACGGTTTGAGATCGATAATCAACAGTGGCGGTCTCATACTTATTGAATCCCTTGAAGTCTAGAAAATGTTCATGAGTTTCAAGATAGCCTGAATGAGACCACTTAACATACTGCGATCTTGAGTATTTAAAATCTTCAGAGAAATTATGATCCACATGATTCTCAAGTAACTTCCAGCAGAAACAAGAATGACGATCTTTAGATGATTCAGGTCGCCTTTTTAGATGGCAGGGATGATACCCTTAAAGAAGATAATCGGCGATCGCCTTTCTTTTAGGTCGCTATTTTAGCTCTTAAGACCTGTAGAGAAAAAGATCATAATTTTAATAATGAACTTTAAATGTTACTGAGATCGCATTATCAGGTGATCTCATATCTTCCAGACCGATTGCTATTAGAATAGATATTTGAAGCCACATTATCGTATGAGGGAATAACTGGTGACCTCTTGCTTTCTAAAGATTAATATGAGCTTAGAATATTTATGGCGATCTCAATTTTCCCAGACCACCCTTCCATAGATTAGGGTCATAAACACTGAAGCTCGGCCATATGTTGTATAAATTTGATTTTAGGCGGCGGTCTGAGCTAGTCTAGACCACCCCATTTCCAGATACGACTTAATATTGAGCCGGCGGTCTCCAAAAACCCAAGACCACTCCTTTATGATAAGTAGCATGATAAAGTCTGTTTATGATTTTAAGAGCCGAGGTGGTTATGCCAGTATTGTCTTTCCCAAAAGATCATCATAACTTTCAACATTTTTAAAGAGAGAAAAAGAGAGAGAGACGGAGAGAGAGAGGTGGACAACCCTAAGTGATCAAAAGGGCAGGTGCGGCTATGCCAACATTGCTTTCCTCAAGGGATCACTAAGTTTGTAACGCCTTATGTGTTCAAGAGCCATGAAAACGGCCACAGATTTAACCGGCTTTCTCTTGGCTAGCTAATGAGTATCCGAAAGTTACAGGGTATGATGATTCATAGGGCAGGTGTGGTTATACCGCAGAGGCTATACCAATATTGCTTTCCCTGATGGATCATCAAGACTGTAACAATGTCCTGAAATGCATAATCGAGCTAGACATTCACCCAGACCTCCCTTGGTGCAGGGGTGTATTAGATATTAGCAAGGACCCGACATCTTAAAATTCCTCCGCACGAACTTGGCGTGCTACTACTACACAAGTGCGAAATCTCCCTACTACTCGTGGTCATGGTAAATTTATACCTCGAGCTTCAAGTTGAGGGGGCATCAAGTAGGATCCGTCGATATCTCGTTTGATAGGATTTTTAACCTTCGACGATCAATCATCTTTCATCCTTCCTTTCTGATATATGTAATGCAGGAGGTTACAACCATATCATACCGTTTGCAAAAAATGGAGGAAAGAAGAAAAAAAAGGAAAATAATACAAATTTCTATGAAAGAAGCGCTTGAGGTCATCTCCACTCGATCTGTGAGACAAATCTTCCCCCTCATGAGTTTGAAGGCAATAAGCTCCATTTTGAGTGCTTCTTTTATAATGAATGATCCAATCCAATTTGGATTTAGCTTTCCTACTAAGCCAGATCTTGCTGCTGCATCAACTTTCTTGAGGACGAGATCTCTAGCAACAAATTCTTTGACTCTAACATTTTTGTTAAAATATTTGGCCATTCTTCTTTTGACTTCTTTTTGCCTAATTGTTAATATATCTCTCAGCTCTTCGATGAGATCGAGGCTGCATTTTAATTCTTCATTGTTTCCTTCCATCCAACCATCTATATGTTGTTGTGCTAACAATACTCTTGGACTTTTTACCTCAAATTCCACAGGTATGAGAGCTTCCGAACCATGAGATAACTTGAAAGGAGTTTCTCCGGTGGCTGATGTTGGAGTTGTTTTCAAAGCCCAAAGCACCGAAGGTAACTGTTCAGCCCAATTGCCTCAGAGATTCTCTACTTTCTTCTTCAAGAGGTTAATTATTAACTTGTTAGTAGCTTCTACTTGCCCATTACTTCTCGGATGATGCACAGAGGCGAATCGCAATTCGGTTCCAATTTGATCACATAAATTTATCAGGTTTGAATTGTTAAACTGAGGGTCATTATCAGTAATAATTGCCATTGGAATTCCATGCATGCATGCTATCTCTCCCCAGATAAAATTCATCACAACTTGAGTATTGGTTTTTGTTGGGTTTTCTAATACCATTTCAAAAATGAGAATATAGCATATCACATATGCGCAGTGGAATAAATAACTAGAACAACCCAAAGAGTTAAAAGGAACTTGCGATTTTATTGATTTAAGAAATAAAACAACATCCACATCACAATGTAGAAAATATACCTGAAGAGGATTTGAGTCGATACTCAAACCAAGGTGCTCCTCACTGAGTCTGGTAGAACCAATCTTGAGTTGCGAGAACCGAAATGGATCGGCCCCTCTATAGAGATCCACACAAGCGCTGTAGAACCTCGATGCCTTGTCGAACAAGGGATGAGTCGGAGAAGAAAAGCCCTCAGCAACCCCACAGATTGCTAGATACGAGACAGGGGAGGCAGCAACTATCAGAAGAACAGAGAATCCCTAGCGGAACGCTTCCGCCGCTACTCTCTCAAAAACACGAAAGGGTCAGGGCCGAAAACTGTTTTTCACGCGTGCCGAACCCTAAGATCGTGAACTATTATATAATTCCTGCGTTTGACGAACTCAAGAGGCCTGCGTTCGACAAACTCGAAGCAGCCTGCGTTCGACGAACTCGAAGCAGCCTGCGTTCGACGAACTCAAGAGGCCTGCGTTCGACGAACTCGAAGCAGCCTGCGTTCGACGAACTCGAAGCAGCCTGCGTTCGACGAACTCGAAGCAGCTTGCGTTCGACGAACTCAAAGCAGTCTGCGTTCGACGAACTCAAGAGGCATGCGTTCGACGAACTCGAAGCAGCCTGCGTTCGATGAACTTGAAGAGGCCTGCGTTCGACGAACTTGAAGCAGCCTGCGCTAGACGAACTCAAAGCAGTCTGCGTTCGACGAACTCAAGAGGCCTGCGTTCGATGAATGCACTACAGTTCAACTAAGTAGCGCATGATTGGCCTGATTTCACGAGAAATCTCAAGATTTAATTTCTCAAGAAATCCCTGGAAATTAATATCTCAAGAAATTCCAAGGAATTAATTTCTCGAGAAATCCCAATACAGGAATATAATTTCTTGAGAAATACCAAACCTTAAAAAATGACTTCTCGAAAAAAATCCAAGCCAACTCATATCTTCCTCCAAATTCTCCAAGCACTTTTATGTGCGACCCTATAGGCTCATATTGCATTGGAGTAAGACTAACTATTGATTGCTTTGAGATTACCTCAGAAACTCCAACAGTCTCCCACTTGATCATAAAGTGTCAACAAAAGTCTCACAAACAATGAGCGACATCTAGCAATACATCATTGCTACCCAAGCAATAAGAGTTCATAACTCAACAAGCCTGTCATGACCAATGTATCAGTGTTGTCATGTCCCTTTGTCCCTTACATCTGGATAGAACTAGAGGCATGGACCGTGTCACCCTCATAATTATTCAATCCTAGTTTCCTGATCTAGAATAGACTGACAGAAATGGTGAGCTCAATATCATATATTGACTCAACCAAGCATGGCCATGCATTTCTCAGTCTCATTCCATCAGGGGGCCCATGGATGTAACTCCTGTCATAAAGGTGGACAAATCCCATTTCTGCTCACACACAAACATCAAAATGATTCGTAACATACCCAACAACCACCCTTATCGTCAACCTTTCTCAAGAGAAGACTTTAGATGGCATCAAAGTACGCTCTTCCTCACCTGATGAATGTTGTGACATCAGGTCAAAGGACCACAAACACCATTGTCAATTGAGACCTACTTGTGACATGTTCATATAACAATCCACAAAGTAATCTCACGGTGGGTCTGTCCAGTACAACTTGTTCCTAACAAGTACCCATGTGATGACTTGATATCACAATATCATGACCTGTGAGAACCGGTCATCAGTCAACGCACATGCTAGTCTTATGGTCTCATCCTCGCCCTAATTTCTAGGATGATACCTTGACCAGGGACCATTTAAGAATGAAGCTTCATTTAAACATAGGCCCTCACATTCAAGTCACGTACTTGAATTCCTATGGAAGCAAACATTCTAAGGGCATTCATTATGTTGATTAGTCTATCATATAGAAACAGTTGATATAATAAAAGAACTTGCCATAAATGTAAAAAGAAAAACCATAGTACATATCACAATTCATCAAATGAATAAACAACCAACAAACATACAATCCACAAGGCTCCCACTAAAGATGATCATTCAGGTATCTAATACCCATTGATCTAACATGACCATCATGCTTCCTTTGCGCAAGAGGCTTTGTCAGTGGATCCACTATGTTTTCTTCATGAGTTGGTACTCTACAAATGCTCACATCTCCTCGATCGACAATCTCTCGAATAAGATGGAACCGCTGAAGTATGTGCTTGGAGCGCTGATGAGATCTAGGTTCCTTAGCTTGTGCAATAGCACCATTGTTATCACAGTAGAGAACTACGGGATCAACAATGCTAGGAACTACATCTAGCTCGCCGATGAATTTCCTAATCCATACAGCCTCCTTCGCCGTATTTGCTGCAGCGATATACTCAGCCTCAGTTGTAGAATCAGCAACTGTCTCTTGCTTGGAACTCTTCCAGCTTACAGCTCCTCCATTAAGGCAAAATACAAAACCTGATTGGGAGTTTGAGTCGTCCCTATCAGTCTGGAAGCTAGCATCTGTGTAACCCTTTACGATGAGCTCTTCCTCTCCACGATACACCAAGAATTCATCTTTAGTCCTTCTCAAGTACTTTAAGATATTCTTGACTATAATCCAGTGACTCTCACCAGGATCAGACTGATATCTGCTAGTCATGCTCAAAGCATAAGAGACATCGGGTCGAGTACATAACATTGCGTACATGATTGATCAAATTACCGAAGCATATGGAATCAACTTCATGCGGTCCTTATCTTCCAAAGATTTTGGACACTGGTCCTTAGAGAGACTGACACCATGTGACATGGGTAAGAATCCTTTCTTGGACCCAAGCATGTTGAACCGTTTCAACACCTTCTCAATGTATGTGCTTTGGGTCAAACCCAGCAACTTCTTCAATCTATCTCTATAGATCCTAATACCAAGTATGTAAGTTGCTTCACCCAAGTACTTCATAGAAAAACAGTCCCCTAGCCTGTTCTTAACATCTTGCAGGGTCGGAATGTCATTTCCAATTAATAGTATGTCATCCACATACAAAATCAGGAAAACGACAATGCTCCCACTAATCCTCTTGTAAACACAATGTTCATCCTCGTTCTTGATAAAACCAAACTCTTTGATTTTCTCATCAAAACGAAGATTCCAACTTCGAGAAGCTTGTTTCAATCCATAAATGGATCGATTGAACTTGCATATTTTAGTGGCTTCATTTGGAGATTCAAAACCCTCGGGTTGTGTCATGTACACTTCCTCAAGGAGGTTTCCATTAAGGAAAGCCGTTTTGACATCCATTTGCCAGATCTCGTAGTCATAATACGCAACAATAGCAAGTAGAATTCTGATGGACTTGACCATGGCTATAGGGGAAATGGTCTCATCATAGTCAACACCATGAATTTGCCTGAAAACTTTAGCCACCAGCCGGCCCTTGAATGTCTGTACATTCCCATCCATATCGGTCTTCTTCTTGAAGACCCACTTGCACCCTATGGGTCGTACCCCTTCAGGTGGTTCCACCAAGGTCCAAACTTGGTTTGCATACATGGAGTCCATTTCAGATTTCATGGCCTCAAGCCACTTCTCGGAGTCAGGTCCACACATAGCCTCTTGATAGGTTGCATGCTCATCATCATGATCCATAAGCAACACGTTACCTATTTGAGAAACGAGAAATCAATATCTCTCAGGCTCAAATCTTGGTCTATCAGATCTACACAGTACTTGTGTTTCTTGAGCAGGCTCTCTAGCTACAATAACTTGTAGTCCTTGCTCAGGTTCTAAAATCAGTTCAGCTATTATTTGTGGTTCTTGAACTTCTTCAAGTTCCACCTTTGCAGTCTTTCTGGATAAGAACTCTTTCTCCAAAAAGACGCCAGTCCTTGCGACAAACACTTTGCCCTTGGACGGCAGGTAGAAGTAATACCCTTTGGTTTCCCTAGGATATCCCACAAGATAACACTTATCCGACTTGGGTTCCAGCTTGTCAGGCATTTGACGTCGCACGTATGCCTGACAACCCCAAATATTAATAAAAGACATACTAGGACGCTTCCCAGTCCATATCTCATATGGTGTCTTTAGAACCATTTTCATTGGAGCACAATTTAATGTGAAAGCGGCAGTCTCTAAAGCAAATCCCCAAAAGGAAACGGGCAAATCTGCATGACTCATCATCGACCGTACCATGTCTAAAAAAGTATGATTCCTCCTCTCAGACACACCATTATGTTGTGGTGTTCCGTGCGGAGTGAGCTATGATACAATACCATACTCTCTCAGATGATCACGAAACTCATGACTTAGATATTCGCCACCTCTATCAGATCAGAGTGCTTTTATCCTTTTCCCAGTTGGTTCTCTATTTCATTTTTAAACTCTTTGAACTTTTCAAAGGTTTCAGATTTGTTCTTCATAAGAAACACGTATCCGTATCTACTGAAATCATCAGTAAATGTAACGAAGTAGTAGTACCCACCTCTAGCCTTAGAACTCATGGATCCGCATACATCACTATGTATTACACCCAAAAGATCATTAGCCTTCTCAGTATGACCAGTGAAAGGGACTTTAGTCATTTTGCCCAATAATCAAATGAGTCTAATAATCCATCCTTATGGAGCTTAGATATGCATTTCTCATTTATGTGGCTCAAACGACAATGCCAGAGATACATAGGATTCAAGTCATTTGTTTTTAGTCTTTTAGTATTTTCTATGTTATAGATCGGATGGTCTAAGTTCAAAACATATAGACCATTAAACAGTTGGGCTACTCCATAACAAACATCATTCATAAATATAGAACAACTATTGTTCTTAATAATGAAAGAAAATCCTGTCATGTCTAAACATGACACAGATATAATATTTCAAGTTATGGCTGGAACAAAATAACAGTTATCTAATTCTATTACAAGCCCAGTGGGCAAAGAAAGATGATAAACACCAACGACAACTGCAACAACTCTTGCTCCATTTCCAACACACATGTCTATCTCTCCTCTACCCAACATTCTTCTCCTTGTCAGTTCCTGCACATTCATACAAATGTGAGAACCACATCTGGTATCAAATTCCCAAGATGAAGGAGCAGAAAGGTTTATTTCTATAACAAATATATCTGAAGTGGAAGTCATACTTCCCTTCTTCTTCTGCAGATCTTCAATGTAGAGGGGACAGTTCCGCCTCCAATGCCCTGCCTTACCACAATGGTGGCACTTCCCTTCCTTGGCCAGACCTTTCCTTTTCAGTGCACAAGACTTGGGATCAAGAGGAGACTTAGATCCAATCTTCGTCTTCTTGGACCCTTGGCCTTGCCCTTGCTCTTATGCACCATCAGTATGGGGCTGGCAGGCTTGGCCTTCTTCATATTGATCTCGGCAGTTCTCAACATGCCTAGGAGCTCGGGCAGTGTCTTGTCAATTTCATTCATGTTGTAATTTAAGACAAACTGCTTATAACTGTCTTACAACAATTGCAGGATCAGATTAGTGGCCAACTCTTGGCCCAACGGGAACCCCAATCTTTCAAGGTTCTCTATATACCCAATCATCTTGAGTACGTGTGTTCTTACTGGGTCCCGAGCTCCCATCTTACACTGAAACAATGCCCTGGATATATCAAATCTCTCTTGGCAAGCTTGCCCTTGAAACATTTTCTTCAGGTGCTCCACCATCTCGTAACAGCTCATGTTCTCATGTTGCTTCTGAAGCTCAGAGTTCATGGTTGCGAGCATGAGACATTCTACATCCAAGGAGTCATCTCCATACTTCTTATAAGCATCTTTATCTGCACGAGGTGCAGTAGATGCTGACACCTTGGGGGGATCTTCTTCAAGGACATAGAGCTTACGCTCTTGCCTGAGAACAATTCTCAGGTTCCTGAACCAGTCTAGGAAATTCATCCCATTGAGCTTATCCTTCTCAAGGATGGCTCTCAGGGACAATGCGGAGTGTGAAGTATTTGCCATGAAAATTCTACAGAATAATGCAAAGTTTATTTAGTACTATATTTCAAAATACATTTTTATTGTTTTAATAAGGACTTTAATTAAATACTCTCACTATTTTATTCAAATTGATAACCCTTCATATCAATTCAGAGAGTTTATGTGAGCTACTCTCTTAGTGGACAAGATCCGTATTTAACCAACACAATGAGTCCGCTTTGGTGTTTCTCTCATAATGCGGTTATTTAGGTAGGCAACACTTGCCAATTGCATCATTATGCAATTCTTGTATGGTTGGTGAATAACTCTTTATTCGCATCCATCATATGGTGCATGCCAACCCAATGCCTCTAGGCACTCAACTTTTCAGGTCACCCAGTTAAGCTAGACTCGATGTCGATAGTGGGATATCACAATTATCCGCTCACACCCTTACCAAGACAGATTAATGCACCTTGCTTTGGCAAGCCCACACTTCATCAATCGAGGTAGGAAGAGTGTCATCCATCGGAAGGCATCCACATACTTAATATTGGATAAGGGATTTTATTTATAAAATTGATTAACAATTAATCAACGTGCACTTTAAAATACAACAATCACAACCAAATACATCCCAGAAGTGCACAAAACAAAATTATCAACGCTTGATAAAAAAGGCTAAATCTGAGCATTTAGAACACTTATAAATCTCCAGATTTACATGCATTTGACACAGGCAAAACAACTCCACTTATGCAGTAGACAAGCTCGTCTCTCAATGTCAGATTCAAAATCTAAACATTTGGTTTCACGAACCAATTAGAGGGACGGTTACTGCAAAGGAAACACAATTTCTGAAATAATGAAATCGCAACGCAATCACATGTATTCCTGGGAGTTTTTCCAATTTAGAACATTTCTTCGAAATTCAAACATCCAGGAAGAAATCCAGACATTTAGAACACTTCTAAATTTCTGATTTACATGCATTAGATTGCAAACCTAGCTCTGATACCACTATTGGGTTTTCTAATACCATTTCAAAAATGAGAATACAGCATATCACATATGCGCAGCGGAATAAATAATTAGAACAACCCAAAGAGTTAAAAGGAACTTGCGATTTTATTGATTCAAGAAATAAAATAACATCCACATCACAATGCATAAAATATACCTGAAGGGGATTTGAGTCGATACTCAAATCAAGGTGCTCCTCACTGAGTCTGGTAGAACCAATCTTGAGTTGCGAGAACCGAAATGGATCGACCCCTCTACAGAGATCCACACAAGCGCTGGAGAACCTCGATGCCTTGTCGAACAAGGGATGGGTCGGAGAAGAAAAGCCCTCAGCGTCCCCAGGGATTGCTAGATCCGAGACAGGGGAGGCGACAATTATCGGAAGAACAGAGAAGCCCTAGCGGAACGCTTCTGCCGCTACTCTCTCAAAAACATGAAAGGGTCGGGGCCGAAAACTATTTTTCACGCGTGCCAAACCCTAAGATCGTGAACTATTATATAATGCCTGCGTTCGACGAACTCAAGAGGCCTGCGTTCGACGAACTTGAAGCAGCCTGCGTTCGATGAACTTGAAGCAGCCTGCGTTCGACAAACTCAAGAGGCCTGCGTTCGACGAACTCGAAGTAGCCTGCGTTTGACGAACTCGAAGCAGCCTATGTTCGATGAACTCAAAGCATCCTTCGTTCGACGAACTCAAGAGGCATGCGTTCGACGAACTCGAAGCAGCCTGCGTTCGATGAACTTGAAGCAGTCTGCGTTCGACGAACTCAAAGCAGCCTGTGTTCGACGAACTCAATAGGCATACGTTCGACGAATGCGCTATAGTTCAACTAAGTAGCACAGGATTGTCCTGATTTCACGAGAAATCTCAAGATTTAATTTCTCGAGAAATCCCTGGAAACTAATATCTCAAGAAATCCCAAGGAATTAATTTCTCGAGAAATCCCAATACAGGAATATAATTTCTCGAGAAATACCAAACCTTAAAAAATGACTTCTCGAGAAAAATCCAAGCCAACTCAATTCTTCCTCCAATTTCTCGAAGCACTTTTTTGTGCGACCCTATAGGCTCATATTGCGTTGGCAGTAAGACTAACTGTTGATTGCTTTGAGATCACCTCAGAAACTCCAACAGTTTTAGCTAACGCCTTTGCCTCAATCCACCTGCTGAAATAATTAATCATCACAAGAATAAACTTGCGTTGGCCACTGGCTAAAGGAAAGAGCCCGATTAAATCCATTCCCCAGACTGCGAATGGCCAAGGTGTTGCTATTGACTCTAGCTGTTGAGCTGGTTGATGTTGAAGAGGGGCAAACTTCTGGCATTGGACACATTTTTTAGCAAATTTTTCTGCATCTTTCCTCATTTGAGGCCAAAAATAACCTTGCCTTAGAATTCTCTTTTCTAAGGTTCTAGCTCCAGAGTGACTGCTGCACTCTCCCAAATGCACTTCTCGAAGGATAGTAGGAACTTCCTCTTCCGAAACACATCTTGCCAGAGGTGATAAAAATGTTTTCCTGTAGAGAATTCCTACAACAAGATAATAATGAGCTGCTTTTATCTTAAATCATTTCTTATCTTTTACTGTTGGATGAAATTCTCCACGTAAGAGATAGAGAACAAAAGGATCCATCCAGGATGGTCGTTGGTCGATTAACATAATATCTCCTTCTTCAATAGCCGGATGAAAAAGTTCTGAAGTGGTTCCTCCTGAAAGAATACCGAATTTGGCCAACTCGTTAGCTTCCATATTCTCTTCCCTCGGAATGTGCTGAATAGTGAAGATTTTGAATTTTCCTATCTCCGTGTTCACCAGTGTTTGATATTGCCTTAAAATAGAGTCTCTAGTTTCATAAGTTCCATTTACTTGAGATGACATTACTAGAGAATCAGTTTTAACTTGGACATCCTCTATTCCTAGCTCTTTTGCAAATCTGAGGCCTGCGAGCAAAGCTTCATATTCCACCTGATTATTTGTTGTTGGAAAGTAGAATTTGTGGGATTGATCCAATCTAACCCTATTAGGATTAATTAACACAACTCCGGCTCGAGAAGAATTTCTTTCGGAAGCTCCATCTACGTAAATTGTCCAAGACAAAGATTTTCCACTCTCTCTTTCTGAATAAACTCCCTTGGCATCAATCATGAAGTCTGCTAATACTTGAGCTTTGATTTCCATTCTAGGAATATAGGAGATATCGAACTCTCCAAGTTCTATTGCCCACTTTGCCAACCTACCTAAATGTTCCAGCTTTTCTAACACATTCTTTAGTGGGAGATCAGTAACAACCTGAATGGAATAAGCTTGAGAATAAGGCCTCAACCTCCACGCTGAGATCACGAGCATCAAGGCTAACTTCTCTAGAATCGGGTACCGAACTTCCACATCCTTGAAAATGTTACTTACATAATAGACCTGGTATTGCTTCTTCTTTTCTTCCCTTACCAGTACAGAGCTGATAGCATCAGAACCGACTCCCAGATACAAGAAAAGATCTTCTCCCTCTCTCAGACTTTAGAGCAAAGGGGTGGACGTTAGCTGCTTTTTGAGCAGATTGAACGCATCGTCACACTCCTTCCTCCATTCAAACATAGCTCCTCCACGGAGAGTTTTGAAAAAAGGAGCACTCTTATCTCTAGACCGGGAGATGAAACGACTTAGGCCTGCCATCCTCCCACCCAGCTGCTGAACTTCTTTAGGTGTCATGAGAGGTGACATTTTTAGGATAGCCTTTACTTTGTCCAGATTGGGCTCTAAACCTTCCGGGGTGAGGAGATGGCCGAGAAATTTTCCTTTATTGGCTCCGAAAATGCATTTTAGTGGATTCAATCTCATATTAAAAGCTTGGAGTGTTGCAAAAGTTTCACTTAAGTCGATGAGGTGATCTGAAAAAACCTTTCTTTTTATAAGAAGCTCATCAACGTACACTTCTAGATTTCTCCCTTTTTGGGTTTTAAAGATGGTGTCCATCATTTTCCGATAAGTGGCACCAGCATTCTTTAGCCCAAAGGGCATTACGAGGTAGCAGAAGCAACCCCCATTCGTGATGAATGAGGTATGAGGGATATCAGGCAAGCTTTATTGATTTTGGTAAAGTCTACACACATACGCCATTTCCCACCAGACTTTTTTACCATTACAACATTTGATACCCACTCCGGGTATTGAATTTCTTTGACAAAGTTGGATTTAAGAAGCTTTTCCACCTCCTCCCGGATGGGTTGAGATAAGTTCATTGCAATTGCCCTTTTCTTTTGCTTTACCAGAGCAAAAGCTGGATCGATGTTGAGGTGGTAGCAAGCGAAATCCGGATCGACTCCTGGCATATCATCCGCTGACCAAGCGAATATATCCAGATTTTGAAGCAGGCAAGAGATGAGTTGACTCTTTTCATTTTCAGGTAATTCAGCGTTGATGGAAAGCCTTTTGCTTTCATCTTCGTCACTGATGGGAACAACTTGAGTCACTTGGGCAGGTTCCAAGCGAACTTCATCTTTTGCTTCTTCTTCCTCGACCTCTTCTTCAAGTTTGGCTGGATTTGGGACTGGAGTGGTTGAAGAGGCCTCAGCTACTTGAGGAGGAAAACATTCAGTCATATTAACTGACTTGACATAACACTCCCAGGATTTCCTTGGATCACTCCTGATCTGGTATTTTTTTTCCATTCAGAGCAAACTTTACCGCAAGGTGATAGGTGGAAACTACTGCTTGATACTCATTCAAGATGGGCCTCCTGAAGATTGCGTTGTAGCTGCTCGGAGCTTCAACGACTATAAACTTTACCAATTTCACGATGCCTGCCATTGTCACAGAGAGGGTGACAACTCCCTCCACCTCCTTCTTTTCCCCTGAGAAGCCATAGAGCGGCCCTTCAGTAGAGAAAAGAGTCATCCCAGTCTTCAGGGCTTCTAAGGATGGTTTGAAGAGGATGTTCACTGAACTCCCGGTATCGATCAATATATTTTCCACCATATAGTTCTTGATTACTGCCTTTATAACGACTGCGTAGTCAAAAGGATTGGCAGTAGGAGGAAGGTCTTCCTGCCCAAAAGTGACCGTTCCTCGGATGGGAGCAGAGGAGGTAGTAGCAACCTCGGATCTGAAGGCTCTGGCCATGTTAGGCTTCTTTGAAGACTCCAAGCCTGCTCCCTCATGGATGCAAAAAAGATTGCCCAAGGCTCCTTCATCGTTTGCATCCACGCATTCATTGGGATATCCGACATTGCCAAGATGGCCTATATCGTCAACTTCCTCGCATTCCCAATGAATCTCAACCACCTCCTTACTCTTGGAGGTGGAGGCTTTAGAAGGATCAACCTCTTGCAGCTGCTCTTGCAGCTTCCCTTCCTTCACAAGCCTTTCTATCAACATTCTGAGGGCTCTGCAATTTTCTGTCAGGTGACCCTTTTCCCTATGGTGCTCACAGAAAAGAGAAGGGTTCCTGTACTTGGGATCAGATTGCATAAGTGCGGGCCTTCTATAGAAAAGGCTGCTTCTGGAGGATCTGGACCACTTCACTCATTGGGATGTTGAGTTTGGTGAATGACTCTTTAGAATCATTAAAAGAATGCTGAGGGAGCGAAAGAGGAGGCTGAATGAAATGAATCTGCTCAATCGGTGTTTGCTGAGGAGCTGGAATGGCTGGAGTACGTAATAAGGGCAGTTGCAGTTGGAACTGCTGATGCCCTTGGTAAGGGCGATGATGACGGAAATTCCTTCCTCTTTGGGCTTGAGGTTGGAATTTTTGACGCGATGGCTTTGACGATGGAGGGGTTGGAGGAAAACCTGCAGAGTCTTTCTGGACGGCTTTACTCGTCAGGTTGGAAACATATATGGGGTTGTTGATCTCCCCTTCTATGTGGCGGTTGGCAACGCTAATCATCTCTTGATAAGAGCTGGGCTCCTTAGTTGTGACCTCAAACTTGAGAGGTCCCTCTTGCAAACTGTTGATCAAAGCCACCATGTAAAGAGAGGGATCTAAATCCCTTATTCCCAAAATCTCTCTCTGGAAACGATCAATGAAGTGCGTCGTAGTCTCGCCTTCATTCTGCTTAATCTTGAAGAGGGCCGCATGACCACACTTCCTTTTCTTAGAGGTTGCAAACCTCAGAAGAAGTTCATGCCTCAAGGTGGCAAAGATCGAGATGGTCTAGGATGGAAACTTATAGAACCATTCTCGATCTTGCCCATCAAATGAAGTGATCAGCAATTTACACTTCACCGCATCGAAAAGAGTCCTCAGGGCAACCACGAACTCGAAATCTTGGAGATGAGAGACGCGATCATTTTCTCCCGTAAACATAGGTAAATGAGGCTCTCTGAAGCCATTGGGAATTGGCTCCCAACGAACTCCATCAGTAAAGGGGGAAGGCTCCTCTGTTTTGACAGTGGCATAAGGAGCATGAAAGGCTGCAGTAAGGGATGTAGGATGAGCATAATCCTTCTGAAAGTTCAGGTCCCGAGCTGGAGGTCCCTGAGTTGCTGCTCTGAAGAAATCCTGGTGGGTGGTGAACTCTTTAGCTTGAGGTCGCACAGGTGCTGCTGGCAGGGAGGTCGCGCGGTCAAGGGGCTGACCGCCAGCCATCGGTCAGGGGTGGCAATCTAAGCTGGCTGAGGAAGAAGCCTCTGGGAGATCACGGTCAGAGTTTGACTCAGCATTTCAAATTGCCTGGCAGACTCTTGCTGAGCCTGGACGGTCTCCTGGCAAGCTAGGGCGGCCTCTCGGAGGGCCTGCTCGACGCGGAGCTGAAAGCGACGATCCAGGTCTCCTAAGGAGACCGGATTGCTTGAGGGGCGTCCGCTATGAGATCGGGGAGAATGATGCCTGTAGTCTGACATTTTGAAGGTCCGCTAATTTCACCTAAACACTCCGAATCTGAAGGTCGCGTGTTCGTTCTGTTGGTACAAAAAATGTACCTCCAAAACTCACACTAAAAAAGAGAAAGGGACTGCGGAATGCCGGTTACTTAGGACAAAAATGCCAGAGAGAAGATTAGCAAGAGGAAAAACTTCTGCAATTGATCTCACAGTAAGGCTATATAAGAGGTTCAGAACAGGCCACGAGGTGAGGTAGAAAAGTGATAGAATTCGAGATCGCTTACACAGGTTGTAAGCCGGAAGCTCGAATCCAAAAGTCCTTTTTCAGGTACCCCTACCCCTCTATTTATAGATGCGGAGGCTGCCCAAATGGGCAGATCCAAAAATTACGGGCTGCCCGGGGTAGAGGAGAGCCGGGTCAGGGAAAGGAGGTGCTAATAACAATCAGGAGAAAAAAGGATCAGACCGCGCGGTCTGGCGATCTGATGAGGGCCTGATCGTCTGTGCCTCGAGAGAGAATGCTGGAGGAGCTGGCGATCTGGGCGGTCTCACATATTTGAGACCGCTGGGAGGTTCCTCTTGACCTGAGAAGAGAGGTCGCGGAACTCCAGGCAAACAATTGTGACTCATCCAATGCTATCTCTATTGCTAAAAATCCCGTCTCACATAGCAGGACTAAGCATATAGAGATAAGATATCATTTTTTAGAGAGCATGTTGAGAGTGAAGATATATGCCTTGAATTTGTCCCATTGACAAACAAGTAGCTGATATCTTCACAAAACCATTGGATGAGGCAAAATTTAATATTTATAAAATTGAGCTTGGCATGTTGAATTTAGAATAGATCATATTCTGAATTTTTTGATGTATTGCTCATGATGTTATTCCCTATCTTTAATATAGCATGTAATTATGTATATCAAGCTATGATAGGAAAAGTAGCTATCTAAATAATTGGTAGCAAGTTTAGGTCTAGACACATGCCTAAAAGGTGTAAAGCTATTTAAATTTTGCATGCTTAGGATCAATTATAGTGAAATCAGCTGAAACAGGTTAGAAGGTATCAGCTGAACCGCTGAGATAACTGAGAAGATCTCAGCTAATCCGCTGAGACAGCTAGAACTGTCTTAGCGGTTGACAAACTTGTCCCAGCGGATAACAACTCCATCTCAGCGGTTCCGCTGAGACGGGCAGGCTAAATAAAAATATGCCATAATTGACTCATAATCTATGAAAAATCAACCAATTTGATTAAGCCTAATCAAAATATATACTTATTGAAAATTTACACCTAAATCAAACCCCTATAAATATCAAAATGTTGGTTATGTTAGCATAATCTCATTTAACCTAGTCGATGAGAGGAGTCCTTCTCCCTCCCGTCTCAGCGACCTAGCCATCAGAAGAAATGGCGCCAAAGATGGCAAAAGATCTACATGAAGGATATGAGATAGTTAGAAATGGATTTCAACATGCTCCTGCAGAAATAAGAGAAGTGATTCAACTTCTAACTGACCAAGGACTTGAATATGTACTGTCTGAACCTTCCTCAATTCTCAGAACTGAAGTTCTGGAATTGTTCTCAACTACAAAAATGTCTTCTTCAAATTCCTCCATCAAAGGAAAGATTGGAAGCTTGAAGATAAGAATATCTCCTAAGAAAATGGAGAAGGCTCTGCATTTGACCTCTTGCAGTGAAGAGCTAAGAAGAAATTTCTGAAAAAAAAACAAGGATCAAGCTCTGCAATGGTGTGAATACAGTGATGCCAAACTTGGCTCACTTAAGAGGAAGTTCTTTAATCAAAGGGGCAAAGTGCTATCTGATATTGTTGTCAAAGCTATCTTGTGCAAGCCAGGCTGTAATGACACCATCTCAAAACACATGTTTGAGTTGTTGTCAAGAGTTATCCTGAAGAAGAAGACCTCTTGGGCTGAGGTGTTATTTCTAAGGATAAAAGAATGTACGCAGGCACCCAACCTAGGCAGAATTCTCTCACTATACCTTCTAAACACCTACCCCGAGGAATTTAGTAAGTCCAAAAGATCAAACATACATTATCTCAAAAGGATGGACATCAAAATCTTGGACAAGTTCACAAGGGTCCTCCCAATGAGCTAGCCCTCAGAGGCAAAGGATAAGAAGAAAAAGGTGTCTAAAGGTCCCAAGAAATGAAGTTGTCTCAAGTTCTGATTCAGAATAGTCTGATAAGGACAAAGATGCTGCAGATGCAACAAATATGCCTGTTGATACTGTCAACCAAAATGACATGGAGAAAAATATCACCCATGGTAATTAATCCTTCATCCTCAAATTACTAAGCATGCCATATAATCTTGACCTGTCCATTAGTTAATCACTAATGATTCCTCAGTAATATGAACTTCAGTTCCTCAAGGAAAATTGGATGCCCTATCTGAGGGAGAGCAACAACAAGAGCCATCTGCAATGGATGTTGCTTATAATAATAAAAGTGGTGAAGCTGGCTCTGACAGGATTGATGAGGACAAAGTGCCCTCTCCTAAGGATATGCAAAGTAAGATTGACACCATCCTCTTAAACCTTGAAAGAAGAATTAAGCTTAATACTGATAATGAACCAGCTCTCTGGGATTTACCAGGTCACAGACAACCTGCTGCCCCATCTGAGCGGGAGAAGCCAAAAGACCCATCAGTAGAGATTAATGATTTAGTAGATTTATTGGACTCATCTAATCAAGAAAAGTCCAGTGCTTTCTCTGAGGGGGAGCAAGAAAGGGTTGGTGTAGAAGAAAAAGAAAACTCATCAGATAATAAAGATGATAATGCCCCAAGTGAAGTGGAGCATCAGAAGGACGCAAATGAAGACCAACCCAGTGCTAATAGTGAAGATGAGCATTTACCTGATCCAGCTAAGGGGGAGCCAATCCCTGCTCAGGCTATGGGGATGATTATTTTTGATGTCCCATCCACATCAACCATATCACATGACAATCTGATCAGTTCCATCAGTGCACTCATTGAAGACCAAATGATTTCCATGAAGAATTACATTGACAGATCACGCATGTCTCTGAAGAAAGAAATCATAGCTGAGGTCAAAGAGATCAAGGAAGACACTGCAATCCTAAATAGACAAATAACAAAGTGGTTTGATCTGGCAGAGAAGTCAGTGGTCTCTCAGAATACAATTCTAAGATCAATGGGCAAACACCTCCAACTGTCTGAGCAGGATATGACATATGTCAAGAACTATGTCAGCAAGACAGATGAGGTAATAGAAAAAGCCTCAAACCATATAGAAGACTTTGTTTGAAAAACTGCCACAATAGTGATAAGATAATCAGAAAGGATGAAAGATAAGATG
This sequence comes from Dactylorhiza incarnata, assembly GCA_033032865.1. NCBI lineage: Eukaryota > Viridiplantae > Streptophyta > Magnoliopsida > Asparagales > Orchidaceae > Dactylorhiza > Dactylorhiza incarnata. The sequence goes on from JAWHQI010000578.1 coordinate 199,730, forward strand.
AAGTCTGATCTAGAAAATTCTTTTCAGACCATCTTAGGATCTGTAGCAGTTGCCTCCTAGTCCCTAGAAGCTAAGATAGTTGAAGAAGCCAGAAAGGGGGAGGTGGCCAATGCTAAGACCAACTCTGAGTTATCTCTCCAAGTGCTGCAAGGAACCAGAATTGCTCTGAACCCGCCCATGCTGGACAATTACAGAAAGGAAGACTTTGACATTGAGGGGCAGGCCAAGATTGCTCAAAATACTCAATTAGCAAAGAAAGGAAAAAGAGAAGGAGTATTGCTGATGAGTCCCAATTATATACACTTTTATGGACTCATCCGGGCTAGTTTCCATTCTCTTGTGCGTCATTATCGAGCTATTATTGCATCTATTTCTCTTATGCTCATTCATACGCACTTATGTGCTTCGTGCTCCTTTTTGGCCTGTTTTGGTGTGCGTTTGCGCTCCACGTTATTGGGGGTAAGCACATGGTGCTCCCCAATCCTTTTTCTATGTTTGATTGGTGCTGGAGGTGTATTCCCAGCTGATTTGCTGTGCTTGCAGGTGTTTGGATCATCTCCTTTTGCCCAGAATTCATGAGTGTGTATATCGCACGGTCGTGCATTTTCTTAACGCACGGACGGCTACGGTCGTGCGCCTTCATCTGGGGAGAAAACCGGTGATCTGAATTTGACCGTGCATTTGTATGCACGGACGGATCGCCCGTGCGCAAAGGAAACGCACGATCGCCTGTTTCGCTGATATTCTAGCCAATCTGAATTTGTTCGTGCGTTTTTACGCACGTGCGGATTCACCCATGCGTGAGTAAAATGCACAGGTGCTGCTGCTTCTTTCTCAAGCCTGTTTTCCCGTTAAATAACGCACGGGCAACTCACAGTCGTGCGTTCGCCCGTGCGTGACTAAAAATCTGATTGTTTAATATTTAAAGCAGGAAATCTGCTACATTCCGAAGGACCCGCGGTAAAAGCTTCTAAAGCCCGCCATTTTCGCCCAATTCGCCGCTCCACCACCATTTTGACCTAGGAGGAGCTCCAGTGACCTTTGGCTTGCAAATCTACTGCCAAAGCTCCTTCATTAGCCTTCTCCATCATCCTCGAGCTCAAGAAAGTCATAGACGGAGAACTTCCGCAGCATTCCAGGTGTCGAACAAGAGCCACTTCAAGCTAGACCATGAAGAAGACGGGTAATAGTAGAGGAAGGTGACAGCTCCTCCGGACCCCGGACGCAACTGAAGACCGAGACGGACGAGGCCTGACAACCCTACGATTCCGGCCGAGAATCTTCAGCATAGTCTTCGAGCTTTGGTTGACTCTTTTCCCCTACACTTGTTTCAGAGTTTCTCTTTATATGTATTTGAGATTGTGGATGATGTTCATAAACCTAATGTTTTAGTTGTTATGATTTCATGTTTGTGAGATCCTTTATGGTTTATGAGATTTGAGGAGCGCCGCAGTCCACCATCCACTTCACCGCTTAGTAGCGCTCCGCACTAGCAATTGCTAGTTGCGTGTTTTGCGACGAGGTGCCTACGACCCTCACCCGCTAGCCTTCTCTTCCACCCGCTCACCGAAGCACGACATCGCGGCCTGCACTCCATCCCGACAAGCGAAGCGGAGCTTTGGGCCCGCATTTTCTTTCTCCGTTGATAGCATAGGAAAACCACATTCAAAACCCCCTTTTTATTAAGTGTTTTAGAATCTTTATAAGAGTTTCCCTAGTAGGCAAATCATACTACCCAACTTGCAGTTCTTTGAGAAAGATATTCGGGGAGTTTCTCCCTACTTTTATTACTTGACAACGAACGGTGCACTGCCGTCGTACCGCATTTCGCGCTTGCTAATTAGTAGTGCTGAAATTGCGCATCAAGTTTTTGGCGGCGTTGCCGGGGACTGCAAGCGTGTATGATTCGTTCTTCTCAGGAATTAGTCTTTTACTTTTGTTTGTGTTTTCTTTTCTTGCTAGCCTTTCTTGCTATTCTTTTTAATTTATTCTTCACCATGCTATTTTCTTTTTCTGTATCATGTGGGCACATTTGAATATCTGATGTCGTTGGTGTGGGGACACATCCCACGCTAGTGATAGGTGTCCCAAAGAGTATGGTGTTGTTCAGAAACCGTACGGAGCCCATAGATCTTTTGGCTACTCTACTGCGCCTCCGTTGTCGCACTCTTACGCGGCTGCCGCAACTTTGGTGCCGGCAAAGTCGATAAAGCAATGTTTATTTTACAAAAGTAGAGAGCATGCCTTGAAGGACTGTGCTGATTTTCTTCGCCAATTGGCGGATGACGATGAGCCAGATATCCGGATCGTCCCATCCTCGAATTCTGCGAACACAGCTCCTTCCTCTGGTTACGTGTCCCTTCCACCTTCACTTCTTGAAGTCTTTAGAATCGATGCGTGTATTAGTGTCCCTCATGACTCTGTTTCCGATGCAACCCCCCATACCTCTTCGGTTCATGTACCACTTTGCGTAGATTTGTGCCCTTGTGTGGAGAGTGAGCCCGAACTCTCAAGGAGCACGTCTTCTCCCACTACACACGAAACTACATCTATTTCCGATGTTATCATTGAGGTCAATTTGCAGGATGTTGCGGACCTGCGCAGTGTCGTGCCCACTCTCATGGAGGAGGACAGTCTCGATTGTGCTGATGCAACCGTTTCAGTCCAGTGCGAGGAAGTCCAAGTTATAGAGGAGGCCATTGCGTGCACTGTTGAGTCTAGTGAAATCTTCGATGATATCATCAGTTTGTCATTGTCGCACCCTATGGGGGATGAAGCCGGGATTTTCCCCTCAGATGAGATTTCTTTTAGTTTTTCTTCCAATTTATTTCCTGACCCCCTTTCTTTATGTACAAGGATGCATGATGCCCTTCCTCCGGTTGATCAGACCTTATGCATGGAGGAGCCGAAAGCCTGGAGGGATGAGGAAGGTACAGTGAAGGAACATCTTGTTTCCTCATCATCATTGGTGCTTCCCCTTGAGGATTGGTTACAAGGGGGCAAGCGGTTTTTCTTTGTAGACATAATTCTGGTGGAGAAGAAGAGAGCGAAAAAGGAGGAGATTTGGGGTTGGAGGCTGAGCATCCCACTTAATTTCCACCCCTACTACCAGGTCTCCGGACCTTTTTCTTCTATCTGCAGTTATTATTTTAAATCAACGCATAGTTGATTTCTCCTTATGGTTGTGTAATAATACTACGTAGACTTGGATGATCTCCTCTCTTTAATTTTGCGTGAACAATTCTATAATCTGCTAATACAGGTATTTGGTCCACCTTAAGGACAGTAAACAAAAGAGCTTTTTGGGAGACAACCCATGGGGGAACCATTCTGTTCCGGCCTTTCGTTCATATTTTTGTTTATTATGTGTTGTTTTGGGCTTTTTGCTAACATCACATGTTTAAGCTCTCGCTTAGGAGATGAGGAAGGAGCACTTTCAAGAAGGAATTACCGCACTTCTGGCATGCTCATTCATGAGCATAGGTCCACTCTACCCCTATTTTCCTTAATTCATGAATTCTCTATTTTATTTGGTTTTGATCAAGTCTGGGGGAGAGATAGGTTATGCACGTGCACGCACTTTGCATAGCATGTTAGAATGTGCTGAGTTAGGATTTTCAATTCTGTTGCACACATTTGCACCTAGTTCACACGTACTTGATCACACGCGCTTATTGGGTATTGCTGCGAGGTTCCCCGCTCGTAAGAATTGGATTGTTAGTGTAGGAGTGAGGGGTGGAGAAAAATGTCGACTCGAGTAGTGCTCTAGTCGAGTGCTCCCGTCACACCTAGAAATTCAATTAGAGTAGAATAAAATTCAATTTTATAATTTAATTATTTCTATTATAGTAGCTGCAATTTATTTTACTTTAGTGGTGAATCCGGTGAATCCAACGGTAGCATAGGGTCAAGTGTAGCTGGATTAGTAGTAGCTTATTACTAGGATCGGAAGGACGGATAACCTTTCTCGGTGGCTAGAACTTGCACCAGGCAACTCTTGAAATGATTGCGTTGAATAACTCATTATAAAGCGTGATGTAGGCCGTTTCTTGACCTGTTTGTGCTTTTGAAATCCTATCCAATGTAATCACCCTTGCAAGCCCACTTGAGCCTTCCTATCCTTCCTGTTTAGCTCCACTTAAATTTCACCAATGTCATACGGCCAAGCCTATTTTCGCACCAACAAATGAGTTGAAAGAAAGTTATATCTCCATCACGTGGTGTTATCTCTGGTGTATGGTGGCTGAGAAAAAAAGCTAAAGGACAAGCTTAAAAGTGCTTACAAAAGATATATATGTCGAGACGAGAAAATAAAAAAAATTGTACAAAAAGAACTTTCAAATGCATTCTCTCGACAAAACAATGTGTGGTCGGCTTAGCACACACCTAGTGTCCAGTTGAAGTCTGGGGGTGTTGTGTGTGGTTCGTAATTTCCCTGTTTTGGTGATTTTATGATCTCATGTGCTCAGGTTATGTTGAGTGTGATGCCCATTGTTCTTCTACTTATCTAACCTAAGCTCATCCTAAGCCAAATCTTAACCTATAAGTCCTATTGATTTTAGATATGTGTCGTCTCATACAGTGGAGAGAATGCGAACGTGCAAGCCTATGGACACCGACTTTGATGGATTTCTTAGGAGATTGTCCCGAGCTTTGATTCGAATAATACTTTCCGCATTAGTCACGCTATTTTCCCTTGCGCGCGACCGAAAGATTCACCGGGATTCACCATCCGAGTAAAGTAGATTTCAAATTACTGTTCTAGAAATAGTTAAATATAATCTTGAGTTAAATTTTTTTCTAATGCATTTCTACGCACGTGAGCATACGACTTCGCATGGGTCTCTACCGCTCAAACTCACTCTAACACCCAATTGTTTAGACGGAGAGCTTAGTAGTTTGCCCGAGACGTGCAAATGGTTAAGTCTGGGGGTGTGATGAGTCCCAATTATATACACTTGTATGGACTCATCCGGGCTAGTTTTCATTCTCTTGTGCGTCATAATCGAGCTATTATTGCATCTATTTCTCTTATGCTCATTCATGCGCACTTACGTGCTTCGTGCTCCTTTTTGGCTCATTTTGGTGTGTGTTTGCGCTCCACGTTATTGGGGGTAAGCACATGGTGCTCCCCAATCCTTTTTCTATGTTTGATTGGTGCTGGAGGTGTATTCCCAGCTAATTTGCTGTGCTTGCAAGTGTTTGGATCATCTCCTTTTGCCCAGAATTCATGAGCGTGTATATCACATGGTCGTGCATTTTCTTGACGCACGGACGGCTGCGGTCGTGCGCCTTCATCTGGGAGAAAACTGATGATCTGAATTTGATCGTGCGTTTGTACGCACGGGCGGATCGCCCGTGCGCGAAGGAAGCGCACGATCGCCTGTTTTGCCTATATTCTAGCCAATCTGAATTTGTTCGTGCATTTTTACGCACGGGCGGATTCACCCGTGCGTGAGTAAAACACACCGGTGTTGCTGCTTCTTCCTCAAGCTTGGTTTTGCGTTAAATAACGCACGGGCAACGCACGGTTGTGCGTTCGCCCGTGCGTGACTAAAAATTGACTGTTTAGTTTTAAAGCAGGAAATCCGCTACATTCCGAAGGACCCGCGAGAAAAGCTTCTAAAGCCCGCCATTTTCGCCCACTTCGCCGCTCCACCACCATTTTGACCTAGGAGGAGCTCCGGTGACCTTTGGCTTGCAAATCTACCGCCAAAGCTCCCTCCATGGCCTCCTCCATCATCCTCGAGCTCAAGAAAGCCATAGACGGAGAACTTTCGCAGCATTCCAGGTGTCGAACAAGAGCTACTTCAAGCTAGACCACGAAGAAGACGGGTAATAGTAGAGGAAGGTGACAGCTCCTCCAGACCCCGGACGCAACTAAAGACCGAGACGGATGAGGCCTGACAACCCTACGATTCCGGCCGAGAATCTTCAGCATAGTCTTCGAGCTTTGGTTGACTCTTTTCCCCTACTCTTGTTTCAGAGTTTCTCTTTATATGTATTTTAGATTGTGGATGATGTTCATAAACCTTATATTTTAGTTGTTGTGATTTCATGTTTGTGAGATCCTTTATGGTTTATGAGATTTGAGGAGCGTCGTAGTCCACCATCCACTCCACCGCTTAGTAGCGCTCCGCACTAGCAATTGCTAGTTGCGTGTTTCGCGACGAGGTGCCTCCGACCCTCATCCGCTAGCCTTCTCATCCACCCGCTCACCGAAGCACGGCATTGTGGCCTGCACTCCATCCCGACAAGCAAAGCAGAGCTTTAGGCCCACATTTTCTTTCTCCGTTGATAGCATAGGAAAACCACTTTCAAAACCCCCTTTTTTATTAAGTGTTTAGAATCTTTATAAGAGTTTCCCTAGTAGGCAAATCATACTACCCAACTTGTAGTCCTTTGAGAATGATATTCAGGGATTTTCTCCCTACTTTTATTACTTGACAACGACCGGTGCACTGCCGTCGTACCACATTTCACGCTTGCTAATTAGCAGTGCTGAAATTGCGCGTCAATTGCTAGCAGAAGAATTCATGGCTAAGCAAAAAGAAGATCAGGGCAAAGACCCAGATTATGAGTATTGGAGTGAGGACTCCAAGAGCATCATCTTGAATGCCTGGCTAAGCCATGGTCAAGTATGCAAGGATATTGATAGAATCTATCCAGCTGAAGAATAGATTAAACATTTGGAGAGAAACAAACACATGGACAAGATCTTCAAAGAAAATTTAGTGAGAAAGAGCAATCCAAAGAAAATGGCCTTTAAATACATTCCAAAGCCATATTTGTATTTCAAGAGGCAAGAAAACAAGAAAAAGCTAGCTGAGATTGCTGCTGCGGCAAAAGGGAAAGAGGTTGCTGATGAAAAAGCTGAAAGCTCCAAGAAAGAAAATCTTGTTGGAATGCGGTTCATCCGCATCCCAATGATTTGAGAATAACAAATCCTACTTGTATTTGATCTTGTGTGTCATTGTGTTTTTAGTATGCAGGCATGCATAGTGATGACACTAGTAGGTGGAATTATTTGTCTCGAACAACTCAAAGCTGAAGTATGGAAATTGGTCTAACGCCAGGCGTTAGAATATAACGCTAGGCGTTAACGTGCAGCTCACCTGGATGATTATGGCAAGGAGGAAGCCGCCGTGATTGCAAGGGGAAGTTTAGGAATGATCTGACCTAACGCCAGCGTTAGCCTTAACGCCAGCGTTAGGATTGCCTAAAATAAATAATTCCTAAAGTGCAGAATCTCCTTCCTGTTTTAAAGATCCGAGCCATCAAAACATTACTACACTTGGTCAACGCCCGATGTTAGCCTTAACGCCGACGTTAGCTCAAGTTCTATAAATTGGACGATTTCATCTTCTCCAACTAATGATTGATTAGAGCCCTATTCCAGCACTTCAGAAACTCTGAGAGGGCCGTATTTCCAGATCAACACATCTCCCACTCAATTTCAAAAGGAGGAATCGAAGGAGGCTTGGAACAATACGCTAACTCAATGCGAAGAATGCACGCTTGGACATTAACGATCTTCAACGATTCTTCAGCGACTCCTTCAGATTACCTCATAGGGAATTTTTATAATTTTCTTTTGTATTTGTCCTTTATATTTATATTTGTAATCGGTTAGTGAATTCGCCTCGTGTTGGCGACTAGGTTTGGGTAGGACTTAGGGAGGAATTCGCCTCGTGTTGTCAACTAAGTCTAGGGACTAGATCTAGGGGGTGCTCGAGGCCTGTCTGGGGATAGGAAGGATAGAGCGGCTTGAGTCCATTTTTGGGGAGAGATCGGCTAAAGCCAACCAGTTCGTGGGGATACGAGTTGGTATAGAAAACAAAAAGAGATTTTACTTTATCGCCTACGATTTCTAGCGTCATAAGAAATCAAGTTTTGTAATCTTATATCTCAAGTTAATAAAATCATGTCTCTCATTTATATTACATGATTTCTTCTTTAAATTAATCTCTTATCTTTTCCAATATTTCAAAATATAACATAAGTTAATAAAACCCTTATTCACCCCCTCTAAGGGCACCTCAAGATCCAACAAGTGGTATCAGAGCCAGGTTATTCCAAAACGGTTTCACCACCGGGAATAATGGCGTCTCTTGATCATGATCTTGCTTCTACTAGTGAGAAAAATTTTAACATAAATGAAAAATTATTATCACCACCTTTATTTATGGGCAAAAATTATAAAGGATGGAAAATATTAATGAAAATTTTTCTTAAAGCTTTAGATGAAAAAGTTTGGAATATTACTATTGAGAATCCACCTAGCGTACTAATTTGAAATGAAATTGTTTTAAATGCAAATTCTATGAATAGTTTATTTTGTGTGTTAGATCAAATTATTTTCAAACTTATTTATAATTTACCTACCGCATATGAAATTTGGAAGTTTCTTTAGATAACTTATGACTCTCCATCTACAGGTATGGAACAAATGCAAGAATTGGAGAACATATAAAGCATGCACGAGTATTCAAGAAAGCTCCTCACATGATGGATCCATGTAAGACACATCAAGCGGAAGGGATGATGGAAACTCCTGTTTTGATGTGGAAGATGAAGAAGACAAAGGAACTATATGTTCAAATATCGCATCGTCCACAAGCAATATAAGGAAATCAAATTCCATCTTGTGTACCTCTATTTCTGCATTTCAATTGCTACAAACTACTAAACGCAAGATTAAGAAATTAAAAAGGGCTAATGCAAGACTACGTTTAGAAAATAAAACTTTGAAAGCAGATATGAATATAGATTCCAAAAATGATGTATTTGAATCTCCATCATGCTCTTCATTTGAAAATTCCACACCTTGTATTGATTATAATGAACTAAAAGAAAAATACAAAGTACTTGAAAAGGAAGTGATTTTTGTAAAAGAATAAAATGAAAGATTATGTTTAGAAAATTCATCCTTGAAAAGTAATTATGCTAGTTATAAAAACTATAAAATTGAAATTAAAGAGATGGATGAAACATTTGAGGAATTAAGAAATGACTATCAAACTCACATTGAATCAATTGTCACCACTCTTAAAAATAGCACAATTGTTTATAATAAAGCTAGACATAATCTCAAAATTAAGAATAATGAATTAAAAACTAAAATCAACTTGCTTAAGGAAATCATAAAGAAAAATTCTCAAAACATACATTCACAATCTCAAGAAAAATTCAAAAGCAAGTTAAATATGAACTTTCTTAATTTGATAAAGCCAAACATAAGAAATGAAAAATATCAAAAGATTGTAAATGAAATTCCAAAACATTATCATCACTATCATTTACAATCTCAATCCTCTCCCAACATAAAATTAAACGCAAACAAATTTCTCTTAAATAATAAATTCAAAAGTCATTTTTATCCAAACATTCAAGTAAATGACTATGGAAATTTGAAAAATAAAAAGAACGTTCTTCCAAGATATGAAAGGATACCCATACGTAAGAATGACGCACTAATGTCAAATGAATGGGTCCACTCATCTTTGTCTTCCCAAAAGCATACACGATGTATTTGGGTACCCAAAGGAACCATCCCACTTGGTCCTCTTTGGATACCTAAATCTCAAATTCATTAGGTATCATCAAATGCATGAATTAGAATCCTTTCAAAATAGAATATACAAATTTCTACTTCATGATATGCTTTAATTATTTTTGTTTTTCATTTTAAGCAATCATGACATGGTCATCTAATATAATATTTGAAATTTGACTTTGTCCCCTAAAAGTTTACAAATTAAAATTAAATCAAAAGTAAAAGTCAAGTTTTCATTTATAAATGACCAATCTACTATCACTAAAATCATGCATATATCATTTTTTTGGGCATATCCTATAATATTAAGCTTAAATGATTGTGCAAAACTCAAGAATTAAGGTTGTTGTTGGAGCCTATGATCTAAAATTTTAACTTTCGCAACTTTTTTGCATTTTCTTCTCGTCATTTCACTTCATTAGACAGGCATTACCTTGCACAAACATAATTGAGCAAAATCAGAAGTGAAATCGAAGAAAATCTAGGCTATACGAGTAAAATATGCACTCTCTGTGAGCTAACGCAGGCGCTAAGACCTAACGCCAGCATTAGCTCGAATGTCCAATATTCTATGTTTTTAAAATTTTGAAAAATCACTAAAAATATGTTCGTCTATATATACTACCGATTTGTATCTGTATTGCATTGTATGGTTTTTTGAAAAATCAAATACAAAATTTGATGAATAGTAAAATAAATGTATTTTTAGTATAATTATTAGTATAATTTTAATTAATATTGTAAAATTTCTATGTAAATTAATGAATAAATTCCTCGTTTTATCATTTTTTGTTACTAACTTAGCTTTATTTTTTGTTTTTGCATATTTTGGCAATTTTTGTCAAGTCACGCCCCTGAGTTACGCCCGTGACAACATGTCATGCCCGTGACAACATGTCACGCCCGTGACAACATGTCACGCCCGTGACAACATGTCACGCCCGTGACCCAAGGGCGTGTAATTTTAAAACGCCAACTTCTCAATCTGCGTTTGACGAAAGCTCTCCAAGCTGCTTTCGACGAAAATCGAGCTGCGTTCGACAAAAGCTCTCCAAGATGCGTTCGACGAAAGCTCTCCAAGCTGCTTTCGACGAAAGCTCTCCAAGCTGCGTTCGACGAAAATTGAGCTGTGTTCGATGAAAGCTCTCTAAGCTGCGTTCGATGAAAGCTCTCCAAGCTACGTTCGACGAAAGTGCTCTGCCCTGCGTTCGACGAAAGCGCTCTGCCCTACGTTCGACAAAACCGAGCTGCGTTCGATGAACGATGCTCTGCGTTCGATGAACTATCCGCTTCCAGTGTTTGACGAATGGCGCTCTGCGTTCGATGAACCATCAGCATCCAGCGTTCGAGGAACGACGCTCTGCGTTCGACGAATCCCTCTCAGCGTCCAGCGTTCGACGAACGGCGCTCTGCATTCGACGAATCTCTCTCTGTCTCAGCGTTCAACAAACGACGCTCTGCGTTTTACGAATCCCTCTCAGCGTCCAGCGTTCGACGAACGGCGCTCTGCGTTTGATGAATCCCTCAGCGTCTAGCATTCGACGAACAACGCTCTGCGTTTGACGAATCCCTCTCAGCGTCCAGCGATCGACGAACGACGCTCTGCGTTCGACGAACTCTCTCTTCCAGGCGTTCGAAGAATCCAGCGCACACGCCAGCCGTCATGCCCCAGTTAAAGCATATATGTGCCGCCCACTGTCACGCCCGTGACACTTCAAGTCATGCCCATGTGCAGCCATGTTTGATGGCTAAACCTTCCAGAAGACGGCGGATGCGACCCCTAAAGCATACGCAAATGTCACGCCCTAAGTCACGGCCGTGACACACAAGACACGTCCGTGACCTAGGGCATGTAAAAATAAAATTTTGCCTATAAATAGAGGGGCTCGGCTGAAGTAAATTTCATCCAAATTTTGAGTGTTTGTAATGTTTTTCTGAGTTCTTTTGAGTGGATGTGAGTTTTTCTTTATGCAATTAAGTTTATGTTCGTTTGTAATTTTCACCTATTTAGTCTAGTTGTAATGCTTATTTTAGAAATAAAATGTTGTTTTTCTCGTTTGGATCACTTTCATTTTCAATTTATGCAAGTGTGCGTGTGTGTATGAGTATAATTTTATTGCTTTCATAACTTAGTTTATTGCTTTCATAACTTAGTTTATTGCTTTCATAACTTAGTTTATTGCTTTCATAAAAATAGTTTATCGCTTTCTTTTAACGCTTTATTTATCGCTTTCGTTTAAACGCTTTCTTTCGATTTAGTCTTTTTTTACAAGTAGAGTGCGTGCGTATATGAGATAGTGTTTTTCTTTTTTGTAACTTAGCTTTATTTCAGTCTTTATATAACTGCTATATACCACCCCCATCTTGAATAAGTGGCTAATTTACTTTAGCACTTGTTTAAGATGGTTGGGACGAATATTATTTCTGCACCTTTATAAGTATTTCATTTCTATACCACCCCCATCTTGGATAAGAGGCTAAGAACTTTTTAGCGCTTGTTTAAGACGGTTGGGACGGATACTATTACTGCTTTTATATAAATCTTTTTATTTCCTTTTTTATCCGCTTATATCCGCTTAAATTATTAAACATGTATTTTCTTAATTATGCCGTCTCCATTCCGATGAGTGGCTAATTTCCTTTAGCGCACGATGTCGAAGAGCATTGAGACACAAAAATAGTTTTTCTAAAAATAAAACATATCTTTCTAAAATAATTAACGAGCTTAAAGTTTACCCGAGAATAACGTTGAGTGGAGCCACATAATTGATGTGTGGTTTTCATTTTTGTCTCCGTACACTAGTTAGCCGAGAGGCTCATGCGTACAGACTGATCGCTCACGGGTAAACAGAAGTACGCTCTACCCTCGAGAGAGGATGAGGTAAGTCTCCCGAATTGGAAGTAAAAACCCAATAGCGGGGTTCACAACATAAAGCGAGTATTAAGAAGATTCGATTATAGAAAGTGAGATCGGTCGAATATTCATAATCTCAGGTGGGCGTACCCTCGAGAGTGGAGCGTTCATAATTATGGAACCTCCACGGCCAAGCCGTTTTAATGTTTTAAAAAGTCATCTCTTTTACTTCTAAAAAAGACTATTTTCGTCTCAAGGTAATTCGACATCGGGCGCTATTTTTATTATCGTTTAGAACTCTAGTTATACGCTTATTATCGTTTTCTTTTAAAAACCCACACTAAAAACCTATTCCGATAAAATAATAGTCCGTTCCTCAAAGTAGTATAATCAACACGATCCGCGGAAATATACAACCTCGATATTTTCTAAAACAAAATATCCTGTATTACTCACGATAAGGTATACTTGCCTTTATTATGTGGTTAATTTGGATTAAAATTTAAACAAACACTTTTCAAATCCGAAACTTGCAAAACTCTCCTTTGCTATTTTAAAAATCAATAGAATTCGGCGTTGTAGCCGAGACGTAATCGTCAATATTTCGAAAGATGGAAAAGACCGTTACTTCTATCTTTCGATAGGATAACGATTAGTTTCTCAAAGTAGGAATACTTCCGAAACTCTTTGAAAACACCCGCCTAACTCTAATCTCATCATATAAAGGTTGCGCAAACCAAATTAATTAAAAAGAAGAAACAATCTGAGTAAATCACCAAGTTTTTGGCGCCGTTGCCGGGGAATTAGTGTTGTTATTTGAAACAAGGAATTACTATTAATTTTATCATATATATTAAAAATATATAAAAAAGAAAAATATATATATATATCTACATAAAAATAAAAATAAAAAATAAAACAAAAAATAGAAAAAGCAAACAATTATATATCATTTTTATTATTAGTATATGACCCGAGGAAACTCCTTGGACGATTCGATTATTCCTTTTGACCCCGAAATCGAGCGCACTCTTCACGAGCGCCTCCGACTTCGTGATCAAAACTTACTCGAATTTCCCCAAGAGTCTGTCGGAGATACTTACAATAAACCTATGGCCGATCAAATTCCAGATGTGGCCCCGCCACAGACCATGACATATTATGTTAGGGCCAAATCTGGAAGATACCGGATCGAGCATTACACGCCCAACAGTGGATAATAATAATTTTGAAATAAAATCTAGTATCATTCAAATGGTACAACAGTCAGTCCAATTTGACGGTTTGCCAGATGAGGATCCAAAGTTACATCTTTCGAATTTTTTGGAAATCTGCGATACCTTTAAAATTAATGGTGTTACTGATGACGCTATTCATTTACGCTTATTTCCATTTTCATTGCGGACGAAGGCAAAAGCGTGGTTAACTTCTCTTCCCAGAGGATCCATAACTAGGTGGGCCCAATTGACGGAACACTTTTTAACTAAATATTTCCCGCTGTCAAAAACCGCTAAGTTACGTACGGATATCGCCTCTTTCATTCAATACGATTCTGAGTTTCTCTATGAGACTTGGGAGCGTTTTAAAAAGTTCCTGCGTAGATGTCCTCATCATGCGCTGCCGTCCTGGCTACAGGTCCAGACATTTTATAATGGCCTAAATTTCTCAACACGACAGATGATCGATGTGGCCGCCGGGGGAACGTTAAACAACAAAACCCCGGAGGCCGCCCAAGCTCTGTTCGAGGAAATGGACATGAACGCCTATCAATGGAATGCACCTAGATCACGCCCTACTAAACCAACTGGGATATATGAAGTGGATGCCACTGCTCACCTAGCCTCACAAGTGGAGCGGCTAAGTTAGCAAGTGGCGGAGATGACTGCTTCCTCCTCCACTCCCGCTTGGGCTCCTAATAATAATAATAATAATACTTTTGTCGAAGAAACCGTAGATTACCTAGGCAACCCTGTTAGGCCCCCTTCAACCCTAATAACAATCCGTATAGTAATAATTATAAACCGGGTTGGAGGAACCACCCAAATATTTCCTGGAGCAATCCTAATAATGTTCAGAGGCCCCCAAATGTGAACCTGCAAGGATTTCCGCAAGGATTTCCGAGCGGATTTCAGCCTCCACCTCCAAAATCTTCTCTGCTCGAAGATATTTTTGCTAAATACGTTGCGTCCACCGAGTCAAATATCCGGAATATTACCAGATTGATTAAAAACATAGAAAATCAGGTGGGCCAGCTGGCAAAGATGGTCTCCGAGCGGCCATATGGAGCTCTGCCAGGGAACACAGAGCCGAACCCCCGCGAAACTGCCAACTCCATAAATCTTCACAGTGGCAAGGAGGTAACCTCCCCAAAATGGGTCGAGCCTACGGTACATGTTTCGACACTGACCCCTACACCCTCTCCATCGATAGATAAATCACCGAGTCTTCCGATTGTGCCGAACATTTCTTTCTCACCTCTTCCTTATCCTTCACAATTAAATAATGAGCGGAAAGACGAGCAATATCAAAAATTCTTACAAAATTTTAAACAAATTATAATAAACGTTCCCTTCTGCGAGGCACTCTCCCAAATGCCGAAATACGCGAAATATCTTAAAGGGTTACTTTCTGACAAAAAGAAACTCGACGATGTTTCGCGCGTTTCCCTTAACGCGGACTGCTCGGCTGTTTTCCTTAACAAATTGCCGCCAAAATTAAACGACCCGGGACGGTTCTCCATCTCGTGCCTCTTCGGCAATATGTTAATAAAGTATGCTCTAGCGGACTTGGGAGCTAGCATCTGTTGGATCGATTGGCGCCCTTAGAGGGGGGGGGGGTGAATAAGGGAATAAAATTCTTCTTTATAATTTTATGAAAATTACTAAATTGTTTAAAGTAATATTAGAACGAAATAACAATTTAGCTAAAATAAGAATATCATAATAACCAAGTTTAGAAACAAGTACTAAATTGATTTATGATGAAAGAGATTGAACTAAACAATTTTGATAAAGTAATTGCAATTGAAAACTTTGTAACCAATATTTAGAGATTATGCCAAATGATAGAAATCAAGTAAACACAAATAAAGACATGATTGTATTTATATAAAAAGGTGTTTACATAAATTTGATTTCAATATCGCTAGAAATCAGAGGCATACAAAAGTAAATTTCTTTTCCTTTTCTATACCGACTTGTATCCCCACAAACTGGTTGGCTTTAGCATATCCTTCCCCGGATAAGGCCTCAAGCCGCTCTAGCCAATCCTTCCTGGGATATGGCCTCGAGCACCCCTAGATCTAATCACCTAGAACTAGTCGCCAACACAAGGCGAATTACTCCCTAAGTCCTACCCAGACCTAGTCGCCAACACAAGGCGAATTCTTTAAATGGTTACAAAAAGTATGGAATGAAAATAAAGATAACAATAATAAAACTCCCTATATGAGATATCTGAAGATGAGGATGAAGGATCGCTGTAGTATGAGCGAGATCGAAGCGATCATCCTTCAGATGTAGCGTGACATAGTCCTCCTCCAGAATTCTCCTCAAGCTTTTTGTGGGAGATCCATCTTCGGCAGCATAGCAGCAATAGAATTGTGGCCCTAGCAATCTCTCTATGATGGATCGACAAAATGATCGAAGTTGGCTCATTTTATAGAACTTGGAGATAGTGCCTGCGGTAGCTCCTAGCGCCTGCGGTAGCGTTCGTGTTGAGCGGTTGCGAAATCGTAGGTGGCGTGGCGCTGTGCACGAACTTGAGATAGCGCTAGGAGGTAGCGCTAGCACTGGCGGCAGCGTTCGTGTGGAGCGATTGCAAAACCGTCGGCTGCGTGATAGAACAAAATTTCGTCGAACGACCTCAAATTCATCGAACGGAGCAATTTCGTCGAACAGAAACACTTTTGTCGAACGGAGCTTCAAATTCGTCGAACGACCTTAAATTCGTCGAATGGAATTTTCGTCGAACGCAGGTAAATTCGTCGAACGGAATTTTCATCGACCGAAATTTTCGTCGAACGCAGGCAAATTCGTCGAACGGAACCTGAGCTAGCGCCTGGCGGTAGCTCTAACGCTGGCGGTAGTGCATTCTTCCAGATGTTTGAATTCAGCTGCTTTCTACCTGTGGAGTATTGCACCTATAGTTCTTGCACACTATAAACACACAAAATACAAGATCAAATACAATTTGGGATTTCTTATTCTCAAACAAAGGGATGTGACACACATGTCCAACAATCTCCCCCTTTTGATAATAACAAATCCTCTTAGCAAGAAATCAACAATAGTGTTTATAGTATATGATAAGCAAGATGATAGTGCAACTATAGTATATGATAAGCATGATAATGTGCATACTCCCCCTATCTTAATGCTCCCCCTACATAAATGCAATTTATGTTTTACTCCCCCTAAATGATAAATTACATGAATTATTCTCCCCTTAATCTTCTATATTTCTCCTATATAGATTTCTTCAATTAATCTCCCCCTTTTGGTATTATCAAAAGAAGGTAGGGTGAGGGTAGTAAGGAGGCATTCTTTAGGCTAGTTATAAATCATGATCGAGCTTTTGTAATATATGAAATGATAAAGAGTTTAAGCATAGTATATATAAGAGATTTCAAATAAAAAGATAAGAGTTGTAAGCAAGCGGAAGATTATAAGAAACATCTTTTTGTAAGCATGAAAAGCATAAGTAAAAATATGAGTTTTAGTTCAAAATTGAAAGATGTTTTAACCTTTTTGAAATCTCAAAGTTTTTCATAAAGATACCAAGCATGAAATGAACATATCAAAGAGAGATTATACTACAATGTTACTTAATTTTAAGTTTAAGATATACCAAAACATTGCAGAGATCATGCTAGGTTATCTAGTGCATTTCTTATATAAAGAGTAGTATAGATAAAGCATTAGAATCCAATACTCATGAGAAGAAGTGTTATGAAAGATAATGATGCACACATAAGTGTATTTTGAGCAAAGTTAACAATTGATTTAAATCACAAAATACAAGACATATGTAGAGTAAAGTGCACAATAAAACACAAGTATATTACTTTCACACACTTTAATGCACACTATTTTTATAAAAAGTGGTGTATTAATCAAGGGTTGCACAAGACACTTTACTATTCTTTCCAAGGTGCTTAACCTTACAATGCTTATGAAGACTTATCAGGAGATTCAAGTAGTGTTTGGTGGAGTTATATTTGTCTACATATATAATTTTTTTTGTTCACATTTGTGAGACAACATTCTCCGAATACACTTGTTTTGCAAACCCAATTTTTTAACTTAACCACTTTTCTAAATTTCATAAGTGCAATTCAAATGTAGTGTAGGCAATAAACTTATGTAAGTTTTAATTCATTGTACAAATACAATACACAAGCAAGCATTTTTAGATTTAAACACACATGTTGATTACCAAAATAAGTGAGTGAAATATATCATTATCAATCATAAAACATTTACTCATACTTAGAGGCATGCTAAGCTTGATTCTACACATATTTTTCAATACAATTGATGCACTTTAAATAGATATATCAAAGCATGATAAACAAAACAATGTTCATAGTAATTTCAAGGAATAAATTTTAACATTGTAAATAATTCTAAATAATAGAATTCATACAAGCTTGATATTGGCAATAAAGATCATACATTTTTTTTGTTTTATCATTTTTAAATCAATAAAAACAGAAAATCACAAAAACATATTTTTGTAATGTTTGAATTTTGAATTTTTATAGTAGATTTTTCATAATATGAATAAAACACAAATAACAAAAAACATATTTTTATATTTTTGAATTTTGAATTTTTGTAGTTGATTTTTTTATAATATGAATAAAGCGAAAAAAACAAATGTCAAAATACAAATCAAAGTAGTATATATAAACTAACATATTTTTATAGATTTTTAGAAATTTTAAAACACTAAAAAATCAGACACCCACGCTAGCGCCGGCGCTATCGCTAGCGCTGGAAACAGTATTTGATTTTTTGAGAATTTGAAAAATCTGATTTTTGATATTTATTAAGTGTCTTTAGAGTAGTCTTATGGAGAAATTTTGTAATTTTTGGAGATGTCTTGATTGCTCAAATTTGCATACAACTATAGCTTTTTCAAATACATGTGTTTTACAAAAACATTTAAGCTCAAAAAGATAAATTATGCAAACACAAGAGGACACATTTTTTATTAAACAACCCAAAATATGCATGATTTAAGTGATAAGTAAATAAAAAGATAATGCAAAGAGTAATATAAGTATGTCCTAAGATTAAAGACTACCCTGACTAAATGTCTACACCCTAGCCCCGTACTAAGTGACGGATGGGCATGAGGAGCTATACACATGCCGTAGGTTGGGGTGTTAGTCCCATGTACATACACTAGAGAACGCTCAACCTAGCACTCTTTCCCCCCACAGTGCCTCGTAAGGCCCCACTGGAACCCTCCCCGGTTAAGGGCAAGACATGTCTTAGAGGTTAGGTCTCTAATGTATCCAATCCTACGCCCCCGCTATTGTGAGATATGAAGTCATAGGTGAATAATCTTTGGACAACCTAAGCTTTTAAACTATGGGTTGATATATAAACTATGGGTTTTGTTTAATGTGATGAGTTATATAAAGCCGCATAGTTTTTATACTTTTATGAGATGACGATATGAGATAACTAGCACAATTACTAATATTCAATAAGTGATAAAGCTAGTATGATGAGTTTTGGGTTTAATGTTATGTCATAAGATTAATATTAATGTTGCATGTATTCCAAAATAGAGTTTCAAAGTATAGATCTAGAATAGAGTGATGATTAAGTTTGATTTATACTTTCATTACAAAGTTGATTCTAGAGTCTACAAATATGAGAGATACATGCAATCACTAGCAAAGCAAATCAATACATCAAATAATGTAAAGAAAACATTATTCATATTTTTATCATAAGATTCATAATTCCTAGGTGATAGACATCATTGATTTGAGATATTTCTTGATAGAACATGAATTATGAATTATGATTATAGAGAATTTTGCATAGAATATATGTTAGATCATCAAGATGTATGTAAATTCTAATTCTTCTAGACTTATGACAATATGATTTGATGATTTTCTTTTGAATAAGCATGTTTGATTTGTAAGTCTAGAAAAAATGAAATCATAAAAAAGACAAAGATCACATATATAAAGTTTTGAAATTTATAAGATTGCTTTCAATAATTGAATTTATTGATCTTTGGTTTTGTATGATAATATATGATTCATGATACAATATTCATATATATTCTAATGATTAATTCATAAACCATATGTTTGTTGGAATTTTAGTATTCTATTTATGATTTCAAATCACATAGTTATCATGAAATTTGAATAACATTGTAAGTGTTATACCTAGCATAAATATATAAGCATAGACCAAGAAGTGATGCTAGGATGATGAGTTTGAATGCAATGTTATTACATAGGATTAATAGAGATAATGTTGCATGTAATATGAGAAGTTTTCAAATTAATTTTCTTTAGACCTAGAATGAAATGATTAAACTTTTGATTTTAATGATACAAGATGATTCTAAGGTGTAAATTACATGCAAACATTGGTGACACACATCACACACATAATATCTAAATTACTATATGAAACAATTATACTAAGGATAGCATGTGATGAAAAATCCATAAACACAGAAATTTCCAAATCAAGCAATCTAAGATAGCTTTTAAAACGGAGTTGAAATTGGGAAAATTGACAGCACCAAACCAACTTAAATGGGCAAGCCTAGTTTGCCGTTGGATGGAGATTTCTGTGCTCTTTCCGAAAATATATTAAATGCGAAAATCGGATGAGCGGATCAAAAGATATGGTTGTTTGAAGTTTTGATCGTAAACTTGCATTTTTGAAAGATTAAACATGCGTTTAGAAGAATTTATGTTTTCAAATTTTTTTAGATAATATTTTTCATTATAAGGACTATCATACACAGCAAACAAAAATAGAAAAGAATAAAAAATGTTGCACATTTTAATTTTTAGCTTAAGCCCTTTAATAAACCATTTAAATCCATTTTTAAAAATAATTTCATTAGTCTTGAAAATAATTTCTAAATTCAAATTATAATGTTAATTCAAGACATAGATGGGTAAAGGATTTAAAAGGATATATATATAAGCAATTTTAAAAGATGAAAGGTAGGTCACTTTTAAGATCATATGACTTTATGTTCAATTTTAATTCAATTTGATTTGATAAACATTTGGCTTAAGATGAGTAAGTCATATCTTATGAAATATAAAATGACCATAAACATTTTGGATCAAAAAATGCAAAATAAACAAAAGAAAATAAAGAATAAAGCACATCATGAAGTAGAGTATTGATATTTCATTTTTAATTATTTCTACTTCATGCAAATGATAGGATACTAATGAATAAAAGATTTAGGTATCCAAAGGGAACCAAGTGGGATGGTTCCTTTGGGTACCCAAATACATCGTGGTGGCTTTTTAGGAGACAAGGATAAATGGGCCCTTTCAATTAAAGTTGATGTGTCATTTTCCTTTAAGGGTCTCCATTCAAACCTTGGTTGTTTATCTTTTAAATTCATATTATGATTATGTGACATCATTATATGATTATATTTGTTTGAAAAATAATTCATTTGTGATTTATGTTTATTCAAATTATTTTTCAAAATAGATTGATGTTGATAATGATAATGAGTTTTATTATATGGATTCTTTGAAAGTTTATAAGAGTGATTGTCTTTCTTTAGAAGTGATTGTTGAAAGAGTGGGTTACAATATGTTTTAAAAGATTGATTATTATTTTGATGATTTTCATTTCCACTCTTTCTTATAGACATACTATTATAATATGAAGGATAATATTTTGTACTTTGATTTTCATGTAAAGGAGCTTTTAAATTTGAGTCATGATTGAAAATATATTGAGACTTATAATAGTGACTCTTAAGAATTTTGTGAGGGTCATAATTCTTTTTGAAACTAAACTCCTATTGAGTTGATGTATGAAAATGGTCCCTTTTAGAAATGATTTTGTAAGTTAATTTATCCTTGTTATTCAAAATCTTATGATGAAAGTCAATACTTGACATTTGAAATTTTTCAACAAAAGATTTTAATTGTCTTAACTTACAAGTTAAAGTATCATTTTCAATTATCAATTTTCATTATGCTTTTTAGAAACTAAGAGCCCTTTTTCAATTTCCCTGAATTTTTCTTTTAATATATTGCAATTCAAACAAGGAGTGGGAATTTTAACTAAAGAGCAAGAGAGAGTATTTAACACATCAATATTTGATTCTACATTATCGTTTGCTTTTAAAGATTTATTTTCCAAACGTAATTTGGAATTAGCAATTTTTAACTTTAAAATTTTACGTTTAGCAATTTTAAGCATACGAGAAGTAGAAATAGAATTTGTTACAAAAGAGAAGTTTTTGATTTTCTTACATTGCTATGGGATGAGGCAAGATTTGAACCAAGGGTTCCTTTGACATCTTCTTCGCATTCCTCTTCCATAGTTGAATTTCCGTCTTCTCTTTTGCTTGATGTGTTGCCAACAAATGAGTCCAATATTATGACGTTGTATTCTTCTTCCTCAAAGCATGAGTCCTCATCGATTTCTTCTCTTGGATCCATAAGGAATTTCTCATCGATTTCTCTCTTAGATTTATCTTCCTCCAAGAATGAGTCCTTGTCGATTTCTTCTCTTGGATTCATAAGGAATTCCTCTTGTTCATCATCTGTGGAAGGAAAACTATAAGAATTCTCAAGAAATTTCCAAACTTCATAAGCAGTAGGAAATGTATAAATAAGTTTGAAAATATTTTGATCTAATGCACAATATAGACTATTCATTGATTTGGCATTTAAAAACATTTTATCTTTATTAAGAATACTTGGGGGCATTTTAATTGTAATATTCCATACTTCAATATCCAAAGATTTTAGAAATTTTTCCATAAGAAATTTCCACCCATTATAATTTTTGCCTTCAAATAAAGGTGGTGCCAAAGATTTTTTATTTATAAGAAAATTTCCCCCACTAGTAGAGGCGAGATTATGAGACACCATTATTCCTGGTTTTTAAACTGTTTGGAATAACCTCGCTCTGATACCACTTGTTGGATCGATTGGCGCCCTTAGAGGGGGGGGGGGGGGGGGGTGAATAAGGGAATAAAATTCTTCTTTATAATTTTATGAAAATTACTAAATTGTTTAAAGTAATATTAGAATGAATTAACAATTTAGCTAAAATAAGAATATCATAATAACCAAGTTTAGAAACAAGTACTAAATTGATTTATGATGAAAGAGATTGAACTAAACAATTTAGATAAAGTAATTACAATTGAAAGCTTTGTAACCAATATTTAGAGATTATGCCAAATGATAGAAATCAAGTAAACACAAATAGAGACATGATTGTATTTATATAAAAAGGTGTTTACATAAATTTGATTTCAATATCGCTAGAAATCGGAGGCGTACAAAAGTAAATTTCTTTTCCTTTTCTATACCGACTTGTATCCCCACAAACCGGTTGGCTTTAGCCTATCCTTCCCCGGATAAGTCCTCAAGCCGCTCTAGCCAATATTTCCTCGGATATGGCCTTGAGCACCCCCTAGATCTAATCACCTAGAACTAGTCCCCAACACAAGGCGAATTACTCCCTAAGTCCTACCCAGACCTAGTCGCCAACACAAGGCGAATTCTCTAAACGGTTACAAAAAGTATGGAATGAAAATAAAGATAACAATAATAAAACTCCCTATATGAGATCTTTGAAGATGAGGATTGAAAGTGGAGGTTTAGTTCTTATTTATCTTATTAAAAGATCTTTCTTAATTTTTACTTTCAAAGTAATGATATATATATAAGTGAGTTTGCTGATTTCTGTATGAGCAATAAAATCAAACAGTTAGAGTGCATATAAATAACATCACAAATAAAAACAGAAATAAACAAGCAAACAAGAAGCACAATCCAGATGACACAAGATGTATAGTAGTTCCCCTCAACTGGGTACATCTACTCTTCTACCCACTGGTAGGAATCCACTATGAGGTTGTTGATAAGGTGCCCTCACACCAGGTGAGCTGTTGATAAGGTGCTCTAACCAAACTGCAGGTTTTTGCTAAGGTGCCCTGTCACCGAGAGTTAACTTTTGAAGGGAGTTATAACCCTGTACAGGATGGGGTAAAGAAAGGAAAAAATAAAAGCAGAAATTATATTGTTCTTCTCTGTATAAGAAGACTCTTGATGATCCTGGTTTGAAGTTGTATGGATCTTGATGAAGATGTTTGAAGAGCTCCCCTGTCTTATGAGAGTTGATGACAGTTCTGGAGTCCTCTTCTCTTGATTGCACAAACACTTCTTTCTTCCTAGGCAGAGATGATCCTGAGCAAATAGTTGTGATTGGTGTCTCAGGATATGTGTGATCTGCAAGAAGATGTTAGCTTAAGAAAAATGATATACAAGAATAGATCTTCCTTTCTTTGTATCTGTGTGTGCCACTCTACGTGTGTTGTCCTGCTTTGTACTCTTCTGTAAGTTCCCTTTATAATTTGAGGACCCTTGCTCTTAATTTGAATTCTCTTCTCGGGAAGAAGAGAAGAGCTAAAGTCTCTATCATTGATTTGCCTCTTCGGGAAGATATCCTGCGGTTACTCTTCATTAAAGCTGATCTGCAACCGCTATAATATTTATTGATCTGCAACGGATAAGTTAAATATCATAAAGAAAGAGAGCATAATAAAATAATATTTGTCGAGCTTCTGGTTAGAATTTGTCGAGCGCTGAACGACATTTGTCGAGCGCCTTTCTGAAGGTTTTGTCGAGCTCTTCACATTTCGTGATTCGTCGAGCGCCTTTCTGGGGCTTTGTCGAGCTCTTCCACTTTTTGTCGAGCGGCGTTCAGAGAATAATTTGTTGACCGCTGAGACTGGCTGTCTGGTGAGTGGTTAATGAAAAGACAGATTCGTCTAACGTCGTTCGACAAATGTCGAGCTCCGTTCGACGAAAGCAGAGAATAAATATTTTTGTTTATTTAATTTTCTCTGATTCGATCGCATTATATTTAATTGAAGTTTAAGTTATCAGATAGATGAACTTAGAGATTAGATGTTGATCCTAACTCAAATCAAGCCTAAGGTTCCAACAATCTCCCCCTATTTGAGTTGGGATCCTAAATCAAATTAAAACTAGTGGCCTGGTGGTCTCCCCCTATTTGGTTTAGGATGCCGACAGTTTTAATTTTTATATTCTCCTTTTCTCTCTCACTTGGTTTCTCTGAATTTCTCATTTTCTCTTTCACTTGGGCTTTAATAATTTTTTCATCCTTTTAAAATTATTTGAGCAACTCTGCTTTCCTAGATTTTAATTTCTTAAGATCTGAATTAAAATTTTCAATTGCAGCAACCTTTGTAATTAGAGAGATTAAGTTTTATTTTGGGGCTTTGAGCTTCTCATTTTCTCTCTCACTTGGTTAATTTTATTATTCTAGAAGGATTTTAATATATGAGTTGCTACAGCTGTTAATGAATTTTAAGGAATGTTTTAGATTATAAGAACATTGTCAGACATCTTTGTTCTCATAGAGTCCCTTTTATCAGAATAAACTCACACTCAGTGCTATGATCATTACTGATCAATGCAACTACAGTAGAATGTTCAAACTGACTTGGAGAAGTCTGTAAGAATACAAAGTTGTCTTAATATTGTTTTTATAATGGAAACAATCCATGTAAATTTTAGATTTACTGTTTGAGTTGGGATGGAGTTTAATGGTGAGAAACTTATTAATAATTAATTAGAAAGTTTCTTAAAGTATATTAGCCTTTTTATTTCATTAAAATATAAGTTTGAAGTTTTTTGTTGATCATGATTAATTAATTTCTCTTTAGAAAGTTGTTCAAACTTTTTGGCCTGCATTTTGAGATTTCTCCCATTAGTTGTGCTTGCCATATAAAATTTGTTTTTAAGGGAAATAGTCTATTTTTCTGAAGATTTCAAATTTTCTTGAAGTTTATTATTCTCAGGAGTTAGAAAATTTATATTTGTTAACTCTTTTAAAGGTTTATTTTCATATTTTATTAATTTTGTAAATGTTAATTTATGATTAGTTTTATCTTGAGTAGAGGTAAAATTATAATTTGGAGTTACCTCAGTTACCTTAAGTTTTTTCGATTCGATTTCTGCATCTGGAATTTGAGATGAGCCTCCATATATGGCCATCATGCAGAAAGCTCTAGCTCTAAGTTCTTCTTCCTGTTCTTCTTCACTTAGATTTGTTGATGGTTCTGCATCAAAAATATAGTTAGTTGAAGAGACGGAAGGAGGTTCACGTTGTATTTCGGCAGTTTTCTTTGAAGAAGATATATCAGAGCCAACATAAACAGGCCCTTTCATTGCTCTCGAAGGAGACTTGAGACCCATGGACCTAGGTAATGCAGGTGTAACTGCCTTTGATGATATGAGGGGAGGTCCTGTCAAAATAAATTTGTAAGTTTCTTCATCTGTGGTATTTGTATATATCTTAATTCTATCTTGCCATAAAGTAGATCTATCTAGATTACAAATAAGTGGATTTGAAGAAAAAAGATCTTGTGTCATTTTTGAAAAACAAAACAAAAAAAATATAAGAACTAAGTGATCTTTGTGATTTCAGGTGTTAACCTGTGTGACAAATCAACCTGCTCTGATACCAATTGAAAGTGGAGGTTTAGTTCTTATTTATCTTATTCAAAGATCTTGCTTAATTTTTACTTTCAAAGTAATGATATATATATATATATATATATAAGTGAGTTTGCTGATTTCTGTATGAACAATAAAATCAAACAGTTAGAGTGCATATAAATAACAACACAAATAAAAACAGAAATAAACAAGCAAACAAGAAGCACAATCCAGATGACATAAGATGTATAGTAGTTCCCCTCAACTGGGTACATCTACTCTTCTACCCACTGGTAGGAATCCACTATGAGGTTGTTGATAAGGTGCCCTCACACCAGGTGAGCTGTTGATAAGGTGCTCTAACCAAACTGCAGGTTTTTGCTATGGTGCCCTGTCACCGGGAGTTAACTTTTGAAGGAAGTTATAACCCTGTACAGGATTGGGTAAAGGAAGTAAGAATAAAAGCAGAAATTATATTGTTCTTCTCTGTATAAGAAGACTCTTGTAGATCCTGGTTTGCAGTTGAATGGATCTTGATGAAGATGTTTGAAGAGCTCCCCCTGTCTTATGAGAGTTGATGACAGTTCTGGAGTCCTCTTCTCTTGATTGCACAAACACTTCTTTCTTCCTAGGCAGAGATGATCCTGAGCAAATGGTTGTGAAAGTGCACATTTAACCTCAATAGAATTCTCTAGAGGGGGGGGGGGGGGGTGAATAGAGATTAAAAATATTTTGTGCAAAGTTAATATATATATATATATATGTATGATCACAGATTAGAGCTTCCCACACACCAACAAGAATTAAACAAATAAAGTAAATGGAAGAAAAGAAATCACAGCACAACACAAGAAAATATAGTGGTTCCCCAAACTTTGGGTAGTCCACTCTTCTACCCCCTTGGTAGGAATTCACTATCTTGCACTGAGTCTTTTGATAAGGAGACTTTTAGAACCACCCTGAGTCTTTTGACAAGGAGACTCTTAGAACCACCCTGAGTCTTTTGACAAGGAGACTCTTAGAACCAGTACACTGAATTTTTTGAAGAGAGATTCTAAAAACTCTTTTACAATATTTAAGTAAGAATAAGAAAGAAGAAAGAAATAAGAACAAGAATGAATCTTCTTCCTAGCAAGAAGATTGGAAGCACAAGAAGTGAATTAAATCTTTCTTCTATAGAGAGAAGAAGATTTGTAGCTTTTCTCTCTTATGTGAGAGCTATTAGAATTTGCAGCAGAGTGGCTTCAGAAGAAGAAGGAGAAGATGAAGGCTTTGTCTCTGCAGCACACTATCACTTTTCTCAGCTTATCTCTCTATTCTTTTGGGAGCTTTTCCTCTATTTCAAATGTGTGGTAGATCACTTGTTCTAATTTTTCTGCCGACCTCCTCTTTATTTATAGCTCTGTTAATTCAAAATAATACTATAGGAGGATAATCAATTATCAGTCAGAGAAATAGAAAGATGAAAATGTTTCCATAATATTTATTTCTGTAGAAGGAAAGAACTAATTCTGATTTCAAATAATGTCCAAATAAGTTTAATCAAATTAGCCAAGAATCAGATATAAGGAAAGAATGATTCAGAACGGCTATAAAATATTGACATTTATTCCATACAAATCAGATCTACTGAAAGAAGGAAAGAGATCTGGCGCATATTTAAATCTGTCATATAAATCGACGTGCGTCGATTACCATTCGACGTAAATGTCGAGTTCTTCTTGGCTGGACGTCGAGAGGAGAATAAGGAAGGTGCGTCGACTAAGGTGCGTCGACTTCTCCATATGCGTCGACTAGAAATCAGAGTAGTGTCGACAACACATACGTCGAAATCTTCCTAAAGTTACTTCGACTCAATCTGAAGGAAACATCGACTTCATTTCGACGTTGCGTCGAATAGTATTCGACGCATATTTACTTAACCTTGTTTTTCTTTCTTAGAATTCATATTCAACTTATTTCTAGGGGTTAAGAGAAATCATTTCTCCAACAATCTCCCCCTATTTGTCTTAACCCTACTTAGAGAGAAATCATAAAATCAACCCAGCACAGCATTTGTATAGAAAAGAAATATGTCACTCAGTTAAAAGTGAAATTTAGAAGAAAAGATCATATAAACAAATTTTCAGAATCATATAAACAGATTTTCATGTTCATACCAAGTAGTATTCAACTATAGGGTAAGATATATCAGCATTGTTTTCAAATATTACTCAGGAGCGGTAGGAGGGGTTTTTCTCTTTCTCTTGAATACTACTGTTTTAGGAGAGGAGGGTTTCTCTTTCTCATTTGTAGGAAGTTCACCTAGCTCCCCCTGAGCAGATTGCTCCCCCTGGGATGGAACTTCCTTTAATATTTCTACTTCTTCTATTTCTCTATTATCTCCAGCTCCAGTTGCATCTAGCTGTCCTTTTTCATTTCCAGCTTTATTCATATCAGTATCCAGCTCCCCCTGATTTGTAGTTTCTTTATCTTTATTCCCATCTGCCATATCTTCCTTTTCAGTTTCTGCTCTGCTTGCCTCCCCTTGTAATAGTACTATTTGACTTGCAACCTCTCTTGCTATATGAAGTACCTCTATAGTTTGTTCATCATTGTGTAGCTCAGGTACTATCTCATTCCCAAGGATTTTGTCAGATTTTGAAGAGGAAGGGGACTTGTGAGAGAGAGATTTAGGATTGGAGGGCTGCTCTTCATCTAGATTCTCCCCCTTCTTGACCTTCTTGGCCAGGGAGGTTAAGAAAGACCTTGTCACTCTACAGGAAGAGAGAGAGGTCTTTAGGCCTTGCACAGAGGCACTGACCCCATCTATTTGGGTGTGCATGTTAAGGATGGAGGAATGAATTTGGGAGCAATGCTCATCCAACATCACTTGGAATTTTTCAGCTGCTGATTTGATGCACTGAGTGATGAGAGCCTCAGTGAATGAAGATGTTTCATGGTGTGAAAGTTGAGGAGGTGATGGAGGAGGAAGAGGTGACAGAGGAGGAGAGAAGTGAGTTGATTCATGAGGTATGGGTGATAATGGAGGTAGAGAAGATGGGAAAATAGGAGGAGAAACTGCTGTTTGAGCAGGTGTTTGAGAAGATGTAGGTAGAGTAGGAGTTGTGAGGGTAGTAGAGAGTATTTGAGTGGATGATGGTGGTAGAGAAGGGTTGTCTCTTTGAGGAGGAGGAGGATAAAGAGGAGAAGGAGTTCTTTCAGGGATGGAACTAGGCTTAGGGATTTGCCTGGTCCACTTAGAAAAGAGAGCAATTGACATCCTCTTCCCTGGAGGAATGGGGATTCCTTTTGACCTACATAGGTCAGGGAAGGAGTGGAAGAGTACTTGGCTCATGATTCTCATGTAGGCATTTTCCTTGTGAGAGTATTTGGAAGCTATCATTTTGAGAAGACAGCTGGCCCAGTCCACCTTCTTCTTCAGCACAAGGGCCCCCATGATGTTCAGTTGCAGCTTGGGCACTGCATCATGGGCTGATATCTTGCATAGTAGTATCTTCCCTACTATATCTGCCAGCAATCTGTATTCATCAAAAAAGTCTATCTTTTTCAGATGGATTGGCCTATCTTTTGAGAAATTCATGGTGGTGAGCAAGTGTTTGATTTCATCAGGTGTGAGTTCAATGGATTCATCACCTAATAGGGAAATAATTAAGACTTGTTTAGTCATTCTTTTTAGAGGCTCTTTTTCTTTCCTTATTTCATTTAAACAAAGATGATATTAGGATATACCTGATGGTAGATCAAAGGTGGCCCTAATATGTTCTGCTGAGATTGAGACTGGTGTCTCATATAGTGTTCCCTGGATTTCTCCTTGTTCAGATATCTGAACATGAGTTATTAGCTCTGTGAGCTCTGATTCCAGGAGCTTGCACCTAGTGGATATGAGCTTGTCCAGTCCTGCTTCAGTAAAGAGAGCAATGATGTTCTTGTAGTTTTCTGCGGCTGCTTAGAAGGACTCAAGGTCAATGTCGAAGCCTGAATTGGTCTTTGGAGCCATTTTAGGTTAATGAAAGAGAGAGGAAGAAGTCGGCTGGTCTGAGGAGCAAGAAGGATGAAAGATGCAGAGAAGTGAAGGCTTCTAACTGAAGAGACTATTTAAGTCAGGTGAAGCGTCGAAACTAGGCTCAAGTCGAGGCTTATTCGGTACTTCCATGGATGTGACCGAAAATATTTTGTGCAAGACCAATGCTCTGGATGCTGAATGAAGGAAGCATGGTTATGTGCACATAAATCAAAAGGGATTCTTGAGTCTGCCCTCTCTGATATCTTTGGCTTTGATTTGAGGGCATGATTCTGTAGCAAACGTGACGGTATAGGGGGGCACTATTTCAGTGGTAGTCTGTGAGCAGCCACTTTGTGCATCTATTGTCAAAGGTTCGGTCTTTCTCCTCTGAGAGAAGCCACTTTGGGCATAGGGCCAAAGGTTAGGTCTGTTTCCAATCTTCCCCCGCCCATACCCCCAATGATTGGGGACTATATGGGTTCTGTTGTTGTTGTTGTATTGCCGCTCGTTTTCATGAAGTCGACGTTACGTCGAGAGGAATTCGACGTGAGCGTCGATATAGTCTGATTTGGGATGATAGGGTTTCCTATCGACTTATGCGTCGAGTGGAGTCGACGCATGTGTCGATTTTACTTATTAAGTTGAGTTATCGACGGTGCGTTGATTAGAGATCGACGTGACTTTTAATTTTCCTGAAGAATTCTAGGTGTTTATCTCTACCTAGTTCTAAGTCAGCCTTGGACTAATTTTTACAGATAGTTTGATTGGTTGTACCAGCATTGTTTGGCAAGGTGGCCAGTTTTGTTACATATATGGCACTTGATTATCTTATTATTATGATAATTTGGGTTTAGAGAAGAATAAAAGGGTTGATAGAAAGTTTTATTTTGGTTAGGATAGAAATTTTGGTTAAAATGGGAATTTTGGTTACCATGTTTAGTGTAGAAATCATGATAGAGGTGTTGATTAGGATAGAAAACATGATTGGGATGAATGGGTCCTGAATGTGGGTTAGGATGAAATGCTTTTGGAGGAAAGGTATTTGAGTTGCTCTGAACTTTTGTGCGTCGATATATATTCGACGCATGTTGATAGTTGCGTCGATTTATATTCGGCGCATTCCTTAGATTGCGTTGATCTGGTATCGACGCATGGAGGAAGTTGCGTCGATTGGATCTCGACGTATCTTTATTCGAGCGTCGAGTAGAGGTCGAGGCATCTAAGAGGATACGTCGAGTAGAAGTCGACGTATTATCATTCATGCGTCGATATGAAGTCGACGCGACTGTGTCTTCATAAATTTTCATTTTATCTTTTTCTGTTTTTACTCCTTTGTATGTTGTTTCTTTTGGTTTAGTGGTCTCTTCAGATGAAGTTTGTGAGTCATCAGCTGAATAATATGATGTTTCATCAAATTCCTTTATTTCCTTGAAGAAGTGTTCTTTCTTATGTTGTGATTCTTTTTCTTGGTTTGCTGATTTGATGGGTTTAATGAATTTTACAGGGCTCAACCATGCAGGCTTGTTGGATGGAATTAGGCTGATTGATGGATCATCCCCTAGCCCAAGATTTTTGTGTCTTATTGTTTATTTTTCAGTGATTTATTTAAGAGTTTGGCTTCTCATTTTTATTGATTCTTCAAAGGCCTTTGCCTGAGAAACCTTATCCTTAAGGAACTGATTTTCTATTCTAGCCCTTTCTATTTCCTTCTCTCTTATGTTAGCCCTTAATACATGATCTATTGAGCTTATATCCTTTTTATTTCTTTGGTTCTTGACCATATGAATTTGTTCTTTTAGGTCATTGATTTCTTGTTTAGCTTTTAATTGATCTAGACACATTCCCATAAAATCATTTCTGAATTTATCACTTTGAAAATCTATTTCATCAAAGATGCTTACCTCATCCTTATCCTCAGATTCCTCTATGAGAATAAGGCTATTTTCTTTTTCATCTTCAGAAGATATGCTTTCTTCTGATCCTGTCTCACTCCAAGATTTAGCACCATCATCATTCTTGGGGCCTTCAAAGGCCATCAAGCATAGGTCTTCTTGCCTAGATTCTTCATTGTCACTCTCAGAGGATGAACTGTCCTCAGAGTCTGTTTCACTCCAGGCTTCTCCAATAAAGCCTCTTTCTTTCTTCTTCCCCTTTTTCTTGAGATCCTTTCTGTTCAGATCTTTCTTTGTTTCAGCATTCTCTGGACATTCTGGGGCAATATGTCCAGGTTTCCTGCAAGAATAGCAAATAATTTCTTTAGTGGGAGTTTTGTCATACCTTGGTTTTGACTCCCTACTTTTTGATCCATCTGTCTTGACCCATTTCTTAAATCTTCTGTCTAGGAAACTGAATAGTTCTTCTTCAGTGACAGGAGTCCTTTCTTCTGTTGCCTTTAAAGCTATGTTCCTGTCTTTTGAGGAGATTGGAGTGTTTTCTCTTCTTTTCTTCTCTTCTCTAGTTTTTAGTAGTTGCTCATAGGATTTGAGTTTTCCTAAGAGAGCATCTGTAGAGATTTCCTTTTGTCCTCTTGTGTCTCTTATTGCCCATATTCTTGAGTCCCTTGAACTGGGGAGACTCATTAGCAATTTGTCATTAATCTCAGTGAGGGAGATCTCTCTATCCAAGTTTTTCAATTGGTTGGTGATTAGACTGAATCTATCATACATCTCAGAGATACTCTCTTCATTCTTCTTTTGGAAGTTCTTATATTGGGAGATCAATAGGGCCTTCTTATCTTTCTTTTCATCAGCACTTCCTTCCACCATCTTTGTAAGAGCATCCCAAATTTCTTTGGATGATTCACAGTCAACAACCCTTTGAAAGATGTCATCTGAGAGAGTTGAGACAAGTATGTTCATGGCCTTTAGATCATATGTTCTAGCCTTCTTCTCATCTTCTGTCCACTCAGATCTTGGAACAAGTGTTTGTGTGACATTGCCACTTGCATCCTTTCTATAGGGCTTTGGGGGACCTGTCACAGTAATATTAAACAAGTCAGCATCAATGGAGTTCATATAAATTCTGATTCTTGTTTTCCAAACTGCAAACTTTTCAAGATTGCACATTGGTGGTCTGGTGGAAGCATAATCTTTGATTTGTGCCATGTGAAAATTGATTGTTAGAAAAGTATATATATATAAATAAGAGGTAGGATCTTTTTGATCAAGGAGTTAACCCTTTTTAGATCAACCTAGCTCTGATACCAATTGAAAGTGCACAGTTAACCTCAATAGAATTCTCTAGAGGGGGGGGGGGGTGAATAGAGATTAAAAATATTTTGTGCAAAGTTAATATATATATATGTGTATGATCACAGATTAGAGCTTCCCACACACCAACAAGAATTAAACAAATAAAGTAAATGCAAGAAAAGAAATCACAGCACAACACAAGAAAATATAGTGGTTCCCCAAACTTTGGGTAGTCCACTCTTCTACCCCCTTGGTAGGAATTCACTATCTTGCACTGAGTCTTTTGATAAGGAGACTCTTAGAACCACCCTGAGTCTTTTGACAAGGAGACTCTTAGAACCACCCTGAGTCGTTTGACAAGGAGACTCTTAGAACCAGTACACCGAATTTTTTGAAGAGAGATTCTAAAAACTCTTTTACAATATTTAAGTAAGAATAAGAAAGAAGAAAGAAATAAGAACAAGAATGAATCTTCTTCCTAGCAAGAAGATTGGAAGTACAAGAAGTGAATTAAATCTTTCTTCTATAGAGAGAAGAAGATTTGTAGCTTTTCTCTCTTTATGAGAGCTATCAGAACTTGCTCAGAATGACTTCAGAAGCAGGAGAAGAAGAAGTGCTTGAATATTGCTGCAGAACAATTTCTCAATTTTCTCTCTATACTTGGGAGCTCTTCCTCTTTTTCAAATGTAAAATGGTGAATCACTTGTTCTTGTTTTTCTGCCGACCTCCTCTTTATTTATAGCTCTGTTAATTCAAAATAATACTATAGGAGGATAATCAATTATCAGTCAGAGAAATAGAAAGATGAAAATGTTTCCATAATATTTATTTCTGTAGAAGGAAAGAACTAATTCTGATTTCAAATAATGTCCAAATAAGTTTAATCAAATTAGCCAAGAATCAGATAGAAGGAAAAAATGATTCAGAACGGCTATAAAATATTGACATTTATTCCACACAAATCAGATCTACTGAAAGAAGGAAAGAGATCTGGCGCATATTTAAATCTGTCATATAAATCGACGTGCGTCGATTACCACTCGATGTAAACGTCGAGTTCTTCTTGGCTGAACGTTGAAAGGAGAATAAGGAAGGTGCGTTGACTAAGGTGCGTCGACTTCTCCATATGCGTTGACTAGAAATCAGAGTAACATCGACAACACATACGTCGAAATCTTCCTAGAGTTACTTCGACTCAATCTGAAGGAAACGTCGACAACATTTCGACGTTGCGTCGAATATTATTCGACGCATATTTACTTAACCATGTTTTTCTTTCTTAGAATTCATATTCAACTTATTTCTAGGGGTTAAGAGAAATCATTTCCCCAACAGGCTGTTATTGGTGTCTCAGGATATATGTGATATGCAAGAAGATGTTAGCTTAAGAAAAATGATATACAAGAATAGATCTTCCTTTCTTTGTATCTGTGTGTGCCACTCTACGTGTGTTGTCCTGCTTTGTAATCTTCTGTAAGTTCTCATTATAATCTGAGGACCCTTGCTCTTAATTTGAATTCTCTTCTCGGGAAGAAGAGAAGAGCTAAAGTCTCTATCATTGATTTGACTCTTCGGGAAGATATCCTGCCGTTACTCTTCATTAAAACTGATCTGCAACCGCTATAATATTTATTGATCTGTAACGGCTAAGTTAAATATCATAAAGAAAGAGAGCATACTAAAATAATATTTGTCAAACTTCTGGCTAGAATTTGTCGAGCGCTGAACGGCATTTGTCGAGCGCCTTTCTGAAGGTTTTGTCGACCTCTTCACATTTCGTGATTCGTCGAGCGCCTTTCTGGGGCTTTGTCGAGCTCTTACACTTTTTGTCGAGCGGCGTTCAGAGAATAATTTGTTGACCGCTGAGACTGGCTGTCTGGTGAGTGGTTAATGAAATGACAGATTCGTCTAACGTCGTTCGACAAATGTCGAGCTCCGTTCGACGAAAGCAGAGAATAAATATTTTTGTTTATTTAATTTTCTCCGATTCGATCGCATTATATTTAATTGAAGTTTAAGTTATCAGATAGATGAACTTAGAGATTAGATGTTGATCCTAACTCAAATCAAGCCTAAGGTTCCAACAAGGATGAAGGATCGCTGTAGTATGAGCGAGATCGAATCGATCGTTCTTCGGATGTAGCGTGACGTAGTCCTCCTCCAGAATTCTCCTTAAGCTTTTTGTGGGAGATCCATCTTCGGCAGCATAGCAGCAATAGAATTGTGGCCCTAGCAATCTCTCTGTGATGGATCAGCAAAATGATTGAAGTTGGCTCATTTTATAGAACTTGGAGATAGCGCATGCGGTAGCTCCTAGCGCCTGCGGTAGCGTTCGTGTTGAGCGGTTGCGAAACTGTCGGCGGCGTGGCACTGTGCACGGACTTGAGATAGCACCAGGCGGTGGCGCTAGCGCTGGCGGTAGAGTTCGTGTTGAGCGGTTGCAAAACCGTTGGCTGCGTGACAGAACAAAATTTCGTCGAACGACCTCAAATTCATCGAACGGAGCAATTTCGTCGAACGGAAACACTTTTGTCGAACGGAGCTTCAAATTCTTCGAACGGCCTTAAATTTGTCGAACGGAATTTTCGTCGAACGAAATTTTCGTCGAACGCAGGTAAATTCATCGAACGGAATTTTCGTCGACCGAAATTTTTGTCGAACGCAGGCAAATTCGTCAAACGGAACCTGAGCTAACGCCTGGCGGTAGCTCTAACGCTTGCATTCTTCCAGATGTTTGAATTCAGCTGCTTTCTACCTGTGGATTATTGCACCTAGAGTTCCTGCACATTATAAACACACAAAATATAAGATCAAATACAATTTGGGATTTGTTATCCTCAAACAAAGGGATGTGGCACACATGTCCAACATCATCAACTTGATGCCTTTCTCCCTTTTCAAAAAATTTGATTTGGGCATCCCAAGCCCGACTAAGATGAGCATCCAACTCACGGATCGCTCGGTAAAGTACCCTATAGAGGTAGTGGAGGATGTTCTGGTCCAGGTAGACAAGTTTATCTTCCTGGTAGATTTTGTCATCCTGGACATCGAGGAGGATGCTGAGGTACCTATCATCCTCGGTCGCCCCTTCCTCACCACCTCCCGTGCGCTAATTGATGCCAGTAATGGTCTCCTCCTCCTTCGGGTGGGAGACGACGAAGTTCCACTGCATGTTAATCCCTCACTACAGCACTCCCTATCAAACGATGATCCCGGTACTTTATTTTAGTCAAGCTACGCGATGGTAAACAAAGCGCTTGTGGGAGGCACCCCATATTTATCTAATATTTTATTATGTTTTGTTCTTTTACATGTTTTTTTTGCAGGGTTTCGTTTAGCCCCGCCAGTTTTAGTTCACGGAAGCTTTTTGCTCTCTCTATCTTTTTCATACATATTGCACTTTTATTATCTCTTCTTCATACTTACATTACAACATTGTGGACAGTGTTGGGTTTTAAGTATGGGGGTGTTTTACCATTTTCATTTAAACAAACAAAACTTAAAAAAAATGTTTTATTTTATCTTGCCTACTTTTGTAAATATAAGCTTGGATAAAAAAAAATTGTTTTAAAACAACAATGCTTTAGAAAAAAAATGTTACAAAAAAAAAAATTTCAAAAACATGTTTTCCCTTTTTTGTTTTCGTAGTACAAAAATGCAAAAAAAAAAATACAAAATAATAATAATAAACCCAACTTTACTTTTATTCTTAAAGCATTTAGTTTCGAGAGTGTGTTTATGGATTTTCATAATCACTAGTTTTACTATTTGTTTGTTTAGCTAAGATCGATAGATTTAAACATTCGGGGTTAAGTTTTAAAGAATTTCTTGTGTTTTTAATTTAAATAGAGGCTTTGTTTTCAAGCACTACTTCTACTAGCTAAAATAGAGACATGTGTATTATGTTGGCAAAACAACTTTAGACTGCAATTATCCCTACTTTATGTCTTTAGGAATCTAGGAATATTCAAATTACTAAGGTTGCTCTCAAAACTTTTTTTTTATTATTCTAGAATTCCTCCTGGAAACCCCTTGTATACACCAATTTAGCATGACAAATAAAAAATTAAAAGAAGAAAAAGATCTTATGTCAATGGGAATAAAAAAATTCCGTAAACATAGGCACCCAATATTGTTAAAAGAGATCCTATGTCAATGAGAATTAAAAAAAATTCTGTAAACACAGGCATTGTGTTAATAAAAAAAAGTCAATTTTCCCTCGTAAACCAACGATGGGAGTCAAAGGAAACTATAAAAGAGGGGTGAGAGGATAAAATTCATCACCCCTAATTCAAGTACTCTTCTTTTTGCCAAGGCTTTTTACCCCCTTTTTCCTTAGCCAAATTATTGTTTCTAGTTCTAATTCAAAAAATCATTTGAGAGCATAATTAGTAACTTATATTTTTCCTTCATGTTTCTTCAAACAAAGGTTATTATAATTTCGATCTAATCTCGTTTACTAATGATTGCAATTTTGTTTGCTATTTGTTTAATTAAGAAGTCTTTTGGCTAGGACATTTCTTTCTACTTAAATTATTTGCATAATTTATGACTTAACTCTTATTACTCCAAATTTTTATTTTTCAGTCTCTTATGATTAAAATAAAATGATAGCTAAAAATTAGAACTTATTTTAATCCCGTATAGATCTCTCTTACTTTTGCTCTGGAATAGCAAAAGCTTAAGTATGAGGGTATTTCATGAATAGTAAAATATATGTATTTTTAGTATAATTATTAGTATAATTTTAATTAATATTGTAAATTTTCTATGTAAATTAATGAATAAATTGCTTGTTTTATAATTTTTTGTTACTAACTTAACTTTATTTTTTGTTTTTGCAGATTTTGGCAATTTTTATCAAGTCCCGCCCCTGAGTCACGCCCGTGACAACATGTCACGCCCGTGACCCAAGGGCGTGTAATTTTAAAACGCCAACTTCTCAATCTGCGTTCGACGAAAGCTCTCCAAGCTACGTTCGGCGAAAATCAAGCCGCGTTCGACGAAAGCTCTCCAAGCTGCGTTCGACGAAATCTCTCCAAGCTGCGTTCGATGAAAATCGAGCTGCGTTCGACGAAAGCTCTCCAAGCTGCGTTCGACGAAAGCTCTCCAAGCTGCGTTCGACAAAAGTGCTCTGCCCTGCGTTCGACGAAAGCGCTCTGCCCTGCGTTCGACGAAACCGAGCTGCGTTCGACGAACGACGCTCGGCGTTCGATGAACGATATGCTTCCAGCGTTCGACGAACGGTGCTCTGCGTTTGACGAACCATCAACGTCCAGCATTCGACGAACGACGCTCTGCGTTCGACGAATCCCTCTCAGCGTCCAGCATTCGACGAATGGCGCTCTGCGTTCGACGAATCTCTCTCTGTCTCAGCGTTCGACAAATGGCGCTCTGCGTTCGACGAATCCCTCTCAGCGTCCAGCGTTTGACGAACAACGCTCTGCGTTCGACGAATTCCTCTCAGCGTCCAGCGTTCGACGAACGGCGCTCTGCGTTCGATGAATCCCTCTCAGCGTCCAGCGATCGACGAACGGCACTCTGCGTTCGACGAACTCTCTCTTCCAGGCGTTCGAAGAATCCAATGCACACGCCAACCGTCACGCCCCAGTTAAAGCAGATATATGCCGCCCACTGTCACGCCCATGACACTTCATGTCACGCCCGTGTGCAGCCATGTTTGACGGCTAAACCTTTCAAAAGACGACGGATGAGACCCCTAAAGCACGCGCAAATGTCACACCCTAAGTCACGACCGTGACACACAAGACACACCCGTGACCTAGGGCATGTAAAAATAAAATTTTGCCTATAAATAGAGGGGCTCGGCTGAAGTAAATTTCATCCAAATTTTGAGTGTTTGTAATGTTTTTCTGAGTTCTTTTGAGTGGATGTGAGTTTTTTTTATGCAATTAAGTTTATGTTCGTTTGTAATTTTCGCCTTTTTAGTCTAGTTATAATGCTTATTTTAGAAATAAAATGTTGTTTTTCTCGTTTGGATCACTTTCATTTTCAATTTATGCAAGTGTGCGTGTGTGTATGAGTATAACTTTATTGCTTTCATAACTTAGTTTATTGCTTTCATAACTTAGTTTATTGCTTTCATAAAAATAGTTTATCGCTTTATTTTAACGCTTAATTTATCGTTTTCGTTTAAACGCTTTCTTTCAGTTTAGTCTTTTTTACAAGTAGAGTGCGTGCGTATATGAGATAGTGTTTTTCTTTTTTGTAACTTAGCTTTATTTCAGTATTTATATAACTGCTATATACCACCCCCATCTTGAATAAGAGGCTAATTTACTTTAGCACTTGTTTAAGACGGTTGGGACGGATATTATTTCTGCACCTTTATAAGTATTTCATTTCTATACCACCCCCGTCTTGGATAAGAGGCTAAGAACTTTTAGCGCTTGTTTAAGACGGTTGGGACGGATACTATTACTGTTTTTATATAAGTCTTTTTATTTCCCTTTTTATCCGCTTAAATTATTAAACTTGTATTTTCTTAATTATGCCGTCTCCATTCCGATGAGTGGCTAATTTCCTTTAGCGCACGATGTCGAAGAGCATTGAGACACAAAAATAGTTTTTCTATAAATAAAACATCTCTTTCTAAAATAATTAACGAGGTTAAGGTTTACCTGAGAATAACGTTGAGTGGAGCCACATAATCGATGTGTGGTTTTCATTTCCGTCTCCGTACACTAGTTAGCCGAGAGGCTCGTGCGTACAGACTGATCGCTCACGGGTAAAGAGAAGTGCGCTCTACCCTCGAGAGAGGATGAGGTAAGTCTCCCGAATTGGAAGTAAAAACCCATTAGCGGGGTTCACAACATAAAGCGAGTATTAAGAAGATTCGATTATAGAATGAGAGTTCAGTCGAATATTCATAATCTCAGGTGGGCGTACCCTCGAGAGAGGAGCGTTCATAATTATGGAACCTCCACGGCCAATCCATTTCAATGTTTTAAAAAGTCATCTCTTTTACTTCTAAAAAATACTATTTTCGTCTCAATGTAATCGACATCGAGCGCTATTTTTATCATCGTTTAGAACTTTAGTTATACGCTTATTATCGTTTTCTTTTAAAAACCCACACTAATAACTTATTCCGATAAAATAATAGTTCATTCCTCAAAGTAGTATAATCAACACGATCCGCGGAAATATATGACCTCGATATTTTCTAAAAGAAAATATCTTGTATTACTCACGATAAGGTATACTTGCCTTTATTATGTGGTTAATTTGGATTAAAATTTAAACAAACACTTTTCAAATCCGAAACTTGCAAAACTCTCCTTTGCTATTTTAAAAATCAATAGAATTCGGCGTTGTAGCCAAGGCGTAATCGTCAATATTTCGAAAGAAGAAAAAGACCGTTACTTCTATCTTTCGATAGGATATTGATTAGTTTCTCAAAGTAGGAATACTTGCGAAACTGTTTGAAAACACCCGCCTAACTCTAATCTCATCATATAAAGGTTGCGCAAACCAAATTAATTAAAAAGAAGAAACAATCCGAGTAAATCACCAAAATTATAAAACAATAATAAAAAAAAGCGAGATTTCGACCTAAACTTCAAACGATCATAACTTTTGATCAGCTTGTCAGAATTTTGCCCACAATAGCTTTTCAGAATGAGGTCGAGAAGATCTATGCAATGGCAAACCAACTTTGCTTGTTTGAGTTCATTTCGACCCTCAAAACTGCCAAAATTCAACTCCGTTTAGAAGTTATCTTAGTTTTTCCTTTTTCGGCAATTTTTGTCTCAAAGGATTGTACATCACATGCTCCTAAGTACTATTCCAATGACCTTAGAATCAACTGTTGGATCGGTAGGCGCCCTTAGAGGGGGGTGAATAAGGGTTTTTAAACTTAAGTTATATTTTGATTTTCTTTGAAATAATGCGTGAATAAGAAAGTGAGAAATCAAACAAAGCAATTAAAATAAAGTGGAGACATATTTTATTAATTTGAAATAAAGGTTTTACAAAAGTTGATTTCTATAACGCTAGAAATCGGTGGCGAAAAATAGTAGACTCTTTTTGTTTTCTATCCCGACTCGCATCCCCACGAACCGGGGGCCCTAGCCTATCCTTCCCCGGATTCGGGCTCAAGCCGCTCTAGCCAATCCAACCCCTAATATGACCTTGAGCACCCCTAGACCTAACCTAGATCTAGTCGCCAACGCGAGGCGAGTTTCTGCCCTAAGTCCTACCCAGACCTAATCCCCAACACGAGGCGAACTCTCTAACGGTTTACAAGAAATATGAAATGATAATAATAAAAACTCCCTCCTGAAGAACCTCTGAAGTTGGAGATGAAGATCCGCTGTAGAATAAGCGTTGTAGAAGCGGACGTCATTTGGATCCGGCGTGAAGATATTCTCCTTCAGAAATCCGCAGAGCTTTGGTAGGACATCAAGTTTTGGCCAAATCAGCCTCTGGAATTTTAACACTCAATCTCTCTCTCTAATGGATGAGTGAAACGAGAGAAGAGGGGTCCTATTTATAGCCTCAGCGCTAGCTCCTACACTAGCGCTACCTACGGCGTTATCCCGGATTAGGCATTATTCTGCGCGGGGAAATCATCAATCCGAGGAATCATTTCTCTCTTGCCTTCCGTGCTCCGCTCTACTGCCTGCGCTATCCACTACCGCCAGGCGCTAGCTCCTTCTATATGTGCTCCGAAATTGCACTGATCAATGCTAGCACCGGGCGCTAGGTGCTACCGCCGGCGCTAGTGGGCATGTTGGATTTGTTGGCTCAAATTTGGGGGCAACCTTCTTATGTAATCCTTGAGTCATATGGACTTTGTTTCTTGCACACTTAAACACACAAGATCAAATACACATAGGATTTGTTATTCTCAAACCTAGGAGATGCGGAAGACCATGTTCCAACAAACTCCCTCTTTTGATAATAACAAATCCATTAATGATAAATCAGAGCATTAATATATAAGCATGATGAAACCTACTTTTGTGTGTGTGTGAGAGAGTGATGACTTAGGATAAATATTGATTGTAGAATTTTAGAATTGCTTCTCCTAAATACATGCTCCCCCTAAGTGAATGATCCCCTAATATATAAGCTATCATTTTTAAGTAATCAAGTTAGTTTTTCATTTTGATAGCAGATTTTATTTAACATGGAAGATCTTCCCCTTTTGTTATTAGCAAAAGTGGGTAAGGAAGCAAAACACAAAAAAGTTTTGATAATAAGATAAAGGCATGATCGAGCTTTGAGAGAGAAGAGAATGATAAGGAGTTTTCGAATTTCATAGAAATAAATCAGAGTTTTTAGCATAAGTATGGTTACAGAGATAAATCAGAGTTTTTAACATAAGTACAAGGTAAATGTAATGTAGCGGAAGACATATAAAAATACAACAAACATCTTGTTGTAAGACATGATAATTCATAAAATGACAAAGATGTTTTTTGTAAGAAAGTTTTTCTTAAGAAAGATTATCATGAAGTAACCAAGCATGAAAGAGATGTATGAAAGAGAGACTACTACAATGTTATTCTAATTCATAAAGTCAAAGACACACCAAACATTGTAGAAAGCATGCTAGGTTATCTAGTGCATTTTAGATATAAAAACATTATAGAATTAGCATTAGGATCCAATACTCATGAGAAGAAGTGTTATGAAAGATAATGATGTGCACAAAGTGTATTTTGAAAAGAGTAAACAAATGTTATAATCAAAAATACAAGACAAATGTAGAGTAAAGTGCACAATAAAACACAAATAAGATTACTTCCACACACTTTTATGCACAAAGAAAAATGTACAACTACCAAGGTGCTTTGCACACACAATGCTCATTAAGACTTATCAGGGTGCAAAGTAGTGCTTGGGGGATCACACAAATTTTTTTTTTCAGTTTTGGTTTTGATCCAGTGCACTTAAGAATAAATGGTTTATTTTTTTGAAATGAAAGTTTGCGCAAGATACTTTACTAATCTTTCCAAGGTGCTCAACCTCACAACGCTTATTAAAACTTATCAAGAGGTTCAAGTAGTGCTTGGTGGAGTTATCTTTATCACTTTATTTCAATTTTTTATTTTGTACAAAGTTCTCCGATTACACTTGCTTTGCAAACCAATTGAATTTTGAAAGTACAACCACTTTTCTTTATATTTAATAGTGCAAATAAATGTAGTGTAGGTACGATACTTGTGCAAATTTAATTTATTGTACAATTACAATACATAAGCAAGCATCTTTAGATTAAAAACATAAGTAGACTTAGCCAACAAGTGAGTGAAGAAATATCATTATCAACCATAAGACATTTACTCATACATAGATGCATGCGAAGCAAGGTTCTACACTACTTTTACAATAGAATTGATGTACATATTAATAGATATATCAAAGCATGATAAGAATAATGTTCAAAAAGTAGTTTGACAAGATAAATTATAACAATGTAGAAGTTCTAAATGATAGATTAAATCATGCTTGATGTTCACAATAAAGTCCATACAAATTTTTTTGAAATAAAGTCAGAAGTGCAAAAATAAATAGTACATATAGATTAGTATATTTTTAAGAATTTTTCAAATTTTAAAATACAGAAAAACTGATAGGTGCGATAGCGCCCATGCTAGCGTTAGCGCTAGCGCTGCTTTAGTTAAATCCCCATTACCTTGCTATTTCGGCCATTGCCATTGAAGCTCTCTTGAAAAACCCTAGTAGATAACGCAACCCACTCATAGATCTAAGGTAAATCTTCATCATTTTTTATGATTTTTGTTTTAAACTTTGATTTTAATGTTGAAGAAGAAGATATTTGAAGTTATCAATTGGTTTTAGATGCTAGATCTACAATGCTTGAATCTTTTATTATTGAAGAGAGAGACTAGAGTAAATCTTCATCATTTTGATGATTATTGTTCTAAATATTTGATTTTAATGTTTGTGAAGAAGATTTATGAACCTATTTAAGAGAAACTTTTGATTGTGATGAAGATAAATGAACAAAAATAAACCTTTTTGTTTACCCGGGAAAAGGCTTTCAAGAGGACTACTCGCAGACCGAGCGGTTTGCGGATCCAAGTCGCCCGGCTCAGGTTAAACGAGATCCATCGACACCAGCTAGCACAGGTCGGGCGGTCTGGCATAACTCAGGCCGCCGCCAAGTACTAAAGATAATCCAGGCCCAAGTCCAGCAGGGCAAGTCGCGAGATCGCGCGGTTTATGCCATGGAGATAAGCCAAGGTCCAAAGTCAAAGAACAAACCGCGGTCTCAAGACAGAGATCGAGCGGGTAGCATCGTCGCCTTGGCCGCATCATCTTCAGCCTCTGGTCAGACAATTCGGAGGGGCAAGCCGCCAAGCCGCGCGGCTTCTTTCTTTCCTTCTGTGTGTATCCCGTCACCGCCTGCCCGTTTC
Source organism: Dactylorhiza incarnata (assembly GCA_033032865.1). Taxonomy (NCBI): domain Eukaryota; kingdom Viridiplantae; phylum Streptophyta; class Magnoliopsida; order Asparagales; family Orchidaceae; genus Dactylorhiza; species Dactylorhiza incarnata. The sequence goes on from JAWHQI010000578.1 coordinate 244,480, forward strand.
TCCTGTACCCGGGCAGGCGGTTATTTTATCCCTGCCCGTTCGGGCAGGCCCCCAAGCCTATAAATAGGGGGCGCCACTGTTCCCAAGGCACGCACACTCGAATCTAGGAGCTCGCTTGTTTGAGCTGCGGACTCGAGTTTCTCGTCTTGCGGACTGTCTGACCGGCCGGCTTCTATTTTCCTGCACTTGCAGCCCGTTGTAACCATTTCTTTCTAATAAAAGGAAAGCCCGTCGCAGGAGTGGCATTTGCCGCGGCGGGTGAAGTCTGGCCTTGACCGCTGCTAGCGGTCTCATTCTTCTATACAAAAAGTAACCGGCAACCCGCAGCCTCCGGTTTCCCTCGGAGGTGCGATCTCGGACTCAACACTTTTATTTTTATGATAGATCTAGAATAAGGTTAGATCAAAAAGAGGATCTTCACAATTCTTATGCCTTTTTATGAAGATTTTTAGTTTTGATTTTAGCTTAGATTATGTGGGTTTCTTGGATCTAGCAATTTCAGATTCGAAAATCTTTTATTTTAGAGAGATCTTAATATTTCAGATCAGAGAACTAGCGTCGGCGCTACTGCAGGCGCTAGTGCTAGCACCGGGCGCTAGTGCTAGCGCTGGCGCTAGTGAATTTTGCTTGATTTTAATTTCTATTATAATGCTGCAGATGGTTCCTGGATCAAGAGGTAAGAAAAGTGCAGAGCTGGCCATGGAGGCTGCAGTAGTAGGTGTACCATATTTTGTGGAGTTTGACATGCCTCGACATCACCACATCATGCAACTTTTCACAACCTCCAAAGTGTTGAATGTGTTTCTTCGGAAGGGTTTTCTTCGGAGATAGTACGAGAGTTCTATACGCACTTGGAAGACCCATCGCAGACTGATCTGGGTGGAGGAGTGCGGTCTCGGGTGCAGGGACAAGTTGTTACTATTACTCATGATGACTTGAGGGAGACGTTTGGGTTGACCGAGCATCCAAATAAGTTGGATGTGGTTGAAAAGTTTCGAGTTGATAGGGATTGGACTAATCTAAATATGGTACTCCACCACAGGGAATGCAGGAGTTTAATCCAAATGGTGGGGTCACTTACAGTGGATGCCCTTACAGTACAGGACATTTTACGCCACACTATCATGCTAAAATTGGGCGACACGGCAAAGATTACTGCAAAGCTTAGTCTTGTCTCGTATTTTATTCTTGAGGAGGAGAAATTTAATGTAGCAGACTTGTTGCTTTCATTGATCATATATACATACAAGTTACAGGATCCTTCTCATCAGAGATACACCAACCTTCCGCTCAGTGGTATAATACAGAGGGTTATTCTTCATAGGTACCCTTCTATTGAGATTGGTTTTTACTTGATAGATTGCTTTACTCTAATATATAGTACCTCACACTTGTTGGATCGGTAGGCGCCCTTAGAGGGGGGGGGGGTGAATAAGGGTTTCTTAAAAACTTTAGTGATATTTTGAAAAGCTTTGTAATAATGCAAGACAAAGACAATCAGAAGTCAAGTAAAACAATTGAAATAAAGTAGAGACATGCTTTATTAATATCAAATATGGTTTTACAAAAATTGACTTCTATAACGCTAGAAATCGGTGGCGATGAATAGTAAACTCTTTTTGTTTTCTATCCCGACTCGCATCCCCACGAACCGGTGGCCCTAGCCTATCCTCCCCAGATTCGGCCTCAAGCCGCTCTAGCCAACCCCTCCCGGGATGTGGCCTCGAGCACCCCCTAGACCTAGCTAGATCTAGTCGCCAACACGAGGCGAGTTTCCCCCTAAGTCCTACCCAGACCTAGTCGCCAACACGAGGCGATTTCATTAACTGTTTACAAGATATAAGAAATGAAAATAAATAAAAACTCCCTCTTGATGAACTTCTGAAGTTGGAGATGAAGATCCGCTGTAGAATAAGCATTGTAGAAGCAGACTTCGTTTGGATCCGGCGTGATGAGATTCTCCTTCAGAAGTTTGCAGAACTTTGGTAGGACATCAACTTTCGGCCAAGATAGCCTCTGGAATTCTGGCACTCTATCTCTCTCTGATATCTCTCTGATGTGTGAAAAATGAGAGAAGAGACGTCCTTTTTATGGCCTCAGCGCTAGCGCCTGCGCTAGTGGTACCGTCGGCGCTATCCCATATCAGGACACATTCTGCGCGGCAGAATCTTCAATTCGAGGAAATAATTTTCCCTTGCCAACTGTGCTCCTCGCTATCGCCTGCGCTATCGGATATCGCCTGGCGCTATCTCCTTCTATAAGTTCTCCCGGCAATTGCGCTTAATCCAATATTTCGTCGAAAGAGAATTCGTCGAACGCCGCTAAGAGTTTGTCGAACAAAAATTTTGTCGAACGAGAATTCGTCGAACGCCGCTAGGAGTTTGTCGAATGAAATTTTTGTCAAACACCGTTATGAGCATTTCGTCGAGCGCCGCTAATAGTTCATCGAACGGCAGCTAGCGCCTGCGCTAGTACTACCGCCAACGCTAGTAGGTGTTTTGGATTTGATGGCTCAACTTTGGGGGCAACCTTCTTATGTACTCCTTGAGTCATGTGGACTTTGTTATCCTGCACACTTAAACACACAAGATCAAATACACATATTATTTGTTATTCTCAAACCTAGGAGATGCGGAAGACCATGTTCCAACAAACTCCCCTTTTTGATAATAACAAATCCATTAATGATAAATCAGAGCATTAATATATAAGCATGAAGAAACATACTTGTGTGTGTGTGAGAGTGATGGCTTAGGATAATTTTCGATTTTTAGCATATAGAATTGCTCCCCCTAAATACATGCTCCCCCTAAGTGAATGCTCTCCTAATATGTAAGCTATCATCTTAATTAAGCATTATATTTTGATAGCAGATTTTATTTATCATGTTAGTTCTCCCCCTTTTGTTATTAGCAAAAGAGGGTAAGGAGACACCACTTAAATGTTGATAATAAGATAAAGGCATGATCGAGCTTGTAGAGAAGGAAATGAGAAGGAGTTTTAGAATTCTTTTCATTGAAATAGATCAGAGTTTGAGTATCACAATATTTTCATAAATCAGAGTTTGTAGCATAAACAAATAAAAGGTAAATGTAAAGTTGCGGAAGACTTAGAAAAAATACAAGCAAACATCTCTTGTAAGACATGATATTTCAAAGAAATATAGGAGTTTAATTTTATAAAGAAGATGTTTTGTAAATATTGTGTAAGTAAACTTTTTAAATTCAATAATAAAGTAACCAAGCATGAAATAATGTTATCAAAAAGAGAGTACTACAATGTTATGTTAATTCATAATTTCAACACAAGCTAAACATTGTAGAAAGCATGCTAGGTTATCTAATGCATTTCATAAATAAAGAATAGTATATAATTAGCATTAGGATCCAATACTCATGAGAAGAAGTGTTATGGAAGATAATGATGTGCACAAAAGTGTATTTTTGAGTAGAGTAAACACATGTTTTGATCAAAAATACAAGTAATAGGTAAAGTAAGAGCACAATAAAACACAAATGATTTTACTTCCACACACTTCAATGCACAAAAAAATGTACAATTACCAAGGTGCTTTGCACACACAATGCTCATTAAGACTTATCAGGGTGCAAAGTAGTGCTTGGGGGATCACATATTTTAATTTTTAAAGTTGAGACTAGTGATCCGGTGTACATAAGAGTAAGTGATTTTTATTTTTAAAGAAAGATTTGGTTTGCACAAGATACTTTATTATTCTTTCCAAGGTGCTCAACCTCACAACGCTTATTAAGACTTATCAGGAGGTTCAAGTAGTGCTTGGTGGAGTTATCTTTGTCACTTTATTTTATGATTGTTGTTTTGTACAAAGTTCTCCGAATACATTTGTTTTGCAAACCAATATAATTTATGAAAAAGATAACCACTTTTCTTAACTTTTAAAAGTGCAAATAAAGGAGTGTAGGTAAGATACTTGTGCAATTTTAATTCATTGTACTAATACATAACATACACAAGCATTCTTAGATTAAATGCATATGTAGACAATGCCAAAATAAGTGAGTGAATAAAAATCATTATCAAACATAAAACATTTTCTCATACTTAGAGGCATGCTAAGCTTAGTTCTACACAACTTTTATAATATAATTGATGCACATATTAATATATATATATATCAAAGCATGATGAAAACAATGTTCAAAGAGTTTGAAAAGATAAAGTGCAACATTATAGAAGTTCTAGAGAATAAATTAAGTCATGCTTGATTTTCATAGGAAAAACCATACAGTTTTTTTTATTGTTTTAATTTTTTATATTTTTGTATTTGATTTTTGCAAAAAGGACATAAACTTTAAACAAATGGCAAAAACAAACAAAACAAAATTTTTATTTTTTTTGTAATTTGGCTTTTGTATTTTTGTATTTGATTTTTGCATAATAATAGACTTTAAACAAAAATCAAGACATAATTTTTTTTGTAATTTGCCATTTGTAATTTTGTATTGGATTTTTCAAAAGTGAAATAGAGTAAGAACTGCAAAAATAAATAGTACATATAGATTGATATATTTTTAGAAATTTTTCAAAATTTTAAAAATATAGAAAAATGAGTAAGTGCGCTAGCGCCGGCGTTAGCGCTAGCGCGGGAAACAGCACATGATTTTTTATGATTTTGAAAATTTGAATTGTTGATATTGATTAAGTGTCCCAATATTAGTTTCATGCTGAAATTTCAGATTTTTAGGAGATGTTTTCGATGGTTAAAAATAGCAAAAATTGTATTTTGTGAATGTGTTTTAACTCGAAAGATCTAGGACACCTAACTCAAGTCGTAATAATCGAAATCTTGCATCGGGAAGAGGTTTAGTAAATATGTCAGCGAGTTGAGAGTCCATGCCAATGAAATTTACTTTTACATGCTCTTTCTTAATGTGATCCCTAATGAAATGATGACGTACATTGATGTGTTTGGATCAAGAATGGTGTACGGGATTATATGTGAGGTCTATTGCACTTTTGTTGTCACATTTAAGATCAATGTTTTTAAGATGAAATCCAAAATCCTCTAGTGTTTGACTCATCCATAATGCTTGTGCACAACAACTACCAAGTGCGATATATTCGGCCTCTGTGGTGAAGAGTGCAACCGAATATTGTTTCCTACTAGACCAAGCTACTAAAGAGGGTCCTAGAAAGTGACAAGTACCGCTAGTGCTTTTTTGATCTAGTGAACACCCGGCGTAGTCCGAATCAGAATAGCCGTGGAGTGTGAATGAATCATTGTGTGGGTGCCATAATTCTTATTTAGATGATGACCCTAATAGATAACGAAAAATACGTTTTACCGCTTTTAAATGAGATTCTTTTGGATTGGCTTGAAAACGAGCACATAAACATACGACAAACATTATATATTGTCTAGATGCACTTAAGTAAAGAAGAGATCCTATCATTCCTCTATGTACATTTGATCAATTGAAATTCCGGATTCATCTTTTCCTAGTTTTAAAGAAGCGCTCATAGGAGTAGAAGCATGTTTAAGATTTTCAAATCCAAATCGTTTAAGCATGTCGTGAACATATTTTGTTAGGCAAATAAAGATACCATCAGTTTGTTGTGAGATTTGAAAACCAAGAAAATATGATAGTTGTCCCACAAGACTCATTTCAAATTCATTTTTCATTACTAAGACTACTTCATTACACAACTCTTCATTAGTGGCTCCAAAAATGATATCATCAACATATATTTGTAAAATAATTAGATCGTTATTATTATGCTAAATGAAGAGTGTGTTGTCGGCACTTCCCATAATATACCCGTGTTTTAACAAAAACAATGTAAGTCGATCATACCATGCACGGGGCGCTTGTTTTAAACCATAAAGCGCTTTTTCTAATTTGTAAACATGATTAGGGAATTTTTCATTTATGAAACCGGGGGGTTGTTCTACATAAACTTCTTCTTTTATAAACCCATTTAAAAAGGCACTTTTAAGATCCATTTGAAATAATTTTATTCTTTTAAAACTCGCAAATGCCAAAAATATTCGTATAGATTCTAAGCGAGCAACGTGTGCAAAAGTTTCTTCAAAATCTACCCCCTCGATTTGAGAATAACCTTGAGCAACTAAGTGTGCTTTATTTCTTATAATCCTAGATTCACCATCTAATTTATTTTTAAAGATCCATTTTACATCGATAATTGGATGATTAGATGGTCTATCTACTAGATTCCAAACTTTATTTCTTTCAAATTGTCCTAACTCTTCATTCATAGCCAAAAACCAAAATTCATCATTTAAAGCGGTGGAAATGTTTTTAGGTTCAATTTCGGAAACAAAGCAAATATTTGAAAACGTTTCATGAAGAGAGGATCGAGTTCTTACCCCAGTAGAAGGTTCCCCAATGACTACTTCTTTTGGATGATTGTTTGAGAAGTTCAACACGCTTGGAGGTACATATTCAACTTCATTGGACTTCTCCTCCTCTTCTTTGGACGGTTCCTCTTCGTCGTGCTCCAAAGATGGCAAAGGTTCATCATTTGTACCTGTAGAAAGCTTCTCTGCACATGGAATAAACTCATCAAATTTAACATTGATAGACTCTTCAACCTTACTCGATCTTTTATTAAATATTCTATAGGCTTTACTGGTTGAAGAATATCCAAGAAATATTCCTTCATCACATTTCTCATCAAATTTTCCTAAAGAATCTTTTGTATTAAGAATAAAACATTTACATCCAAATACTTTAAAATATGATACGTTAGGTTTCTTTTGAAAATATAGTTCATACAGTGTGAGATTTAGTGATGGGCGAAGCATAACTCTATTCATTACATAGCATGATGTGCTTACGGCTTCGGCCCAAAAAGACTTAGGTAATTTATATTCAGATAACATGGTGCGTGCTAGTTCTTGGATTGTCCTATTTTTCCGTTCTACAACACCATTTTGTTGAGGTGTGCGTGGAGCGGAAAGATCTCATGTTTAATGCCTAACATTTCACAAAAAGATTTAAAATTTTCATTTTCAAATTCACCTCCATGATCTGAGCGAATGCATTTTATTTTTAAATCTAGTTCATTTTGAATACGAGTAGATAATTTTGAGAATTCACAAAACGCATCAGATTTGGAAGAGAGAAATAAAGTCCAGCAATATCTAGAGAAATCATCTATTAGAACGAAAGTGTATATTTTACCACCCAGACTTGCGGTATTAACGGGACCAAAGAGATCCATATGAATTAATTGTAGTGGTTTTGAAGTAGAAATTTCGTTTTTGCTTTTAAAAGATGATTTTGTAAATTTTTCTTTTTGGCATGGAGAGCATAGTGAAGATAAATTTCCATTCAACTTAGGCAATCCTCTAATCAATTCCCTTTTTGCTAGTTTTAAAATAAGCTTTGTACTAGCGTGACCTAAACGTCTATGCCATAGTTCTAATTCATCATTTTTTGTTATAAAACATTTTATAGATGATTTTGAAAGATCATGAAACGAAACTATGCAAACATTGTGAATTCTAGGTGCTGTTAGTAACACATCTTTTGATTTAGGATTAACTATTTTGCAAAGATTAGTGGATGATTCAAATAATATGTGCAATCCTTTATCACATAATTGACTTATAGATATTAAGTTATGTTTCAAACCTTTAACATAAAGGACATTTGAGATAAGAAAAGATTCGTTACCCACTGTACCAACTCCCATGATCCTTCCTTTACCGTTATCACCAAACGTTACGATCCCTCCTTTCTTCTTTTCTAGGCTAAGGAATTTTGCTTTGTTGCCCGTCATGTGCTTGGAGCAGCCTGAGTCCAAGTACCACACGTCCTCCATTTCCTTAGCCTTCCTGCAAATCTAGAGAGAAGATGAGAGTAAAGATCCAGATACCCAAGAGGTACCACCCATAGAGTAAGTGGATTTCATAGGTACCCAGATTTGTTTTAATAATCGTTGTTTTATATTCCTGCAAGATCTAGACATGTGTCCAAACTTAAGACAATTAGCACACGAAATAAAGGGGGTTGAGACCCTTTTCTGAGTTTCTACGTTGCTCTTGCAAGATGATGTTTGGACATTAGAAAAAACAGAAGATTTTTTATCAGTTGAGCTACCGCCGGCGTTAGTGGATAACGCTGGGCGGTAGGGTTCACTTTTATATCCGACCCCAAATTTTGCAGAACCATAACATTGGTTTCCCAAAATCATATCCAGGGATTTTTGACCAACCCCAAATTTTTTTATGGCAATATTGAGGTCATGATTTTGTTTTTTAAGAAAAGTATTTTCTTGTACAATCAAAACACATTTATTTTCAAATCCCTTTTTATTATTTTCAATTTGTAAAAGAGTGGTTTTTAGTTTTCTCTCTAAGTCGCCCTTTTCTTTTGCAATAGTTTTGTTTTGTGCAAGGGCCTTAGAAAGAGAAACTTCAAGTTCTTTTGTCTTAAATAAAGAGTGCTCACACTCTTGACATGAAACCTTTCTCTTTTCAAGGGAAATCAATTTTTTTGTGAGCTTATGATTTTCTTTGATAATAGCTTCATTTTCACGATTTAATATAATATTATCTTTTATACATTGATAATAGGATTTGCAAGTTAAAACAAATTCATCATAGAGTTCTTCGAAAGTAGGAGGAATTACCTCAGTGTCGCTAAGAACACTGGTGTCGTCATCGTTGCTTATTGCCATTAAGCATAAGTTTGCTTCCTCCTCGCTACTTGACTCAGACTCGTTTGACTCTTCAGAGGAAGAATCATCCCAAGTTGCGGCTTTCAGTACTTTATTTTCTCTTTTGCTTTGTGTTGTTCTTTTTGCTCCTTTTGATACTTTGAGCACTGGCTCCGAATGTGCCCAGTCTTTCTGTAGTGGTAGCACTCTGGTGGTGGTCTTTCTTCTTCATCTTCGCTTACTTTTTCTTTCCTTGATGAAGAGGAAGATCCCTTTCATCGAGTATCCTTTTGGAAGTATTTACGGAATGTGTTCCTTCTTTCCGGATTCCTGATGAACTTCCTGAATTTCTTCACCAGGAGACCTTCTTCATCTTCATCATCATCTTCGATGCTCTCCTTCTTTGACTTTAGTGCTAGCGCCTTTTTCTTTGGCTCTTTGTTGTATTCATCGTGTTGAATCTGGAGTTCTACCTCATGGGTTTTGAGATTCCCAATAAGGTTCTTGATCTGGAGCGTTCTTAAGTTGTGCGACTCTGAGGTGGCTGTCACCTTTGGATTGAACCTTGGAGGTAAGGAACGAAGAATTTTCCTCACCAAGTCCCCGTCTGAGTAGGTCTTTCCAAGTGCCTTTGAAGCATTGACGATCTTGGTGAAGCGGGTGTACATCGAGTTAATGTCCTCTTCGGTATCCATCCTGAATCTTTCATATTCAGATTCCAGTTGGAATAGCTTTGCATCTTTCACCTGCGATGTACCTTCATGAGTTACTTCCAATGGATTCCAAATATCATAAGCAGTTGTGCATGCAGAAATTCTATTAAACTCAGTCCTATTTAAAGCGCAATATAAAGCATTCATTGCTTTAGCATTATTTTTACACCTTAGTTTATCATTGTCATCCCATTTATCTTTAGGTTTTGGTAATGTCGCCTCTCCCACTACAGTTGTAGGAGGAGAGTACCGAACTTCTACCATGTTCCATACTTCTACATCCATGGTCATAAGAAAACACATCATTCGATTTTTCCAGTAGTTATAATTTGACCCAGTAAAGAGAGGTGGTCGACTAACCCCTTGACCCTCAGGAAAAGCGAGATCATGAGACGCCATTATTCCCAGTTGTTTAAGCCGATTTGGAATAACCTAGCTCTGATACCACTTGTTGGATCGGAAGGCGCCCTTAGAGGGGGGGGGGGGTGAATAAGGGTTTTTTAAAAACTTTAGTGATATTTTGAAAAGCTTTGTAATAATGCAAGACAAAGACAATAAGAAGTCAAGTAAAACAATTGAAATAAAGTAGAGACATGCTCTATTAATATCAAATACGGTTTTACAAAAATTGACTTCTATAACGCTAGAAATCGGTGGCGATGAATAGTAAACTCGTTTTGTTTTCAATCCCGACTCGCATCCCCACGAACCGGTGGCCCTAGCCTATCCTCCCCGGATTCGGCCTCAAGCCGCTCTAGCCAACCCCTCCCCGGATGTGGCCTCAAGCACCCCCTAGACCTAGCCTATATCTACTCGCCAACACGAGGCGAGTTTCCCCCTAAGTCCTACCCAGACCTAGTCGCCAACACGAGGCGATTTCATTAACCGTTTACAAGATATAAGAAATGAAAATAAATAAAAACTCCCTCTTGATGAACTTCTGAAGTTGGAGACGAAGGTCCGCTGAAGAATAAGCGTTGTAGAAGCGGACTTCGTTTGGATCCGGCGTGATGAGATTCTCTTCAGAAGTTTGCAGAACTTTGGTAGGACATCAACTTTCGGCCAAGATAGCCTCTGGAATTCTGGCACTCTATCTCTCTCTGATATCTCTCTGATGTGTGAAAAACGAGAGAAGAGACGTCCTTTTTATGGCCTCAGCGCTAGCGCCTGCGCTAGTGGTACCGCCGACGCTATCCCATATTAGGACACATTCTGCGCGACAGAATTTTCAATTCGAGGAAACAATTTTCCCTTGCCAACTGTGCTCCTTGCTATCGCCTGCGCTATCGGATATCGCCTGGCACTATCTCCTTCTATAAGTTCTCTCGGCAATTGCGCTTAATTCAATATTTCGTCAAACGAGAATTCGTCGAACGCCGCTAAGAGTTTGTCGAATGAAAATTTCATCGAACGAGAATTCGTCGAACGCTGCTAGGAGTTTGTCGAACAAAATTTTCGTTGAACGCCGTTATGAGCATTTCATCAAGCGCCGCTAACATTTAGTCGAACGGCAGCTAGCGCCTGCGCTAGTACTACCGCCAGCGCTAGTAGGTGTTTTGGATTTGATGGCTCAACTTTGGGGGCAACCTTCTTATGTACTCCTTGAGTCATGTGGACTTTGTTATCCTGCACACTTAAACACACAAGATCAAATACACATAGGATTTATTATTCTCAAACCTAGGAGATGCGGAAGACCATGTTCCAACAACACCTACGAGCTACATTCCTCTCGGATGAACCATCAACATCTACTCGACCACCACTCCGATGACGAGCATCATCCCAACATGAAAAAAATGTTGAAGTTTATGATCAAGGCATTAAAGCTAAATCCATCAACACCGGAGTGAAGAGAGTAGGATAGCCCAGTACAGGATCCACCGCGTCATTCGATTCGGAGGAGTCACAGAAGACGATCTCCAAGTGCTAGTGTGGTGGAGATAGACGAGACAGAGTAGAGGAGTAGGAATATCCTGGGGGGAACTAAGTTTTGAGTTTTGTAATAATGCAGGAATTTGAACCTATGTTCTTGGTTACTGTCAGCTAGCGCTGGCGCTATCTGTAATGTTTAATTTTCTTGTTTTTGGATGTTTGACTCTTTTTATCTGGTCCTTCTTTGGTAGGTTTTTTGAAGATTTTGTTTTACGTTTTATTTACAAATTTTAGTTCATATGAAGTGGAGATGTTTAAGCAAATTTAAAATCCTACGAAGTAGTATGTGTTTGAAATAAATCGCATGAAAAATTTTGAATTCAGTTTATGTTGGTGATATATGATATATATATATGTAATGAGTTTAGGAAGAAAAGATTGGTCTTTAGAAATGACTTTACAATTTGGTAATTTGATTTATAAATCTTTAAGTGATAAAGTCTTGTGTCTATATGATGACCATACAAGGATAGCAAAACGAGATAAGAAAAACAACAAGAAAAGTAAAAGGACAATAAAACATATCATGAAGTAGAAAATTTGTATAATTCATTTTTGAAAATATTCTACTTCATGCATTTGGTGATACCTAATGAATAAGAGATTTAGGTATCCAAAGGGGACCAAGTGTGGTAGTTCCTTTGGGTACCCAAATATAACGTGTAGGTTTGTGGGTGGTTAATGATGAATGGGTCCTTTCATGTGAAGTTAGTGTTTGATTTTTAATTTTGGGTCTCCATTCAAACTTTGGTTTAATGTTATTCTTATATGTCAAATTTCCATTGTGATAATCTTTATTTTTATGATTATGATTGTAATGATTATGAAATTTGTGTAATATTGTTGTTAAGTTTGGAGAAATATGATTTTGGAAATAGTGGTCATTTTGACTTTGATTTACAAATCCGTTGTGTTTCTTATTTCCATAATTTAGTTTAGTTAAAATATTCATGTTCATATTCATATTCAACATGTTTTTAGATAGTTCTTGATATTATGAATTTTTATTTATAATTTTCATAAGCACGTTGATTTTTTATTTTAATTCATTATTCTTAATCTTTGAATTATGCCTAGCTTTATTATAAGCTATTGTGCTATTTTTGAGAGTGGAAACAATAGAGTCAATATGATTTTGATAGTCGTTTCTAAATTCCTCAAATGTTTCGTCCATCTCTTTGATTTCTGTTTTATAATTTTGGCACGTAGCACAATCACTTTTCAAAGATGAATTTTCTAAAAATAATTTTTCATTATGTTCTTTTACACAAATAATTTCTTTTTCAAGTTCCTTAAATTTTTCTTTAATATCATTACAATCAAAACAAGGTTTTGTATTTTCAATTGAAGTGACATGGGTAAAGCTAGATAAATCAGAATTTGATTCTACTTTAACTCTTGCTTTTAAATTTTTATTTTCTAAGCGCAATTTGTAATTCACATTTTTTAATTTCTTAATTTTGCGCTTTGTAATTTGTAGCAATTGTAAAGTAGAAATAGAATTGCAAACAATAAGAGGATTTGATTTTCTTACAGTACTTTTGGATGCTGTGAGATTTGAGCACGAATTTTCTTTGTTGTCTTCATCTATTTGGTATTCCTCTTGCAAAGATGGGATTTCTTCTTTTCCATTTGATGTGCACTCCATTGATCCATCATGAGAGGAGCTTTCTAGATCATTTGAGCAATCTTGTATGTTCTCCACTTCTTGCATTTGTTCCATACCTGTAGATGGAGAATCATACATTTCTTCAAGAAATTTCCATACTTTGTATGCACTAGAAAAACAATATATTAATTTTGAATTTTCGTGAGATAAAGCATAGAAAATACTATTTAAAGCTTTTGCATTTAGATGACGTTCATGTTTATTTGATTCATCCGCTGGTCTAACTATTGCTATATCCAATGCATTGATATCTAAATTTTTAATAAACCTTTCCATTAAAATTTCCACCCTTTATAATTTCTCCTTTCGAATAAAGGTGGTTTAAGAGATTTTTCTTCTTTATAAAAATTTACCCCACTAATAAAAGCGAGATCATGAGGCGCCATTAATCCCAGTTGTTATGCCGATTGGAATAAAACCGCTCTGATACCACTTGTTGGATCAGTAGGCGCCCTTAGAGGGGGGGGGGGGTGAATAAAGGTTTTTAAAACTTAAGTTATATTTTGATTTTCTTTGAAATAATGCGTGAATAAGAAAGTGAGAAATCAAACAAAACAATTAAAATAAAGTGGAGACATATTTTATTAATATGAAATAAAGGTTTTACAAAAGTTGATTTCTATAACGCTAGAAATCAGTGGCGAATAATAGTAGACTCTTTTTGTTTTCTATCCCGACTCGCATCCCCACGAACCGGTGGCCCTAGCCTATCCTTCCCCGGATTCAGCCTCAAGCCGCTCTAGCCAATCCAACCCCGGATATGGCCTTGAGCACCCCCTAGACCTAACCTAGATCTAGTCGCCAACACAAGGCGAGTTTCTCCAATAAGTCCTACCCAGACCTTGTCGCCAACACGAGGCGAATTCTCTAACGGTTTAGAAGAAATATGAAATGATAATAATAAAAACTCCCTCTTGAAGAACTTCTAAAGTTGGAGACGAAGATCCATTGTAGAATAAGCGTTGTAGAAGTAGACGTCGTTTGGATCCGGCGTGAAGAGATTCTCCTTCAGAAATCCGCAGAGCTTTGGTAGGACATCAAGTTTCGGCCAAATCAGCCTCTGGACTTTTAGCACTCAATCTCTCTCTAATAGGTGAGTGAAACGAGAGAAGAGGGGTCCTATTTATAGCCTCAGTGCTAGTGCCTGCGCTAGCGCTACCGCCGGTGCTATCCCAGATTAGGCATTATTCTGCGCGGGGGAATATTCAATCTGAGGAAACATTTCTCTCGTGCCTTCTGTGCCCCGCGCTACCGCATGCGCTATCCGCTACTGCCAGGCGCTAGATCCTTTTATATGTGCTCTGAAATTGTGCTGATCAACGCTAGCATCGGGCGCTAGGTGCTACCGCCGGTGCTAGTGGGCATGATGGATTTGTTGGCTCAAATTTGGGGGCAACCTTCTTATGTAATTCTTGAGTCTTATAGACTTTGTTTCCTGCACACTTAAACACACAAGATCAAATACACATAGGATTTGTTATTCTCAAACCTAGGAGATGAGTAAGACCATGTTCCAACATCAACCTTATACTTATTGAAAATAACTCACAAGATTAAATCACATTGTTGAAGCCTAGAAAATCCCGGCTCCAAAATTCAGATCAATGCGGCCGGAGGCTACTTGACCAGCAGTTCAACGAGAAGATTTGGTTAGTCACAATGAACGAAACAGAGAGAATAAAGGACACAACCCCAGGTGCTGCGGCAGGGAGGTCCCACCACATACCCAGAAGCTCAAGAGAGTCTTCTCCTCCAACCACGAATGGCCGAGCTTGGTACTAGGAAGGCACTTGTTAGGGAAGATTCTTGTCTGTAAGGGGGGGGGGGGGGGGGAAGATTCTTGTCTGTAAGGGGGGGGGGGGTGCAGCTCTGATTTTTTGAGAAGTGCTATTCCTGGTACTCCTGGGGGTCTATTTATAGATAAATCCTAAGGGGGGGGGGGGGGGGCAGGCGACTATCCCTGACCCCCTAGAATTGGTTTTTAGACAAGGGCAATAGGTTGGCAAGTAGGTAAGGACCTCGGACTAAACTGGCGAGTTGGTTGTCTAAGTCGCCTATAGGCGAGTATGTCCGAACTCACGACCTTCTCGCCTGGACAGGTAGTGAACGCCGGGTAGGTCTTTCCTCCTCGTCATGGGGCGAGCAAGTACCTACTCGCACAACCAAGTCTCTTGATCTCTCTTCGTGTGACGAACTCCGGAAGCCTGCGTTCGACGAACTCTGAAGAACCGCGTTCGACGAACTCTGAAGAACTGTGTTCGACGAACTCCGAAGAACTGCGTTCGACGAACTCCGAAATCCTGCGTTCGACGAAATCTGTAGGACTTCTGTGTTGACCTTGACTTCTGCCTACGTGGCCTTTAGACGGGCCCACCCTCGGAGAATGAGGGTTGTACACAATCCCCGCTCTTTGCGAGCAACGTAGTTGGTTGGAAAGAATCATCCAACCCTTATTCGACGAGCTGCTTCTGGTGGGAAGCTTACCTGCTCGGACGGCCTGGGATCCCCAGAAGTCTATAAATAGAGGGGGGTGGCACTTCCTTGGCACGCCACTTTTTTAGAATCGACGAGGTGTTGTCTAGCGAGGAGGTAAGTGTGAAGGCCGAGCTGCTGATGAAACTGATGAAGAAAACGAAAAGCTCCGAAACTCGCAAGAGGAAAAGTGGGTCCTCCGATCGTCGCCTTAGCCCTTTGGACGAGGAGGTGCCTCGGGCTAATCCGGCGACCTCTGCGCCCGAGCCCTCCCTCGCGCCGCTAACCGATGAGAGATTGGGGGACAAAGTCCCTCGGTCTACTGCTGAGGAGGAACCACTGAACGTTCACCTGGACCCTCTCCGAGAAGGTAATCATCTTTTCGAGATACCGCGATGCTTGTGCGAACTTTTTGTTGATGCTGATGTTCTTTTGTAGATGGGCCCCCCATGGAGGTGAATACGCAGACGTCCCCGCTGGAAGGGCGAGCAGGTACCGAGCACCTACCGCCTCCACCAGTCCTTCCCGCAGGGATTCTCCCTGAGCGGGAACCTCTTCGCCTGCCATCCCATATTCCTGAGCGCGTGCCAGGCGGAAATCAGATACTGCTGAGGAACTCCCGGGTTACCCTTTCTGGAGGAAGGGGAGAGGGAGGGTCTTCTTCGGTGGTTCCCACGGCTCAGCTTCCTTGGCGCCCTGACGCCGCGCCGTTGTCCCATAATGGACGGGGTGGGCGTTCGGGGGGCCGACATACTCCTCGGCGCTCACCTTCCCCTCGCAGATCTCCTCGGCGGAGGCTCAGTCCTCGGCAGACTCCGTCACGTCGTCGGGTTGTCTCTCCTCCTCGCCGGGATGCTCCTCGACGGTCACCTTCTCCTCCTCGCCATCAACCGAGGGCGACACCTGTGCGGGTAGGTATAATCATCGTAAAGTACTATCTTTATGTGGTTCTTTTTCTAACTCGCCGCCTTCCAGCCCGTGCCACGTCTCCGGGGTCTACTTTCATTGAGGCACTCGGGCTTCCTTCTCGCGAGTACATGACAAAGATTGCTTCCGCCTATCTCGACCAGGAGATAAAGGTGGAGAGGTTGCTGGCCTATGAGGTTCATCGGCGAATAACTTCCTATGAAGGGCGCGTCTCGAATATTGAAGGATTCGAGCATCGGCTAGAGGTGGCAGAAGGAAAGCACTATCTCGTCACCGAGTTGGACAGTCGGATGGCTGGCATAGAACAACGCTACAAGGTGCTGAGGACGGATGTGCACAGCCTTCGGGGGAGCATTAGATCTCTCGGGATGTTGAATCGCATGGAGGAGCATATTCGGCTCGGCGAGGAATTCTTGGCGAGAGCGAACGAGCAGATGGCCTTTGCACGCCAGCTGGGATTCAACGGGCGGATTGGCGCTACCTTGGATAGGCGCGGCGATCCTCCTGTCCATTAGCATCGCTTGCTAATTTGTATTTTTAAGAACATTATTGAGCGAGTATTTGTAATAATCTCGAATTGCTTATTTGATGTAATTTCGCACTGTATTTGCTTGATCGCGTTCGTGTTGACTTTGTCTTCTGCAGGGTTTTCTCGTGTTTTTGTAGATGTTTCTTAGACGCGAGGAGGGTGGTTAACACCTCGCATATGCGGTAATTTGCACGACTTCGTTATAGGCGAGTAGGTAGCCACCTCGCACGCACTTTCGTCGCGACCCCCCACCCCCCACCCCCCTTTACCCGATTTCTATAAATAGGGGGGGGGGGGGGTAGGGGTCCAAAATCGGCGTGCTTTCTCGAAGTTCTTCAATGGATTTACTATCTCGCTTCCTTCTTCCTGCTCGCAACGATGACACCTTCATTAGAAGCTGAAGCTCGCCGCTTGGCTTATGCTGAAAATTTCGTTGCGCATAAGTTCAAGAAACCTGTTACCCGCGCGGACGATCTGGAGAGATTCGTCCATTAACACCTCGCGCCTAGCTAGATCTAGTCGCCAACACGAGGCGAGTTTCCCCCTAAGTCCTACCCAGACCTAGTCGCCAACACGAGGCGATTTCATTAACTGAATAAATAAAAACTCCCTCTTGATGAACTTCTGAAGTTGGAGATGAAGATCCGCTGTAGAATAAGCATTGTAGAAGAGGACTTTGTTTGGATCCGGCGTGATGAGATTCTCCTTCAGAAGTTTGCAGAACTTTGGTAGGACATCAACTTTCGGCCAAGATAGCCTCTGGAATTCTGGCACTCTATCTCTCTCTGATATCTCTCTGATGTGTGAAAAACGATCGAAGAGATGTCCTTTTTATGGCCTCAGCGCTAGCGCCTGCGCTAGTGGTACCGCCGACGCTATTCCATATTAGGACACATTCTGCGCGGGAGAATCTTCAATTCGAGGAAATAATTTTCCCTTGCCAACTGTGCTCCTCGCTATCGCCTGCGCAATCGGATATCGCCTGGCGCTATCTCCTTCTATAAGTTCTCCCGGCAATTGCGCATAATCCAATATTTCGTCGAAAGAGAATTCGTCGAACGCCGCTAAGAGTTTGTCGAACGAAAATTTCGTCGAACGAGAATTCGTCGAACGCCGCTAGGAGTTTGTCGAATGAAATTTTTGTCGAACGCCGTTATGAGCATTTCGTCGAGCGCCGCTAATAGTTCGTCGAACGGCAGCTAGCGCCTGCGCTAGTACTACCGCCAGCGCTAGTAGGTGTTTTGGATTTGATGGCTCAACTTTGGGGGCAACCTTCTTATGTACTCCTTGAGTCATGTGGACTTTGTTATCCTGCACACTTAAACACACAAGATCAAATACACATATTATTTGTTATTCTCAAACCTAGGAGATGCGGAAGACCATGTTCCAACAAACTCCCCCTTTTGATAATAACAAATCCATTAATGATAAATCAGAGCATTAATATATAAGCATGAAGAAACATACTTGTGTGTGTGTGTGAGTGATGGCTTAGGATAATTTTCGATTTTTAGCATATAGAATTGCTCCCCCTAAATACATGCTCCCCCTAAGTGAATGCTCTCCTAATATGTAAGCTATCATCTTAATTAAGCATTATATTTTGATAGCAGATTTTATTTATCATGTTAGTTCTCCCCCTTTTGTTATTAGCAAAAGAGGGTAAGGAGACACCACTTAAATGTTGATAATTAGATAAAGGCATGATCGAGCTTGTAGAGAAGGAAATGAGAAGGAGTTTTAGAATTCTTTTCATTGAAATAGATCAGAGTTTGAGTATCACAATATTTTCATAAATCAGAGTTTGTAGCATAAACAAATACAAGGTAAATGTAAAGTTGCGGAAGACTTAGAAAAAATACAAGCAAACATCTTTTGTAAGACATGATATTTCAAAGAAATATAGGAGTTTAATTTTATAAAGAAGATGTTTTGTAAATATTGTGTAAGTAAACTTTTTAAATTCAATAATAAAGTAACCAAGCATGAAATAATGTTATCAAAAAGAGAGTACTACAATGTTATGTTAATTCATAATTTCAACACAAGCTAAACATTGTAGAAAGCATGC
This sequence comes from Dactylorhiza incarnata, assembly GCA_033032865.1. Lineage (NCBI taxonomy): Eukaryota > Viridiplantae > Streptophyta > Magnoliopsida > Asparagales > Orchidaceae > Dactylorhiza > Dactylorhiza incarnata. Next base: position 263,463 of record JAWHQI010000578.1, read on the forward strand.
TAGGTTATCTAGTGCATTTCATAAATAAAGAATAGTATATAATTAGCATTAGGATCCAATACTTATGAGAAGAAGTGTTATGGAAGATAATGATGTGCACAAAAGTGTATTTTTGAGTAGAGTAAACACATGTTTTGATCAAAAATACAAGTAATAGGTAAAGTAAGAGCACAATAAAACACAAATGATTTTACTTCCACACACTTCAATGCACAAAAAAATGTACAACTACCAAGGTGCTTTGCACACACAATGCTCATTAAGACTTATCAGGGTGCAAAGTAGTGCTTGGGGGATCACATATTTTAATTTTTAAAGTTGAGACTAGTGATCCGGTGTACATAAGAGTAAGTGGTTTTTATTTTTGAAGAAAGATTTGGTTTGCACAAGATACTTTATTATTCTTTCCAAGGTGCTCAACCTCACAATGCTTATTAAGACTTATCAGGAGGTTCTAGTAGTGCTTGGTGGAGTTATCTTTGTCACATTATTTTATGATTGTTGTTTTGTACAAAGTTCTCCGAATACACTTGTTTTGCAAACCAATATAATTTATGAAAAAGATAACCACTTTTCTTAACTTTTAAAAGTGCAAATAAAGGAGTGTAGGTAAGATACTTGTGCAATTTTAATTCATTATACTAATACATAACATACACAAGCATTCTTAGATTAAATGCATATGTAGACAATGCCAAAATAAGTGAGTGAATAAAAATCATTATCAAACATAAAACATTTTCTCATACTTAGAGGCATGCTAAGCTTTGTTCTACACAACTTTTACAATATAATTGATGCACATATTAATAGATATATCAAAGAATGATGAAAACAATGTTCAAAGAGTTTGAAAAGATAAAGTGCTTGATTTTCATAGGAAAAACCATACAATTTTTTTTTGATAGTTTTAATTTTTTATATTTTTGAATTTGATTTTTGCAAAAAGGACATACACTTTAAACAAATGGCAAAAACAAACAAAACAAAATTTTTATTTTTTTTTGTAATTTGGCTTTTGTATTTTTGTATTTGATTTTTGCATAATAATAGACTTTAAACAAAAAGCAAGACATAATTTTTTTTGTAATTTAGCATTTGTAATTTTGTATTTGATTTTTCAAAAATGAAATAGAGTAAGAATTGCAAAAATAAATAGTACATATAGATTGATATATTTTTAAAATTTTTTCAAAATTTTAAAAATATAGAAAAATGTGTAAGAACGCTAGCGCCGGCGTTAGCGCTAGCGCGGGAAATAGTACACGATTTTTTATGATTTTGAAATTTTGAATTGTTGATATTGATTAAGTGTCCCAATATTAGTTTCATGCTGAAATTTCAGATTTTTAGGACATGTTTTCGATGGTTAAAAATAGCAAAAATTATGTTTTGTGAATGTGTTTTAACTCGAAAGATCTAGGACACCTAACTCAAGTCGTAATAATCGAAATCTTGCATCGGGAAGAGGTTTAGTAAATATGTCAGCGAGTTGAGAGTCCGTGCCAATGAAACTTACTTTTACATGCTCTTTCTTAATGTGATCCCTAATGAAATGATGACGTACATTGATGTGTTTGGATCTAGAATGGTGTACGGGATTATATGTGAGGTCTATTGCACTTTTGTTGTCACATTTAAGATCAATGTTTTTAAGATGAAATCCAAAATCCTCTAGTGTTTGACTCATCCATAATGCTTGTGCACAACAACTACCAAGTGCGATATATTCAGCCTCCGTGGTGAAGAGTGCAACCGAAGATTGTTTCCTACTAGACCAAGCTACTAAAGAGGGTCCTAGAAAGTGACAAGTACCGCTAGTGCTTTTTCGATCTAGTGAACACCCGGCGTAGTCCGAATCGGAATAGCCGTGGAGTGTGAATGAATCATTGTGTGGGTACCATAATCCTAATTTAGATGATGACCCTAATAGATAACGAAAAATACGTTTTACCGCTTTTAAATGAGATTCTTTTGAATTGACTTGAAAACGAGCACATAAACATACGACAAACATTATATATGGTCTAGATGCACTTAAGTAAAGAAGAGATCCTATCATTCCTCTATATACGTTTGATCAATTGAAATTCTGGATTCATCTTTTCCTAGTTTTAAAGAAGCGCTCATAGGAGTAGAAGCATGTTTAAGATTTTCAAATCCAAATCATTTAAGCATGTCGTGGACATATTTTGTTTGGCAAATAAAGATACCATCAGTTTGTTGTGAGATTTGAAAACCAAGAAAATATGATAGTTCTCCTACAAGACTCATTTCAAATTCATTTTTCATTACTAAGACTACTTCATTACACAACTCTTCATTAGTGGCTCCAAAAATGATATCATCAACATATATTTGTAAAATAATTAGATCATTATTATTATGCTTAATGAAGAGTGTGTTGTCGGCACTTCCCATAACATACCCGTGTTTTAACAAAAACGTTGTAAGTCGATCATACCATGCACGGGGCGCTTGTTTTAAACCATAAAGCGCCTTTTCTAATTTGTAAACATGATTAGGGAATTTTTCATTTATGAAACCGGGGGGGTTGTTCTACATAAACTTCTTCTTTTATAAACCCGTTTAAAAAGGCACTTTTAAGATCCATTTGAAATAATTTTATTCTTTTAAAACTCGCAAATGCCAAACATATTCGTATAGATTCTAAGCGAGCAATGGGTGCAAAAGTTTCTTCAAAATCTACCCCCTCGATTTGAGAATAACCTTGAGCAACTAAGCGTGCTTTATTTCTTATAATCTTATATTCACCATCTAATTTATTTTTAAAGATCCATTTTACACCGATAATTGGATGATTAGATGGTCTATCTACTAGATTCCAAACTTTATTTCTTTCAAATTGTCCTAACTCTTCATTCATAGCCAAAAACCAAAATTCGTCATTTAAAGCGGTGGAAACGTTTTTAGGTTCAATTTCGGAAACAAAGCAAATATTTGAAAACGTTTCATGAAGAGAGGATCGAGTTCTTACCCCAGTAGAAGGTTCCCCAATGACTACTTCTTTTGGATGATTGTTTGAGAAGTTCAACACGCTTGGAGGTACATATTCAACTTCATTGGACTTCTCCTCCTCTTCTTTGGACGGTTCCTCTTCGTCGTGCTCCAAAGATGGCAAAGGTTCATCATTTGTACCTGTAGAAAGCTTCTCTGCACATGGAATAAACTCATCAAATTTAACATTGATAGACTCTTCAACCTTACTCGATCTTTTATTAAATATTTTATAGGCTTTATTGGTTGAAGAATATCCAAGAAATATTCCTTCATCACATTTCTCATCTAATTTTCCTAAAGAATCTTTTGTATTAAGAATAAAACATTTACATCCAAATACTTTAAAATATGATACGTTAGGTTTCTTTTGAAAATATAGTTCATACAGTGTGAGATTTAGTGATGGGCGAAGCATAACTCTATTCATTACATAGCATGATGTGCTTACGGCTTCGGCCCAAAAAGACTTAGGTAATTTATATTCAGATAACATGGTGCGTGCTAGTTCTTGGATTGTCCTATTTTTTCGTTCTACAACACCATTTTGTTGAGGTGTGCGTGGAGCGGAGAACTCATGTTTAATACCTAACATTTCACAAAAAGATTTAAAATTTTCATTTTCAAATTCACCTCCATGATCTGAGCGAATGCATTTTATTTTTAAATCTAGTTCATTTTGAATACGAGTACATAATTTTGAGAATTCACAAAACACATCAGATTTGGAAGAGAGAAATAAAGTCCAGCAATATCTAGAGAAATCATCTATTAGAACGAAAGTGTATATTTTACCACCCAGACTTGCGGTGTTAACGGGACCAAAGAGATCCATATGAATTAATTGTAGTGGTTTTGAAGTAGAAATTTCGTTTTTGCTTTTAAAAGATGATTTTGTAAATTTTCCTTTTTGGCATGGAGAGCATAGTGAAGATAAATTTCCATTCAACTTAGGCAATCCTCTAATCAATTCCCTTTTTGCTAGTTTTAAAATGAGCTTTGTACTAGCGTGACCTAAACATCTATGCCATAGTTCTAATTCATCATTTTTTGTTATAAAACATTTTATAGATGATTTTGAAAGATCATGAAACGAAACTATGTAAACATTGTGAATTCTAGGTGCAGTTAGTAACTCATCTTTTGATTTAGGATTAACTATTTTGCAAAGATTAGTGGATGATTCAAATAATACGTGCAATCTTTATCACATAATTGACTTATAGATATTAAGTTATGTTTCAAACCTTTAACATAAAGGACATTTGAGATAAGAAAAGATTCGTTACCCACTGTACCAACTCCCATGATCCTTCCTTTACCGTTATCACCAAACGTTATGATCCCTCCTTTCTTCTTTTCTAGGCTAAGGAATTTTGCTTTGTTGCCCATCATGTGCTTGGAGCAGCCTGAGTCCAAGTACCACACGTCCTCCGTTTCCTTAGCCTTCCTGCAAATCTTGAGAGAAGATGAGAGTAAATATCCAGATACCCAAGAGGTACCACCCATAGAGTAAGTGGATTTCATAGGTACCCAGATTTGTTTTAATAATCGTTGTTTTATATTCCTGCAAGATCTAGACGTGTGTCCAAACTTAAGACAATTAGCACACGAAATAAAGGGGGTTGAGACCCTTTTCTGAGTTTCTACGTTGCTCTTGCAAGATGATGTTTGGACATTAGAAAAAACAGAAGATTTTTTTATCAGTTGAGCTACCGCCGGCGTTAGTGGATAGCGCTGGGCGGTAGGGTTCACTTTTATATCCGACCCCAAATTTTGCAGAACCATAACATTGGTTTCCCAAAATCATATCCAGGGATTTTTGACCAATCCCAAATTTTTTTATGGCAATATTGAGGTCATGATTTTGTTTTTTAAGAAAAGTATTTTCTTGTACAATCAAAACACATTTATTTTCAAATCCCTTTTTATTAATTTCAATTTGTAAAAGAGTGGTTTTTAGTTTTCTCTCTAAGTCCCCCTTTTCTTTTGCAATAGTTTTGTTTTGTGCAAGGGCCTTAGAAAGAGAAACTTCAAGTTCTTTTGTCTTAAATAAAGAGTGCCCACACTCTTGACATGAAACCTTTCTCTTTTAAAAGGAAATCAATTTTTTGTGAGCTTATGATTTTCTTTGATAATAGCTTCATTTTCACGATTTAATATAATATTATCTTTTATACATTGATAATAGGATTTGCAAGTTAAAACAAATTCATCATATAGTTCTTCGAAAGTAGGAGGAATTACCTCAGTGTCGCTAAGAACACTGGTGTCGTCATCGTTGCTTTTTGCCATTAAGCATAAGTTTGCTTTCTCCTCGTTACTTGACTCAGACTCGTTTGACTCTTCAGAGGAAGAATCATCCCAAGTTGCGGCTTTCAGTACTTTCTTCTTCTCTTTTGCTTTGTGTTGTTCTTTTTGCTCCTTTTGATACTTTGGGCACTGGCTCCGAATGTGCCCGGTCTTTCTGCAGTGGTAGCACTCTGGTGGTGGTCTTTCTTCTTCATCTTCGCTTCCTTTTTCTTTCCTTGATGAAGAGGAAGATCCCTTTCGTCGAGTATCCTTTTGGAAGTATTTACGTAATGTGTTCCTTCTTTCCGGATTCCTGATGAACTTCCTGAAGTTCTTCACCAGGAGACCTTCTTCATCTTTATCATCATCTTCGATGCTCTCCTTCTTTGACTTTAGTGCTAGCGCCTTTTTCTTTGGCTCTTTGTTGTATTCATCGTGTTGAATCTGGAGTTCTACCTCATGGGTTTTGAGATTCCCAATAAGGTTCTCGATCTGGAGCGTTCTTAAGTTGTGCGACTCCGAGATGCCTGTCACCTTTAGATTGAACCTTGGAGGTAAGGAACGAAGAATTTTCCTCACCAAGTCCCCGTCTGAGTAGGTCTTTCGAAGTGCCTTTGAAGCGTTGACGATCTTGGTGAAGCGGGTGTACATCGAGTTAATGTCCTCTTCGGTATCCATCCTGAATCTTTCATATTCAGATTCCAGTTGGAATAGCTTTGCATCTTTCACCTGCGATGTACCTTCATGAATTACTTCCAATGGATTCCAAATATCATAAGCAGTTGTGCATGCAGAAATTCTATTAAACTCAGTCCTATTTAAAGCGCAATATAAAGCGTTCATTGCTTTAGCATTATTTTTACACCTTAGTTTATCATTGTCATCCCATTTATCTTTAGGTTTTGGTAATGTCGCCTCTCCCACTACAGTTGTAGGAGGAGAGTACCGAACTTCTACCATGTTCCATACTTCAACATCCATGGTCATAAGAAAACACATCATTCGATTTTTCCAGTAGTTATAATTTGACCCAGTAAAGAGAGGTGGTCGACTAACCCCTTGACCCTCAGGAAAAGCGAGATCATGAGACGCCATTATTCCCAGTTGTTTAAGCCGATTTGGAATAACCTAGATCTGATACCACTTGTTGGATTGGTAGGCGCCCTTAGAGGGGGGGGGGGGGGGGGGTGAATAAGGGTTTTTTAAAAACTTTAGTGATATTTTGAAAAGCTTTGTAATAATGCAAGACAAAGACAATAAGAAGTCAAGTAAAACAATTGAAATAAAGTAGAGACATGCTTTATTAATATCAAATACGGTTTTACAAAAATTGACTTCTATAACGCTAGAAATCGGTGGCGATGAATAGTAAACTCTTTTTGTTTTCTATCCTGACTCGCATCCCCACAAACCGGTGGCCCTAGCCTATCCTCCCCGGATTCAGCCTCAAGCCGCTCTAGCCAACCCCTCCCCGGATGTGGCCTCAAGCACCCCCTAGTCCTACCCAGACCTAGTCGCCAACACGAGGCGATTTCATTAACCGTTTACAATAAGAAATGAAAATAAATAAAAACTCCCTCTTGATGAACTTCTGAAGTTGGAGACGAAGGTCCGCTGAAGAATAAGCATTGTAGAAGCGGACTTCGTTTGGATCCGGCGTGATGAGATTCTCCTTCAGAAGTTTGCAGAACTTTGGTAGGACATCAACTTTCGGCCAAGATAGCCTCTGGAATTCTGGCACTCTACCTCTCTCTGATATCTCTCTGATGTGTGAAAAATGAGAGAAGAGACGTCCTTTTTATGGCCTCAGCGCTAGCGCCTGCGCTAGTGGTACCGTCGGCGCTATCCCATATTAGGACACATTCTGCGCGGTAGAATCTTCAATTAGAGGAAACAATTTTCCCTTGCCAACTGTGCTCCTCGCTATTGCCTGCGCTATCAGATATCGCCTGGCGCTATCTCCTTCTATAAGTTCTCTCGGCAATTGCGCTTAATCCAATATTTCGTCGAACGAGAATTCGTCGAACGCCGCTAAGAGTTTGTCGAATGAAAATTTCATCAAACGAGAATTCGTCGAACGCCGCTAGGAGTTTGTCGAACGAAATTTTTGTTGAACGCCGTTATGAGCATTTCGTCAAGCGCCGCTAACAGTTAGTCGAACGGCAGCTAGCGCCTGCGCTAGTACTACCGCCAGCGCTAGTAGGTGTTTTGGATTTGATGGCTCAACTTTGGGGGCAACCTTCTTATGTACTCCTTGAGTCATGTGGACTTTGTTATCCTGCACACTTAAACACACAAGATCAAATACACATAGGATTTGTTATTCTCAAACCTAGGAGATGCGGAAGACCATGTTCCAACAACACCTACGAGCTACATTCCTCTCGGATGAACCATCAACATCTACTCGACCACCACTCCGACGAGGAGCATCATCCCAACATGAAAAAAATGTTGAAGTTTATGATCAAGGCATTAAATCTAAATCCATCAACACAGGAGTGAAGAGAGTAGGATAGCCCAGTACAGGATCCACCGCGTCATTCGATTCGGAGGAGTCATAGAAGACGATCTCCAAGTGCTAGTGTGGTGGAGATAAACGAGACAGAGTAGAGGAGTAGGAATATCCTGGGGGAACTAAGTTTTGAGTTTTGTAATAATGCAGGAATTTGAACCTATGTTCTTGGTTACTGTCAGCTAGCGCTGACGCTACCCGCTAGCGCTGGCGCTATCTGTAATGTTTAATTTTCTTGTTTTTGGATGTTTGACTCTTTTTACCTGGTCCTTCTTTGGTAGTTTTTTGAAGATTTTGTTTTACGTTTTATTTACAAATTTTAGTTCATATGAAGTTGAGATGTTTAAGCAAATTTAAAATCCTACGAAGTAGTATGTGTTTGAAATATATCGCATGAAAAATTTTGAATTCAATTTATGTTGGTGATATATGATATATAGATATGTAATGAGTTTAGGAAGAAAAGATTGGTGTTTAGAAATGACTTTACAATTTGGTAATTTGATTTATAAATCTTTAAGTGATAAAGTCTTGTGTCTATATGATGACCATACAAGGATAGCAAAACGAGATAAGAAAAACAACAAGAAAAGTAAAAGGACAATAAAGTATATCATGAAGTAGAAAATTTGTATAATTCATTTTTGAAAATATTCTACTTCATGCATTTGGTGATACCTAATGAATAAGAGATTTAGGTATCCAAAGGGGACCAAGTGTGGTAGTTCCTTTGGGTACCCAAATATAATGTGTAGGTTTGTGGGTGGTTAATGATGAATGGGTCCTTTCATGTGAAGTTAGTGTTTGATTTTTAATTTTGGGTCTCCATTCAAACTTTGGTTTAATTTTATTCTTATATGTCAAATTTCCATTGTGATAATCTTTATTTTTATGATTATGATTGTAATGATTATGAAATTTGTGTAATATTGTTGTTAAGTTTGGAGAAATATGATTTTGGAAATAGTGGTCATTTTGACTTTGATTTACAAATCCGTTGTGTTTCTTATTTCCATAATTTAGTTTAGTTAAAATATTCATGTTCATATTCATATTCAACATGTTTTTAGATAGTTCTTGATATTGTGAATTTTTATTTATAATTTTCATAAACACGTTGATTTTTTATTTTAATTCATCATTCTTAATCTTTAAATTATGCTTAGCTTTGTTATAAGCTATTGTGCTGTTTTTAAGAGTGGAAACAATAGAGTCAATATGATTTTGATAGTCGTTTCTAAATTCCTCAAATGTTTCGTCCATCTCTTTGATTTCTGTTTTATAATTTTGGCACGTAGCACAATCACTTTTCAAAGATGAATTTTCTAAAAATAATTTTTCATTATGTTCTTTTACACAAATAATTTCTTTTTCAAGTTCCTTAAATTTTTCTTTAATATCATTACAATCAAAACAAGGTTTTGTATTTTCAATTGAAGTGACATGGGTAAAGCTAGATAAATCAGAGTTTGATTCTACTTTAACTCTTGCTTTTAAATTTTTATTTTCTAAGCGCAATTTGTAATTCGCATTTTTTAATTTCTTAATTTTGAGCTTTGTAATTTGTAGCAATTGTAAAGTAGAAATAGAATTGCAAACAATAAGAGGATTTGATATTCTTATAGTACTTTTGGATGCTGTGAGATTTGAGCACGAATTTTCTTTGTTGTCTTCATCTATTTGGTATTCCTCTTGCAAAGATGGGATTTCTTCTTTTCCATTTGATGTGCACTCCATTGATCCATCATGAGAGGAGCTTTCTAGATCATTTGAGCAATCTTGTATGTTCTCCACTTCTTGCATTTGTTCCATACCTGTAGATGGAGAATCATACATTTCTTCAAGAAATTTCCATACTTTGTATGCACTAGAAAAACAAAATATTAATTTTGAATTTTCGTGAGATAAAGCATAGAAAATACTATTTAAAGCTTTTGCATTTAGATGACGTTCATGCTTATTTGATTCATCCGCTGGTCTAACTATTGCTATATCCAATGCATTGATATCTAAATTTTTAATAAACCTTTCCATTAAAAATTTCCACCCTTTATAATTTCTCCCTTCGAATAAAGGTGGTTTAAGAGATTTTTCTTCTTCATAAAAATTTACCCCACTAATAAAAGCGAGATCATGAGGCGCCATTATTCCCAGTTGTTAAGCCGATTGGAATAAAACCGCTCTGATACCACTTGTTGGATCAGTAGGCGCCCTTAGAGGGGGGGGGGGGGGGTGAATAAAGGTTTTTAAAACTTAAGTTTTATTTTGATTTTCTTTGAAATAATGCGTGAATAAGAAAGTGAGAAATCAAACAAAACAATTAAAATAAAGTGGAGACATATTTTATTAATATGAAATAAAGGTTTTACAAAAGTTGATTTCTATAACGCTAGAAATAAGTGGCGAATAATAGTAGACTCTTTTGTTTTCTATCCCGACTGGCATCCCCACGAACCGGTGGCCCTAGCCTATCCTTCCCCGGATTCGGCCTCAAGCCGCTCTAGCCAATCCAACCCAGGATATGGCCTTGAGCACCCCCTAGACCTAACCTAGATCTAGTCGCCAACACGAGGCGAGTTTCTGCCATAAGTCCTACCCAGACCTAGTCGCCAACACGAGGCGAATTCTCTAACGGTTTACAAGAAATATGAAATGATAATAATAAAAACTCCCTCTTGAAGAACTTCTAAAGTTGGAGACGAAGATCCGTTGTAGAATAAACGTTGTAGAAGCAGACGTCGTTTGGATCCGGCTTGAAGAGATTCTCCTTCAGAAATCCGCAGAGCTTTGGTAGGACATCATGTTTCGGCCAAATCAGCCTCTGGACTTTTAGCACTCAATCTCTCTCTAATAGGTGAGTGAAACGAGAGAAGAGGGGTCCTATTTATAGCCTCAGCGCTAGTGCCTGCGCTAGCGCTACCGCCGGTGCTATCCCGGATTAGGCATTATTCTGCGCGGGGGAATATTCAATATGAGGAAACATTTCTCTCTTGCCTTCTGTGCTCCGCGCTACCGCATGCGCTATCCGCTACCGCCAGGCACTAGATCCTTTTATATGTGCTCTGAAATTGTGCTGATCAACGCTAGCATCGGGCGCTAGGTGCTACCGCCAATGCTAGTGGGCATGATGGATTTGTTGGCTCAAATTTGGGGGCAACCTTCTTATGTAATCCTTGAGTCTTATAGACTTTGTTTCCTGCACACTTAAACACACAAGATCAAATGCACATAGGATTTGTTATTCTCAAACCTAGGAGACGAGTAAGACCATGTTCCAACATCAACCTTATACATATTGAAAATAACTCGCAAGATTAAATCACATTGTTGAAGCCTGGAAAATCCTGGCTCCAAAATTCAGATCAATGCGGTCAGAGGCTACTTGACCAGCGGTTCAACGAGAAGATTTGGTTAGTCACAACGAACGAAATGGAGAGAATAAACGACACAACCCCAGGTGCTGTGGCAGTGAGGTCCCACCACGTACCCAGAAGATCAAGTGTGTCTTCTCCTCCAACCACGAATGGCCGAGCTTGGTACTAGGAAGGCACTTGTTAGGGAAGATTCTTTTCTGTAAGGGGGGGGGGGGGGGGGGGGGGGGGGGGGGTGCAGCTCTGATTTTTTGAGAAGTGCTATTCCTGGTACCCCTGGGGGTCTATTTATAGACAAATCCTAAGGGGGGGAGGCGACTATCCCTGACCCCCTAGAATTGGTTTTTAGACAAGGGCAATAGGTTGGCGAGTAGGTAAGGACCTCAGACTAAACTGGCGAGTTGGTTGGCTAAGTCGCCTATAGGTGAGTATGTCCGAACTCACGACCTTCTCGCCTGGACGATTAGTGAACGCCGGGTAGGTCTTTCTACCTCGTCATGGGGCGAGCAAGTACCTACTCGCACAACCAAGTCTCTTGATCTCTCTTCGTGCGACGAACTCCGGAAGCCTGCGTTCGACGAACTCTGAAGAACCACGTTCGACGAACTCTGTAGAACTGCGTTCGATGAACTCCGAAGAACTGCGTTCGACGAACTCCGAAATCCTGCGTTCGACGAAATCTATAGGACTTCTGTGTTGACCTTGACTTCTGCCTACATGGACTTTAGATGGGCCCACCCTCGGAGAACAAGGGTTGTACACAATCCCCGCTCTTTGCGAGCAACGTAGTTGGTTGGAAAGAATCATCCAACCCTTATTCGACGAGCTGCTTCTGGTGGGAAGCTTACCTGCTCGGCCGGCCTGGGATCCCCATAAGTCTATAAATGGAGGGGGTGGCCCTTCTTTGGCACGCCACTTTTTTAGAATCGACGAGGTGTTGTCTAGCGAGGAGGTAAGTGTGAAGGCCGAGCTGCTGATGAAACTGATGAAGAAAACGAAAAGCTCTGAAACTCGCAAGAGGAATAGTGGGTCCTCCGATCGTCGCCTTAGCCCTTTGGACGAGGAGGTGCCTCGGGCTAATCCGGCGACCTCTGCGCCCGAGCCCTCCCTCGCGCCGCCAACTGATGAGAGATTGGGGGACAAAGTCCCTCGGTCTACTGCCGAGGAGGAACCACTGAACGTTCACCTGGACCCTCTCCGAGAAGGTAATCATCTTTTCGAGATACCGCGATGCTTGTGCAAACTTTTTGTTGATGCTGATGTTCTTTTGTAGATGCCCCCCCCCCCCCCCATGGAGGTGAATACGCAGACGTCCCCGCTAGAAGGGCGAGCAGGTACCGAGCACCTACCGCCTCCACCAGTCCTTCCCGCAGGGATTCTCCCCGAGCGGGAACCTCTTCGCCTGCCATCCCATATTCCTGAGCGCGTGCCAGGCGGAAACCAGATACTGCTGAGGAACTCCCGGGTTACCCTTTCTGGAGGAAGGGGAGAGGGAGGGTCTTCTTCGGTGGTTCCCACGGCTCAGCTTCCTTGGCACCCTAACGCCGCGTCGTTGTCCCATTATGGACGGGGTGGGCGTTCGGGGGGCCGACATACTCCTCGGCGCTCACCTTCCCCTCGCAGATCTCCTCGACGGAGGCTCAGTCCTCGGCGGACTCCGTCACCTCGTCGGGTTGTCTCTCCTCCTCGCCGGGACGCTCCTCGACGGTTACCTTCTCCTCCTCGCCATCAACCGAGGGCGGCACCTGTGCGGGCAGGTAAAATCATCATAAAGTACTATCTTTATGTGGTTCTTTTTCTAACTCGCCACCTTCCAGCCCGTGCCACGTCTCCGGGTCTGCTTTCATTGAGGCACTTGGGCTTCCTACTCGCGAGTACAGGACGAAGATGGCTTCCGCCTATCTCGACCAGGAGATAAAGGTGGAGAGGTTGCTGGCCTACGAGGTTCATCGGCGAATAACTTCACATGAAGGGCGCGTCTCGAATATTGAAGGATTCGAGCATCGGCTAGAGGTGGCAGAAGGAAAGCACTATCTCGTCACCGAGTTGGACAGTCGGATGGCTGGCATAGAACAGCGCTACGAGGCACTGAGGACGGATTTGCGCGGCCTTCGGGCGAGCATTAGATCTCTCGGGACGTTGAATCGCATGGAGGAGCATATTCGGCTCAGCGAGGAATTCTTGGCGAGAGCGAACGAGCAGATGGCCTTTGCGCGCCAGCTGGGATTCAACAGGCGGATTGGGGCTACCTTGGATAGGCGCGGCGATCCTCCTGTCCATTAGCATCGCTTGCTAATTTGTATTTTTAAGAACATTATTGAGCGAGTATTTGTAATAATCTCGAATTGCTTATTTGATGTAATTTTGCACTGTATTTGCTTGATCGCGTTCGTGTTGACTTTGTCTTCTGCAGGGTTTTCTCGTGTTTTTGTAGATGTTTCTTAGACGCGAGGAGGGTGGTTAACACCTCGCATATGCGGTAATTTGTACAACTTCGTTATAGGCGAGTAGGTAGCCACCTCGCACGCACTTTCGTCGCGACCCCCCCTACCCCCCTTTACCCGATTTCTATAAATAGGGGGGTAGGGGTCCAAAATCGGCGCGCTTTCTCGAAGTTCTTCAATGGATTTACTATCTTGCTTCCTTCTTCCTGCTCGCAACGATGACGCCTTCATTAGAAGCTGAAGTTCGCCGCTTGGCTTATGCTGAAAATTTCGTTGCGCATAAGTTCAAGAAACCTGTTACCCGCGCGGACGATCTGGAGAGATTCGTCCATTAACACCTCGCGCCAAGCTTCCGTGTTGGCCTTCCCGCTCCCGACGAGCGGATCAGCACCTTCTCGGAGGGGAAGATCGCCTTCTCCCTCTCGCACTTCGAGGTTGGCCTCCGCCTTCCTCTCTGGCCCGAGTTCTGCCAGATCCTCAGATACTACGGCTGGGTCCCCACCCAGATCAATACGAATGGGGTAGCGATCATCATCGACTACCTCTGCTTCCTTCGCAGCGAGAAGATCGCTTTCGACTTGGACGTCTTCCGAAAGATCTTCTATATGGGAGAGACCAAGGATGGGGTGATTTTCTTCGGCAGCCACCACTGCAAGGTGGCGGGGACGTCGAACAAGAAGTTCATCTTCATCATCGGATACTTCTCGCATATACCAAATCGCCCTCAACAAAGACCTCCTAGGGTGCTCACCACTCCATCGCTCAGAGGCCGGCGCGAGGAACTCTTCCTCGCCTTGAAGAACAAAAAACTCGATATCGAGTTCTGGCGAAGGAACGTGGACCATCTCGCCTTCGTGCAGCTTGGCGAGGGTAACATTCCTTAGTCTCCGCTAAAAGTGATTTTACCTCTGCTTCTTTGTCTAACGTCTTTCTTCAGGTTGCCGGCATCTTCCATCCACGGCTCTTCCTGTGGGGGGTCAGACCCGGCTCCTCTATCTCCCATGCTCGATCAAGCGACGATGCAACACGGAGAGGAGGAGGAAGGCGATCAGGAATCCCCTTTCACGGGAATTTCTCTTGGGGTCTGCGACACGACCGAGATTCTTCACGCGGCGGGATGGCCGGCCGAAGGCGAACCACCGGCGATCAAGAAAAGGAAGAGGAAGGAAGTCGCCCTGCGCGTGGCGGAGGAGCGGGCACGTGAGGAGGAAGACAGCGTTCCTGAGAACCATCCCAACTTCGGGCAGGGTTCGCTGAATAGGGGCTTGGACGGCGAGCCGCTGATCACCTAGAGCAGGGAGCGCAGTGAGGTGTCCCTGATCACTCGCCTACCTTCGTGGAGCGAGGATGAGCTCCTGAACGACGATGCTTTCAGCATCTTGTTTGGACTTTATGGTCGTGATGATGCGAAGGTGTTGCAGGAGGCTTCTCCTCGCTTTCTTGCCGACCAAGGATCGCGAGCAATGTTGCGCGCTTCGGAGCTATTCCATCAGACCGCGCGGAACCTTCTCGGCTCCGAAGTGGAGCTCGCACTTCATCGGAAGCTTACGATGGAGGCCGAGAAGCGTGAGGACGAGGCCTTAAAGCGTGCCAAGGAGGCCGAGGATAAAGCCAAATCCAGCCGAGGCTTCGAGGTGGTCTTGGTACTTCACGCGAGTTAGGATTGAAACCCACTCTCTTTTCTCCACATCTTCTAACCTGTCCTTCTCGTATCTACAGGAAGAGAAGTTGGTGGCGGCAGAGACGATCTCTAAGCTTGAGTGCGAACTGTGGGCGAGCCAGGTCTTGCTGGAGGCAACGCAGGTTCGTAACGCCGAGTTGGAATCGAGGATGGCCGCCCTTTCCTTCTCGGAAGCCAGACCTTCCCGCCGACCTGCAGGATCGTTCATGACTTCGTAGGAGCTTTCGTCTCTTCGGCGAGAGATTGCCCTAGCCGGCGGGGACTTGGTCTTCGCGAAGCTTTCGGTGGCCGGCTTGCTGGTTCCTGGGGCGGAGAGCTTGACGACGGAGGGGCTTCTGTCGGATATCTTGAATGCCAGTGAGGAGGAGGACGACGAGGAAGAGAACGAGTCGGATTCAGCCGACTATGCTCCACCATCCAAGTAAAACTTTGTATCTAATAATTTTGATGCTTCTCGCGGCTCTGCGAGCATATTTTTTGGTAGATAACATTCCTTTTGATAGTCATATTTACTTCTTTTGTGAATCTTTCTTGTACTGTTGTGATGTCACTAGGCTCATAGGCTCGCTCGTGCATGTTTACTTGTCTTTCTCGTCAGGGCGGCTTAGGATGGGATCGGGTCTGCCGACTATCTACCTTGCTCACTTTATCGATCTGCTTGTCCATATCTCGGATCCTCGCCCATAGGGCTACTCACACTCAACCTTGCGAGTAGGTTTCCTACTCGCACCCTGACTGCTGAAAAGGACGTTAGGTAGGGAAAGATGGTCGGGGCTTCCAAGGGGATTCACATTCCCGATAGCCTTCCTTCTAGTGCGATGCTGGTGCTATTGAAGAGAACGACTCAGTAGTGAATGACTGTCAGGGAGGTTCCAAGGGAACACAACATCCCAAGGTCTCCATCCTCCTATTTGAAGGGGTCGAGACAGTAGGGAATGACTGTCGGGGAGGTTCCAAAGGAGCACCTTCCAAGGTAACACAACATCCCAAGGTTTCCATCCTGCTGCTCTTGTTGATGCAGTTGAAGAGATCGACACAATAGGGAATGACTGTCGGGGAGGTTCCAAAGGAGCACCTTCCAAGGGAACACAACATCCCAAGGTCTCCATCCTGCTGCTCTTGTTGATGCTATTGAAGAGATCGACACAGTAGGGAATGACTGTCGGGGAGGTTCTGAAGGAGCACCTTCCAAGGGAACACAACATCCCAAGGTCTCCATCCCACATGGATGTGGAATGCCGAGCCAACCTGTTTCCTGTTGCTCAACAATTCAACGGGGGGTTAAGCACACTCAAGCACATCAACTCACACAATCGGAGGAAATAATCAGAAACGAAATGTTTCGTTATGGGCTCTTAGCCCTCGAGGGTACACAACACCTTTATTCAAGGATCCCCTGATCGGCTTAAGTCGATCATCTCTTTGTGGGATTGGGAGGGCGGCGTCCAGACTTTTTCCTGATAATCTCTCAAGTCAGATGAGAAATGCAGTCGGTGGGAAAAGCGACCAACGTGCAAGTGGGAGCTGATCTCGGCCGTCATTGCAGAGGCTTGGACTTAAGGGGACGCACAACCGAGGCACTGTCCCATCATCCGCTCTGGGTTTTACGAGAATTAAGTCGGAGGCCAGTTTCCCAACCTGACTAGGAGGTCGACTTCACCTGCTTTCTTCTTTTTAAAGACTTGCTATCATGAGAAATTCCTCACGTCCCATGTTTCAGGGGGCTTTATTTATAAGCAATCAATTTATAGGAGAGAAGGGTATACGTCTCTTCTTAGGGATAAAACCTTTTTAGGTCATCGCCGCTCCATGTATTTCCCAATAGCTCCCCCTCCTGATTCTGTAAGCGATACCCTCCTGTTGCAAGTGCTTCGTGGATGATGAAAGGTCCCTCCCAATTAGGGTTAAGCTTTCCAATGACTATCGATCTCCCAGCTGCGTCCACTTTCTTCACGACTAGGTTACCTGCTTGGAAGTGTTTGAGACGAACGTGCTTGTCGAAGTGTCTCGCCATGCGATGCTTGATATCCTCTTGCCGAGCCGAGGCTAGATCTCGGAGCTCTTCGATGTAGTCGAGGGACAGCTTCTGGGCTTCTTCATTCTTTAGTCGCCACACTGCATCTCCGTCTTCTGCTGCAATCACCCTAGGTCTTCTGACCTCGAACTCTACTGGAATGAGAGCTTCGGACCCGTGAGGAGTTTGAACGGGGTTTCCCCTGTGGCTGAGCTAGGAGTGGTCCTCAAAGCCCACAACACCGAGGGGAGCTACTCCGCCCAATTACCTCTTAGGTTCTCGACTTTCTTCTTTAGTAGGTTGATGATTAACTTGTTGGTGGCCTCCACTTGTCCATTGCTCCTGGGATGATGTACTGACGCGAACCGGAGATCAGTTCCGAGCTATGCAAAAATCCTCCACCTCCAGACTGGCGAACTGAGGACCGTTTTCGGTGACGATGGCGAGGGGAATCCCGAATCTACAGACGATTTCTCCCCAGATGAAGTTCTTCACGACTTGAGAGGTGGTCTTGGCCAGAGCCTTGTCCTCGATCCACTTGGAGAAATAGTCGATCATGACGAGAACGAACTTCCTCTGGCCGCTAGCTGAAGGAAAGGGGCCTATCAAATCCATTCCCCAGATAGCGAACGGCCACGGGGCGGTGATCGAACGAAGATGCTGGGCCGGCTGCAAATGAAGGCGGGTGAATAGCTGACACTTCTGGCACTTTTTTGAGAAGGCCTCCGCATCCTTGCGGATAGTGGGCCAGAAGTAGCCATGTCTCAGGATCCTTTGCTCCAAAGTGCGAGTCCCAGAATGGCTTCCGCACTCTCCTGAGTGGATTTCCTCCAACACTCGAGGTACTTTTTCTTTAGAGACACACCTAGCCAGAGGGCCCGAGATGGTCTTGCGATATAACTCCCCATCTTGCAATAAGTAGTACGCCGCCTTGTACCGAAACTTCCTTTGATCCCCCTCCTCCGCAGGGAGTTGCCCGGAACTCGGGAAGGAAATGAACGAATCCATCCACGAAGGACGCCAATTGATCTCCATCATCTCTCCTTCCTCAATGGATGGTCGAAATAACTCCGTGATGGTCCCTCCTGCTCTTGGCCCGTATTTGGCCAGACGATCTGCTGCCGAGTTCTCCTCTCTCGGTACGTGCTCGACGAAGAAGGATTGGAAGCCTCCAATCAATCTTTTCACCTTCACGAGGTACTTTTGTAGAATGGTGTCGCGTACTTTGAACTCTCCCCGAATCTGAGATGCGACCACCATCGAATCAGTGAAAGCCATGACGTCTTGAATGCCCAGCTCCTTTGCAAGGCGTAAGACTGCTACTATGGCCTCGTACTCCGCCTAATTGTTCGTGACGGGGAAGAGGATCTTGACTCCCTGCTCGATCCTAGTTCCATGTGGGCTGACAAGAACGACGCCCACCCCCACAGAGCTCTTGCCTGAGGCTCCGTCCACGAACATCTTCCAAGGGATGGGAGTAGAAGCCTCCTCTCCCGGCTCTGCCTCTACCGAGAAGTCGGCCAAGAAATCTGCTATCGCCTGTGCTTTGATCGCCACCCGAGGCGAGAAGGAAATGTCGAACTCGCTGAGTTCTACCGACCATTTTCCCAGCCTCCCTGAATGCTCCACCCCTTCCAAGATATTTCGGAGAGGATGGTCAGTTACGACCCGGATGGAGTGAGCTTAGAAATAAGGCTGGAGCTTTCGCGCCGACACCACCAAGGCGAAGGCGAGCTTCTCCAAGATGGGATACTTCAACTCCACCTTCTTGAGCACCTGGCTAACATAGTAGATGGAGAGCTGCTTCTTTCCTTCTTCTCGGACTAGCACGGAACTTACTGCTTCCACCCCTACTCCCAAGTAGATGAGTAGGTCTTCGCCTTCTTTCAGGCTCTGAAGGAGAGGTGTCCGAGTTAACTGCTCCTTCAGCCTACCGATCGCCTTTTCGCACTCGTCGGACCATGCAAAGTTCTCACTCTTATGAAGCATCTTGAAAAGGGAGAGCACTTCTCTCCTGCCTTGGACAGGAAGCAGCTGAGACCCGCCAACCTTCCTGTCAGCCTTTGGACTTCTTTCATGGTCTTCGGCGAGGCCATCTCCAGGATTGCCTTAACCTTGTCAGGGTTCGGCACTATTCCTCCCGAAGTGATGAGGTGCCCCGGAAACTTTCCCCTTCCAGCTCCGAACAAGCATTTCGCCGGATTGAGCCTCGTCTTGAACTTCCTTAGCGTCGCAAAGGTCTCTACCAGATCTGTTATATGCTCCCGGATGCTCTTGCTCTTGATCAAGAGGTCGTCCACATATACTTCCAGGTTCCTCCCCTTCTGCTCCTTGAAGACAAGGTCCATCATCCGCTGGTAGGTTGCTCCTGCATTTTTTAGCCCAAAGGGCATCATTTTATAGCTATAGCAGCCGTCTCCAATGATGAAGGAAACATCACGGCAATCGGGGGGATACATCCGGATCTGGTGGTATCCCGAAAACGCATCAAGAAAACTCATCACAGGGAAACCGACGGCTGAATCAACCAGCGCGTCGATTCTAGGCAAGAGATAACAATCCTTGGGGCAGCTTTTATTTAACAAAGAAAAGTCCACACACATCCTCCAGCTGCCTACAACCTTCTTTACCATTACAACATTGGAGACCCAGCCTGGGTACTGGATCTCTGACACAAAACCTGCGTCCATCAACTTCTTCACCTCTTCACGGATAGGTCCAGCCAACACGGTGGCACTTGACCTCTTCTTCTGGCGGACGGGCTTCACTGCGGGATCGAGATTGAGGTGGTGGAAGGCAACCTCTGAGTCGATCCCGGTCATCTCAGCAGCACTCCAGGCGAAGATGTCGACGTTCTCCTGTAGGCATGTCGCCATCTCCACCTTCTCGATGACCTTTAGCGACCCACCGATCTCCAGCAACCCAGATACTCCCGCTGCGGAGAGTACCTCGATTTCTTCCACTTCCTCGGACGCCTCCAGACGGCCTGTGCCTGCTGTTACCCTCTCGAACTCCTCTGCGTCAGCCATCCAGCTGATGGTGCTAACCGAGCTGAGGTAGCACTCGCGGGCGGCTCTTGGATCGCTCCTGATCCTCACCTGGACGTCCCCTTGGCAATACTTGAGGCATTGATGGTAGGAGGATGGGACGGCCTTAAAGGTGTTGAGAAGTGGCCTCCCGAAGATGGCCTTGTAGCAGCTCAGGGCGTCAACGATGACGAAACGGCACTGGAGAGGGGTACCACCGAGTGTTACAAGGAGATATACGCCTCCCTCCAACTCTTTCTTCTCTCCGGAGAAGCCAAAGAGGGGACCATCTGGCGCCCGGACTCTTCCTGCGCTGACGCCCAACCCGTCAAACGTCTCCTTGAAGATGAAGTTTACGGAACTACCGTTATCGATCAAAATTCGATCAACGGTAAAGTCTTCCATGACGGCTTGGATCACAAGGGCGTCATGAAAGGGGTTCTCGATCCCCAACATGTCTTCTTCGGAGAAGGTGATCTCCTCCAACGGGGGAGGTGCCTGCGAGGTCGAAGCGACGCTCCTTCGATAGATCTGATGGAGACTTCCCTTGCGGGAAGTTCCTATCCCAGCTCCCCCATGGATCACACCAACTCCTCTGCCTCCTTGGGCCACATCTCCTCGACCTCCTTGGTCGACTCGATCCTCGTTCCTCCTTCGACCGACGGCTTGAACGGCCGGCGGCTCGACCGGGGCTTCTATCCTCCGCTGCTCCCCTTCCACTTCTCCTGCTGCCAGCCTTCTCCTGGCTTCCCAAAAGTCTGGGCAGGCCATCGTGCCATGCCCTTCCACCTGGTGGAGATCACAGTAAAGGGGATCCTCTTCTACTTGCGGCCTCTTCTGCTTCCTGTTCTTCCGGCCTTGCCGATTGCCGCGCCTGGCAACCGCCATTGCTTCCTCCCTTCTTCCCTCCCGACGCCCCTCCGGCCTGTCGAAGCGTCTTCGCTCCAGGGATCTCCTTCCCCGCTCCTGACGCTGAGGTCCCCTGGCTGGCTTCCACGGTTGCCGGTTAGCGGGGACTTGGTAGCGTCTCTCTTCTTCCCGACGCTCTGGAGCCACGATGAGCCTCCTCTCATCGTTCCTTCTCGGCTCCTCCCTCCTTGGCTCTCTTTCTCTTCTCTCTTCCTTGCCTCTTTACTCCGGCTTCCGCTTTTCCGCCCTCCTGGGCTCTTCCTTCTTCCTCTTCTCGGGGGTCTTCTCCTCTTCCTCCTCCTCATCTTCCTTGGTCACTCGGGTGAGCCTGGCTAGGAAGCCGAGGTTGGAAGCCTCACCCTGGATGAACTGGTTGGCCCTTTCGATGAGATTGCTGTAGGAGTATGGAGGGATCCTACTGACCTCCAACTTAAAGAGGCCTTCACAAAGGCCGAAGGTAAGGGCCAGCTGCAAAGTGCGACCATCCACCTCCTGTATGTGCAACACCTCCTCCTAGAAGCGGTCGATGTAGTCCCCCAACGTCTCCTTGGCCCCTTGCGTCAGGTGGAAGAGGTCCTTTGCCTACTTTTTCAGCTTCTTGGCCGTGGCGAACCGCATGTTCAGCCCCCGGCACAAGTCTTCGAAGCAGTAGATGGAACCTTCCGGCAATTGGTGGAACCAGTCCCTTGCCTTCCCTCGGAGGGAGATCGCGAACAGCCTACATTTGAAGGCGTCGGACATGGTCCGGATGGAGGCGACATCCTCGAACCATTGGATATGCCGGATAGTGTCCTCCCTCCCCGAGTAGTAATTCATCGAGGGATCCCTGAACCCCTCTGGCACTGGCGCAGTGACGATCTCCTCGCAGAATGGGATCCTCCCCCCAATTTGGCGACGAACTTCATCTTGCCGAGTATCTCCTCCGTACTCGCTAGCCTGGCGAGTATTATAGTATCTCGCCTGCTCTTCCTCCTCGCTGAACCGAGTTCCGCCAGCTTCTTGCGACACCTGCAGACCAAACTGCGACCTCCTTGGTCGCTTGAACTCCTCGACGTGCTCCTTCCCTGCTCGCTTAGGATGAGCACCTTCCTCGGACAGACCCGGGCGATGAGGCGAGGTCGTCGTTCCTTCCATGCGAGGTAGAAGAGCTGCTCGCATGGAGCCTTCTACCCTCCGCGCGAATTCCTCGAAAACAGCCAAGGATACGAACTTGCCACCTCGAGCTGGGTTTCCCACCACATCCTCGTGGTCGCTAACTGTTACCATCTCACTTTTCTACCAGACTTTCTTCCTCTTTCCGCGATCCACGCTCACTGCACCAAAGTGTTGAAGCCTGGAAAATTCCAGCTCCAAATTTCGGATCAATGCGGCCAGAGGCTACTTGCCCAGCGGTTCAACGAGAAGATTTGGTTAGTCACAACGAACGAAACAGAGAGAATAAAGGACACAACCCCAGGTGCTGCGGCAGGGAGGTCCCACCACGTACCGAGAAGCTCAAGAGAGTCTTCTCCTCCAAAACCACGAATGGCCGAGCTTGGTACTAGGAAGGCACTTGTTAGGGAAGATTCTTGTCTGTAAGGGGGGGGGGGGGGGGGGTGCAGTTCTAATTTTTTGACAAGTGCTATTCTTGGTACCCTGGGGGTCTATTTATAGACAAATCCTGGGGGGGGGGGCAGGCGACTATCCCTGACCCCCTAGAATTGGTTTTTAGATAAGGGCAATAGGTTGGCGAGTAGGTAAGGACCTCAGACTAAACTGGCGAGTTGGTTGGCTAAGTCTCCTATAGGCGAGTATGTCCGAACTCACGACCTTCTCGCCTGGACGGGTAGTGAACTCCGGGTAGGTCTTTCCACCTCGTCATGGGGCGAGCAAGTACCTACTCGCACAACCAAGTCTCTTGATCTCTCTTCGTGCGACGAACTCCAGAAGCCCGCGTTCGACGAACTCTGAAGAACCGCGTTCGACGAACTCTGAAGAACTGCGTTCGACGAATTCCGAAGAACCGCGTTCGACGAACTCTAAAATCCTGCGTTCGACGAAATCTGTAGGACTTCTGTGTTGAGCTTGACTTCTGCCTACGTGGCCTTTAGACGGGCCCACCCTCGGAGAATGAGGGTTGCACACACATCATTCTAGATCTATGAACAGTTAGGTTGAAGCTCCATGTTAAATATATGCAAATCTATTATATGCTTGTAATCTTCACATAATATTGCACCATGTTATCATAACTTTTCATCTAGCATCATCACTCACTATAAAATGTCTATACTAGTTATATCATGCCATGTTATGTGAAAGAAAAATAGAACAATGAAAGTTTGAAAGTCAAGAAAATTATATATATATATATGTTGTGGTTAATAATAAAAAATTCAAATTGAAAATTTACAAAAACTTCAAAATAACAAAAAAATTCTCATTATATTCATTATTCACCTTACAATATTTGTCTATGATATTTTGAAAAGGTTGAATATGAATTGTTTTACATACTTCACCTACCTCATTATGAATAATTAATCATAAGTACCTAAATTTCAATGTGATAAAATTAATGATCATGCAAAATCAAAATGTATTTTAACTTGTAACATTAAATATGTCTACAAAAGATCTTATTGCTTTCAACATATAGTTTGTGATCATGATTAGTATATGATTCTCTTATGTTTTGCATGTATTTCATTTATATGTCTAAAATGGAAATTCTATTGTTGATTACATGCAACATTATATCAAACTCATCATTCCAGCATTATCATCTAATAAATACTATCATTCATGCTAGCTATCAAATAATGACATAATGAATTCATCTTAAAGTAGAACAAGTAAAAGTTAAAATTCATAATAACTATGTTGCTTTAAAATATATTTAGAAATCAATCTCTCATAAAAATCCATAGTTTATAAATTGATTCCATAGGACAAAATGCTTAGGATGTCGATGATCATTCACCCACATTATGTGTCTCACAATAGCGAGGGCGTAGGTTTGTATGCATTAGAAGACCTAACCTCTAAGTCATGTCGTGTCCTTAACCGGGAAGGGTTCCAGTGGGGCCTTGCAAGGCACTAGGGGGGAAAGAGTGCTAGGTTGAGCGTCCTCTAGTGTGCATATGGGATTAACACCCCAACTTACGGCATGTGTGCAGCTCCTCATGACCATCCGTCACTTAGTACGGGGCTAGTGTGTAAGCATATAATTAGGGTATTATAATCTAGGACATACCTATATCATATATTTTTGCGTGCACTCTTTATGATTATATTCTTCATGCATTCTTGGGTTGATTAAACATGCTTCTCCTGTGTTTTGCATATTTTATCATTTTGAACCTTAATGATCTTGTAAAACCCAAATATTTGAAAACCAAATAAAAATATTAAAACCATTTTTGAAAAAATAAAACATGCTTAAATAGCCTTCTAATCATTTCCAAATTCTCTGAAATTTCTACACTAAGAAGGTCCATATACATACTATCTATGCCAATGAATTTTTTTTTCAAAAATCTCAAAAAATAGTGTTCTGTTTGGGCGTTAAGAAGTTAATGCCAGGCGTTAGCTCCTTTTGCCAAATTGAAATTCTGTTTTCTCTACACTACTTTTGGTTTTTTTAATGATTTTTCTCTGTTTATTTTCTCCGATTTGAAATTATTTTGTTATTAATTGGATTATTTTATTCCAAAATACAAAAAATTAAATAATTCAAAATGCTTTTGTTATTTGTTTTGCTTTAAAAATTTCCAAAATTATGGTTTGACTATAAGACTTCACAAGAGCAAACATTCAAATGGTCAAAATTCATTTTAGGCATACACTTAAAAATTGTCTTCATTGTCTAATCTTTATTTCAAATTTCCTAAATATTGTTTTATCTTGTCATGCCTTGATCTTAATCTGATTGTGTGCAATGAATCTGTCTATAAAAATTGTGTATGATTGCCTAGCATGCCTCTAAGTATGAGTAATGTTTTATGCTAATCAATGATTCATTCACTCACTATTTTGGTAATCTACATGTGTTCATAATCTTAGTCTTGCATGATTGTGTAGTGTAATAGTTTTAACATATTAAGTTGTATGTCTAAATTACCTACACCATCTTTCAAAAATAAATTTCATGCACACATAGAAGTGTTATTTCAATATTATTAATGCTTGCAATAACAAGTGAATTCAGAGACCTTTGCCCCCCCAAAAATAATGAAATAATATGCCAAAGATAACTCCACCAAGCACTACTCACCCTCCTGATATGTCTTAATGAGCATTGTGAGGTTGAGCACCTTGGAA
This sequence comes from Dactylorhiza incarnata, assembly GCA_033032865.1. Lineage (NCBI taxonomy): Eukaryota > Viridiplantae > Streptophyta > Magnoliopsida > Asparagales > Orchidaceae > Dactylorhiza > Dactylorhiza incarnata. The sequence goes on from JAWHQI010000578.1 coordinate 289,035, forward strand.
AGAATCGTAAAGTGTCTTGTGCAAACATATTCTTTTTATCACTTCAATTTGTACACCGGATCACTAAAAATATAAATAAAAAATTATAAAAATGCTTATGTGATCCCCTAAGTAATACTTCGCTCCCTGATAAGTCTTAATGAACATTGTGTGGGCGAAGCACCTTGGTAGTTGTACTTATGTTAGGTGCTTTGAAATTTTATTCTAGATGTGATGTGTGAAAGTAATTATAAGATTACAATCTTAATGTTGTTGTTATTATTTCATTACATATGTCTAGTCCTGACCAAAAAGCCCCCCGGGCCCGAGCTTGAACCAGGCTTACCGGGCCCGGGTTTTTTGGAGCCGGGCCCGGGCTGGGCCTTGGTTGCAACCGGGCCGGGCCGGGCTGGGCTTTCACCCACGGAAGGGGGCCTGCCTAGGGCCCGACACGATTTTTTTTATATTTTTCATTTAGGTTTTTTTAAAATAATTTATTTTTTATTTTTTATTAAAAAATTTATAAACTATAAAATATAAATTAAAAAAAAAAGATACGAGTAATATAAGAAAAAATGAATTTTATTAATGTTGAACGAAAATGAATTACACAGAATTATACATATGTGTATTTGAAAATTTGAATTCTAAAATAAATAATAATAATTATCCGTATCAAATAACTTTGCAAATACAATTATTACAAAAATAAAGATTACATATTTTGTCCGCTTTCCAAAATCCGGCTCGCCAACTTTGAGGCTTTGAGCTTTTAGCTTTTAACTAATTTAGGTTGATTGCGTCCATCTCGTCTTCCATTTCGGACGAGCTATCCTCCAAATTTGAAGTATGCTGATTCCTCCTAATTGCATCCAAGTGATCCTTGTAGCATATGCAGATTTCGAGCGATTCTTCGCTTAGACGACTTCTCTGCTCGTTCAACACCGTGCCACTAAGAGAAAAAGCAGACTCCAAAGCTACTATGCTAGCTTGGATCGTTAGTAAATCTCGGGCCATATAGGCCATAATAGGATAGGTAGTTACTTTACCTTTCCACCATTTTAAAAGATCAAAATTTTCTATTTCGTCCGTACTCATAAAATCACGAAATTATGTCTTTGTATACAAACCTAATTCATTTAAACTACTAGAAGTTGTGCGCGCTCTTTTCCTAGATGCTAGCTCTAACATTTTATTTTTAAAACTATCGCGTGTTTTTGGTTGCGACACATCCTCTTGGGGCCGCGATCCATATAAATTATCGTAATAATTATAACATTCAGTAAAAATAGTGTTAAAATTTAAAATGCTAATGTTATCCAAATTTGAGTAACTAATATTTTTGCCTAAATTATTATTTATTTCTTCTATTAAATTTTCAACGCCTTCTACACCGAATAGAGGATTCAAAGCGGTGGCGCATGAAAATATCGCTGACATTTCTTTATAATATTTAAAAAAAATCCATTAATTCTATTAAATCTTGTCATCTGATATGTTGTTTAAAATAATTTATTTTTTGTGTTATATTAACAAAATTTTCAATAACTAGCGGGCTAGTAGGATAATATACGCCCGATAAATAATTTGTTGCCGTGTAAAAAACTTTTAATAATTCCATATAACTTTCTAAAACTGCCCAATCGGACTCACTTAAATCGAACATACCTAATGTAGTATAATATTCCATAAGTAGTGATTTTTGACGAATCGCCAGTTTTAACATTGTGTAGGTCGAGTTCCATCTAATTGGCATGTCAAATAAAGGTTTCACAAAAAATTCAGCTTGTGCGTTTACAAATTTTTTAAAATCTTGTAGTTGTTGTTTAGAACTATAAATAAATTGTAACATTAAACGAATTTTATTAATACATGGTTCCATATAAGTTAAACTATCATGTACGACTAAATTTAAAACGTGACATACACAACGAGTATGAAAAAATGCCCCGTTTAACATAAGTTTTAAATCTCGTTTTAACCACTTAATTGCGGTGGTATTATTTGTGGCGTTATCAAAAGAAATACTCATAATTTTATCTTTTATTTTAAATTCCAGCACACATTTTAAAATAATTTGATAAATCGCTTGACCGGTGTGCGGGACTTCAAAACTTTCAAAACATATTATGCGCTTATTTAGATCCCAGGAAATGGGATCGACCCAGTGATAAGTGATACAAAGATATGATAATCCTAATTTTATACTACTTGTCCAAACGTCGCTCGTTAAACTCACTCGACTCTCGAAATTTTCAAAATAATTTATTAAAGATTGTTTCGCTTCTAAATAATATTTAAGTGCGTCGCGCTTAATGGTGGATCGACTTACTTGATGATATTTGGGTTGAAGCCCTTGATGTATGTACTCAGTCTCCTCTGCGTTATCATAGTGGTTGAATGACAACCCACATCTGATGACGTTCTTCACCTGCAGCTCCCACTGCCGAGCTTGATCGTATGTCCATATTTGTGCGGATCCCAATAATTGTGCATGACTGGACTCGGAAGCTTGATTTGCCATGCACGACTTAATGTGTCATGCGAGTGTTGAGTTGCCACTGAGGGTGAGCAGTTTCGCGCAAAGTTTGCACTTTGCCTTGTGTTCATTGCCGACTTTTACTTTCTCGAAGTGCTCCCACACTGGAGCCGTGTGTTTGTGCTCCACAATTTCGTGCGCCAACGTTGATGACGACGACGCCATGCTCGACGACATTGAATGAGACTATGAGAGAGAGAAAGAGAGAGAGAGAGAGAGAGAGAGAGAGAGAGAGAGAGAGACAGAGAGAGAGAGAGAGTAAGAGAGAGAGAGAGAGAGTGAGAGAGAGAGAAGAGATTTAATGAAGAGAGAGGGGGTATAAATAGAATTTTTTTTAAATAAAAATAAAAAAAAGTAAAAAACTAAAATTAATTTTTTTTTTATTTTTTTTTAAATAATAAAACAAAAAGTGGCCGCTGCCATTTTAATCAAGTGGCAGCAGCCACTTAAGGCTGCTGCCGCCTGCAGCAGCATTAAATGCTACAGGCGGCAGCATCTCAACGGCTATAGAGTCGTTGGCTTCATACGGCTATAGCCAATGACTCTATAGCCGTTGGAATTAATGGGTCGGGGCGAAGCCCGACCCAGTTCCATCCCGGGCCTAAAACCGGGCTTTGCCCGGCCTGGCCCAGGCCAGTTTTCAGGCTGGGCTTTGCCCCAAAATCTAGGCCCTGCAAGGGCCCCGTAGCCGGTCCTGGCCCGGGGCGGGATTTGCCTGCCACCGGGCCTACCCGATCTTTTGCCAGGTCGGGCCTGGGCCGGCCCCCCAGGCCCGCTTTTAAAGCCCAAGTCTACATATGTCATGTGTTCTGCTTATTTCACTTGTATACTTTTATCAAAACACCTTATGCACACATCATTGATTTTCATAAAGCTTCTACTCATGAGAATTGGATCCTAATGCAAAATAACATAATTATCTAAAATCTTAAGTAAAAGCACTAGATTGCAATACATGATTTCTACAATGTTTTCTTTACTTGAAATACGAATTGGTTACATTGTAGTTATTATCTTTTTGAATATGTTGATTCATGCTTGCCTATTTGTTATGAAAATTTTCAGCTCAAATGTGAAGAGTCTAGATATATTGGTGAAATGGTCAAACTATTACAAAAATATAAATCTTAATAACTTTGTTTTATCTTTCCACATTCCTATTTGACAATGTGGTTTTTACCATGTGTTCTCATGCTTATTTCTAAAGATTTGTCTTTCACTTGTACTTGTCAAACAATATTGCATTTCTTTCAACAAGTAATATTCTTCTTAAAATTTAAATTTGAAAAGAAAGTGGTAGAATTCCTTTGGTAAAACCATGGAATGTTGTTCTTTCACGTTTATCATATATTTTTTCCGCTGTGCTACTCTCTCCCTTAGCTCGATCATGACATACTTTATGTTTACACAAAACTCTTAATCCTCTCTTAGTTATTTCCCAACTTTTGTCTTCTTTATTCTAGTTTTGTTTCACTCCACCCTCTTTTGCTAATAACAAAAGGTGGAGAATAAAATGATAAATCATAATGATTAACGGAATAGGATTCACTAGATTAATGGGGAGCATAAATCTAGTCTATGTGTGCATATACTAAGAGGGAGCACTTAAGTAGGGGGAGCAAAATTTAATAATCTATAATTCTTATAAATGTCTAAATATTGCTTGTGTCATACATCCTTCTAAAAACACATCTATCTTATATCTGATTTATCTATATTGGATTTATTATTATCAAAATGGGGAGATTGTTGGAACACGGTTCTTCTGCATCCCTTCGATTTGAGAATAATAAATCCTATTTGTATTTGATCTTGTGTGCCATTGTGTTTTAGTATGCAGGCTTGCACAGTGATGACACTAGTAGGTGGAATTATTGGTCTGGAACAAATCAAAGCTGAAGTATGGAAATTGGTCTAATGTCATGCGTTAGAACCTAACGCTAGGCGTTAACGCGCATCTCACCGGGATGATTATGGCAAGGAGGAAGCAGCCGTGATTGCAAGGGGAAGTTTAGGAATGATCTGACCTAACGCTAGTGTTAACCTTAACGCTAGCGTTAGGATTGCCTAAAATAAACAATTCCTACAGTGCAGAACCTCCTTCCTATTTTAAAGATCCGAGCCATCAAACATTACTATACTGGGTCAATGGCCGACGTTAGCCTTAACGCCGACGTTAGCTCAAGTTCTATAAATTGGATGATTTCATCTTCTCCAACTACTGATTGATTAGAGACCTATTCCAGCACTTCAGAAACTCAATGAGGGCCGTATTTCCAGATCAACACATCTCCCACTCAATTTCAAAAGGAGGAATCGAAGGAGGCTTGGATCAACACGCTAACTCAACGCGAAGAACGACGCTTGGACTTCAATGATCTTCAGCGATTCTTCAGCGTCTCCTTCAGATTACCTCATAGGGAGTTTTTATATTTGTCTTTTGTATTTGTCCTTTATATTTATATTTGTAATCGGTTAGTGAATTCGCCTCGTATTGGTGACTAGGTTTGGGTAGGACATAGGGAGGAATTTGCCTCGTGTTAGCGACTAGGTCTAGGGAGTAGATCTAGGGGGTGCTCGAGGCCTTTCTGGGGATAGGAAGGCTAGAACGGCTTGAGACTGTATCTGGGGAGATATCGGCTGAAGCCAACTGGTTCGTGGGGATACGAGTCGGTATAGAAAACAAAAAGAGATTTTACTCTATCGCTTACGATTTCTAGCGTCATAAGAAATCAAGTTTTGTAATCTTATAGCTCAAGTTAATAAAATCATGTCTCTCATTTATATTACTTGATTTCTTCTTTAAATTAATCTCTTATCTTTTCCAATATTTCAAAATATAACACAAGTTTCTATAACCCTTAATCACCCCCCCTCTAAGGGCGCCTCAAGATCCAACAAATCTTAGATGAATGTATTCAGTTTGTTCATTAAGTCATCTTGTAACTTGAAAATTGTAAAAACATTATGACTGCAATGAAATTGATAGTTTTGTTGAATCTTTTGGCTTATGTTATAGGCTAATATTAGTCAAAGCTTAAACATGATTCTGTGTTATTTCTTTAAATATTCTGTCATGCCTTAATCAGTTAACCACATTATTGGTTTGATGAACAATGTTGTTATTATGCTTGTCATTAACATTATCTTTAATGCCATAATAATGTTAACATGTATATGTTATGATATCATGAATGTTATGTAATGCAGTTACATGATAAGTCTTTATTTTTTATGTATCTTAGCATTGGGGATATTCTGCCTTCTTCAAATAGGGGGAGATTGTTAGGAATATTGCCATCAATGTTTCCTTGATTTGAAGAGGCATCACTCACAATGCTAAGTACATATTATATTTGATAAACCCTACTTTGCATCAGAAATGTGCAGGGTTAAGATATTCCAAACAATGGAGTAAGTTCAGAGATTTGCTGACAAAACCGCTGAGAAGGAGTCTTTGTCTCAGCTGAACCTCTGAGACAGGACCAGGAGCCACTGAGAAGTGATCTGCCTCTGCTGAGCTGCAGATAGACAGAATACACTGAGAAGAGAAACTGTCTCAGCGGATTCGCTGAGACAGATACAGTTCAACCGCTGAGACAGAACACAGTCTCAGCCCAACCGCTGAGACAGATTCAAATATGAATACAGTAGTGGCGCGATCTATTTTTGGCGCAAGGAGAAAAGCAAAATACACTTTTGTCAGATGTCCATGCTGTGTTAGGGGCCTCTAATAGTCGTTAAAAAGTAAGGAGGAGATATAAAAGAAGATGCTAGGTCTAAAGGAAGAGCACTGTTCCATTGCAAGCAGTATTGTGTACTACCAGGCCGATCTTCTTTAAGCTTATTGAAAGGGCAATCTCTCAAGCTGAACTTGGCTGGGAGATAAGTTGTTCTTCCTGAATCATTCAAGAAGAACAAGTAGATCTTCAACTTTGTTGAAGGAGAAGATCAAGGAGAAACAAGACCTGCAGTCGTGCTTCACAGTCCTGTTTCAAGACAACAAAAGAAATGATCTGAAGGGTAACTTATTACAGTCTTCTGTTGTATCATTAATACTCTATTTATCTGTAAGGCCTTTGTGCCTGAGCTGTAGGGCTGCTTAGCCTGAGTGTAGAGCTGTACTCCCAGCTTGAGTGTATGATCTTTATGAAGATCTGAGGTAGGACTTCTTGATAGGTCTGAGGTAGGAAATCAGGAGATTTCTGAGTTGTAGGAGTTGGAGAACTCTGAGCTTGTAGGGCTTTTGAGCCTGAGGTAAGGTTTGGAGGAAACCTGAGAGATTCTGAGTTGTAAGCTCTTGAAGCTAAGTTGGAGGTGTTGGCCCTGTCTAACTCATTGTTAGAAGGGTGAATGGAGAAATAGGACTACTTAAGACACCCTATCTTGAAGAACCTCTATATATGCTTGTGTGCTTTCTGGTTGTTTGCTTATAATCTTTAAACTCACTAAAAACAGCTAGGCTGAAAAAGAAACAAAGAAAGTGACCTATTCACCCCCCCCCACCTCTAGGTGATCCAGACTACTACCAATAAACTATCACAATGTATTATTCCTGTCAATTCTACTCCAACTCGGGACCTCCATAAGATATGCCCAGTTAGAAGCAGGAGGGGCCCGCATCACGGGCCACCCAGACATTCCTATCAATGGAAGCATTATTCTACCGGTAACTCTGGTAAACCCCCGACACAAGCTACCTACGACCTCCAGTTCATCATCGTGTAGGCCAGTTCAATGTGCAACACCATTCTCCGAGGGCCGCTAGTCAGGACGCTCCGGGCCGAGACTCTTGCGCAAGGCATTAGTTTATCCCTAAAAATTAACAAATGTGAAGTTTCTCAATCAAAATCTTTTAAATTTTTATGGGTGATTACTAATTGAAGAATGCATGCCCCGAAAATGTTTGGGAATTTTTGAGGCATTCCTAGTATTTTAGGAATTTAATTATGTAGCTCATGCTTACTTAAATAGTTACTAGAAGCTATGTAAGACCTCAACAGGTTCTGAAATATTTGTGGAGGTAGCCAAAATATATTTAAGACCCTCTTCCATGGTTTGATGATTTTTGGAATTTTCAACTATTTTAAGTTATTTAAAATAGAGGAAAGTATATGAAATGATTTTTCAGAAGGGTTTTATTATCAAAAGTGTTTGGGAAATTTATTAGAGACTGATAAAGGCAATTTGAGACTCTGGTAAAAGTTTAAGTCTTTTTTGGATCGAGTGTGCATTTGAATGAAAACTTAAACTCTTTCGATAGTGTTGCAGTACCTCTCAATGATTAATAGTCAGTCTGATGACTGCAAGACAAATTTTAAGTGACGCTTTAAAATTTGTTAAGTTAGAGTTATGCTTGATTGTTGATCGAAGAGGTATGCCTTCAAAAGTATCAATTAAGGATAATTTGTTCAAAAAAAAGCGCAGCACTCGTAGTGCTAAGGTTATATATATAATGCTAATACTGCAAACTAAATATGGTTCATCGTGGATGTGTGTTGGAGACTAATGACAACCATGAAATATGTTGATGCAAGGCACTGATTGTTTGAACTTGAAATATGAATCTAGTGTTTTGAAGATCCGGCCCTGCAAGGTGTAAACGAGTTAGTGGTTTCACAGTTTGTTGGTTCATGGAACCTGTAATGCAATAGAGAGCTTGGTAGCGGTGGACATTTATGAACAATTTAGTGACTTACATGTAGTCGTACACACCACGTCCTTGCGGATTACCTTCATGTGTTTTGTGTGATTAAATTTAAAATTCCAATTGAATCAGCTTAAACTATTACTTCATATGACTTTACAAGACGAGAGCGCCCCGTACAATCTAGATTCTAGATATGAATTGTAAAGATTAGGTATGTATTCAAGCTTGAAATTGTTACGTGTGAAACATTTATAATTGGATATATCGAGTTTGTTTTACTCACATCTCGATGATCGCCTTCAGTTCCAGATCTGAGCACTATGAGTTTACCGTCATACCCTTCGGGTTGACGAATGCCCCATCTGCGTTGATGACTCTCAGGAACTAGATGTTTGAGCCGTACTTGTATTGTTTTTGTGATAGTATTCATCGACGATATTTTGGTCTACTCAAAGACCAAGGAGCATCTTGGCCACTTGGAGGCTGCTTTGCAGACATTGAGAGAGCATCAGCAGTATGCGAAGTTCAGCAAGTGGGAGTTCTTCTTATCAAAGATAGCATTTTTGGGGCATGTGATCAGTATCCAACGGATTGCAGTAAACCGACAAAGGTTGTCGCAGTAAGGGAACAGCCGCCGCTTAGATCTGCAACCGATGTTCGCAGTTTCCCGGATTTGGTCGGCTACTACCGAAAGTTCATGGAGGGCTTCTCCCGTATTTCCAGGCCATTGACATCACTGGCGAGAAGAATGTTTCGTTCTCTTGGTCACTAGAGTATCATGAAGCATTTGATGAGCTCATGGCTCACCTGACTTCAACACCGATGTTGGCAGCAAAAAAGTACCAAGTCCACACTTGCTCAAGTTGGAGAAGGAGATGGAAAACTGTTTGGTGGTTGGTTACTTTGTGCTACGAGTGAAGGGGTGAGAGAGGAGAAAAAGAGATGGCCGCAAGCAAGTGGCGATACCAGATCTACCCACCGCGACGAATGCCTCTCTTGCGGCGGGCAAATGCTATTCATATAACACCTGCGTTACATCTGATATTACATTAAATTACATGGAAGAATAGTACAAGACTTGAAGAAAAGAGCTGGTGATTGGTGGTCTCCTGAAGGGAGATGAAGAGGTCTCTTGAAGTGAGGTGACGAGGTCTCCTGAAGGGAGATGGCAAGATCTCCTGAAGGGAGATGGCGAGGTCTCCTGAAGGGAGATTGCTCGGAAGAGGCTGCTGCGAAGAGGTCTCCGCGGTCTCAAAAATGGAGACCGCTCTGGTCACTAGCTGCGAGCTGGAAACTCTCCGAAGTCCTCCAAACTGGTACCCCTGCCCCTCTATTATAGGCGTGGGACCTGCCCGAACGGGCAGGGCCTGGAAAAACAGGCTGCCTGAATCACGAGTGATCGACAGAAGTGAGATCGCCCGGGCTCGGGGCTTGGCGAGGGCGAGACCGCCCGACAGTTGGAGACCACCCGGACTCGGGGAGCGGCGAGATCTCCCGAGCAGTGGGAGAACGCCCGGGCTCGACGACCTGGTGAGATCGTTCGGGCAGTGGGAGACCGCCCGGGCTCGGCGACCTGGCGAGATCGCCCGGGCGGTGGGAGACCTCCTGGGCTCGACGACCTAGCGAGATCGCCCGGGCGGTGGGAGACCGCCCGGGCTAGGGGACCTGGCGAGATCGCCCGGGCGATGGGAGCTCGCCCGGGCTCGGCGACCTGGCGAGATCGCCCGGGCGATGGGAGGCCGCTCGGGCTCGGCGACCTGGCGAGACCGCCCAGGCTCAGCGACCTGGCGAGATCGCCTGGGCGATGGGAGACCGCCCGGGCTCGACGACCTGACGAGATCGCCCGGGAAGTAGGAGACCGCCCGCGCTCAGCGACCTAGCGAGATAGCCCGGGCGATGGTAGACCGCCCGGGCGATGGTAGACCGCCCGGGCTAGGCGACCTGGCGAGATTGCCCGAGCGGTGGGAGACCACCCGGGCTCGGCAACCTGGAGAGATCGCCCAGGCAGTGGGAGACCACCCGGGCTCGGCGAGATCGCCCGGGCAGTGGGAGATCCTCCGGGCTAGGCGACCTGGCGAGATCGCCCGGGCAGTGGGAGACCGCCCGGGCTCGGCGAGATCGCCCGCCTGGCGAGATCGCCCGGGCGGTGGGAGACCACCCGGGCTCGGTGACCTGGCGAGATCGCCCGGGCGGTGGGAGACCGCCCGGGCTCGGCGAGATCGCCCGTCTTGGGATACTCTTGGCATGAAGCCAGCATTTGCAAGTTTCCGTCAGATGACGGATCTTCCATTCTGCAACGCCATTTTGCTGTGGAGTATGGGCACAAGTGAGCTCTCTCCGAACGCCGTGTTTCCTGCAAAAACTTGAGAACTCACCAGAGGTGAACTCCCCACCATTGCCAGTTCTCAATTTTTTCACGCGCAGGCCTAACCGACCTTCAACCAGCTCCTTGAACTCCACGAACCTCGCAAAAGCTTCCGACTTCTCTTTCAAAAAATACACCCAGACATATCTAGTGTAATCGTCAATCAACACCAACATATATCTGTTGCTTCCAAGGCTTGGGGTGGCAGTCGGTCCCATCAAATCACCGTGAATGCACTCCAACGGCTTTGCATCTTGTTTGTGATTTATCAAATGGAAGTCGATGAGACTTACCAAACTGACATCCCGCACAAACATGACCATCTCCATAGGAGGAAAAGCTAGGCAAGCCCTTGACAAGGCCCCTTACCGCCATAGCCTTCAATTGGTCCATGCCTACATGCCCCAACCTTTCATGCCAGATAGCCGCGCTATCATTGGTCTTCATTTTATCAACATAGGTACTTGTCGATAACACGAACAAGTCCTTCACCCTCTTTCCAACATGGATAACATCTCCTTTTATCTCCGGTTGAGTTTTAAGAAACTTCACTTATGTTGGGCCAAACAGAACGTGATAACCGACATCGACCGCATTGGTCACAGAGAAGAGATTCTTCTTCATACCAGACACGTGATAAACACTCCTCAAGGTGAGTGGACCCTTATCACTGCTCAAAGAGACAACTCCTTCTTGTTCTACTGCATGAACAGAATTATCAGCCATTATGATAGCATCATTACCTGAGTAAGGTGCCAAAGAAGAGAACTTTGATTCATCCCCGGTGAGATGATGTCCACACCCTGAATCAACAATCCAATCCTCTTCGAAGTTGATGATAGCCAAGGCTTTAATGGGCATAGCCGTCATATTAGCCGCAAAGGCTCCTTCCCATCCAGCTTCATACTTTGGCTTCTCCTTCTTCGCTGAGAGTCCCGGCTGAAGATTAACCCGACAATCTTTCTTGAAGTGCCCGGTCTTATTGCACCTGAAGCACCTTGGTCCCTCTCCCTTCTTCTTCCCATCAGACTTAGGAGCATAACCCCTATCCTGCTGACCTGAAGTAGAGGGTCCATCATGACCCGGCTTCTTCTTCTCCCACTTTTTCTTCTTCTTCCCAGAGAACAACACATCACTATCTCCCCCAGAGATAGAAGTCCCCGCCATCTGTCTTGCCAAACTTTCTTGCGAAGCAAGTAAGTTCTCCAGCTCCAACAGAGATGGTTGATTTGCCTAACCCTGAACTGAAGTCACAAAGGCAAGATACTCCTTCCGCAACCTGCGGATAATATGCCTCTTCAGTTTTGCCTCCGAGATGGGCTCATCAGGGTCCAATGCAGAAATCTCTGCTGTGAGGTTCTTCATCTTGAGAAAGAAGGCATAAATAGAAAGATCACCTTGAGAGACCTTCGCCAACTCATTTTCAAGAAACTGTAGCCGAGCTACATTCTTCTTATTAAACAACCCGTCCCAAGACGTCCAGATCTCAGCAGCAGATTTACATCCAATGATGTGATCAAATAACTCTGGTGAGATAGCCCTCTTGAGTGTGAACTCTGCATTAGCATTAGTCCTCCTCCAAAGTCTCACCTCTGTCATGTTATCTCCTGCTAGAAACACCTTTTGTGTGTCTTCTCCTCCAACTATCTCCCATAGATCCTTGCCAAGTAATTAACTCTCCATACATGACCTCCATTTCTTATAGTTAGTCGAAGTAAGGAGTTCAATACCAAGCCCTCTTGCGTATCCACCTTCCATGACAATCTATGTGGTCTCTTCTTCACAAAGACGATGGCAACTCAAGTTGATCACTGCTTATCCACTCCAACAACCTGGCTCTGATACCATGTTAAAATTTTTGATTTGAATCGTTTATGAGTAAGCAGGAGTTGCATCAACTGAGTTATAGCCAAACAACCATAATGCCACACAACAACACAAGAGACTTTATTGAATCACAAACTTCATTTACAATGCGAGACATACATGGCGAGACTTGATTCATAAGAATCACGAAGGAGAGAAGAACAAAACACCAAAAAGCACTGCAAGACCACCACCTCAGACTGCACGAACTGGAGCTTTATTGAACGAAGAACTGAAGCTGTTGCCAGACCGCAACTCAGATCGCCTAACCGCTGAAGGTCGCCTGATCGGTGAGCTCGCTGCGAACAGCACAAGAACAAACATAAACCAGTTCGCAGACAGACCACTGCCGAACTGTTTATTCAAGCCGCTGGGAATCACCAAGGAAGGAGACCGCAACCTGCTGACCGCAAACCTGCAAACACAACAAACAGTCAACTCGCTTCCGAGACCGCCCGACCTCAAAGTTGAGACCGCACGAATTAACCCAGGCTCTAGTTCTTACAGTTCTCATTATGAATGACGGGCCATGCACCCCTATTTATTGGCGGGTAGATGGATGTCGTCACCGCACAGGAGGGATACAATCACCACCCGACAGATCGCCGACGATCTCACAAGGGTAGACCGCGCGATCACACAACTTGGACAACCTTCCATCCAAGACCGCATATCAGCAGACAGATCGCGCACAAGCCGCGCGAGCACGAGACCGCGCACAAACCGCGCGGGCACAAGAACACTGCTTCCTCAGAATACCAGGAGCAAACCAAGAACCATCTGGCCGACTTCAGACAAGTCGCCAGATCGCCAAGCACAAACTGCCCGATCACAACAGTTACAAGAAAATAGACCGCCCGATCTTCTGCAAAGGAGATAAACCATCCAAGCAGAATTGCCCGGGACGAGACCGCAACAACCAGGAACAAACCGGCAAACTAGTAGACCGCCAGAACAGACCGGTAGAGCCAGACGGGCAGAAAACCAACACAGACCGCGCTGTCTCTGTGGTCACCCAATTTCAGACCACCCGGTCACCTCCACTTCACTTCAAAAAATTCAACAATGATCTCTTGAGGAAAGCAATGCCGGTATAGCCTTTGCGCCGTAATCGCACCTGCCCTTTTGATCATTTAGAGTTGTTCACCTCCCCCCTCTCTCTCTTTCTGAAAAGTGTTCGAATTGTGATGATCTCTTGAGGAAAGTAATGTTGGAGTAGCTTTGAAGCATGGCCACACCTGCCTTTCGATCATTATAGATTCTACACGTCTCAAGCTTTTTATTTTGATTGGGCGGTCTGAGGTTTGTGGAGACCATCAGTCTTAAAGTGTTAGACTATTTTGGAAATGGGGCGATGTAGAGTAATTGAGACCGCCGCCTAAGTCCTTCAATACTTTATAGAAATCATAAGTGATCTAAATCACTACTGTATGTTTGTGGCTCCGATCTGTGGAATGGCAATCTGAAAAATCCGAGGCGGACGCCAGGGTTCTTTTGAGTTCAATTAAATATTGCCTTAAAAAGCAGATCATTTACAACTTCTCTAATATCTGCTCTCATATCAATCAGTATGGCAAAACGAAGACCCCGGATCCATCTTATAAATACCCTCGTATAGCAACCTGGAATATATGAGATCGATGATTATCTATCGTGAAAGGGTTATTTTTCTCCTAAATATCATCCAAGGAAGGAGCTGTCTACATTATTGAAGATCCCATCTTTTATTCTTGCTAGAGGTTATTTGGGAATCAACATTTGTGGATTGTAATCTTTTATCTTTGCAGATCTTAAAAGCTTGAGATCGCGCTATGACAAGATATCTCATATCGTTGTGTTATAATGGAACTCACACAATTTCTCATCATACTTCAGGTGGTTTAACAAATATGAGGCCACTTTTATTGATTATCATATTCTTTAACTATATGCGACATTCCCCTACATGATTGCTTATTAGAGCTCAACAAGACCTAAAGCATTGAGATCGAATGCTATTTCTATCTCGCGAAATTTAGATCACTGAGATGAAGATTATTGCGGAGATAAAAATTATCGCCGAGATGAAAGTTATCCAATGAGACCGCAAATGATGAAAATTAGTCCACTGAGATTAATTCTTTCTCGCTAAAAGGTTAGAGTGAGCTCGCAAAAAGAAAGTGATCGACATAAACACAGGTAAATTGAGCATTCATCCACAAAAGGGAAAGGTATGTCAAAATTCTATTTATATTTCATGGTTTGGTTACATTGTTCGGCCGGTCTCAATACCGGTGATCGAAAATGAAAATAAACAGTTACAAAATGAAATCTATTTGCTCTTTGATCTCTTCGGAGACCGCTCATCTGATGAAGAAGAACTGGTCTCTTCTGAGGATTCTTCTGAATTTCCAGGAGACATTTTAGATCCAAAACTTGAGTCCTTAACGGAGCTTATGTAATTTCCTTCAATATATTGGCTTCCGCTTGCTTCATCGGCATCTCCCTCAATATCTACATCTTTTTTCTTTTTCTTCTTCCTCTTCTTCTCCGGCAACGTTCTCGCCTGTAGTGACCGACTGCTCATCTATAACTCTTGCAGCATCCGGGAAGAGATCATCAAACGTAATATATCTGAACTCATCAATGAAAGCGCCGCGGGCACGAAGTTCTGAGATTGTCTGCTCTGCGGTCTCTTTCACGTGATGCATCAAAGCATTCTGGAAATCATGATTATTTGCATCATATGCTGCTCTCCTTGATCACTGCAAGAGAAAAAATAGTCAGATAGCGCGGTCACAAAAAAGAAAAGATGGAAACCTCAGGTAAAATTGTTTTACATTTAGCTCTTCCTGTAGGCGTTCGATGTCTCTCAGGGTACCTCACAGAGATCACCCCATGTGTTGGTTCAAGACCGTGCTCCTAGCGGTCGCTTGCGCACAGATATTAGGGAGCATGTCGGTCTCAATATGGTAGGCCTCCCTGGCATTACTTTTTCCGTAGAGAGCAGAAGTGACCGCAAAAGCATGGCACGTCAGCTTTCCACTTCAGGGGAGAGATCGGTTGACACTTTCACACTTTTACCTTTTGCGCCCCACTTGAGGAGGGGCTTTCCCTTGGCATCTTTCAATTTTTTTTGCGAAGCCGATCAGGGGAAATCATTCGCTGGTGGTCTCAAACTCACCACCGAACCCCGCAATCCCGCGTTCGCGATCTATCTTCTTTTTATGCTCCCTCTGGGTAAGCACTTCAGTTGGTGCCATGGGGCCATTCGCAGGGACCACAAAGGCCGCTGAAAAGAAAATAGCTAGAAAAAACAGGAAAAAGAAACTATTATGAGATCGCAGGAGGTCGCAGGTAAAATTGCTTACTCTCTTCTGGAGAGACCACATCGATTTGAGAACAGATTGCCAGATAGTGAAGGAGATCGAGGCGCTTGCCCGCCAGGAAAGCTAAGATCTCGATCTCTCGTTCTGAGAATGTCTTGAGTTTTCTAAAAATCTTTTCTGCTCTTGGGGATGGTTGACTTCTGAGACCGCCAAGATCGCCTTCAAAAACCAAAAATCTCTCCATCCAGAAAGGGACCGTATTAGGGAGATGCAAAACTTTTATACCATTACATGAAAAATATACTAATCCCTTTAACTCTTCTTTTTCCCGCCCTTCTTTCAGCGGCTTCATAGTGAAGGTTGCGCGGAAAAGAGCCATGAAGAATTTTATTCTTTCGGATCTCAAATAGTTTATGGAAACATTAACGAGATCGATAGAATTGGGAGGAAGTTGGGCGAGCACAAAACCATTGTAATCCATCACTTCAAGAATTTCCCAAGGAAGAGGGAACCTCAGGACATAATCAAAATGATCGATGAGAATGATGTACTTGTTCTCCTCTCCGAAATTCAGCCCTTCACCCTCCTTGGGCGGTCTCACAACAATCAGATTTTGAACCGCTTCCCCAGAAATGATAAGTACTCATATTTTGAAAGTTAGTAGGATTGTGATCGGCATTTAGAAAAATCTCGGAGAAGAATCTCTAGCGGACACCATTTTGAGAGTTCGCTGAGATAGATGTTTTGGGCGCATTCAAAAAGCATAAAATGGAGAAAGTAAAGCCAGCTATTTATAGAGCAGGAATGGTGGTATCAAAATCAGTACTTTTTAGGAGACCGCCCAGGAAGCGCGCCAAACAGCCGAACTTGCTTGAAAGTAAAAATTCATCATGCAATAGCTTCGATCTCAACAAATAGAGATCGCAATAAACATCTAATAGCAACACAGAAATAAGCAAAGGAAAGAGATCGACGCCACATTAATTATAGAGATCGCATAAAATCAAAGACAAATTGTCGCAATATATTACAACAAGATCAAGTTGTTCTGAATTATTGTCTCAAGACCACGCGAAATCAAGAATAAAAATCTATCTCCTTGGTTGACGTTTTCTCCCAATGAAGGCTGTGACATCTTGCATTTCATTAGCAGCGGACAGAGCGGTCGCCAAGCTTTGGTTTGCTGACATTGCAGCGCGGTGAATCTTCGCGACCTCCCTGTCTACCTACTCCATAGGGATGACCATGATCTCTGAAGTCGGTCTCTCTTCTGGGTGACCGCCAGAAGAGCCGACTCTAAGAGAAGCGAACTCAGCGGCCAGCGCAACGGATTTCCCCATATAATAATCAACATCTCTCTCTGCCCTCCGAAGCGCTTTGGTGAGATCAGCAATCTTCAGATCGCCCTCCTCGCAAACTTGTTTCTCCTTAGCTCACAGGCTCTCTTCATAATGAGCGGTCAACACCTGGAGCTGATCGTCGTGAGCCCGCTCACAAGCTCGCATTGTTTTGACATCCTCAAATATGGGTTTGAGGACATCAGCAAGCTGTGGAGGAAGCATCAGCGGTTGCTGTTGGATTTCCCCCTCTTTAGGAGTTGCATCGACCTCATCAGTATCTGCGATCAGAAGCAAAGAACAGTTAGCTCAACTGTAACAGCTTAAGAATGGAAGAGTCCGCGTAAAGGGAATACTTGGAAAGAAATCGAGACCGCAGTCATGTAAGGTATTTTTAACATCTTTTGTGACCGCATGGTCTGCGGTCAGCAAAATGCGGTATGATCCCCTAAAGCGTTCAAGGTCCATTCTTTCCAATTCCCTCTTCTACGACCTCTTTCCTTCTTTTCTTCTTCTTTTTAATTCTGCATTGCTAACGAGGATGTCATTTGTTTCTAAGATAACGATCTCACACCGCTCTTTAGGAGACCTATGACGAGGTGCGGACAGGAAAAAAATTTCCAATGGTCTCGCGGTCAGCTTCCCCTTACCAGTTCGCGGAATAGAAACCGCTGTTGTGCGGTCTTCTGCTGCTTTTTCCATTTGACTCTTTTGGGCAGCGAAGAGATTCATCAGATCGCCAAAGAGCGCGATCTTCTCCTTTTTGATTTGCCGTATTTTCTCTATCTCTTCCTTTTCCTCCTCGGAAGCCCACTTCTTTTTCTTCTTATCTTTCTTCTCCCCCTTAGCAGCAATCAGCACCGCCTTTTCCTTTTCCTACTCTTTCTTCTTCTCAGCGGCGATCAACATAGCCACTCCTCTTTTTTTTTTCTTCTCGGCAGCGATCGCCTTCACCTCTTCTTCCTTTTTCTTCTCTGTAGCGATTTGTGCTGCCTTTGCTTTTTCCTCCTTCTTCTCGGCAGCGATCTGCTTCGCTTTCTCCTCTTTTACTTTCCTTTCCTTCTCTTCGTTCTCTTTCTTCTCCTCCTCAGCAACCTCCCGAAGGCTCTGAGCTTCGAAAGGGTCAAGCACCTGCGAGATCAAAGGGACAAAATCATTAAAAGAACGTCAAGATAAGAGATCAACTCTGAGTCGTCTCCTCTTGAAGAAGTTGAGCCCGCAGGAAGGAAGGAGAGATTGATTCGGCCACTTACTGTCTCAGGAGCTGCCCCAGGAAGATCGGGACCGCTACTTTCAGGGGGTGTGATCGCCGTTTTGGCAGTCACATCTTTATCTTCATAATTCTTCTTTATCTTGGTAGGAGGAACAGAAGATCTTGAATCCTTCCTCTTTTTCTATTTTGCAGCATCGTGCTTGTCCACGATCTGCTGTCTGATCTTCTCAGGTGCTGTTGAGTCCGAGATCGCACCTCCGAGGGAAACCGGAGGCTGCGGGTTGCCGGTTACTTTTTGTGTAGAAGAATGAGACCGCTAGCAGCGGTTAAGGCCAGACTTCGCCCGCCGCGGCAAATGCCACTCCTGCGACGGGCTTTCCTTTGATTATAAAAAAGTGGTTACAGCGGGCTGCAAGTGCAGAAAAAGAGAAGACGGCAGGTCAGACAGTCCGCAAGACGTGAAACTTGAGACCGCAGCCCAAACAAGCGAGCTCCTGGATTCGAGAGTGCGTGTCTTGCGAACAGTGCCGCCCCCTATTTATAGGCTTGGGGGCCTGCCCGAATGGGCAGGGATAAAATAACCGCCTGCCCGGGTACAGGAGAAACGGGCAGGCGGTGACGAGATGCACAAAGAAGAAAAAAGAAAGAAGCCGCGCGGCTTGGCGGCTTGCTCTTCCGACCTGTCTGACTTGAGGCTGGAGATACCGGGACCAAGTCAATGATTCAGACTGGGCGGTCTCTGGCTTGAGACCGCGGTCTGTCTTCTGGACATGGCTTGGCTGATCTTCAGAAGGTAACCCGGGTAGTCTCTGATCTGAAACTGCGGCTTGTTCTTCCGGGTTTGAATCTTGAATCTCTATGGCAGTACCCGCGCAGCCTCCTTCCTGAGGCCGCGGATAGCCTTCTTACTTTGGCCCTTGACGATCTTCACTCTTGGGGGTGGTCCGAAACTGACATCAGACCACCCGGCCTGGTTTACCTTGAGCTGAGAGCTACCGATCCTGGAACCCAGTGGCCTGACCCAGCGGTTCGCCCGGTCTGAGAGTGATCCAACCCGAGAAGCGGTTTTCCGGGTAAACATAATCCCCGCATATTTTCAAATCTCAAGAGGATTTCGAAAATATAAACTTTAGCCGGGAGACCGCTCAGACTTGCCCTGAATTCTATAAGAGAGCCAGAGAACTCATTCTGCAGAGTTTTTTCCGAAATTACGGGATATTGCTTGCCAGCTGCGGTTGGAACTTTTAAGACCGGTAATTCTTCGATCATGGATTTCCTGGACGCCGTGTTAGACCGCGTGGATCCCGCCGGAGATCAGAAGAAGGTGGAAGGTAAAAGGCGCGAATTGACTGAGAGGTCACAGAAGGAAAAAGAACAGCAGGACCGGAAAGACCGGAAAAAGAGGAAGCGGGCTGAGAAAGCCGCGGCGGATAATTCCAAGTCCGTAGTAGGCTCAACAATTCCCAAGACTCCTACGGAGCCCGCAGCGGACAGTTCGGGACCTCCCCCCAGCGATCTTGGCCAACCGGCTGCTAGCCCACTGAAAAAAGCGGAGGCCGCCCCTTCTGGAAAAGTTGACTCCAATAGCCCTTCGAAGAAGGTCGGCGAGGCCGACTCGTTTGACATGGAAATCACCCCATCCGAGAATCCCCATTTGCTAGTCAAAGACTTGGGGGAGGAGGCGGTTAATTCTCCAAGGCCGGGCGAACTGAGCGCTCCTTTTTCCGTGGACGACTACCCCAGTCCCCCCAAAGAGGTTAGCCCAGCTCCGGGTAAGAAAGAGAGGAAAAGGAAGAAGACCGGGTCACTGACCGAGCGAATAACCAAGAAGGTCAAGAAACTAGCCTGCAAGGAAAGGGCGGCCTTTAAGAAACCAGCCGAATCCCTCCTCCAGACCAATTCGCGGTTAAAAGAAGAGCTTGGCCTAGCGACTCCTCCACCCGCTAAGGTAAATGACTCGCCTACTACCCCTGATGCGAAACCGGGCGACCTGCCTCCGGACTCGGCGAGTAGCTTATCACTTAATGGGATCTTTCAGGATATGGATGAGCTGATGGGGCGAGATAAACTCCTTGACAGCCCGATGTCTTCAAAGCGAACTGTTTCCACTACAGATAACACAGCCCATCCTGAGGAGACCGCTCGGACGGAGGTCGAAGAGCGGGAAGCTGCTGCCCGGACCGCCCTGGAGGTCGAAGAGCGAGAAGCTGCTGCCCGGACCGCCCTGGAGGTCGAAGAGCGAGAAGCTGCCGCCCGGACCGCCCTGGAGGTCGAAAAAAGAGCGAGGGAACTCGGAGAAGTGTTGAAAGTGCAGGCGGAGGTCCCCTCGGTGATGACCGGTGAGGAGATAATGATGGCGAAGAAGGAAGGAGCGGAGCGGGTTTTGGACAAGCCGCTGCGGCCTGATCCTTTCGCACCAGGTAAGCGTCCCACGGATTATAAAGCTGTCCGCTTCTTCATCCCGCGGCCTCGCCGTAATAAATTACTGAACCCGCCGTCGAGCTTCTTTCCCTTAGCGGCCTGGTCCCCTTCCACTAAGCAGAAAACGGAGAGACTCTGGCGTGAGCAACGTCGGAAGATGGACCCGGAACGGTCTAAACGGCCTGTGCGCCCAGGCATTTATCTTATATTTATATTCATTTTGTATGTTTATGGCGTTGTATGCTCTTGCTTCTTATAACCCGAGCGGCCTCTTGCAGATAGCGAGGAGCAGATTGTGAAGCCGGGCGACCTTGAGGCCGCAACTGTTCGAGCGTCTCGAGGAGGATCTGGTAAATCTGAGGGCCCGCTTGAAGGAGGTGGAAGACCGGGAGGCCGGTACTCGGATTGCTCTGGAGGCTGAGCGAATTGCGAGGGGGAAGGCTGAAGAGACGCTGAAGGCTCAGCTTGAAGCCGCGCGAGCTACGGTGGAGGCCGAGAAGAGAGCCAGGGTGGCGCAAGTCGCCATTCTGACCGCTCAGCTCGAGAAGGAGAAGAAAGCATCGGCTAAGTTCGAGGAAGACTCGAAATAATACCAGGATAAATTCCTGCGGTTAACCAGGGAAGTCACTGCGGTCCGGCGAGGTATGAATGATGGGATGCAGGTTGTTAGCCGCCCGACTGTTGGGGCGGGCTCAAATCCACCCCCGGTTCGGGCGGCTGATCCTATGATTGATGAGGCCACTACAACCCCCCGTATGATTGCCGCTACGCGGGTTGAAAGGGATGTCGGGCGGCTTCATAGCACAATCAACCATCTCCATTATCATACCAGCCAGATTTATTCCCTTCTGAACACCACCAGCGACCAGGTCGCGCGACTTCACAGAGAAGATGTCTCCCCCGAACACCGTCAGCCGTGACCGGCTTTTGAGAACAATTTGTATTATAAATGCGGCTTGCTGATTCGGCCTTTGTTTGAACAATGCTTCTTTTTATTTTATCTTTTATTTGAATAACCCGTGCGGGTTCTTGTTTTAGCCGCTGTGTTTGTGTTCTGTTTCTTCTGTGCCTTATCCGAACTGATTTCAGGTCGCACGATCTGTGATGTATGCTTGCTTCTGTTTCCTTTGCTTTTTTGCTTTTCTGGTGAATCTAACCATGCAGGCAATTGACCGCGCGGTTAGAAATGTATAGCCGTGATATAATTTTACTATTCGCAGATCGTAAAAATCTATAAGTAGGGATTCTTCGAAGTCATTTTTACGATTTCCAGATGGCGCGATCTAAGAACATGTCGCAGCGGCCTGTTAAGGTTAAAGCCGTTCGAGCGGATGCGGCCTTAGCCTTTCATTCGGCGGACCACCCAGAGTGCCGACTCACCCAGAGCGAACTGGATGAATTCATTGCAAAACACATGGCACGGAGTAACCTGCTCGCGCGGCTCCCTTTGCGCGACGAGCGGATTAATTCTTCCAATCCGCACCAAATTGCCGTCCCGGTCGACCACTTCGAATATGGCTTCAAATTTCCGCTGCCACTTGAAGTCATAGCCATCTTCGACCATTACGGGGTTGTACCCGGCCAACTTCCACCGAACTCCATCGCCTCCATATACAGTTTCATATCCTACCTCCGGTTCGAGCGAACCAGTTTTTCTCTTGACCTTTTCAGGAAGTTCTTCTCGGTGCGGGCTGTCTCCGCCGTGGGGACTTCAACTTTCAGGGGGCATCTCTACTTTGGATGCCATGGACTGAAAATTGTCAACCTGGCGAACAAGGTCTCGGACTGGTCGGAGCGGTTCATGATGCTCGAAGGCAACTTCGGGCTGTTGCAAACCAACCCGCAAGTTTGGGGGGAAGAGGCCTTCCAGATCCCCCAGGTTGGACAGATCGAGAAGGACACCTTCACGTTCCTTGAGAACGAGTGGTTGGATATCAATCATTACATCCCGCTGTTCTCAGAGCTAGAGGATGTCCTCCCCGAGCACAGTAAGTTTTTCTAGACCGCTTGCATATGACCGCGCGGACTGCTTTGTTTAAACTTCTTATCTTATCTTGCAGCTGCCCGCATCGTCCCTGCGAACAAGCCGGTTACTCCGGCTGGCCCGGTTTTGACCCAGAGGGAGAAAAGGCAGCGGCGAAACAGGTCGTCATCATCAGAGGAAGAGGGCCCGGCGTCCTCTGATGAATATGAGCTCCTTCGTTCCTGCGGAAACCCGCCCGACCTGCAGGGCAACCCGACTGTCCTCTGGCATAGGAATGGGAGCCGCATCCGGGTGTCCACTGCACTTCCCGCATGGGGGAGTGACAAAATTAACCGCCATGCGCTAGCCGCCGGGGCCGCTATGTATGGCCGAAAGACTTTGAAGCAACTGAGGAAGACTCCGGAAGAAGAGCTTCCCCGGCTAGCGGCGCAAGCCGGCGCATGGGGGTTCGCGGCCAATCACTTCATGGCCTTGTCGCACAGGCGGCTGGTTTCTGTCCAGAAACTTCTGGAGAAGAAATACGAGGAGTAGGTCGCGGAGAATGCGTGGCTTCAAGAAGAGAATGCGCGGCATCAAGAAGTCGTGGCGGTAAGTTTGACAAACGATGACGCGGCTTCTTTTATTCAGACCGAGCGACCTGATTTATTATGTTTCTTTTCTTTTTTGCAGAAACAATATGAGATGACCAACCCGGCCTTCCAAGACGAGGTGTTGCCTCATGTGGCCCAAGGGATCAACAAAGCTTTGGGCCTTATGGAGGACCGGGGCGGTCTGTGCAAAGGATTCGGGGGTACAACCTTCTCCGACCTCTTCCCTGCCCTGAAGGTTCAGCTCGATGAGATCAGCCGAAGGCAGAAGGGAAAAGCCAAGGTAGGCGAGGAGGCTGAAGCCGATGCGGGCAGGGAGATCGTACTCCATCAAGGAGGTGATAGAAGTGGTGAAGCCGCTGAGGAGGTCGACGCGGATGATGATGTTGATGATGATGATGATGGGGACAGCTTGTCCTCCGGAACAACTAGCTCTGCTAGCAAGACCGGGCGGTCCAGTGGTAGCGATTCATCGGACTACTCTTCCACGTAAAGTGAAGGTTATTCGCCCGACGTTAACGTGGACTCGATTTCTCCTGTCAAGAAGAAGAAGAAGTCGGCAGAATAGTGTCTTTGTTTTTAACTTCATTTTTGTACAACCGCCGGTCTTTATTTGTTAGCCGGGCGGTTAACTTTTTGTCGAAATATTTAAAGAAATGAATAGAAATTTTACCTGTTTGATCGACCTTTTAGTATCACTTACTTGTGGCTGATGTCTTGTTTCTTTTCTTTCTTTTCACCTTTTGCTTTTTATGATCTAGCCGTGCGGTTACTCATTTAGGTCTCAGCACGTCTGATTTCTGATAATATGAACCATAACATATAAACTCATGTGACTATAATATAGACCGGGCGGCTTCTTATCATTCAGATATATTTTATCCTTGCCGATAACGAATCATAACTTTTTGCTTTAAGAAATACTTTAACTCGATCGATTGAAGAATAATCCGGGCGATCAGATATTTAGATCTTGAGATATCCAACCCATTTAACTATAAGAGATATGTAATGCCCGCCCGGTTAGAATACAAACCGAGCAATATATTCAGATCCAGAAATATCCAATTCAACAGAATGGAGGGATAGATAAACCCGACCGGTCAGAACACGATCCGGGCAATAATATAATTAGCTTCATAAATGTCCAATTTATAATGGATGGATGAACCCGCCCGGTTAGAATATAATCCGGACAGTCATATAATTGTCCATGAATGCCCAGCCTATAAAAGATTGTCAGGACCGCCCGGTTAGAATACAACCCGGGCAACCATATAATTATCCAGAAATACCCCAACTTATACCCAATCAGACCGTTCGGTTTGAAAGTTCAGACCGCCCGATCTAGGTATCACAACCCTTTATTAGGGTAGAAGAACACCTGTAACTGCTTTAATAATACCTTCCCCGAATGGTTTCATACAAAAAACCACAAGAGGTGAATACCTTCCTGTAAAGAAAAAGGATAATCTACAGGCTCAGATGACCAAGTGGGCAGGTGGGCCTTGGCGGCGAACATTGCTTTCCTCAAGTGGTCATAAGAGCTGTAGAAATAAAGAGAAACAAGTACAGACCCAGATGACCAAGTGGGCAGGTGGGCCTAGGCGGCGAACATTGCTTTCCTCAAGTGGTCATAAGGGCTGTAAGCGACTCGACTGCTCTCTTGCCTAGGGCTACAAGCCGAGTTGATCAATTGGGCAGGTGGGCCTAGGCGGCGAACATTGCTTTCCTCAGAGAGATTAACTCAGTTATGGGTCCCGCTTAGGCATCGCTTGAGAGTACCTTGGAGTATTCGATAGTCACAGACTAAGATGATCAGTTGGGCATGTGTGGTTATGCCGCGGGGGCTATACCGACATTGCTTTCCTCAGAAGGATCATCGAAGCTGTAATTATATCCCCCTCGGGGCATGATAGAGACAACATTCACCTAGACCTCCCTTGATGCAGGGGTGTGTCGGATATCAGCCGGGATCCAAGGTTCTGAAGACCACCGCACGGGAATTGGCAAGCTACCACTACACGTGTGCGAAAACTCCCCGCTACACATGATCTTCATGGTTTTACGCTAATGACTACAATCCGAGGGGGTTCGAGCAGAACTTGGCGATGTCTCCGTGGTTCAGTGAGTTTGATATATGAGAAAATGCAGAAACGAAACATCAGACATGGAGAAGTGTCAGTATGGAGCTTCTTATTAAAATATCTCAAAAACTGTAGAAAAGTAAGGAAGACATTTCAAGGATAGAACCGTTTGAGATCGTCGCCACTCCAGGTGCGCGGGATGTCTTCTCCTTCACTTGTTTGGAGGCGATAAGCCCCACTTTTTAATGCCTCCTTGATGATGAAAGGTCCAGCCCAATTAGGATTTAACTTCCCGACATTACCTGCTCGGGCTGCTGCATCAACCTTTTTCAATACGACATCGCCGACAGTAAAATGCTTTACCCTGACATTTTTGTCAAAGTACTTTGCCATCCTCCTTTTAACTTCTTCTTGCCTTATTGTTGCCTCATCCTGAAGTTCCTCGATTAGATCCAAGCTGTACTTGATAGCCTCATCATTGTATTCTACCCACGCTTCTCCTCCCTCTTTTCCGTACACAACTCTTGGAGTGACCACCTCAAACTCCACAGGAACAACAGCCTCCGAGCCATGAGACAGTTTGAATGGTGTCTCCCCTGTAGCTGAAGATGGAGTAGTACGAAGAGTCCAAAGGATGGAGGGAAGTTGATCTGCCCAGTTTCCTTTCTGATTCCAAACTTTTTTCATCAGGAGCTGCTGGATTCGCCTGTTGGCTGCTTCTACCTGACCATTGGTCCTTGGATGATGTACTGAAGAAAACCGTAGGTCAATTCCAACCTGGTCGCAAAATTTTATCATCTCAGGATTATTGAATTGTGGACCATTATCAGTGACAATTGCCAGCGGAATTCCGTGTCGGCAGACAATTTCTCCCCAGATGAAGTTTCTGATGATTTGGGTAGTAGTTCTTGCCAGTGCCTTAGCCTCGATCCACTTGCTAAAGTAGTCAATCATCACTATGATAAAGCAGCGCTGACCGCTAGCCATTGGAAAGGGTCCGATGAGATCCATCCCCCAAACTGCAAAGGGCCAGGGCGCCGTTATTGACCTAAGCGACTGAGCGGGCAGGTGCTGAAGAGGAGCGAACTTTTGGCACTGCATACACCGCCTGGAAAATGCTTCAGCATCCTTTCTCATGGTCGGCCAAAAATATCCCTGCCGCAGAATCCTCTTTTCTAAGGTTTTTGCCCCTGAATGGCTACCACATTCCCCAGAATGAACTTCCTGAAGTACGATAGAGATCTCTTCTTCTGAAACACATCGTGCTGAGGGGGAAATCAAAGTTTTTCTGTAGAGTACTCCTGCTATCAGATAATAATATGCCGCCTTCCTTTTGAATCTTCTCCGATCTTTGATGGAATGGTGAAACTCTCCTTTTGATAGGAACAACTCATAAGGATCCTTCCATGAAGGATTATGATCAATTTGCATGAGTTCTGCCTCGTCTATTGCCGGATGAAAGAGTTCAAAGGTCACTCCCCCTGATGGAAGACCGAACTTTGACAATTCATCTGCCTCCTCATTTTGCGTTCTTGGGATGTGCTCGATAATAAATGACTTGAATCTTCCGATTTCCTTTTTGGCTAATATCAGATACTTTCGCAGAATCGGCTCCCTTGTCTCATAATTTCCCAAGACCTGGGAAGCCATCACCAATGAATCAGTTCTAACATGTACATATTCTATACCCAACTCTTTCGCGAGCCTTAGCCAACCAGAAGTGCTTCATATTCTGCCTGGTTATTCGTAACTGGGAAGAAGAACTTGATAGCTTGCTCCAGCCTGATGCCATTTGGACTGATCAACACTACTCCGGCTCCCACAGAGTTTTTGCCAGAAGCCCCATCCACATAAATGATCCAAGCCAGAGGAGATCGTACCACCTGTTCTGGACTAAGCTCTGTTGTATCTACCAGGAAGTCTGCCAAGATTTGCGCTTTGATTGCTGTTCGGGGGATGTACGATATCTCAAATTCACTTAGTTCAATAGCCCATTTTGCCAACCTCCCTGAATGATCTGGCTTTTCAAGAATACATTTTAGAGGATGATCTGTAACAACTTGGACGGAATGAGCTTAAAAAAAAGGGCGGAGCCTTCACGCAGACATAACCAAAGCCAAGGCCAGTTTCTCCAGGATCGAATATCTGGTTTCGGCATCCTTAAGGATGTGACTGACATAGTATATTGGAAACTGCCTCCTCTTCTCTTCCCGAACGAGGACAGAACTCACCGCTTCTGGTCCGACTCCCAGATATAAGAATAGTTTTTCCCCCTCACGGGGACTTTGGAGTAGTGGAGTCGAAGTTAACTGTCCCTTCAGCTGCTCGAAAGCCTTGTTACATTCCTCGCTCCATTCGAACTTTGATCCCTTTTGCAATGTTTTAAAGAATGGGGCACTTTTATCTCCGGATTTAGAGATAAACCTGCTCAATCCTGCCAATCTCCCCCCAAGTTGTTGAACTTCTTTAGTATTTCGAGGAGGGGTCATATCAAGGATGGCCTTCACCTTATCTGGATTTGGTGCAAGGCCATCAGGAGTTAAGAGATGCCCAAGAAATTTTCCTTTGTTTGCCCCGAACACACATTTCAATGGGTTCAATTTTAACTTGAACCTCCGTAGAGTAGCGAACGTCTCCACGAGGTCTTCCAAGTGCAATGAGAATGTTTTACTTTTGAGAAGAAGGTCATCAACGTAAACTTCGAGATTCCTGCCCTTTTGATGTTTAAAGACGGTATCCATCATTCTTTGGTATGTTGCACCCGCGTTTTTAAGACCGAAGGGCATTACGAGATAGCAGTAACACCCATCGTTTGTGATAAATGAGGTATGCGGGATGTCAGGTTTGTGCATTTTAATTTGATGATACCCGGAGAAGGCATCGAGGAAACTCATAAAACCATACCCAACCGCGGAATCAACTAAAACATCTATCCGAGGCAAAGGGTAACAATCTTTAGGGCACACTTTATTAAGTTTGGTGAAGTCCATGCACATGCGCCACTTCCCACCAGATTTCTTAACCATTACAACATTCGACATCCACGTGGGATATTGAATCTCAGAAATGAAACCCGCTTTTAGGAGTTTGGAAACCTCCTCTTTGATGGGCAACGCCAGCTTGGTCGCCACTTCTCTCTTCTTTTGCTGGACGGGCTTGAACTCAGGAGATACGTTTAGATGATGACAAGCCACGTCTGGATCCACTCCAGGCATATCCTCCGCTGACCAAGCGAAGATATCCAGATTCCCCAACAGACAAGAGATTAGCTCCACTTTCTCCTCCTCTGACAACTCAGTGTTGATGACCAGCTTCTTTTCTGCCCCCTCAGCGATAGGAACATCTTGGGTCACTTGGGCAGGTTCCAAGTGAGCCCCTTCTCGATCTTTTCCTTCCTTGACGGCCTTTGGAGACTCAGCAACCTCCAGCACCTCATCCATGATCTTGGGAAGCGGAACGTCAGTGATCATGTTGACAGTTCGGACGTAGCACTCCCGAGCTACTTTGGGGTTGCTTCTAACCCGATATTGTTTTCCTTCAGCAGCGAACTTGAGGGCAAGGTGAAAGGTGGACACTACCGCCCTATATGCATTGAGAATCGGCCTCCCGAAGATGGCACAGTAGTTGCTTGGGGCATCTACTACCACAAAATTGATCAATTTTATCACTCCCCCAAGAGAGACCAGGAGCTTCACTGAACCCTCTACTTCCTTCTTCTCCCCAAAAAAACCATTGAGGGGCCCATCGGTGGGAAGCAAATGCTTTCCAGTCTTCAGGGCCTCGAAAGTTGGGCGGAAAAGGAGATTGACGGAGCTGCCAGTATCAATCAAAATCTTGTGGACGGTATAGTTTTCGATGACGGCCCTGATAACCACCGCATCATCGAAAGGATTAGCATTGGGGGGAAGGTCATCCTGGCCAAACGTGACAATAGTGCTTTCGGGAGGAGAATTTGTAGTGGCTGCCACTTCCTGCTTTAGAACTCTCGCAATGCTGGATTTGCGAGATGATTCCGCTCCAGCTCCCCCATGGATACAATAGATGTCCCCTAAGGGGCCCACATCATTGACTTCGATGCATTCGGTAGAAGGATGGATGTCACCATAATAGCCAGTGTCCTCGACGTCGGCGCATTCCCAGGTTACTTCTACTATTTCCTTCTCCTTTTTCTTCTCGGTAGTTGGCTCAGCAGTTTTATCTTTCCGAATTAGACCCCGGAGCTTTCCTTCTCCCAGGAGTCTTTCTATGAGCAGACGAAGGGCCCGACAGTCTTCAGTTAAATGTCCCCCCTCTTTATGATATTCACAATAAAGGTCCAGATAAATGTCCATGGTGACGTTTAGGGGAGTGAATGACTCTTGTGAATCATCATATTGAGTTGATGGAATGACTGGAGGTGGCTGCGCGGCATACTGTTGTAAATATACCGGCATGATTTGTGGAAGGGGAGCGGATGGAGCGGGAGTGATGGCCAACGGTGGTTTCTGATCTTGAAACCGCTGATGGCCCATAAATGGTTGCTTATTTTTGTAGTTCCTCCCCCTTTGGGAGCGGGGTTCGAAGTGCGACTGATTCGATGGTGGATGACGGAAGGATGGATTCGATGGCTCCTTGTCGCTTACCAGCTTCGCGACGTAGTCCGGATTGCTCTTCTCTCCTCTGATAAACATATTTGCCAAACTTATCATCTCCTGATAAGTCTTAGGCTCCCTTATATTTGCTTCGAACTTTAGGGGGCCCTCCCTTAGGCCATGGATGAGGGCAACCCAATACAGCTCCGGGTCCACATTTTGGACTTCCATGATCTCTCTCTGGAATCGATCCACAAAACGAGCCCATGTCTCGCCTTCCCGTTGTTTTATATCGAAAAGGGCCGCCGGGCCGTTCTTTCTTTTCTTTGAGGTGGAGAATCTCAGCAGGAATTCTCTTCGCAGCTCCGTGAAACAACGGATCGACCTGGGGTGCAAACCGTAAAACCATTCCCTCGCTTGTCCTTCAAAGGAGGTTACAAGAAGCTTGCACTTGGTTGCATCAGTCAAGGTTCTGAGAGCAACGGCTGACTCGAAAGCTTGTAAATGAACCGTGGGATTAGTCTCTCCATTGAACGCTGGTAGGCGAGGTTCCCTGAAATTATTAGGGGCAGGCTCCCCTCTGAATTCGTCCACAAAGGGAGAGGTCTCTTCCATGTCTTCATATAGAGGAGTAGAGTAATAAGCCGCTGGAGCTGCGGCTATTCGCGGACAAGCCGCCTGATAAGAAGACCGGGCGACTGCTTCTGGCGGGTAGGAATGCGGAATAGGAACTTCAGGCGGGTAGGAGAGATGGGCCGCGCCCTCCTGCGGGTAGGAAAGATGGGCAGCGTGAGAAGTCGCCCCCTGGAAGTCGAGGACTCGAGCTGGCATGTTGTGCGCGGCTTCCTAATAGAAGTTTTCCCTAGCCGCAGGGTCTTCTTGATGGAGCTGGAAATTAGCGGCCTGCGGTAGCGAGTAAGGAGGAGGTGGAGGAAGGACTGGGGTCACCGCCCGATTAGTCGCGGCTTGTTGCGGAACTAGTCGCTCAGTTAGTATTGCTAAAGTCCGACTGATCTCTTCAAGTCGCTGATCAGTGGCCCTCTGAGCCCGCTCGGCTTCTCTCTTTGACTGCTCCAGGGCTTCCCACAGAGAGTCCTCGCTATGATCGGAGCGGTCTCCAAGGGGGAACTGACGGTCTGACATAATGGCGAAAAGGGATTTCACCGACACTCCGCGATCTGAAGGTCGCGTGTTTTCTGTTGAGTCCGAGATCGCACCTCCGAGGGAAACCGGAGGCTGCGGGTTGCCGGTTACTTTTTGTGTAGAAGAATGAGACCGCTAGCAGCGGTCAAGGCCAGACTTCGCCTGCCGCAGCAAATGCCACTCCTGCGATGGGCTTTCCTTTGATTAGAAAAAAGTGGTTACAGCGGGCTGCAAGTGCAGAAAAAGAGAAGCCGGCCGGTTAGACAGTCCGCAAGACGTGAAACTCGAGACCGCAGCCCAAACAAGCGAGCTCCTGGATTCGAGATTGCGTGTCTTGCGAACAGTGCCGCCCCTATTTATAGGCTTGGGGGCCTGCCCGAATGGGCAGGGATAAAATAACTGCCTGCCCGGGTACAGGAGAAACGGGCAGGCGGTGACGAGATGCACAAAGAAGAAAAAAGAAAGAAGCCGCGCGGCTTGGCGGCTTGCTCTTCTGACCTGTCTGACTTGAGGCTGGAGATACCGGGACCAAGTCAATGATTCAGACCGGGCGGTCTCTGGCTTGAGACCGCGGTCTGTCTTCTGGACATGGCTTGGCTGATCTTCAGAAGGTAACCCGGGTTGTCTCTGATCTGAAACTGTGGCTTGTTCTTCCGAGTTTGAATCTTGAATCACTATGGCAGTACCCGTGCGGCCTCCTTCCTGAGACCGTGGATAGCCTTCTTACTTTGGCCCTTGACGATCTTCACTCTTGGGGGCGGTCCGAAACTGACATCAGACCACCCGGCCTGGTTTACCTTGAGCTGAGAGCTACCGATCCTGGAACCCAGCGGCCTGACCCAGCGGTTCGCCCGGTCCGAGAGTGATCCAACCCGAGAAGCGGTTTTCCGGGTAAACAGGTGCAACCTTCGTCTCTTGAAACCGAGCCTTGATAGCCTCAAAAGAAGCAATCTCACCAGCCTGCGCGGCAAGCTGGCTGAGGGTTTCCTCTGACTTATGGTATTCAAAGGTGATAGAACATCCTGAAGATTCAGCACAAGAGGTTCTGAGGAGTTGGCAAACAGATCAACAACATCAGAGGCCGGCAAGACCGATTTTCCTTCCACCAAGTCAGGCTTTTCACCTCCGGGAGAGCACCGACGGTCTTCTTCTCCGCGTTAGTTTCTGCCAAATATTTGGAAGCCTTGACCGCCAGCACCTTATTAGAGCTAGCGATGTCTCTCTTCTTCCCTTTCAGAGAAGCCGCCTTGAGTGATCACTTAGAAATTCGATCCAGAACGCTCACCATCTTAGATTTCGTCCCAGACTTAGAAGTGGTGACCGCTTGAAGAGCAAGATCACAGTTCTTTCCAGAAGTTTCTGGACTCGGGAGCCCTTAAGCCATATTTATAGTTTCCATCACATTTATGGTGGTCGCGGTCTCAGCGGTCAAAGCAAACAATTTTGAAGTTCCAGCGAAACTTGAAAATATGCGGAGATCATGTTTGCCCAGAAATTCGCGACCTCTCCTCTCCAGTCGGAGTGGTCCTTTCCAGCAGTCTCAGATTTTGGAGACCACCCAGATCGTCAACCTCCCCTCTGGTTTTTTCGCCTAAGGCCCATGCAGTTAGGCTCAGTTGAGATCGCCAGACCGGGCGGTCTGGTCCTTTTCTTCTTTTTGTTATTAGCACCCTTTATCTCTGCAACGACACTGCTGCACTCCAGGCAACCCGTAATTTTTGGATCCGCCCATCTGGGCAACTTCCATGTCTATAAAAAAAGAGGTAGGGGTACCTAAAAAGGGACTTTTTGCTTCGAGGCTCTAGCTTACAACCTGTGTAAGCGGTCTCGAATTCTGTCACTTTTCTACCTCTCCCTCTGGCCTGTTCTAGACCTCCATCTTGTAAACTCTCTTAAGATTAACTGAAGCAGTTTTTTCCTTCAGAGGTCTCTCCTATGGCACCCTCCGTCTAAAGTAACCTGCACTTCGCAGTCTCCCCTATCTCTTTTTAGTGTGAGTTTTGGAGGTACAATTTTTGCACCAACATTCTCCTTACTAGAGATGACAAAGCTGGAATTGATCTGACAAAGAAACATCTTCATCAACACTTTGTCACAAAAGATATGGGACCTCCCAAGTATTTTTTGGGAATTGAAATCTCATGTAAACATATCTCAGTGGTTCTTTCGCAGCGTAAGTACACTATTAATCTATTGAAGGAGACTGGTCTACTTGGTGCTAAACCAACCCGATGTCTAATGGCGGTCAGTGAAGACAAACTTTGGCAAGAGGGCTCACCACTTCTTCCACATGTAACTAGGTACAGACGCCTAGTGGGCAAACTCATCTACCTGGCGGTAACAAGACTAGACATTTGTTATGATGTGGGTAAGGTTAGTTCATGCAAGCCCCGAAGGAATATCATCTACAATCAACTCTAAGAATTGTGGAGTATGTGAAAGGGTCTCCGGGGAAGGGACTACAATTTCAAGGAAATAATCTTCTGAACATTGAAGTCTATTCTGATGCTAGCTATGCGAATGACAAAGAAGATCGAAAGTCTACATCTGATTTTTGCACATTTGTAGGAGGAAATATGGTAAGCTTGAAGAGAAACAAACACACAGTTGTCTTCAGATCAAGTGCGGAGGCTGAGTACATGAGCATGGATTTGACCACTTGTGAGTTAAAATGGTTAATGGCACTTATGCTTGACTTAGGAGAAGTCTATGATGATCCCTTACCAATGTTCTGTGACAATAAATCAGTCATACACATAAATGAATCCATTATTTCATGAGCGGACAAAGAAGTTGACTGCCACTTCATCCGAGAAGAAATATTGAAGAAATAAATTTGCACTATGTTCATCACTTTTGACAAAGAGGTAGCAGATATCTTTACCAAACCAGTATCTTCCTCATTTTCTGACATCTATAACAAGCTGGGCATGATCAACATATATGCTCCAGCTTGATGTGGAGTGTTAAAACATATTGGCGATCTGGCGGTTAAAATGATTTAATCGCTCATTGTGGTCAGGCGGTTAAGGTGATCTAACCACAACCTATGTACCTTGTAATGATCATGTGTTAACCGCATGTTGTGATGGTGAAGCCCGATGAATTGTTATGGATGGTTAGCTAGGTCGTCTGACCACATGTCTAACCGCAGTAACCATGTTAGTCGCCTCCTGTAGATTCATGTAAATTAGTCCCACATTGGCTAATTGTAATCTCTCTCACCTCCTCTGTTATATATAAAGGTCATACCTTTGTAATATTCAGATTTTTTGGAAATAAACATTATGTTATTTTCAATTTCCTGCGTGTTATTGTTAATTACGGTTAAGTTATTTCCAAGTTCTCACAATGGTCAAGATTAACTCTCACTGCCTC
Organism: Dactylorhiza incarnata; assembly: GCA_033032865.1. Classification (NCBI taxonomy): domain Eukaryota; kingdom Viridiplantae; phylum Streptophyta; class Magnoliopsida; order Asparagales; family Orchidaceae; genus Dactylorhiza; species Dactylorhiza incarnata. The sequence goes on from JAWHQI010000578.1 coordinate 323,463, forward strand.
ATAACCCTAATAAATTGATCGAGATCTTGCTCACCCCACCCTAAAACTACAGATAATATTTTGCTGGGTTGTTTTGGTGTTGGGTCTTAGCAGGAATTTCTCTGGGGGGGGGGGGGTTCACGTGAATATGAATTTGTTGACATTGATTCTCTTGTTGTTGATTTCTGTTACAGATTTTTGTGGTAGCAATCTTCTTCCAGATATCTCTTGATTCTCAAGAGTCTAGTTAACATGTTGGTATTTCCTATTGAGAAAATTCATAGTTGATGTAGGTACGACAAGACAACTGATGTCGTACAAGTAATAATGATTGGACCCCATTGGATTCAGTGTGGCACCCCTAGTCCTATTGGGTCATGTCTGACCTATTTTAATTAGCTAGACTCCAAGAATCCCTCATTAGGCCTATAAGGTCAATGTTAACCCATTCTCATCATGGTAAACCTAACCATAATATATGGTGCATGTGGGGCCCACACCCACATGGGTTGACTTGGTCAACCCTAGCTTATATGGCCTAATTGAGTTCATTTAGCTTGATTAGCTTCCAACCCATCTATCACTTGCTCTAATGGACCCCACATGACCCACCAAGGAGGTTTGACTGGTCAAGCCCCTTAATGGGTTGGGTTTGACCCATTAATACCCAAATTTCCACCTCCCGTCCACTACTAAGCCACCTCATCCGCCAGATAAACCCTTGGACCTCTCCCCAACACATCAACGACAGAAGAAGTACTGTTAGGTGACCCCCCAGGTGGTGGACAGAGATGTGTGGAACATGACAAGCATTGATGGAGTTTGCATTAAGAGTGTAAGGTGGAAAGGCTCTCAGTTTGCCTATATAAGTCTGTCCAAGCCCTTAGATAAACTCCTCACTCCCTTGAGAGCCAAAACAAAAATGAGATGGACCCCATCCATCCACTATCGATGGATCACAAAGCTTATCCGTCGACTTCGTCTTCCATAGATTTAGCGATGCGATCCTGAACACAAGCCACCCTCAGAGTGGAAAACACTATGAGATTCCTTCTCTCCCTTCTATATTGATCCCTTCACACATGATACATGTGAGCCCTGGCCACTGGAGCTCCATTTTGGCCACCCCTACATCTCGTACCACTAAATATTGTAGAGGCCTTTCCAGGCTGTTCTCATCTAACTAGAAGTCTCTCCAAGGTTAAAGGGGACACACGACCACCTCTGAGGGCCCTTGAGGCAGTGTTGCTGCCATGAAAATGCACGAGTTCCTCGCGGTGGAATTATATGACTTTTTTTTTTGACTTTTGACATTCGTCGGCCATAACAGGTCGTCATGGCCTCTCATGCTTGGTTGCCTGCCATTGGCGAACTTACCGAACGCAATTTCATAGTCATTGGTTGGTCGACTGGTGGTGGAGGAGACTTGAGAGCCTTAGATCATCATCGTCGTACATCTACCGTTAAATCTTAGGATGGAGATCCAATGGCATAAATATCCTTATTATCATTGAATAATGATTGGACCCACAGTGGATCACATGACAAATCCTTTGTGGTTGTTGTTGTTCACTTTTAGTTTAGCACAATCCTAACACTAGATCTGCTCCACGATTCATGCTTGGTCTTTCTTTAGTAAAATGAGCTGGTTGACTTCCTCAATTTATTTACCCGTCGAGATAATATTTTTATTGAGAAAATTAATATATGAAATTTGTAGAGAATTTTGAGTTTATTTCTGAATATATTTTTCAATTTTGTTGGAGGTCAGTTGCCATGTCAAATCATCAAAATAGTGGAAATCGTCTATAAGTAATTAATTATTAAGCTTCAAATAATTATAATAATTAATGTGAACTTAATAAGTTTCATTCCCCGAGATGAAAGTTGTTTGTGTTCGGTCAAAGAGTCTAGGATAATTATTTATTAAATATTGGGGTTATTTTGAGTGAGTTGCATGTGCTTTTAGAAAATCTCAAAAACCTAATCACCCTTAATTAAGATTGCATGTATATTTGTGTACAACCCCGTATTTGTCGAGTGGACTCATCGAGTCATTAAGTAGTTGGGGGGAGATGGGACCCGGGCGAGCCAGGCGGTCGAGTGGGGGAAAATCAGCTTACACTCGCCCCTGCTCAGGGTGAGTGGCAAGTCCCAGCCTCACCGGGTATTCACCTCCCCCAGGCGAGCATGCCTAGAATTGTATGGATCGCCCATTTACGCCATGGCTTAATTTCCCTGGAGACCCCATTCTGGCCTGCGCTTAGGCTTTCCAAACATTGGAATTCCACTGTTGGCAGACCAATTTGGGCTATGCTTAGTAAAACCAAAAGACGGGATTCAGCTATCCGCATATCATTTTCAGAAAACTATAAATAGACCCCCAAGGTCACCTTTGGAGAGGACAGGTATTCTTGACTTTTTCTCTCCTTAGGCTATTTCTGGTTGGGAGATCTCCAACACTGTGTTTTTGGAGGTTTTCGTGCTGACAGTTTGGTGCTCTCCACTTCCCTCTAGGGTGCCCGACTCAGCATTGGCTTGGTAGGAGAAGTTCTCTTTGATCTACCAGGTTTATAGCAGGACTTCCTCACAACAACACACAAAGTATGTTTCTAGTTTCCCACCTTCGTGAGTGAGGCTCTTTGCTTTGAGTGCCTGACCTCGTGTTCTATCTCAAGATAAGTAAAAGCAAGCTACATCAGTCTGAACTTTTCTTGAACTGTGGTTTCCGGGTTCAACATTTTTGTGCGGTGAGCGTGGACTGTAGCTTGTTCGGAAAATTCTGAGTAAGTCTTATGGACGGAAGTGAATGGCAAGGGGCCGACCCAGGCGGCTCGCCCCCTCTAGCGAGTACTTCTAGAAGAATGATTACAACGAATTCATGAAGTCAATCTTGGAGACCATGTGCCTCGCCCTCACGCCGCCACGCGAGCACTCGACCCCCGTGGTCCTAATACTTACCTTGCAAGCCTTCCGCAAGGAGGCGACATGAAGGAGAGTAGGGAAGGAAGTAGAGGTGGAGGAGGATGAGCGAGCCCTCCGTGGGCGAGCAGTGTTACCCAGTCTGCCGGGTACTCGCAACCCGGGCAACTAGACCGCTTGAGTCCCTCCAACTCACCTGGTAGGGTCTGGGAGCCCTTTCTATGAGTTCATCCTCTTGGCCCTAGTGCCGGAGGGTTTCAAGGATCTTGTCATGTCCTATTACACCGATAAGGATGATCCAGTTCAGCATCTCTAGTGGTTCGAAGACACCATCTCCATCAGGTAAGTGACAGATGCCTTCAAGTGCAAGTTGTTCGCCATCACGTTCAAGGGAAAGGCGAGGGAATGACTCCACCTGCTTCCTTCATGGACTATATATAGCTTCGAAGACCTACGCTGGAGTTTCTTGCTACGCTTCTCCACATCCAAGAAGAGGAAGAAGGGAGCTGAGACTCTCTTCTTGATCAAGCAAGGGGCTGAAGAGTCGCTGTGAAGCAACATGGATCGCTTCCACGAGGAGGTTCTTTTGGTCCAAGAGGTGCCCAGACACACCTTGCATCTTCCCCTCATCATTAGGATACAGCAAGGGTTGTTCATGATGGAGCTAGCCCAGGACCCCCCTCTATCTTTCGAGGAACTGATCGATCGAGTGGGGCTGGAAATCGAGTGTGAGGCTATGAATCCCACATTCATCTCATAGTTGGACAAGATTGGAAAAAGCGAGGAGAAGGCGCCAGGAGAATCCCAATAATAGGAGGTGTGAAGAAGGAAAAGGCCGAGGAAGCAGGGGTTCCAAGGACTCAGGGGGGGGGGGGGGGGGCAGAGTAAAATCCCCCTCCCAAAATACGGAGATCAGATTTTATGAATAGTACAACCATCCCACGGTGATTCCATACATCATGGCTATACACCACCACATGGAGCTTACCCTGCCGGCCAAAATATCACAATCCACTTCAGAGTATAAGCAATGGCACAAATGTACATCAGAAGTCTAAATAGGAAGTAATACCAGCATAACAAAGTAAAGTCATCACAGATACACATACAAAGTCTCAAACATAAAGAAGTAAAGTACAAACATAAGGGTTACACAAGCAAATGCCCAGACAACGACATAAGTAAAATCAATCCAGAAAGACAATTTCTAAAACACTCACAACCACTGGATCATTTGACGAATCCATGGAAGAGTATGATAACAGAGTTGGTGCGGGCGTTGCCCAAATTGAAAGACTAATCTGTAGTCTAATCACCTAGGGGGGGGGGGGGGGTGAATAGGTGCTTCAAAGTGTTTTAGTCTTTAAAATTTGGTGACTGTTTTAGCTCAGAGATATACAGACAAAAAGCACACAAGTATATAGTGGTTCTCCAGATGATGGGTACTTCACTGTCCCCCTTCACATATCTAGCATTGTCCTAGACTAGGCCAACTCCTCCAAAAACTTAGATCAAACTGATCTTACAACTCAGGAACTCAGCAAGTCCCCTACACTTAGATTCCCTCCTGGAATCCTACCTCAGGTTCCTGCAGCAACCCTACCTCAGAGTGCAAGCACTCCTACAGATCAGATCCCCAACAAGGATCCCACAACTCAGATTTCCTTAGAAATCCTACAGCTCAGATATTCACAGACCCTATCTCAGACTTTCAGCAAAGTCCTACAACTCAGGCCTTCTTACAAGCCCTACACTCAGTTTGTCAGCACATCCCTACAACTCAGATCTCAAAGAGATCCTACAAGAATGGATTAGAAGAAGGTTTACAGATTTATACTCTGAAAGATAGAGCTCTGAATAGATTGAGTCTTCTTAGGTCTTTCTGAATAAAAAGCCTTCTCTTGGTCTTTCTGGAGTAGAAAGCCCTTTCTTTTGCAGTAGCACTGAATCTTCAATGGATGAACTTTCTGATCAGGATCAATGCTGAGCTTTCTTGAATGAAGAAGTCTTTTTGCTCTCATGAGTGAGAGCTTTCTTGTTGAATCTTGTCTTCTTCTTGTTCTTCTTGTTCTTCCTTTTAGAAAATAGCTTTTTACCGTTCTATTGCCTTTTAGCCATCAAGCTAAAAAAATTCTTCTTTTGAATTTTCAACGATATTTTTCTCAAAGATTAGGGTTAGCCTACCTTCTCTTATCTTTTTATATCGCTGATTCTTCTAATGGTCGAGGTCTGAAAAGGTTTTATCTCAGACCACATTTTAGACATGATCGATTTGACATTTGCTTTTATCGCTTTCGTAGATTTTAAATCCCTCCTTCTGAGCTTGACAAGACGATATCGTCGTGTGAAGGTAGCTGACACGACGAGAAATGACTTAGCAATCTTTCTTTGGTTCATACAACGATATCATAGTGCGCACCTTGTTGTCATGATGATATAAGCTTTAACTATCTTTTCTTGAGTCCTCACAACGACATCTGCCTTAGCCGGCTATTCTTAAGTTCTCACACTAATATCATCACGTGTACCTTATTTTCACGACGATATGTTCCTTAACAGACTTTCTTTTTAGTTCTCACAATGGTATCATCGTGTGATGTTTGTTGTCGCGACGATATATGCCTTGGTTGACTCTTCTTGAGTCCTTACAATGATATCATCATGTGTACCTTGTTAACACAATGATATATGCCTTAGTTGCTTTCTTTGAGTTCTCTCAATGATATCATCGAGTGTATCTTATTGATACGATGATATGGTCGTGTTCTTCTTATTGTCACATCGATATTTGACTTGACTTCTTCTATTGCATTCTGCAAGTCCTGACAATAATATCGTCATGTGTACCTTGTTGACATGAAAATATATGCCTTAGAATTTTTTTGCTTGATCTTACAACATTATACTTAGGATGTATGATGTTCTAACCTGCTCATGTCACATCAAATATATATCAAATACAAATTGTACTTATCATTGACTTAGTGGCTTCTCCAAATATGGAACATTGTTGGCAATGTTCCCAACAATCTCCCCCTTTTTGAAGAAGTCATAACCCAGTCAATGATAAGGCACAATAATGATAAAGCACAATAATGACAGTAAGAGGAGAGAGTAGAACATTCCCTTTGCCTTGTGGATGTGGCAGGAGCAACACCGACTGACCTTCATCATTGAACTCCTCTCCCCCTTTAGAGCTTCTTCAGATAAGACCTTTTCTATTATTTGAGCAGTAATCTCAGTGTAAAGCTCCCCCTCACTTGCAACATCATCTATATGACTTTTGTTATTCATGCTCCCCCTCACTTGCAGCTTCATTTATTTACTCTTTTCCTGCCTTCATACAATAATGTAATAAAATATCATTGTGTTCATCAAGATGATATCGTTTTGTGGTCAAAACAATATGGCCTTTTCTTATGCACATCTCTTCTGTAAGTCACTCCCAACTTTCATAATAAAAACTTGCATGCTTTGTTAGTGACTTAGAATCTACTAGAAGTAAATTTTAACAATAATAACTAAGGGCAGCTCAGTAGAAGTTATTCCAAATTGAGCATGCCAAGCTCAATTTTGAAGAAATTGAACTTTCCTTCATCCATAGGTTTAGTAAAGATATCTGCCACTAGTCTGTCAGTGAGGACAAACTCAAGGCAGATGTCTTCCTTTTCTACATGCTCTCTGATGAAGTGACACCTAATTTCAATGTGCTTAGTGCTGCTATGTGACACAAGATTCTTAGCAATTGAAATTGCACTAGAGGAATCACCAAACATATGAGTTTTACTTAGGTGTAAGTTGTAATCCTAAAGTTGATTTTATATCCACAGCAGTTGTGCACATTAGCTTCCAGCCGATATGTATTCTGACTTTGCTGTTGAAATAACAACATTGGTTTACTTCTTGTCACTCCAGGAAATTAGTATTCTCTCAAGGAATTGGCATGTCCCTGAGGTACTCTTCCTATCCTCTTTACATCCTGCAAAATCTGCATCTGAATACCCTGTTAGTTCAAAATCATTGTTCCTAGGGTACCATAGACCAAGATTTGGTGTGCCCTTAAGATATCTCAGAATCCTCTTAGTAGTTGAATGAGATTCCTTAGGGAAAGCCTGGTACCTAGCACATACACATGTAACATACATGATATCAGGTCTACTTGCAGTTAAATAGAGGATGGAGCCAATTATACACTTGTACAAGGTCTCATCAAAAGGTTTCCCTTTCTCAATCTTGTCAAGGAATATATTTGACCCCATATGAGTTTTCATAGTGGAGGCACAATCCATTCCAAATTTCTTGACTAACTCCTTGGTGAACTTAGTCTGGGAGATAAAAATTCCATCTTCATATTGTTTCACATGGATGCCTAAGAAATACTTAAGCTCTCCCATACTGCTCATCTCAAATTCCCATTGCATCATGTTAGCATACCTCTTACAAAGGTTATCATATGTAAACCCAAATATAATATCATCAACATATATTTAGACTAGGAGACTCTGGCCATTTACTTCCCTTAGGAACAATGTCTTGTCTATCTTCCCCCTTGAGAATTTGTTCTTAATAAGGAAGGTAGACAAGGTCTCATACCAAGCCCTTTGGGCTTGTTTCAAGCCATATAAAGCTTTTTTAAGGTAGTAAATATAATCAGGAAAAGTTGGATTGACAAAACCTGATGGTTGTTCTATATATACTTCTTCTTTAAGGTCACCATTCAGGAAGGTAGACTTCACTGTTGGATCGTGAGGCACCCTTAGAGGGGGGGGGGGGGTGAATAAGGGTTTTTAAAACTTGATTAATTAATATAAAACTTTTGTTGTTTTTCTTTAAAACAAAGAGGAGTGTATCAATTTAAAACAAACTAAAATGAACATGATTTTCATTATGATTTATGATTACAAAATATGTGATTTCTATGACGCTACAAATCGAAGGCGAAATATGAAATCTTCCTTTTGTTTTCTATACCGACTCTTCTCACCAAGAACTGGTTGGCTTTAGCCGATCTTCCCCAGAACCGGCCTCAAGCCGCTCTAGCCTTCCTATACCCAGAGAAGGCCTCGAGCACCCCCTAGATCTACTCCCTAGACCTAGTCGCCAACAAAAGGCGAATTTCCCCTAAGTCCTACCCAGACCTAGTCGCCAACACTAGGTGAATTTACTTCCAAGCAAATAATAAAAAGGTTACAACTAAATATTTGAACACATAAACTAAAAACTCCCTATGAAGAATTCTGGAGATGGCGAAGGCCGCTGAATGTTCTTGAAGTCGAAGCGCGCATTCTTCGCATTGAGAAAGCGTTGATCTGATTCTCCTTGAATTCTTTGCTCGAATTTGTGCGAGAGATGAAGTTCTAGAAAATACGGCTCTGATTGAGTTTCTGGAGTGCTGGAGTAAGGCTCAAATCAATCAGTAGTCAGAGACGTCGAAATCATCCAATTTATAGAACTTGAGCTAACGCCGGCGTTGAGTCCTAACGCCGGGTGTTGACCATGTATAACAACAAATTGATGGCTCATATCTTCAAAAGAGGAAGGAGATTCTGCACTTTAGGAATTGTTTTATTTTAGGCAATACTAACGCCGACGTTAAGGCTAACGCAGGCGTTGAGGCAAATCATTCCTATAGTTCCTCCTTCAATCACGCTTGTTCCCTCCTTGCCAAAATCGTTGATCGATAACGCCGGCGTTAAGTACTAATGCCTGGTGTTGAGTTTCTTTCTCTTATAATTCAGTCGGCAAACCATCCCGTCGATCAGCATCCCATCCCATCGATCGGCAGACCATCCCATCGATCGCTAGTGCCCAGCGTTAAGACCTAACGCCCGTCGTTAGACAACTTTCACTCCTTCTGCTTGTGGATAGTGCTAGACCAGTATTGCAGCAACCTGGTGTCATATCTGTCCAAACCTGCATGCTAAAAACACAATGACAAATAAGATCAAATACAAGTAGGATTTATTATTCTCAAATTAAAGGGATGCGGAAAGCCATGTTCCAACAATCTCCCCCTTTTGATAATAACAAATCCAATAGAGATAAATCATAATCATATATAAGATATGTGTTTTTAGAAGGATATATGACACAAAGTAATCATAGAGATAATAAGAGTTATAGTTCTTTTAACATTGTGCTCCCCCTACTTAAGTGCCCCCCCTTAGTGTATGCACCCATAGACTAGATTCATACTCCCCCTTAATCTAGTGAATCCTACTCCTTGTGATTGATCATTTTATTCTCCACCTTTTGTTATTAGCAAAAGTGGGTGGAGTGTAAGAAAGAGAGGGCAAAAGGTAGAACATAACTAAGAGAGGAAGTAAGAGATTTGTTTTAACATAAGATAAATTGTGATCGAGCTAAGGGAGAGAGTGGCACAATGGAAAATATATGATAAGCGTGAAGGAACAATAGTCCAAGATTTAACCAAAGGAATTCTACCACTTGCTTTTCAAATTAAATTTTAAGTAGAATATTACTTGTTGGAAGAGAATGCAACGTTGTTTGACAAGTACAAGTGAAAGACAAATCTTTAGAAATAAGCATGAGAACGCATGGTAAAAACAACATAGTCAAATAGGAAAGCGGAAAGATAAAACAAAGTTATTAAGATTTACAAAATAATTTGACCATTTCAACAATATATCTAGACTCTTCACATGTGAGCATTTTAGATTTGAAAGTTTTCATAACCAATAGGCAAGCATGAATCAACATATTCATAAAGATAATAACTACAATGTAACCAATTTGTATTTCAAGTAAAGAAAACATTGTAGAAATCATGCATTGCAATCTAGTGCTTTTACTTAAGTTTTGAGAGAATTATGAAAATTTGCATTAGGATCCAATTCTCATGAGTAGAAGCTTTATGAAAATCAATGATATGTGCATAAGGTGTTTTGAAAAAAGTATACAAGGGAAATAATCAAAACACATGACATATGTAATGAAATAGTAACAACAACATTAAGAATGTAATCTTATAATTACATTCACACATCATATTTAGAATAAAAATTCAAAGCACAAAACATAAGTACAACTACCAAGGTGCTTCGCCTACACAATGCTTATTAAGACTTATCAGGGAGCGAAGTATTGCTTGGGGGATCACATAAGCATTTGTATACAAATTTTAGTTTAGTGATCTAGTGTACAAGTAAAAGTGATAAGAAGAGTTATGTTTGAACAAGACACTTTTTAATTTTTTCCAAGGTACTCAACTTCACAATGCTCATTAAGACTTATCAGGAGGGTGAGTAGTGCTTGGTGGAGTTATCTTTGGCTTTTTATTTCAAATTTTTATGTTGGGCCAGAAGTCTCCGAATTCACTTGTTGTTGCAAACATATATAATTTTGAAGTGACACTTCTATGTGTGCAAGAAATTTATTTTTGAAAGACGGTGTAGGTAATTTAGACATACAACTTAATGTGTTAAAACTATTACACTACACAAGCATGCAAGACTAAGATTATGAACACATGTAGATTTTCAAAATAGTGAGTGTATGAATCATTGATTAACATAAAAAAATTACGCATACTTAGAGGCATGCTAAGAAATCATTACACAATTACCTATAGACTATTTCATTGCACATAATCAGATTAAGGTCAAGGCATGACAAAAAAACAATGTTTAGAAAATTTGAAATTAAAATTAGACATTGAAGAAAATCTTTGTGAGTACGCCAAAATCAATTTTGACCATTTGAAATAAAAATAACAAAGATGTTTGTTCTTGTGAAGTTTTATAGTCAAACCATAATTTTGTAAAGAGTTAAAGCAAAACAAATAACAAAAACATATTTTTGATCATTTTGAATTTTTTTTGTATTTTGAATAAAACAACAAAATCAATAACAAAATAATTTGAAATCAGACAAAATAAACTGAGAAAAATCAATACAAAAATACCAGAAATAGACTAGAGAAAGAAGAATTTTGATCTGGAGAAAAAGGCTAACGCCTGGCGTTAACTAGTTAACGCCAAAACAGTACTCGATTTTTGAGGCTTTTGAAAAAAAATTCTTTGGAATAGGGAGTATGTACATAGACCTTCTTAGGGTAGAAATTTCAAAGAACGTTGATATGTTTAGAAGGCATATTTAAGTATATTTTGGTGGTTTTAAAATATTTTAATCTTTTATATTAAAAAAAATATTTGGAAGGAGACATAGCATGTGGTGATTTTCAATTTGTTATATCTAAGACTCCTAATTCTAGTCTAAGTAGAGCAAAGATATTTGCAATAATGTAAGAAAAGAGGCTGACGCCTGGCGTTAAAGTCAACGCCCGCGTTGAGTCTACTTTATATAAAAAGCCCTAAATCCGAGTTCTTTTCTTTTCTCTCCATTTCAGCCCTTTTCTCTCCAGTTTTCGCTGACAGCCCTCTTCAGATCTAGGTAAAGTGGATGTTTTTCTTCTTATATTTTGTGATTAATTCATTTTTCTACCCCTAAATTGAAATCCTTTTAAGTATTGAAGTGTTTTGTTATGGTATATGAAAGATCTAGGATTTTGGGATTTAGGGTTTCAGATTTTTTGAGGTGTAGAATGGGGTTTCTTGAGATTCATTTCAAGGATGAATATTTGCTTTACCTTTTTAGTTGTTATGAGTTTTATTGGTGTTTTTCAAGTTATTCCTTCCTTTTTACAAAATTTTTGAGTTTTAAGTGTTACTGGAGGTTGGCATTGTGTACTGGAAGTGATAGGACATTTTCAGAGCATAAGCCTGCCGTTAGCAGTAACGCGTGGCATTGAAGCAAAATGTTCGTTTGCTGAATTTTATTTTTGGTGTCCTTATGTGCAGGTTATGGTTTCTTCCAGTGGACATGGAGTTCGTGCCAGAAAGTCATCAGCCCGTCCACCACAAGAGTCTTATCAATCTTATGTGGGGATTGAAAAGGCGACTGTTGGAGTAGGCATGGTTTTGCAAATAGACCTCCTACGTCATGCTCATATTCAGAACCTTCTGGCTGAATTAGGGGTTGCATCGATTATTTCTGATGACTGCTTTTCAACGGATTTTGTCAGGGAATTTTACAACAATTTGTTTGATCCATCAAAAATAGAACTCCATGGAGGAGTAACGTCAATGATACAGTTTGAAGTGGTTCAGATTACACATAAAGACTTAAGGAATGAGTTTGGGTTAATTGAGAGCGAGAATCGTTTAGATGTGGTTAAGAAATATAGGGCTGAGCGAGACTGGTCACTTGTGAATCTGGTTTTTCATGGGAAGGAGACACGAGAGCAGATAACAGATGTTTCTTCTCTTAAGGAAGACACATTCATAATTCATGACATTTTGCGATATACTATAATGTTGAAGTCTGGAGATACCAAGAAGATCACTACACAACTAAGTATATTGACTTATCATATTATGCAGGAAGAAAGTTTTGATGTGGCAGATCTCATACTTTCCCAGATCTGTTATACCTTTAAGTTGAAGGATCCAAGGAGGTCTCATCTCAACACACTTCCCTTAGGAGGAATCATAAAGAGGGTGGTGATGACGAAATATGTGTATATAGTTAGAACCAACTATATTAATGATCTTGTCCTGGAGTTTTATTCTACTTCTACCATTCGAGTTCCTAGGTCACGAGATATACCATCATATTCTCGACCACCTTTACGACGAGGAGCATCACTCCGTGAGACAAATCAGGAGCATCAAGAGTCGTTTGAAGAATTCAAAGAGAATGCGGTACAAAGAATGTCACGGATCGAGAAAATGATGCGATACATGACCAGGGCCCTGAAGTTGAAACCGACACCGACAGAAGAAAGGGATTGGGAGGTTCCCGTGGAGGATCCGCCATGTCACTCGACTCGCCATACTCAAAGGTCAAGGGAACGAGGTAGTTCAACTACTGGGGAATCATACTCAATTAGTGAAAGTAGACAATTTTAAAGTGCTTTTCAGTTCTGTCATAACAGTTTTTAGTATTTGGACAATATTGTCTAACGTCTGGCATTACTGCTTGCACCCAGCGTTAGCTGTTATCATTCGTTTCCTTTTATTTTTGGTTTTATCTAATCTGTGAACTGTTTCTGTGCTGTGTTCAAGTATTTATCCAGGATTTCATAGTTTTTAATTTTGGAGCACAACAAATTTCACTTAATCTTTGGTGAATTTTACAATGGAAAAAACTATCTAAGATATCTTATTGGTATTGGATTAGAATATTGAATTGTTTAAGGATGTAATACTATGTTTTTCTAATTTTAACTTTGTTTGATGACTTGTACGGATAAGCATTGGTGTGACGTTTTATTTTATGATTTTGTATTAGGGTTTCAACATCACTCCTAATTTTGTTTTTTGAGTTTTGAATAATCATTTGATATTATAGGATACTCATGTCTTATGGGATAATAGATTGATCATTTAAGAGATAGAAACTTGACTTTTAATTTGATTTAATTTGTAAAATTTAATTTTTTAAGAAAGGTTAAACTTTCAAATATTGAAAAAACTTAATGTGAATCATGAAGTAGATATTTGCACATTAAAAAAAAAACTCTACTTCATTCATTTGATGATTCTTAATGGATTTGAGATTTAGGTATCCAAAGAGGACCATGAGGAATGGTTCCTTTGGGTACCTAAATACATCGAGTTGGCCTTTGGGGAGACAAGGATGAGTGGGCCCTTTCATTTGAGATTAGTGCATCATTCGTAAGTATGGGTCTCCATTCATACTTTGGGTTAATGTTTTTATACTTGAAATTTCCATGATGATTTTTATAAAACATTGTTTATAGGAAATTTGTTCATTTTCAATTTGATGTTGTGAGAAGAGTTTTGTTGTAAATGATAATGATGATAGTGTTTAGTAGTTTCATTTGCAAGCTTTTGATGTTTTTCATTTCTTTTGTTTGGCTTAGATAAATTATGAAAATTCATATTCAACTTGCTTTTGGATTTTGCTTAATATTGTGAGTGTGCATTTTGAAAATATTTCTTTATAATTTCCTTAAGCAAGTTGACTTTATTTTCTAATTCATAGTTTTTAACTTTGAGATTATGTCTAGCTTTATTATACGCAATTGTGCTATTTTTAAGAGTGGAAACAATTGAATCAATATGATTTTGATATTTATTTCTATATTCCTGAAATGTTTCATCCATCTTTTTAATTTCAATTTTATAGTCTTCACACTCAGCACAATCATTTTTCAAAGAAGGGTTTTCAAAACATAATCTTTCATGTTGTTCTTTTACAAAAATAAATTCTTTTTCAAGTTCTTTGTATTTTTCTCTTAATTCATTATAATTAATACAAGGTGTGGAGTTTTCAAATGAAGAGCATGATGGAGATTTAAACACATCATTTTTGGATTTTACATTCACATTTGCTTTCAAAGTTTTATTTTCTAAACATAGTTTTGCATTAGCCCTTTTTAATTTCTTAATCTTATGTTTAGTAGTTTGTAGCAATTGAAATGTAGAAATAGAGGTACAAAAGATGGATTTTAATTTCCTTACATTACTAGTGGATGATGCGATATTCGAACATATAGTTCCTTTGACATCTTTTTGGCACTCCTCTTCCAAAGATAAGATTTCTTCTTCTCTTCCACTTGATGTGCACTCCATTGATCCATCATGAGAGCAGCTTTCTTCAATATCTGTGTAAGCTTGTATGTTCTCCATGTCTTGCATTTGTTCAATACCTGTAGAAGGAGAATCATAAGTTCTTTCAAGAGAATTCCAAATTGTAGATGCGGTAGGTAAATTATAAATAAGTTTGAAAATATTTTGTTCTAACGCACAAAATAAACTATTCATAGATTTTGTATTTAAAACCATTTTGTTTCTATTTAATACACTAGGTGGATTTTCAATAGTAATGTTCCAAACATCTATGCCTAAGGACTTGAGAAAATTTTCCATTAAATTTTTCCACCTTTTATAATTTTTCCCTTCGAATAAAGGTGGTGCAAGTGATTTTTCATTTATATAAAAATTTTCCCCACTAGTAGAAGCGAGAGATCATGATCAAGAGATGCCTGTATTCCCGGTGGTGAAACCGTTTTGGAATAACCTGGCTCTGATACCACTTGTTGGATCGTGAGGCGCTCTTAG
Source organism: Dactylorhiza incarnata (assembly GCA_033032865.1). NCBI lineage: Eukaryota > Viridiplantae > Streptophyta > Magnoliopsida > Asparagales > Orchidaceae > Dactylorhiza > Dactylorhiza incarnata. Next base: position 338,471 of record JAWHQI010000578.1, read on the forward strand.
AGGGGGGGGGGGGGGTGAATAATGGTTTTTAAAACTTGATTAATTAATATAAAACTTTTGTTGTTTTTCTTTAAAACAAATTGAAAGTGCACAGTTAACCTCACTAGAATTCTCTAGAGGGGGGGGGGGGGGGGGGGTGAATAGATATTTAAAAATATTTTGTGCAAAGTTAATAAATATATATATATATATATATGTGTAATATTCACAGATTTAAGCTTCCCACACACCAAAAAGAATTAAGCAAGTAAAGAAAGAAAATAGCAAAAAGAAAAACACAGCACAATACAAAGAAATATAGTGGTTCCCCAAACTTTGGGTAGTCCACTCTTCTACCCCCTTGGTAGGAATTCACTATCTTGCACTGAGTCTTTTGATAAAGAGACTCTTAGAACCAGCCTGAGTCTTTTGATAAGGAGACTCTTAAAACCACTACAACTGAATCTTTTGAAGAGGGATTCTTAAAACTCTTTTACACAATTTGAAAATGGAATAAGAATAAGAAGAAGAAGTAAAAGAAAAACAATTGAAGTAAGAAAGAATCTTCTTCCTAGCAAGAAGATTAGAAGCACAAATATAGTGAATGAAATCTATCTCCTATAGTGAGAAGGAGATTGAATGCCCTTTTCTCTTTCAGTGAGAGCTTTCAGAAATGGCAGCAGTATGGCTTCAGAAGGAGGAGAAGAATAAGGCTTTTTCTTTGCTGCATCACACTTTCACTTTTCTCAGCTTTCTCACTTTTCACTTGGGAGCTTTTCCTCTTTTACAAATGGATGGAGTGGATCACACTTGTTTTTCTTTTGCCGACCTCCTTCCGTATTTATAGCTTTGTTTATTCAAAAATATTGCTGTAGGAGAATAATCAATTAGCAGTCAGAGAAATAGTAAGAAAGAAAAGTTTCCATAATCATTATATCTGTAGAAGGAAAGAGATCATTCTATTTTCAAATAATGTCCATAATAATCTTAATCAAATTAGCCACGAATCATTTAGAAGGAAAGATTGATTCAGAACGGCTAGAAAAGAATAATATAATTCCATAAAATTCAGATCTACAGAAAGAATGAAAGAGATCTGGCGTGTTATTGAATCTGTCATAGAAATTGACGTGCGTCGATTACTATTCGACGTAAGAGTTGATTTCAGCCTGGCTGGACGTCGAGAAGAAAATATGGAAAGAGCGTCGATAGAGGTGCGTCGACTTTACTGGGTGCGTCGACTACACTTCGACGCTGCGTCGATTACTATTCGACGCATATTTACAGAAACTACTTTTTCATTCTGAGAACTCATTTTCTACTCATTTCTAGGGGTTAAGATAAATCATTTCCCCAACAATCTCCCCCTATTTGTCTTAACCCTATTCAAAGAGAAATTTTATAAGCTTTTAATCAACACATCAAAGCATATTTATAGAAAAGAGATATATTAGGTAATCAGAAGATAATGGAAAAAGAAATCATATAACAGACTTTTTGTACAGATCAAGCAGTACTTAAGCATTAAAAATAGAGCTCTGCTCAAAATTGTTCCAACATATCATTCAGGAGGAGTAGGAGGAGTTTTTCTCTTCCTAGAGAATACTAAATGGAGATCAGGTCTTTTTATAGAGGTGAGTTGCTCCTTCTCAGTAGCAAGATGTTCATTCATCCCCCCTGAGTCAAAGCAGTCTGCTCCCCCTGAGATAGAACTTCCTTTACACTTTCTTTTTCTGCTTCTTCAGCTTCTTTCTCAGCTCCAGCTTCAGCTATGATAGCATCTGGCTACCCCTGAGCTTTAGCTTTTTTTTTCTTTTTCACTTTCAGCCACACCTTTAGCCTCAGCTTCCTTTTCAACTTCTTTCTCTACTCTACTTGCCTCCCCTTGAAAGAGAACTACTTGTTGTTCAGCTTCTCTTGCTATAGAAAGTACATATGTTATCTGCTCTGTAGTATGTAGCTCAGGTGCTATTTCATTCCCAATGGTTTTAAGCAGAGCAAGACTATCAGATTTTGATGTTGGAGAGGATTTGTGTGAGTGAGATTTGTGACTGGAGAGCTGCTCTTCATCTAACTTCTCCCCCTTCTTGACCTTCTTAGCCAAGGAGGTTAAGAATGATTTAGTAACCTTAGATGAAGACACAAAGGTTTTGAGTACCTGCACAGAGGCATTTACCCCATCCAACTGGGTTTGCATGTGCCTGATAGAGGAGTGAATTTGAAGGCAGTGTCCATCCAGCATTTCTTGAAATCTTTGGACTACTGACTGGATACACTGAGTGATGAGTGTTTCAGTGGATGGAGATGGTTCAGGGTGTGTTGGTGAAGGAGATAATTGTGGAGGGGATAAAGGTGGAGAAGTGATTGTTGATATATGAGGTATGTGAGATGATGTAGGTAGAGAGGATGTGATAGTAGGAGGAGGAAGAGGTGGTGATTGAATTGGTGTGGATGATGTTGGTAGGGAAGAGATGTCTGTATGTGGAGGTGAATATGGATGCACGGGAGAATTAGGAGGAGAGGGAGACCTTTCAGGAATGGAACCAGGCTTGGGGATTTGCCTGGTCCATTTTGAAAAGAGGGCTATGGACATCCTTTTTCCAGGAGGAATGGGAATTCCTTTTGACCTACATAGGTCAGGGAAGGAGTGAAGGAGTACCTGACTCATGATCCTCATGTAGGCGTTCTCTTTATGAGAATATTTGTAGCCTATCATCTTCAGTAAGCAGCTGCCCCAGTCTATCTTCTTTTTCAGCACAAGGTCCCCCATAATGTTCAGTTGCAGCTTGGGCACTGCATCATGGGCAGAGATTTTGCATAGTAGTATTTTTCCTACTATGTCTGCCAAGAGCCTATATTCATCAGAGAAGTCTATTTTCTTCAAGTTGATTGGTCTATCTCTGGAGAATTTCATGGTGATTAATAAGTTTTTGATTTCCTCAGGGGTGATTTCCACAGGTTCATTACCTGATAAGGGAATGATAATGGAGATTCATTTAGCTACTCTTAGAAAATAATTTGCTTTCCCTTTGATTTGAACAAGGATAGTGTTGGTATGTACCTGATGGAAGATCAAAGGTGTCCCTAAGATGTTCTGCAGAGATTGAGACAGGTGTTTCATGGATTGTTCCTGTAATCTCTCCTTGTTCAGATATCTGAACATGATTCATCAACTCAGTGAGTTCTATTTCCAGGAGTTTGCATCTTGTTGAAATAAGTTTGTTTAGAACGGCTTCAGTGAAAAGAGCTATGATGCTCTTGTAGTTTTCGGCGGCGGCTTGGAAAGAGTCAAGATCAATATCGAAACCAGAGTTGATCTTGGGAGCCATTTTGGTCAGTGAGAGAGAGAGGAAGAGATTGCTGGACTGAGAAGTGAGAAGGATGAGAGATACAGAGAGCGTGCAGATTTCTAACTAAAGAGTTTATTTAAGTCAGGTGAAACGTCGAGACGAGACACAACTCGAGGTTTATTCGGTACTACAGTAGATGTGCCCGAAAATATTTTAGTATTGCCGCTCTTTTTCATGAAGTTGACGTTGCGTCGTGTAACACCCTGTCAGTACGAATAGTATAACAGTAGGTCCGGCCGGGACCCCATGCCATACAAACCACACTAGCTAGGAGTTAAAAGGTGATAAACAGAAAGAACTACAATAGAGTATACTAAACACTAGCGGAAGCATAATGATTTAACATTTCATTTAGAACTGTCCACTATCATAGGAATGAAACCATAAAATAGAGTTACGGCCTTAAGGCCTTACATTCACCAATGTACAAAACTCAGAACTTACTTCGACACGAAGGCCGGCAATACATGAGAAAGCAAAAAGGGGAGGCTGGCCTTCAAGGGCCAACTCAGCAAAAGGGGCACCGCCCGCTATTTCCCACTAGGCTCACCTGCACCTGCATAAGAACATTCCACCAAGCGGTGGCAAACAAAGTAACGGTCAGCACAACTGACCAAATTATAACGACCCCACCCCTTTCCCGGGGTGGCGGAGCTTCTACCGTGCAAGCAAGCCATACTAGCACAAGTACTAATATAAAGAAAGTCCAACTACACAAGGTGAGGTTTCAAGCACAATCAATCTTCTAGGTTGAGCATCAAAAAGGAGGGAACCTAGGTATGCACATGATGTTGATTGGGTTCACCCGAAGGTTCCCCACGACCGCCTAAACAACCGCATGAGGCTAACAACATCAATTCCACAAAACACTCCACCGTAAGGGCCATCACCTTGGGTGGGAAAAAGAGCTTTTGGTCGGTCTAGGTAAATCACCTTCCACGACCTCTCCCATGATCACACGGCTTCCATGAGGTAGGGACCTCTTTCCGATCTGCATGGAAATGGGTTCGGTTTAGCTTTGCCCGTGCTCTAATCGTCGCGATCTAACGCACGACGCGGGTACGGCTTCACCTCGGCCCGTAAGGGTTTAGCACTTTCAAGTGCTACACAATTTATAAGCTGCGCACCTAACCCCTTCGCAAGGATCTAGGCTTCAGAAATACTCAACAAGGGAGGTACAATACGCTCCGCATCAATTTCGTGGTGAAGGTTTGCCTTCATCCGATCTCAAAGCATGGGGCTTTCGTTAGGATCTTCACAAGACGCCTACACTTAATTCCCGCAATACTAAGTTGATTTCACGGAGTCATTTTCCGGCACGCATTCTAGGCCTAACCTAAATGCAACGTCGCAAATCAAGCATCACCGATTCAGGCTCACGGCCACGAATAGGCTTCACAAACAATGCCTAAATCCGCACGACTACCGGATTTTCTACATGCAATATGCCGGGGACGGACACAATCTACCCGGAGTTCCGAAGAACTTGAGGAAATCCTTCACTTCACCCATTTGGTGAAAGGGATTCCTCATGCAAGCATAGAGAAATGAAAGAGAGGACAAATGACAAGTCCAAATATCGGGAGGAAGAATCGTTACCCTAGGAGCGTTCTTCTTTGCCATGGATCCGAGATTCTAGAAGGAGGGAAACGACCGCACCGGGCTGCACTCTCCAGATCTGGAAACGGCTCGCGAAACGGAGCTTCGGAGCTCCGTCAATGGCGGGATCTCTCCTTCTTCTTCCTTGCCTCCTTCTTCTTTCTCTAGGTTTGGAGAGAGAAAGGCTTAGAAATTATGAGGATTAACCTCCTCTCATCAGCCCTAAAGACCTCCAGCATCTAATCCTAGCCATTGGATCAGATTCCAAAAGATTTGGACGGACCGATCTCCTTCTCCGCTCAAATTTGTGGAGCAGAATAAATAGGGCGCACGATCACAGGCGCACGATCACTGGTCATGCGCGAAGAGGAGAAATGGTCGTGCGCACTACCCGAGATAGAACTCTGATTTCTTGCGAATTAACGCACGATCATTGGTGCACGATCACTGGTCGTGCGCGAAGAGGAGAAATGGTCATGCGCAGAGAACTGCTATGGAATTTTTTAGCCTATCCCGAGCGCAGCACTACCACTCCACCTACCTCGCTGAACTACGATTTTTGGGGTGTTACAACTCCACCCCCCTTAAAAGAATTTTGTCCCGAAATTTTGAAAACAGTAATAGCAGGAATTGCAGTTATAAATTACCTGAGAGAAATAGCTCTGGGTACTCCGCAAGCATCGCTTGCTCTCTCTCCCAAGAGAGCTCCTCTCGGCCGCAATTGTCCCACCGGACTTTCACCATCCGAATGGACTTGTTCCGCAACTGCTTTACTTCGGTATCTTCGATGCATAAAGGCTTGACTTTCATCGACAACCCACTATCAACCGACACTTTGCCGACCGCGACGATATGAGTAGGATCTTGCACTGCCTTCCTCAAAACTGAAATGTGAAACACGTCATGCAGATCGCTCAGCTCTGCAGATAGTGCAAGCCGATAAGCCGCATCACCAACACGCTCCACGATCTCAAACGGTCCTAAGTATCTTGGACTGAGCTTTATCAAGCGTCGGATCCTTGATACCCCTTTGAACAGTTTGATCTTCAAGTAAACCCAGTCACCGACGGCGAACTCTAGCTTCCTATGCTTGGCGTTGAAATATTTTGCTTGCCTATCCTGGGCAATCAATAGCCTTTCACATACAGTTCGGATCGTCGAAGTTGCTTCCTCAACATCCTTTCGCTTTAATAGCTTAGTATCGCCCGTTTCTGCCCACGACAACGACGTGCGACACTTCTTACCATAGAGGGCCTCGAAAGGAGCCATCTGTATACTGGCTTGGTAGTTATTATTGTAGGCGAACTCGATCATATAGAGATGATCTTCCCACTTCTTTCCAAAATCTAGAGCGCACATTCGGAGCATATCCTCCATAGTCCTGTTGGTTCTCTCGGTCTGTCCATCCGTTTGCGGGTGGAAGGCCGTGCTGAACTTCAATTTCGTGCCCAACAGTTCATGGATAAGCCTCCAATCTTTCGATGTGAAACGCCCGCCACGATCGCTGACGATGCTACGAGGGACACCGTGCAGTCTCACAATACTATCAACATAGAGCTTCGCTTGCTTTTCTACAGAATCATCCTTCCGGTTCGGAATAAAATGCGATACCTTCGTCAATCGGTCCACGATCACCCAAATGGCGTCGTTTCCCTGTTGTGATCTCGGCAATCCGTGCACGAAATCCATCGAGATATCATCAAACTTTCACTCCGGAATCGGCAAGGACTTCAAAAATCCACAGGGACGTTGACATTCCGCCTTCACCAACGCGCAAGTATTACACTTGGCCACGTAGATGGCAATGTCTTTCTTCATACCCGGTCACCAGAAAAGTTTCTTCATGTCCATATACATTTTAGTGCTCCCCGGGTGGATCGAGTACTTGGTATGATGCGCCTCGTACATCAACTCCGCCCGTAGAGTGCCAATGTTTGGGATGCATAATCTGCCCTCTTTCCACATAAGGCTATCTTCGAAGGAGAAATCAGCGTTTAACCCATCAACGGTTTCCGCTTTATAGCGTTTCATGCTCTCATCCAGCTCCAATGCCTGTCGAACTCGGTCGGCAAGGTCGTATTGAACCTCCGTCCAGTTAAAGCATGCTGAAGTAGACGCTCTCCTATCAACGCAAATGATCTCCATTTCTTCCAGTTCGCGGATTAGACACTCATCGTGCATCAAAATCCAATTTGCTTGAGCGGGAGCCCGATGACTCAACGCGTCCGCAACTACATTTCCCTTTCCAGGAGTATATTTGATGTCGAAGGTGTAGTCCCCCAGGAACTCCATCCACCTCCTCTGACGCATATTCAACTCCCTTTGATCCAGCAGGTACTTGAGGCTCTTGTGGTCGGTAAAGATGTCGATCTTCACGCCATACAAATAATGCCTCCAAAGCTTAAGAGCAAATACCACGGCCGCTAGCTCCAAATCATGGACCGGGTAATTCCTCTCATGAACCTTCAGTTGCCGGGAGCCGTAGGCAATTACCTTTCTGAACTACACTAGGACACAACCCAAGCCACTCCCCGAGGCGTCGCTATAAATTTCATAGCCTTCCGTACCACATGGCGAGCATAGAATGGGCGTCGTGGTCAGACGGCTCTTCAGCTCTTCAAAAGCTCGTGCCCACTCGGGCGACCAAACGAACTTATGATCTTTCCTAGTCAATTTAGTGAGAGGAAGTGCAATCCTCGAGAAGTTTTCCACAAAGCGCCTATAATAGCCGGCAAGTCCTAAGAAACTTCGGACTTCCGCTACGTTTTTCAACAAAGGCCAGGCTCGGATCGCTTCTATCTTCGACGGATCAACCGCAATTCCATCTCCACTAACGACGTGACCAAGGAATGCTACTGACGGTAGCCAAAACTCGCACTTGGAGAACTTGGCATATAGTTGACTCCTCAAGGTGCTCAGAACTGCGTGCAGATGCCCTACATGCTCCTCTTTCGACTGAGAGTATACCAAAATGTCGTCGATGAAGACGATCACAAATTGATCCAAATACTCCCGGAACGTTCTGTTCATTAAGTCCATGAATTCCGACGGTGCATTAGACAGACCGAACGACATCACCGTGAACTCATAGTGCCCAAAGCGGGTACTGAACGCTGTCTTTGGAATGTCACATTCCCTTATCCGCAGTTGGTAATAACCGGACCTTAGGTCCAGTTTGGAGTATACCGTCGACCCAACCAGTTGGTCGAATAAATCATCGATTCTTGGAATCGGATATCGGTTCTTCTCGGTCAACTTGTTTAGCTCTCGATAATCAATACATAGACGCAAGCTCCCATCCTTCTTTTTCACAAAGAGGACCGGTGCACTCCAAGGCGATGAACTTGGACGTTCGTAGCCCTGCTCTAGCAGCTCTTGCAATTGAACCTTCAGCTCTGGCAATTCCTTTGGCGCTATCCGGTACGGTGAGCGGGCCACAGGTTTGGCTCCTGGCACCAACTCGATACAGAAATCAATCTCCCGATGAGGCGGAGCCCCAGGGAGTTCGCTAGGAAACACATCGGCGTACTCCGCTACAACTGGGACATCACATAACCTGGGCTTTGGCTCCGAAGCCTCCAACAAGGTGAAGAACAACTTGGCGCCTTTTCTCACCGCCTTAACCACTTGGAGAGTAGACATCAGCGTCTTGCTCGCTCCTCGCATACCGACAAACGTGGTTTCTCCATCGGTGTTCCTTCCCAGAGTGATCTCCTTTGAATTGCAATCTATGCATGCTCGCTGCTCCGAGAGCCAGTCCATGCCGAAGATCACATTGAATTCAGCTAACGGTAATAACGACGCTTCCAAGTCGAAATCCTGACTTCCGATCCGCACCTTCACACGGCTCTTCCTATCCGCACTCATGCGAGATCCATTGGGTAGAACTACTTCCAATCTATCCTCTACGAAGGTTGACGACACTCCAATTCGCACCACGAAGTCCTCAGACAGAAAAGAGTGCGATGCACCCGTATCAAATAGAGCTCTCGCCGGATAGTTGAAAATTAGGACAAAGCCTAATTGCACACGAATAAAACATACAGTTGCACAACAGTATAATCATAAATAGCTATGTAAAAGCTAACTTTTAATTCATACCTGTGACGACATCAGTTTGTCGTATAGCTTCTTGCTGGCCAAGCGAATAGACTCTCGGCTGAGTCGGAATAATGTGCTGGGAAGCCGAACATTCCGCAGCTTTACCCTTTTCCGCAGCACGAGCATAGTCCAACGCTCGGTTCTCTGCCTTCGGGGGACCACTTCGACACACCGCGGCCTTGTGTCCCACCTTCCCGCAGGTGAAACACGTGATAGGACCCCGCACAGTCGTTGCTCCCGAAAGATTTGAGCGAGTTTGCTCCGCCGGTTTGAACTTCCTTTTGTTCTTTCTGAACTCTGACTTGGACTGAGAGGCCGGCACATGAAACTCAGGTTTCTTTGCCACGGCTTTTGCTTGTACCCTCTTCATGTCCAACTCTAGGGATCTGGCAGTTTGGACCATCACATGGAAACCTAACGTCATTGGGCCTGCAAGGAGCAGCCTCAACTCGTCCCGAAGATCTTCATAGAACTTGTTCATCTTTGTCTCTTCATCTTCCATCATAGGCCCCGCATAATGACCCAGTTTAGTGAACTCGTGCAAGTACTCATCCACCGAGCTGTCGCATTGAGTTAACTTCAGAAACTGGTTCTGCAATGCGATGCGTTGGGCAGAAGGAATATACCTTTGAAGAAATGACTTTGAGAACTCCGCTATCGTGATCTCGGTAATCTCTTTGCCTCCAAACTTGTGCACTTCCTATTCGGCCCACCAACGCTCTGCCTCTCCGTTAAGGAGGAAGGTGGCTAAAGTGACCATCATAGCTTCTTCTGTTGCTGTCGCCTTTAGAGTTTTTCTAACCATTGACAGCCAGTCCTCCGCCTCCGTTGGGGATCCGGTCCCCGATAAAGTTGGAGGGTGGAAGCTTAGAAAGTGTTGCAGTTGTTGATCACGCGCTCGCGCAACGGCTACACGCTCTACAGGACGCTCCACCCTTTGCACCACCGCAGGTTCCACTGCAGCCACTGGCACAGGGGTCTCAACCCTCGGTTCCACCGCAGGTTCCACTGCAGGTTCGATCACCGGGGCCGCATCTGTATTAGGCGTAGCAGGTTGTGCAAGCCTTTGCGGTTGAGCATTGATCATCGCGAAGACAGCTTCTGCGATTAACCTGATCATCTTAGCAGGAGGAGTGGTCGCTGGCACTTCAGCCGACCCACTACTTTCAGCAGTGTTACGCGGTTGAGACAGCCCCGCACCACTCCTAGTCACCTATAATCGTGTAAGACACAATTTAGTGACTGAAAACATAGCAAACAACAATCATGGAACGCTCAGGTTCCGCAAACAAGTATATTTTTTCCATTCCTAAGTGGACATTCTTATTAGTTTTTGTCGTTTTAGGTGAATGCACATCCCGTGCACACCATCCCTTAAAAGGAATTCGTCCCGAATTTGCTAAACAACGGATCGACGCCTTAAGTTCGATACCAAATTGTAACACCCTGCCAGTATGAATAGTATAACAGTAGGTCCGGCCGGGACCCCACGCCATACAAACCACACTAGCTAGGAGTTACAAGGTGATAAACAGAAAGAACTACAACTGAGTATACTCAACACTAGCGGAAGCATAATGATTTAACATTTCATTTAGAACTGTGTCCACTATCATAGGAATGAAACCATAAAATAGAGTTACGGCCTTAAGGCCTTACATTCACCAATGTACAAAACTCAGAACATACTTCGGCACGCAGGCCGGCAATACATGAGAAAGCAAAAAGGGGAGGCTGGCCTTCAAGGGCCAACTCAGCAAAAGGGGCACCGCCCGCTATTTCCCACTAGGCTCACCTTCACCTGCATAAGAACATTCCACCAAGCGGTGGCAAACAAAGTAACGGTCAGCACAGCTGACCAAATTATAACGACCCCACCCCTTTCCCGGGGTGGCGGAGCTTCTACCGTGCAAGCAAGCCATACTAGCACAAGTACTAATATAAAGAAAGTGCAACTACACAAGGTGAGGTTTCAAGCACAATCAATCTTCTAGGTTGAGCATCAAAAAGGAGGGAACCTAGGTATGCACATGATGTTGGTTGGGTTCACCCGAAGGTTCCCCACGACCGCCTAAACAACCGCATGAGGCTAACAACATCAATTCCACAAAACACTCCACCGTAAGGGCCATCACCTTAGGTGGGAAAAAGAGCTTTTGGTCGGTCTAGGTAAATCACCTTCCACGACCTCTCCTATGATCACACGGCTTCCATGAGGTAGGGACCTCTTACCGATCTACATGGAAACGGGTTTGGTTTAGCTTTGCCCGTGCTCTAATCGTCGCGATCTAACGCACGACGCGGGTACGGCTTCACCTCGGCCCGTAAGGGTTTAGCACTTTCAAGTGCTACACAATTTATAAGCTACGCACCTAACCCCTTCGCAAGGATCTAGGCTTCATAAATACTCAACAAGGGAGGTACAATACGCTCCGCATCAATTTCGTGGTGAAGGTTTGCCTTCATCCGATCTCAAAGCATGGGGCTTTCGTTAGGATCTTCACAAGACGCCTACACTTAATTCCCGCAATACTAAGATGATTTCACGGAGTCATTCTCCGGCATGCATTCTAGGCCTAACCTAAATGCAACGTCGCAAATCAAGCATCACTGATTCGGGCTCACGGCCACGAATAGGCTTCACACACAATGCCTAAATCCGCACGACTACCGGATTTTCTATATGCAATATGCCGGGGACGGACACAATCTACCCGGAGTTCCGAAGAACTTGAGGAAATCCTTCACTTCACCCATTTGGTGAAAGGGATTCCTCATGCAAGCATAGAGAAATGAAAGAGAGGACAAATGACAAGTCCAAATATCGGGAGGAAGAATCGTTACCCTAGGAGCGTTCTTCTTCGCCATGGATCCGAGATTCTAGACGGATGGAAACGACCGCACCGGGCTACACTCTCCAGATCTGGAAACGGCTCGCGAAACGGAGCTCCGGAGCTCCGTCAATGGCGGGATCTCTCCTTCTTCTTCCTTGCCTCCTTCTTCTTTCTCTAGGTTTAGAGAGAGAAAGGCTTAGAAATTATGAGGATTAACCTCCTCTCATCAGCCCTAAAGACCTCCAGCATCTAATCCTAGTAATTGGATCGGATTCCAAAAGATTTGGATGGACCGATCTCCTTCTCCGCTCAAATTCGCGGAGCAGAATAAACAGGGCGCACGATCACAGGAGCACGATCACTGGTCGTGCGTGAAGAGGAGAAATGGTCGTGCGCACTACCCGAGACAGAACTCCGATTCCTTGTGAATTAACGCACGATCATTGGCGCACGATCACTGGTCGTGCGCGAAGAGGAGAAATGGTCGTGCGCAGAGAACTGCTATGGAATTTTTTAGCCTATCCCGAGCGCAACACTTCCACTCCGCCTACCTCGCTGAACTACGATTTTTGGGGTGTTACACGTCGAGTGGAAGTCGATGTATGCGTCGGTACAGTCTGAATTGAGATGTTAGGGTTTTCTATCGACGATGCGTCGATTAAGAAATCGACGTGACTTTTATTTTGTCTTGAAAGTTCTAAGTTTTCTTCAGAGATTATTTCTTCCTAATCCTAAGGTTTTTTAAGTCAGCCATGGACTAATTTTATAGACAGTTGGATTGATTGTGCCAACATTGTTTGGCAATGTGGCCAGTTTTATTACAGATGTAACACCTGATTGTCTTTAGATTATGGGAATTTGAGTTTAGAGAGGGATAGAGGTGTTGATTAGGATAGAGTTGTTGATTAGGATAAAAGTTTTGATTAGGATAGAAATTTTGATCATGATGAATGAGTCCTAAATGGGGGTTAAGATAGAAAATTTTTGAAGGATAGATATGTCCTGTATTTAAGTTGCTCTGAGGTTTTATGCGTCAATATCTATTCAATGTATGTTGAGAGTTGGGTCGATATATATTCGATGCTTTCTCTAGATTGCGTTGATCTGGAATCGATGCATGGAAGTAGTTGCGTCGATTTTAAGTTGACATAATTTTATTCATGCGTCGATTTGAGGTCGAAGCATCTGAGAGATTGCGTCGAGTAGAATTCGACGTACTATCATTCATACGTCGATATAAAGTCGACGCAATTGTGTCTTCACAGATTTTATTTTTTCCTTTTTCTGGTTGGAGATTTATTTCTTTATGAATTGTTTCTTTTGGCCTAGTTGCCTTCTCAGAAGGAGTTTGAGTGTCTTCATCTGAATAGTATGATGTTTCATCAAAATGGTTTATCTCCTTGAAGGTGAAGTCTTCTTCTTTATTTTGTGAGTCTTCTTCTAAGTTTGTTGATTTGATGGGTTTAGTAAATTTAACAGGGCTCATCCAAGCAGGTTTGGTAGATGGTATTGAACTGGTTGAAGGATCAGCCCCTATCCCCAGATTCTTATGTCTGATTGTTTGTTTTTCAGTGATTTCTTTAAGTGTTTGGCTTCTGACTTTTATAGATTCTTCAAAAGCTTTTGCCAGGGATACCTTATTCTTAAGGAGTTGATTTTCTATTTTAGCACTATTTATTTCCTTTTCTGTTTTATAGATTTCACACCTTAGTTCATAATTTTTTGAACATGTATCCTCTATTTTTCTCATATTAATTTGTTTTTTTAGATCCTTAATTTCTTATTTAGCTTTTAGTTGATCTAAATAGAATCCTTTAAAATCATTTTTGAAATAATCACATAGAAAATCTATTTCATCAAAAATGCTTACCTCATCCTAATCCTCAGATTCCTCTATGAGAATAAGGCTATTTGCTTTTGTTATTGAATCTTCTTTATCATCTTCAGAAGAGATGCTTCCTTCTGAACCTGTTTCACTCCATGATTTAGCAATATATTCTTTTTCTGAGCTTCCAAGAGCCATTAGGCATAAGTCTTCTTGCTTAGACTCTTCATTGTCACTTTTAGATGAGGTGCTGTCTTCAGAATCTGTTTCACTCCAAGCTTCTGCAATGAAGCCTCTTTCTTTCTTTTTCTCCTTTCTCTAGAGATCTTTCTTTTTCAGATCTTTCTTTTTCTCAGCATTTTCTGGACATTCTGGAGCAATATGTCCAGTTTTCCGAGTAGCAAATAATTTCTTGAGTAGGAGTTTTATCATACCTTGGTTTTGACTCTCTCCTTCTAGACCCATCTTTCCTGACCCATTTCTTGAATCTTCTGGCCAGGAGACTGAATAATTCTTCTTCAGTAACAGGGGTTTCCTATTCTGTTGCTTTTAATGCAATGTTTCTATCTTTTGAGGAGGTTGGAGTGTTTTCCCTTCTTTCCTTCTCTTCTCTGGTTTTCAGTAGTTGCTCATAGGATTTGAGTTTTCCTAAGAGGGCATCTGTTGAGATTTCCTTTTGTCCTCTAGTGTCTCTTATTGCCCATATTCTTGAGTCCCATGAACTTGGGAGACTCATTAATAATTTGTCATTGATCTCTGTGAGAGAGATCTCTCTATCCAAGCTCCTTAATTGATTGATGATCAGACTGAATCTGTCATACATCTCAGATATGCTTTCTTCATGCTTCTTTTGAAAGTTCTCATATTGGGAGATCAATAGAGCCTTTCTATCTTTCCTTTCATCAGCACTTCCTTCTACTATCTTTGTAAGAGCCTCCCAGATTTCTTTGGTTGATTCACAGTCAACAACCTTTTGAAAGATTTCATCTGAGAGGGTTGAAACAAGAATGTTCACAGCTTTTGCATCACTTGTTCCTGCCTTCTTCTCATCAAATGTCCACTCAGCCCTTGGGACAAGTGTTTGAGTTACTTTACCACTTGAGTCCTTTCTATAAGGCTTGGGAGGACTTGTTAAAATAACATTAAACAATTCTTCATCAATAGAATTCATATAGATCCTAATTTTTGTTTTCCAGAGTGCAAACTTTTCAAGATTGCAAATTGGTGGTCTGGTGGAAGCATAATCTTTGATTTGTGCCATCAATATTTTTTTAGAAATATATATATGTGAGGTAGGAACTTTTTGATCAAGGAGTTACCCCTTTTTGATCAACCTCCCTCTGATACCAATTGAAAGTGCACAGTTAACCTCACCAGAATTCTCTAGAGGGGGGGGGGGGGGGGGGTGAATAGAGATTTAAAAATATTTTGTGCAAAGTTAATAAATATATATATATGTGTAATATTCACAGATTTAAGCTTCCCACACACCAACAAGAATTAAGCGAGTAAAGAAAGAAAATAGCAAAAAGAAAAACACAACATAACACAAAGAAATATAGTGGTTCCCCAAACTGTGGGTAGTCCACTCTTCTACCCCCTTGGTAGGAATTCACTATCTTGCACTGAGTCTTTTGATAAGGAGACTCTTAGAACCAGCCTGAGTCTTTTGATAAGGAGACTCTTAGAACCACTACAACTGAATCTTTTGAAGAGGGATTCTTAAAACTCTTTTACACAATTTGAAAATGGAATAAGAATAAGAAGAAGAAGTAGAAGAAAAACAATTGAAGTAAGAAAGAATCTTCTTCCTAGCAAGAAGATTAGAAGCACAAGTATAGTGAATGAAATCTCTGTCCTATAGTGAGAAGGAGATTGAAAGCCCTTTTCTCTTTCAGTGAGAGCTTTTAGAAATGGCAGCAGTATGGCTTCAAAAGGAGGAGAAGAAGAAGGCTTTTTCTTTGCTGCAGCACACTTTCACTTTTCTCAGCTTTCTCACTTTTCACTTGGGAGCTTTTCCTCTTTTACAAATGGATGGAGTGGATCACACTTGTTTTTCTTTTGCCGACCTCCTTCTGTATTTATAGCTCTGTTCATTCAAAAATATTGCTATAGGAGAATAATCAATTAGCAGTCAGAGAAATAGTAAGAAAGAAAAGTTTCCATAATCATTATATTTGTAGAAGGAAAGAGATCATTCTATTTTCAAATAATGTCCATAATAATCTTAATCAAATTAACCACGAATCATTTAGAAGGAAAGATTGATTCAGAACGGCTAGAAAAGAATAATATAATTCCATAAAATTCAGATCTACAGAAAGAAGGAAAGAGATCTGGCATGTTATTGAATCTGTCACAGAAATCGACGTGCGTCGATTACTATTCGACGTAAGCGTCGATTTTAGCCTGGCTGGACGTCGAGAAGAAAATATGGAAAGAGCATCGACAGAGGTGCGTCGACTTTACTGGGTGCGTTGACTACACTTCGATGCTGCGTTGATTACTATTCGACGCATATTTACTTAAAATACTTTTTCATTCTGAGAACTCATTTTCTACTCATTTCTAGGGGTTAAGATAAATCATTTCCCCAACACAAATTAAATCAAAACTAAAGAGGAGTGAATCAATTTAAAACAAACTAAAATGAACATGATTTTCATTATGATTTATGATTACAAAATATGTGATTTCTATGACGCTAGAAATCAAAGGCGAAATGTGAAATCTTCTTTTTGTTTTCTATACCGACTCTTCTCACCAAGAACCTGTTGGCTTTAGCCAATCTTCCCCAGATCCAGCCTCAAGCCGCTCTAGCCTTCCTATACCCAGAGAAGGCCTCGAGCACCCCCTAGATCTACTCCCTAGACCTAGTCGCTAACACAAGACAAATTGCCCCCTAAGTCCTACCCAGACCTAGTCACCAACACGAGGCGAATTTACTTCCAAGAAAATAATAAAAAGGTTACAAGTAAATATTTGAACACATAAACTAAAAACTTCCTATGAAGAATTCTAGAGATGGCGAAGGCCGTTGAATGTTTTTGAAGTGGAAGCGTGCATTCTTTGCGTTGAGAAAGCGTTGATCCGGTTCTCCTTGAATTCTTTGCTCGAATTTGTGCGGGAGATGAAGTTCTGGAAAATATGGCTCTGATTGAGTTTCTAGAGTGCTGGAGTAAGGCTCAAATCAATCAGTAGTCAGAGACGTCGAAATCATCCAATTTATAAAACTTGAGATAATGCCGGTGTTGAGTCCTAACGCCGGGTGTTGACCATGTATATCAACAAATTGATGGCTCGGATCTTCTGAAGAGGAAGGAGATTCTACACTTTCTGAATTGTTTTATTTTAGGCAATACTAATGCCGGCGTTAAGGCTAACACAGGCGTTGAGTCAAATCATTCCTAAAGTTCCTCCTTCAATCACGGTTGTTCCCTCCTTGCCAAAATCGTTGATCAATATTGTCGGCGTTAAGTACTAAAGCCTAGCATTGAGTTTCTTTCTCTTTTTAGTCAGTCGGCAAGCCATCCCGTCGATCGGCATCCCATCCCGTCGATCGACATCCCATCCTGTCGATCAGCACACCATCCCGTCGATCGCTAACGCCCAGCGTTAAGACCTAACACCTGGCATTAGACAACTTTCACTCCTTCTGCTTGTGGATAGTGCCAGACCAGTATTGCAGCAACCTGGTGTCATATCTATCCAAACCTGCATGCTAAAAACACAATGGAAAACAAGATCAAATACAAGTAGGATTTGTTATTCTCAAATTAAAGGGACGCGGAAAGCCATGTTCCAACATTCACATCCATTTGGTAGACCTTGAATCCTTTGTGAGCAGCATAAGCAAGAAATAATATGATGGCTTCTAGTCTTATCGCTAGTGCAAAAGTTTGATCAAAATTAATGCCCTCTTGTTGTTTATATCCTTTTGCTACCAGTCTTGCCTTGTTCTTCACAATTACTCCATTTTCATCCATCTTGTTCTTGTAGACCCATTTTGTTCCAGTAATGTTATGTCCTTTTGGTCTTGGAACTAACTTCCACACTTTGCATCTTTTGAACTGATTCAGTATTTCCTGCATAACCATTATCCAGAATGTATCTCCATTTGCCTCTTCAAATTTCTTTGGCTCTACCTGAGAGAGGAAACTCAGAAACATTATCTCATTGCGAGTTTTGCTCCTGGTTGTGACTCCTTGGATTGCATTCCCAATAATGAGATTCCTGGGATGGTCTCCCAGGTGTCTGATAGCAATTGGTAGCCTTTCTGCATTTTCCTGTGCACCACCTTCAGCTTCCTGTTCGGCAGGTTGAATTCCATGTTGCTCTTCTTCACCAGCTCCTTGTGTTACAACTGATGATTGTCCTTCATCACTGACTATTGCATCATGTGTTGTAATCTCATTGGTGGCTGGCTTGTTCTCTATAGAAAGATCTTTAATCTTCAGTTGAGTACCTGCAACATTAGAAGAACTAGACTAGCCCTTATAGATCAGGCTGGTCTCATCAAATACCACATGTATAGATTCTTCTACAACTTCAGTATTTTTGTTGAACAACCTATAGGCTCTGCTATAGGAGCTGTATTCAATAAGAATACCCTCACTACTCTTCTCCGCAAACATAGTTAAATAAGATTTGCCATTATTTAAAATGAAGCACTTGCTCCCAAAGATTCTAAAATAGGATATAGTGGGTTTTCTGCCCTTCAACAGTTCATAGAGAGTTTTCTTGTGATGTTTGGTGATTGATGCTCTCTTCAACACATGACATGCTATTTGGACAGCCTCAGCCCAGAAATATTCTGGCAATGAGGAGTCACTAAGTAATGCTCTCCCAGCCTCAATCAGAGTCCTGTTCTTTCTCTCAGCCACCCCATTTTGTTGTGGGGTTCTGGGAGAAGAGAAATCTTGTGAGATAACTTGTTCTTGACAAAAATTTGTCATAGCACCAGATTGGAATTCTGTTCCATGGTCACTTCTCATTTTGACCACAGAATGGTCCATTTCATTTTGGATGGTCGTGACAAATGTCATTAAGATGTTAAGAGTATCTGACTTCTTTTTTAGAAGGAAGACCAATGTGAATCTAGAGTGATCATCAACTGTCACAAGAGTATATAACTTCCCTCTTAAACTTTGAATATGCATTGAACAAAAAAGACCCATGTGTAGTAAATACAAACACCTTATAGAATCCTTGTGAGCATTGCCTTTAAAGGTTGTCCTAGTTTGCTTGCCCATCTGACAAACATGACCTAGACCATCTTTAATGCATTTCAAATTAGGTGTATCTCTAACTAGATTCTCAGAGAATAGCTTACTAATTATTTTGTGGTTAAGATGAGATAATCTCTTGTGGCACTGTACACAGAGAGACTCTTTCTCATTAGCTACAAGACAAATAAGAATGGAAGAAGTACAGCAAATGAAATTTAAACAATAAACATTTCCACTCCTAGTGCCTGATAAGCTTGTCTCCAAGTCAATTGACTTTTTGATAAGGCACTTATCCTTATGGAACTCAATCACATAGCCTAAGTCACATAGTTGGCTTATGCTTATAATGTTGTGTTGCTACCTCTCTACATAAGCTACTTTTGTGAAGGAGACTATGCCATTGGAGATCATACCATATCCTTTTGTGACCCCTCTATCTGAACCTCCAAAGATAACTTTAGGTCCATTTTTCACTAGGACATACTCCTTTAGAAGGCTTCTTGTTCCAGTCATATGTCTAGAACATCCACTGTCCAAATACCATATTGGCATGTGATTGTCCTTTGGACATACCTGCAAGAAAGAACTAATTTACTTTAAGAACCGAACCAACATTGGGTCCTTAGTTCTTGTTAGCTGTTGAAATAGAATTTCGTGTTGGAACAACCCTATTTATGATTTGGGCTAGGATCACTATATGTTGACTAAGGACAAGTTGACCCCAATGTATAGTTTATGGGTCAAGAGTTTTGGCTGTTAGAACTAGAGAATTCATTCAGATTCTGCGTTCGACGAACTCCATACTGCGTTCGACGAACGGCTAGCTGCGTTCGACAAACTGCAAGCTCTCTGCGTTCGATGAACGACAAGCTCTCTGCGTTCGACGAACGGCAAGCTCTCTGTGTTCGAAGAATGGCAAGTTATCTGCGTTCGACGAACAACTCAGCTCTCAGCGGTCGAAGAATTTGTCTAAGTGCAGCGCTCGATTAAATACATTCTGCGTTCGACGAACGGCTTGCTTCAAGCCCGTCTCAGCGGTCGACGATCTCATCTTAGTGGTCGACAATCCTGTCTCAGCAGTTCAGAGGTCGACGAACAGATTGGTTCAGCGGTCGACGAACAGAACCCGGCTTAGCGGTCGACGATTTTACTCAACTGAGAACTTCAATTTCTTCTCTCAGTCTTTTGTTGCAAGTCCAGATCTTCAAAGAGCTCAACAAACTGAAGCATTCTTGTCTCTCAGTTTAATCAGCTAACAGGAAGATCATTTCTTCAAGAAAAGGCTCCAGCAAAATCAACTGTCAAACATCTCATATCAGACAGAGGAGTTCTTTTCAACATCAAATCCACTAGAGTCTTCTCTATACATCTTGACAGAGAAGAACAACTAAACCCCTCTCTATCCCATTCTTTATAGGGTTAAAACTCCCTTCAAAAGTTTACCCCATTGGTGGCAAGACACCTGATCAAAAAATCTAGTTGGTTTTTGGGCACCTTATCAAAAGCTCATTGGTGTGAGGGCACCTGATCAAAAATCCTAGTGGATTCCTACCAAGGGTGGTAGAAGAGTAGACGTACCCAAGTTTAGTGGGGAACTACTATAGCTCCTTGTGTCTTCTGTGTTTGATTTCTTTTCTGTGTTGTGCTGTGTGCTATTTTCATTATTCATTTTATTTCAGTTTTTATTTATCACTCACTTTATACACATATACTTATATCAGTATTTTCAATTCCGCTATGAAACTAAGGGAAAAGTTTTAAACTCTATTCACCCCACCTCTAGAGTTAATTTTAAGATCTAACCTCCACTTTCATTTTGACTAAAAAATGCACTAACTTTACTGTCTCTCTTAGCTAGTGGCACAGTGGGATTATACCAACAGTCCAAGGCAAAGTGACCTTCCTCTCCACAGTACCAACACTCATACCAATTATATCTTCTTTTCTGAACAGCTTTGAGTGCTTTTTGTGCAAGCTCATGTTCAGGAAAGAAGATATTGACATTCTTTGCATTCCTCTGAAGGATCTTATGGTTGTGTGCATGATGTGGAAAGGACTGCACAACCATATGATTCTTCTTAGGGGCAAGCCTTTGCAGAGTGGCATTTCCCATGCCTTTAGCTACTGGTGTTGGTGCTGTTGAACGAAATACAAATGACCCATGATGCTTCATTTGTATTTCTTCATGTGGAGCCTTAAGTACACTAGACCGAAGGTCTTTCCTTCCTTTCTAGTGAGGAGCATTGCTGGCCCCACTGGAAGAACATCCATTTTTTCAAGTACCCATATATGCTGTCATGGTCATAGCTGTTGGATGCAAGGACTACCTTTTTGAAAATGGTCTGTTGTACTTTCTCTTTTCCACCATTTCCTTTTTTTGCCTAAGCCTCATTTTTATAGCCTAAGCCACTCCTATAGTGGGCAGAAAAGCTATTAATGATATGCAATATAGTCTGTGGCTTGAAAAACTTAGCCATTAACATCCTCTCATTGAGGAGCATTTTCTCAAGATCTACAATGATCTTGTTCTTATTGCTTATGGTCCCAACCTGGATTATTGACAGACCTCTCAGCTTGTTAATCTCTTCGCTCATGTGAGTTAGCCTTTTAGCTATCACATCACAAACAGATTTAGCAAGTTTCAAGGTTTCAATTTCCTCATCTTACTTCTTAGCAAGCTTCTTGCTCTTCTTGAGTGCTTCCAAGAGAGCACCATATTGGTTGACCATATCAATGAAGTCCTTTTCAGATTCAGATTCACCCTCTTCAATAGGTGATGAGGATGCCTCTGAATCTGCACCAGTTTCTTACCCAGAATCAGATAATGAAAGGGGGGGGGGGGGGGGGTCTCAGTGATTACCTCATCAGGATGAGCTTCATCCTGATCTTCCTCATCTGACATGGCCATTAGACCACAATATTCTTCATCTTCACTATCACTGTCTAACAATGACAGGGGAGCCCTAATGCCCACTTTGGAAGCTGGGTAAATGTCTTCTTCAACAACAACAACAACAAGCCCAATGAGGGCCTCTTCATCTTCTAAATCTAAAGATCTAGAGTCACTATCACTCCAACTCTTCTTCTTCTTTGCTCTCCTCTTCTCAGATCTCTCGGCATTGTGGTGTTTTTTCTCTTCAGCTTCCCTTTTCTCTTTTCTTTTGACTGGACAGTCAACACTGACATGTCCAAACTTGTTGCAACAGTAGCCAACAATGTCAGCATTAAAGTGTTTGTTCTATTATGAGTCATACCTTTCCCCTTTGGGGTCTCTTTTATTTGTCTGTTAGTGTAGCTATGTGGCTTCCTTGAACCGGAGGCAAAGGAGGACTTGTTCTTCCATTGTCTCCTTCTGTTTAGCATCTTCTTAAACTCCTTGGAGAATAGGGTGAGTTTTCCATCAGTTAGTTCATCTTCAGATGATGAGGGCTCTGATATGTCTGCATCAGCCTTTCTCCTTAGAGGGGAGGGGGTCTTTTCTCTGTGTATTCTAGAGCTTTCAGCCTTAAAAGATACACACTTATTTTTTCTGCCCCTAACATTTCTTGTGTTCAGTTATAGCTCATGGGAAAGCAACTTCCCAAACAGATTCTGGGGCTGGATTTCATCCAGATTCCCTATTTCTCTTATGACACAGATTTTCATATCCCATTCCATGTTGAGGGATCTAAGGAATTTGTCATTTAGATCATAATTTGTGAAGACCCTGCCATAGGTCCTCAGCCCATTGATAATCCCGAAGAACCTTTCATAGCATTCAACTGTGAAGTTCTTCTTCCCTTGCTTGAAAGCTTCACACTCGTGATTCAGCGAGGATTTTCTGTCATTCCTTACCTTAGTTGTGCCCTCCATATACACAATCAGTGTATCCCACATTTCCTTTGCATTTTGGCAGTGTATCAGATTTTGGAATGTGGAATCATCTATAGCACTGACTATAATGTTCTTGTCCCTTTTGTCCATAGTATCCAGAACTACCTCATCATTGGTCATCTTTATCAGCTTCTTTGGCACTTGTAGATTTGCATCTATTGTATAAACCTTTGTGGGGATGAAGGGTACCTCTTCAACTGTGACAAAGATCCAAGTGTCAGAGGCTTCCATAAATATCCTGGCCCTTTGCTTCTAGATACATAAGTTCTCCTTTCTGCAGATAGGGAACTTCATTGAACTGAGCTCCTACTAGCTTTCACCTGAAGTCATGGTGAATTGGAGATTTCTTGAGGAACTTATTCAGACTATTAAGTCCTTTTTGAATAACCTCCCTCTGATATCACTTGAAAGTCTGATATGTAGTCTAATCACCTAGAGGGGGGGGGGGGGCGTGAATAGGTGCTTCAAAGTGTTTTAGTCTTTTTTTTTAATTTGGTGACTGTTTTAGCTCAGAGATATAAAGACAAAAAAACAACACAGAAAGCACACATAGATTTATAGTGGTTTCCTAGATGATGGGTACTCTATCATCCCCCTTCACTTATCTAACATTGTGCTAGACTAGGCCAACTCCAAAAACTCAGATCAAACTAATCTTACAACTCGGGAAATCAGCAAGTCCCCTACACTCATATTCCCTCCTGGAATCCTATCTCAGGTGCTAGCATCAACCCTACCTCAGAGTACAAGCACTCTTACAACTCAGATACCTAACAGGATCCTATAAATTAGATTTTCTCAGAAATCCTACAGCTCAGGTCTTCACAGACCGTACCTCCAACTTTCATCAAAGTCCTACAACTCAGGCCTTCTTACAAACCCTACACTCAGGCTGTCAGCACAACCCTACAACTCAAATATCAAAGAGATCCTACAAGAATGGATTAGAAGAAGGTTTAGATATTTAGACTCTAAAAGATAGAGCTTTGAATAGCTTGAGTCTTCTTAGGCCTTTAGAAAGCCTTATCTTGGTCTTTCTGGAGTAGAAAGCCTTTTCTTTTCCAGCAACACTGGATCTTCAATGGATGAGCTTTCTTACCAGATCAGTGCTGAGCTTTCTTGAATGAAGAAGTCTTCTTGCGCTCAAGAGTGAGAGCTTTCTTGTTGAAGCTTGGATTCTTCTTGTTGTTGTTGTTCTTCTTCTTCTTGATTTTAGAAAAATAGATTTTTACTGTTCTATTGCCTTTTAGCCATCAATCTATAAACTTTTCTGTTTTTGATTTCTCAATGATATTTTTCTCAAAGGTTAGGGTTAGCCGACCCTCTCTTATCTTTTTATATTACTGATTCTTATAAAGGTTGAGGTCTGAAAAGGTTTTGTCTCAAACCACCTTTCAGACTTGATTGATTTGACTTTTGCTTTTGTCGCTTTTGCCGATTTGAAATCCCGTCTTCTGAGCTTATCAAGATGATATCATTGTGTGAAGATAGATGACAAGATGATAAATGACTTAGCAAGCTTTCTTTGGTTCATACAATGATATCGTCGTGTGCACCTTGTTGTCACGACGATATAAGCTTTAGCTATCTTTTCATGAGTCCCCACAATGACATCTTCCTTAGCTGACCGTTCTTGCATTCTCACACATATATCTTCTTATGTACCTTGTTGTCATGACGATATGTGCATTAACATACTTTATTTTGAGTTCTCACAATGATATCATCGTGTGATGCTTGCTGTCACGATGATATTTTCCTTGGCTGATTCTTCTTGAGTCCTTACGATATCGCCCTGTGTAACTTGTTAACACAATGATATATTCCTTAACTACTTTCATTGAGTTCTCTCAACGATATCGTCAAGTGTACCTTGTTGACACGATGATATCATCGTGTTCTTCTTATTGTCACGTCGATATTTTACTTGACTTCTTCTAATGCCTTCTACGAGTCCTCACAACGATATCATCGTGTGTACCTTGTTGACACAACGATATATGCCTTAGACACGGCGATATATGCCTCAGACATTTTTTGCTTAATCTTAAAACATTATACTTAAGATGTATGATGTTCTAACCTTCTCATGTCAAATCAAATATATATCAAATTCAAACTGTACTTATCATTGATTAAGTGACTTCTCCAAATCTGGAACATTGTGGGTAGTGTTCCCAACACTAATGGTTCTTCGTCTACTATGGTACAAGTTGAACTTCAGAGGTTGCACCCGCTACGGGCTTGCTAGTTCCTGCTCCTGTCGTGTTTGATATTAAAATATTAGTTATCGACAACTAAGTAACATCCTTCCCGCCCCTCGGTGCTCCTTAGGGCACAAGGCAAGTAGGGTCAATAGTTTATTAAAACATCATACGTAGGTTTAGGTTACTTATTTATGTTATCATCAACAAGTATAGTATGGTATTACATGAAATAACTTACGACGTGAGACTATACTAACTCGCATAATATGGGTCCAAGATGATTACAACCATAAAAATATAACTTATCTTATTACAACGCCCATACACCGAATAAGATAAGGGTCCAGGAGTGTTAATGTATGAATCACAACATCTAATATTGCAAAGAAAAGCTAAAAACTATCATTACATGATCAACGAGCTTACCCAAGCTTTATGCTAGGCACCAACATGACCATATGATTTCAGAAATATGTCAGCAAAAACAACATTTTTAAGTAGGTAGCGATCCTACGGGCCTCATCGTAGTGGCAAGACAACGACAACGATACGGTTTACCAACGCTTCTAGGGGAATAACACACAACTCACCGAGGCCCTATTGTACAGATTAAACCTCTACTATTTCTGAGTAAATGAAAAAGTCAGGTGCACAAACTGCGAACAACTTCATATTTAAGAAGGCAGAGCCCACGAGGAAGAATACCTTAGAAAGTAGCTAAGATCTACCTCACGACTCACTGCATCTAAGAATCACCTCACAAAACACCCCGTCAGTGTGTCATGTTTGGGAGAGATGGAAGGACTCGCCCCAAAACATAATAACTATCACAATTATGATAGGGACTCATGCATACACATAAGTTAATTAAAATACAAGACAAAGACTTTTCATCACATTATCACAGTTATAAAATTGAGTACTAAATATTGTATTCAATAGAAGGGTAAAACATCCTTACTCTATACAGTTTGCTACATAAACATGTAAAATATCAACTATTAGGAAACATCATGGAGTAAAGGTATCAAACTCAACAATTGACAATTTATGTCTAAAAAACCTAGTACATGAAATCAAGTAGTAATCTTATAGTTAGCAAACCAGTATTTTGGTAAACAGGTATTCAGATCATCAACTAAGTATACAAACAAGGATGAGCAAGGCTATTACTACTAAAGAGACACGTGATCTGAAATTTCTGAGATCACAACACCAAAGGGCATGGTATTAAGCCCTTGCCAAAGATGATCAAGTAGTATCATCAATATTGTAAGTTGAGGGTACTCTAGTCACCTAGAGGGGGGGGGGGTGAATATGTGTTGTCGCCTTTTTAAACACTTAATGCAGAATAATGAAAGTATATGCAATTGATGCACAATCAAAGAAAATTCACAACATAAACAAAGACAGCTATAGTGGTTACTCGAGTTGGGTACGTCCACTTTCTCCCTTTGCCTATCTAACAATGAGCTAGCCTTGACAAACTCCAACCAAAACTCAGATCCTTAGATTCTACAACTCAGAGACCAAGTCTCCCACCTCAGATCCAAACACAGGATCACATAACTCAAAGTTTACCACTCCTACAACTCAGATTCAACTTGAATCTTACCTCAGGAATTGCACCAAGTTCCCTACCTCAAATCCAAACACAGGATCCTACACTCATGTCTCAAAAGACCTTACACTCAAATTTCCTTAGAAATCTTACAGAGGAAGAAATACTTGATTATAATGATTCTTTAAACTCAAAATGGTTTATCTTGAATAGCGTAAGTCTTCTTGAAGCCTATTGCGGAGGTGGCTTCTTCTGAAATCTTCTTGCAAAGAGATGATTAACCTTTTGAGTCTGCAAGATGATTGCGATTCACTTTATGAGAATTGATTCATTGTCTTCAAAATGTTTCTCCTCTATTCTTGAGCTCTTTGATAGAAAATTGCACGATGACGTTGGAGAGCTCTTTCTTTTGAATAGTGTTGGCACCAAAATTATACCAAGTCCACACTGGCTCAAGAAGAAATGAGATGGGGGAAGAACTGTTAGATGGTTGGTTACTTTGAGCTACGAGTGAAGGAAAGAGGGAGGAGAAAAAGAGATGACGGAGGTCTCCTGAAATGAGATAGCGAAGGTTGCTGAAAAGAGGTAGCAGAGGCTGATGAAAAGAGGTAGCAGAGGCTGCTGAAAAGGGGTAGCAGAGGCTGCTGAAAAGAGCTAGCAGAGGCTGCTAAAAAGAGGTAGCCGCGGTCTCAAAATTAGAGACTACTCAAGTCACATGCTAAGGGATGGAAACTCTCCAAAGGTCCTCAAACTAGTACCCCTTATTGGAACATGGTCTTCCGCATCTCCTAGGTTTGAGAATAACAAATCCTATGTGTATTTGATCTTGTGTGTTTAAGTGTGCAGGAAAATAGGTCCACATGACTCAAGGATAACATATGAAAGAAGCGCCCGAGTTTGGAGCCAAAACTCAAAACTGGCCGCTAGAGCGGGCGGTAGCTGCTAGAGCAGGCGGTAGCTGCTAGCGCTGGCGGTAGCGCCTGAAAGCGCAAAAGTGAAATTCAAGCTGGCGGGATGCATATATAGAAGGCAGATAGTGCTGGTGGTAGCTGATAGCGCTGGCGGTAGTGCAAAGCAGTAAAGGAAGGCGACCGACTTGCTAAAAATGAAGGATTCTCACGCGGAGAATATTTCCTAAATTGGGATAGCGTCAGCGGTAGCGATAGCGCAGACGCTATCTCTAAGGCTGTAAAAAGGACCCCTTGGATCCATTTTCCTCATCCTCTACCACCCCCAAATTCAAGAGCTTCGTGCCACATCATATAGAGGAAGGTTCAGAGAGATAATCCCACAAATCCATGAAGGCTTAAGGAGATCCGTGGAGAAAATTTCACGCATCATCATCGTGACGAAAGACCGCATCGACTACGATCATACTCTATGAGTCTTCGTCTACTTCTCCAAGAAATCCATATAGGGAGTTTTTATATTGTTGTCTTTTTATTTCACATCTTTTCGGTAATCGTTTAGTGAACTCTCCTCGTGTTGGCGACTAGGTCTGGGTAGCACTTAGGGTAGAAACTCGCCTCATGTTGGCGACTAGATCTAGGTTAGGTCTAGAGGGTGCTCGAGGCCATATCCGGGGAAGGATTGGCTAGAGCGGCTTGAGGCCGTATCCGGGGAAGGATAGGCTAAAGCCAACCGGTTCATGGGGATACGAGTTGGTATAGAAAACAAAAAGAGTCTTTCATATTTCGCCTTGATTTCTAGCGTCATTGAAATCAAATTTTGTAATCAATTTTATTAATAATAATCATGTCTCTCTTTGTGTAATAAAATTGATTTGATCTTCATTTCTCTAAATTGTTTATTATCCTCTCCTTCATTATAAAACAATTTAGATCTTTATTCAAAATCACTATTTTGATCTCTCATTATTTCAAGTATTCCAAATTATAAGAAAAAGTTTTAAAACCCTTATTCACCCCCCCCCCCCCTCTAAGGGCGCCTACCAATCCAACAAGTGGTATCAGAGCGGGTTATTCCAAACGGCTTAACAACTGGGAATAATGGCGTCTCATGATCTCGCTTCTACTAGTGGGGTAAATTTTTATGAAGAAGAAAAATATCTTAAACCTCCTTTATTTGAAGGAAGAAATTATAAAGGATGGAATATAGTAATGGAAATTTTTCTTAAAGCTTTAGATAAAAAAAGTTTTGAATATTACTATTAAAAAGCCACCTAGCGTATTAAATAAAAATGAAATGGTTTTAAATGCAAAATCTATGAATATTCTATTTTGTGCGTTATATCAAAATATTTCCAAACTCATTCATACTTTTCCTATTGCATACGAGATGTGGAATTTTCTTGAGATAACTTATGATTCTCCATCTACAGGTATAAAACACACGCAAGAATTGGAGAACATAAAAGCTTGCAAAGATGTTCAAGAAAGCTCCTCTCATGATGAATCAATGGAGAGCACATCAAGTGGAAAAGAAGAAATTGTGTCTTTGGAAGATGAATGCTAAAAAGATAAAGATAACAAAGGAACTCTATGCTCAAATCTCATCGTGTCCAAAAGCGCTGTAAGGAAATCAAATTCCATCTTTTGCAATTCTATTTCTGCATTACAATTGCTACAAACTTCTAAGCGTAAAATTAAGAAATTAAAAAATTTAAATTCAAATCTACATTTAGAAAATAAAACTTTGAAGGCAAATGTGAATGTAGAATCCAAAAATTATGTGTTTGAATCTCCATCATGCTCTTTAATTGAAATTTCAAAGCCTTGTTTTGATTGTTATAATATTAAAGAAAAATTCAAGGATTTTGAAAAAGAACTTTTAATTTCAAAAGAGCATAATGAAAAATTAGTAAATGAAAAGAATATCTTATTAAATAAACTACAATCATTAGAACTATTTGTGGAAAAATTTACAAGTAAAAAAATCTTTTATTTCTACTATATCATCTAACATGTGTAAGACTTCTACTAGTATTATAAAATCTATTAAACATGGACCTAGTAGAATATTTAATCATAAAAGCATAATGAACTCTAACGCTCATTACATATCTCCCAAATTAAATTCAAATGTGCACAAATTTCCTATGAAAAATAATTTCAAAAGTCATTATTATTCTAAGCCTAATTTCAATGAATATGAAAATTAGATGCATAATATTAAATCAAAATATAAATGGAGACCCAAAACAAAAAATGAAACATTAACTCCACTTGAAAGGATTCATTCTTTTGTGTCTCCCCAAAAATTATCACGCTATATTTGGGTACCCAAAGGATCCATTACACTTGGTTCCCTTTGGATACCCAAATCTCTTATCTACTAGTATCTTTCATTTGCATGAAGTAGAAATAAATCAAAATGAATTACAAAATACTCTACTTCATGATATGCCTAATGTTCCATTTTATTTTTCATTTTGTTCTCTTTTTTCTTCTTTTGTTTAAGCCATCATGGCATGGTCATCTAATATAATATTTGAAATTTGACTTTGTCCCTTAAAGCCTAAATGAAGTTTACAAATCAAATTAAATCAAAAGTAAAAGTCAGGTTATCATTTATAAATGACCAATCTATTATCACTAAAATCATGCATATCTATTTTGTTCAATCAATCTTCTTTGTTTGCATATCCTATAATATTAAGCTTAAATGGTTGTGCAAAACTCAAGAATTATGGTTTAATGAATATGGAGCTTTAATGAATATGGAGCCCATGTTCTAAAATTTTAACTTCCGCAACTTCTTGCGATTTCTTCTCGTCTCTTCACTTAATTAGACAGGTCTTACATTGCATAAACATAATTGAGCAAAATTGGAAGTGAAATCGAAGAAAATCTAGGTTATACGATTAAAATAAGCACTCTCTGTGAGCTAACGCAGGCGCTAGAACCTACCGCCGGCTCTAGCTCGAGTCTTCAATAGTCCGTGTTTTTAAAATTTTGGAAAATCAATAAAAATATGTTCTTGTATATGTACTACCTATATTTATCTGTATGCCTGTTGAAACCAGAAACTGGTCTCTTGTGGAGCTCGGGGCCCTCAACAGGTTGAGGGGCGACTAGCACTTACTTGTCTCTTGGGGAGAGCAAGTCGGGGTTCCTGAACTCAACACAGAACCTTAAACTCAACAGGGAGGTCCCACCGCACACCCAGAAGATCTTTAGATTGCTTCCCCTCCTAAGCCAAAGCTGAGGCCCGGGCACCTTGGAGAGCTCAGGGGAGTCTCGGCAAGGATAACCAGAGGAGAGAGAAGCTTCCAACTGGAATCCTCTCCAAAGGTGCCCTTTGGGTCTTATTTATAGTTTTTCTGAACTGGTCTGTGAATAGCGGAACTCCGCCTTTTGAACTTACTATAAGCACCCCAATTTGGCCTGCCCATAGCCAAACTCCGCTGTTTGAAGGGGCTATATGCAGACCTCCAGGGGCAAGAGGGTAATTCTAGCTTCTAACCCTCCCTAAGAGGGGGGTCCACGGAACTACTCGAGTCTCTGGGTCTCGCTCGCTTTAAGCGAGAACTCCTGCCCTCTCTGCGACCTCGCGGGCGAGAACTCCTGCCCTCTCCGCGACCTCGCGGGTCTCGAAGAACCTGTGGAACGCGCCACGCT
This sequence comes from Dactylorhiza incarnata, assembly GCA_033032865.1. Taxonomy (NCBI): domain Eukaryota; kingdom Viridiplantae; phylum Streptophyta; class Magnoliopsida; order Asparagales; family Orchidaceae; genus Dactylorhiza; species Dactylorhiza incarnata. The sequence goes on from JAWHQI010000578.1 coordinate 369,608, forward strand.
TCCCGTCAAGGATTCGGGCGAGACCGAAGTTGGTACTCTGGTCTCGCCTCCTTATGGCTGCTGAGAACATATAAGTGGCGACCTCGCCTATGCTTCTTGGAAGACTGGCTTTGCGAGTTCTAATGGGAAGAGCCGGGCGAAACCCGGGTTGTACACAATCCCCGCTCTTTGCGAGTTTAACCTGAGCTCGCAAAGAATCATCCAACCCTAGGGTGTTCGCCTGGCGACAGCTGTCTTGTCAGGAATCTTTCTGTGGGCCCCATCGCCTGGCTATAAATACCACCCGAGCTGAAGCGTCTTCATTGTTCTTCTCCTCCCCATCCTTCTCTTTACTGTAGCTGTCCTCCGATGCCTCTCTCCAAGGAAATGGAAGCTCGCCTGAAGGCCTCCAAGGCACAGGAGATGGCGATGATGACGAAGCCACCGGCGTGGATGAATCGCTCGTCTCCCTCTCCTACGCCGAAACTGAAAAAAGCAAAAGCCGCTCGCCGATTGGGGGAAGACACTGTCGACCTCGAGTCCTCGGCCAGCGAGAAATCCATCGAGAAGGTAGGGATTATTACTCTTCATGCGAGATCCTTCGACTGCTACTTCTAAACTTCGTCTCTGCAGGTCAGCGAGACTGTCAAGGACATTGGTGGGCCCTCGAACGAACCGCCCACTACCCCTCGGGTAAATGCGAATACTACTGGCGAGAATCCTCCTGGTACATTATTTGGTCTCGCCTCTTTTATTGGAATTATATTATTCGATGGCGCCTCCTCTCATCTTATCTTTTACTTTTTGATCGCAGCCTCGCCCCCAGCGAGCCCGGGGGAACAGGGTCAGCGAACTCCTTCCCCCAGGCGCCGGGATGTGACAATCCCGGCACCAACCTTTGACCTTCTCGCCAATCGAGACTCAGGCGGCTCGCACCCGCCGAATGTTACTCTTGCTGATGCAGCGAGATATCCCCTTGGAAAGGGAAAAACTCATCGGCCTTACTACGGCACTTCTTTCGATCCCCCACCCGGTTCTTCTCGCCCTCCCAGAGGTAGACCTTCTCGCATTTCCACTTTTTACTCTAGCTTATCTTTTATAACCTCGCGCACGACCTTTCTTTGTTAGACGGCGAGATTCAGCTTACCGACTCCGAATTCGGGGACGACGAGGTGTCCCCTTTTCCCGAGCGGGTAGAAGATTTCCTGGGCGATGCGCGAGAACCCGAGGTGATGAGACGGCGGACCGCAGAACTATTCCAAAAGCAAAACCAGATGTTGCAGGACCTCAACATCCAGGCGAGAGTGGATAGGCTGGCTGCGGAGGAAAGACATGCGTCCCTGATGGACGAATGCGACAAACTCCGTGCGGCAATACCCCCCGACCCTGATGAATGCGAGGCCTCTCAGGAGACGCTCATAGCGAGGATCAGGGATCACACCCAATTGATCGACCGCGACGCCCGCGCTGCTGCTGAATTCCACAATTCCCGAAGGCCACCGAGGAGGGGGCCGCGAGGTGGTGGTAGATGGCAGTGGCTGCCCTACTGACCCCGCGATTTTAGGTTCCCTTTTTCATGAACAATTCGCTTCTGCTTTTATTGCAACAATCGCGCTAGGCTATGGTTTTTATTGATTCTCGCTCGCCGCGAGCATCGGACGACTTATTAACTATGTTATCGCTCGCGGCTTTTATAATGCCGCTTTTCCTTTACCTTGTTCCCGCATGCCTGTGATATTTCCGCTCGCAAATCATTTTATTCTAGCTAATCCTGCAGATTGATCTTGCTCGCCAACGATTGGCGAAGTAATTTTGTTTGGTGTGTCCCAGTGATGTGACGTTTTGTCTGACAGCATCCCGGCGCTTGGGCTTCTTCCCGCCATTTTCATATTTCTATAAATAGCCTCCCCATTAATATCATTTACCTACCGCCTTCCTCTTCTCCCAGTTGCAGAGCTCTCGTCAGCTTTGTTCTCGCCTCCTTCTACACTTGTTCTCGCAGGTACGCGTGATGGTGAAGACCTCGAAAGAGCTTCCTGAGGCAGAAGGCCGGCTGAAGTGTGCTTGGGCTTACTGCGAGCACGACTTCTTCCACTGCAATATGAGCGACGAAGAGTACCTCTCCTCCATCGCCGACTACATTCCCACTGGGTTCACCGCCCGCCGGCCCGAGAAGGGCGAGGTGATTAACACCCTTCGGCCCGATGAGATCGCCATCCCGATCTCGCACTTCGCCGTGGGCCTGCGACTCCCCCTCTGGCCCGAGGTTCGCCAGGTACACCTCCTTCTCTCCTTCATCACTCTTGCGAGATTGATATCGCTTGCTTCAGTTTTCTTTGCGTGGCTTTTTAGGTGCTTCGGCACTACGGAGTTGTTCTCGGCCAGCTCACCCCTAACGCGATGGCGGTGATCACGGGGTTCGCCTGCTTCATGCGCGAGGAGCGAATCGAGTTCAGCCTTCCGGTTTTCCGGAAGCTGTTCTCGTTTCGCGCCTACTCCGAGGGCACGGTCTATTTTGTGGGGTCGGGTTGTAGGGTCATCGAGGCCGTCAACAAGGCCCACTTCTGGGCCCAGAAGTTCCTCCTGGTAAAGGGGAATTTCGGCAACATCCCGATCTCGCCCATCCAGTATAACGACACCGTCTACCGTCCTCCACCTCTGGGCGGTCACGATGCCGACCTCTTCCAATTCTTCCAGAAGAAGAACTTCGAGGTGGTCCATCTCTGCCGCAACGTCGACAAATTTCCACCGGTTCTTCCCGGGGAAGGTAATGATCTCGCCCCTTTTTGCTTTAATTCTGATTACCGCCATTCTTTCTAACACAACTCTTAACAGGTGAGCGAGACATCCCCTCCACCCACCTTATGCGAGCAACATTAAACCCTACGCTGATCTTGCTCTCGCAACTATGGGAGCGGCGGCCTGCCGAGAAGGTACCCCCCCAACTGCCATCACCTCTAAGAAGAGGTCGGGGGCTTCAGGCAGCCAGCCTTCCCGCCAGCCTACTTCAAAGAGGTCCAAGACGAACGAGAGCCTGCGCGCCTCCGTAAAGGGAAAGCGTCCGGCGGAGCCCTCGGGTCCTGGGACCGGCGATTCCTCACTCCCCGAGGATCTGGAGGTCGAGCAAGCCGAGGCCACCGTTAGGACCTCGGCACCGCCAATTCCGTCGAATCATCTGCATTTCGGCCTTGGCATGCGAGCCCGAGACGAAACCGGCGAGCGCCTGGTGCGCTGGAATGAAGAGGTCAACCGGATCGATGTCACCTCCCTCCTTCCCACTTGGGTAGAGGAGGGTGCAGCAACTTCCCACGCCTTCAATTTCTCCTTCGTCATGTATGGCCGCGAGGACGCCGCGGCCTACAAGGATGCAACCGCACGGGGTCTCGCTTACGAGAGCTCGAGATCTCAATTGCGGGCAATGGAACTTGCCCATATGACGAGCAGGAAATGTCTGGAGCTGGAGCGCGAATGCGCGGGACTGGCCGAGTCCCTCAAGGTTTCCGAGGAGAAGGTCGACGAGCTAAAGGAAAAGTTGGCCACCGCCGAGACCGGAGTGGTGAGTCGTTCGTTCTACAATGTTATCTCTGACTTCCTAACTTCTCCTCATACTAAGTTCGTCTACAGGATGCCGAGATGGCTAGGCTCTCGGACGCTCGGGTCCTGAGCTTGGACGGCGAGGTCGCCGCGTTGAAGGCACTCAACTGTGAGCTTGCTCGGGCTGCCGTTCCCCCTTCTCCTCGCCGGTTAAAGGAAGAGAAGCGAGATCGCGACGAAGCGCTCCGGATAGAGTCCACGAATGCGGCACGCTTCGTCTTCCAGGCCATGAAAGGTGCTGGGTTGCTGGTTGCTGAGGCCGAGAGCGTGACGGTCGAGGATATCGTCCCGGAGCTCTTCAGGCCGCTCCCGCCGGTGAAGGATGGCGACGACGACGGGGGGTTCTTTGGCGAGGCCTAGAAGGCGATCTTTATTTTATTTTTTTGATATATAAACTTTTTTGGGGTTGGCGAGTTCGCCGCCCATTGTAACTAAAACTTCTTCTTTGGAAAGGAATTTTTGCGCAATGCTTTCTTACTTCGCTACGTATTCTCTCTGCTTTTATTTTTACATCAGTTGATGCATGTGTCGCGGAATCCGTTTATTTTATAAGCGCCGAGGACTTTCCTTCTCGTCCAGCGAGAAGCCCCCTTAAGTTTCAGTCTATACGTCTTGGGGATGAAAGTCCCCGTTCTCGCTCTAGTCTCGTGCCGAGGACTTTCCTTCTCGCTAGGACGAGAAGTCGCCCTCACTTTTGAAATATTTTAGTCCAAACACATTTTCCTCGTTATTTATGCTGAGGATCCCCCCTCTCGTCTAGCGAGAAGTCGTCCCCTTATTTTCGGAATATTTTAGAGACCCAACACTTTCTTTTGTTATTTCGCGAGAGGACCATCCTTCTCGCCCAGCGAGAGGTCGCCCTCTCCTTTTCAGAAATATTTTAGAGACCCAACGCTTCCTTTTGATTATCTCGTGCGAGGACCATCCTTCTCGCCCAGCGAGAGGTCGCCCTCTCCTTTTCAGAAATATTTTAGAGACCCAACACTTTCTTTTGATTATCTCGTGCGAGGACCATCCTTCTCGCACAGCGAGAGGTCGCCCTCTCCTTTTCAGAAATATTTTAGAGACCCAACACTTTCTTTTGATTATCTCGTGCGAGGACCATCCTTCTCGCCCAGCGAGAGGTCGCCCTCTCCTTTTCAGAAATATTTTAGAGACCCAACACTTCCTTTTGATTATCTCGTGCGAGGACCATCTTTCTTAAGATCCAACATCTTCCATCCCATCAGCCTCTCCGCGAGATCAACCGGCCCTACCAGCTAATGAGAGCCTGGCAGCGGGATCGTTCGGGGCAATCCCGCATAAAGGGTCTATCACCTCGCCAGCCTCTCCGCGAGATCAACCGGCCCTACCAGCTAATGAGAGCCTGGCAGCGGGATCGTCCGGGGCAATCCGACACAAAAAGTCTATCACCTCGCCAGCCTCTCCGCGAGATCAACCGGCCCTACCAGCTAACGCGAGCCTGGCAGCGGGATCGTCCGGGGCAATCCGGCACAAAAAGTCTATCACCTCGCCAGCCTCTCCGCGAGATCAACCGGCCCTACCAGCTAACGCGAGCCTGGCAGCGGGATCGTCCGGGGCAATCCGGCACAAAAAGTCTATCACCTCGCCAGCCTCTCCGCGAGATCAACCGGCCCTACCAGCTAATGAGAGCCTGGCAGCGGGATCGTCCGGGGCAATCTAGCACAAAAAGTCTATCACCTCGCCAGCCTCTCCGCGAGATCAACCGGCCCTACCAGCTAATGAGAGCCTGGCAGCGGGATCATCCGGGGCAATCCAGCACAAAAAGTCTATCACCTCGCCAGCCTCTCCGCGAGATCAACCGGCCCTACCAGCTAATAAGAGCCTGGCAGCGAGATCGTCCGGGGCAATCCAGCACAAAAAGTCTATCACCTCGCCAGCCTCTCCGCGAGATCAACCGGCCCTACCAGCTAATGAGAGCCTGGCAGCGGGATCGTCCGGGGCAATCCAGCACAAAAAGTCTATCACCTCGCCAGCCTCTCCGCGAGATCAACCGGCCCTACCAGCTAATGAGAGCCTGACAGCGGGATCGTCCGGGGCAATCCAGCACAAAAAGTCTATCACCTCGCCAGCCTCTCCGCGAGATCAACCGGCCCTACCAGCTAATGAGAGCCTGGCAGCGGGATCGTCCGGGGCAATCCAGCGTCATTACTTGTTGCTTGGAACTTATGATTAGTATAAAAACAACGCCAATACATAGGAATCAATATATTCAAGAACTTCATGGATAGAAACGTTTCAAGTCATCCCCACTCCTGGCTCGGCCGAGAGGCTCCCCTTCAACATCCCGGAGGTGGTAACCTCCCGACTTCAGCACTTCATTCACAATATATGGGCCCTCCCAGTTAAGATTGAGCTTACCCACCGCGGCTCCCCTTCCGGCCGCATCAACCTTTTTTAGTACCAAGTCCCCTTTCTGGAAATGCTTTACTCGTATATGCTTGCCAAAGTATTTGGCCATCCGCCTTTTTACTTCCTCCTGCCTGATGGTGGCCAAGTCTCGGAGTTCCTCCACTAGGTCCAAGGACAACCGTTGGCCTTCCTCGTTGTTTGCCATCCATTCTTCATCCCCTCCTCCTGCGGTGGCCACCCTAGGCGACTTGACTTCAAACTCCACCGGAATGACAGCCTCGGATCCGTGGGATAGTTTGAATGGGGTCTCTCCGGTGGCCGTGTTTGGGGTGGTTCTCAGAGCCCAGAGGACCGAGGGTAGTTGCTCCACCCAACTCCCTCTCAGGTTTTCGATCTTTTTCTTGAGGAGGATCACTACAATTTTGTTCGCCGCCTCCACTTGCCCGTTACTCCTTGGGTGGTGGACCGACGCGAACCTGAGATCTATGCCAAGCTGAGTACAGAAACTGACGAACTCCTCGCTGGCGAATTGCGGCCCGTTATCTGTGACAATGGCTAGAGGAAGCCCGTGCCTGCAAATTATTTCACCCCAAACAAAGTTCCTTATCACTTGAGAGGTTACCTTGGCTAGCGCCTTCGCTTCGATCCACTTGGAAAAGTAGTCGATCATCACTAGCAAAAATCTCCTTTGACCGCTCGCCTGGGGGAAAGGTCCCACCAGGTCTAATCCCCAGACTGCAAATGGCCAAGGGGCCGTGATCGTTCTTAGCCTTTGAGCTGGGAGGAGTTGGAGAGGAGCGTAGAGTTGGCACTTAGAGCACCTCTTGGAGAATTCAGCCGCATCCTTGCTGAGGGTGGGCCAGAAATAACCTTGCCTCAGAACCCTTCCTTCCAGGGTTCTGCTTCCCGAGTGGCTGCCACATTCTCCCGAATGGATCTCCTCCAAGACCCTTGGGGCCTCCTCCTCCGAGACACAACGGGCCAGGAGCCCTGAGAGGGTCTTTCTATACAACACCCCTGCATGTAAGGAGTAGTAAGCCGATTTATACCTGAATCGCCGCTTGTCGATTTCTCCCTCGGGGAATCTCCCTGAGGCTAGGAAAGTAATGAAAGGGTCCATCCATGACGCCCGCTGATCCACCTACATTACTTCTCCCTCCTCAATGGAGGGTCGGAAGAGTTCCGACATGGTCCCCCGAACCTGGGGACCAAACTTGGCCAGAAGATCGGCCTGGGTGCTTTCTTCCCTTGGGACATGCTTGATAGAGAAAGTTCGGAACTGTCCCACCACCTCCTTGACCTTCTCCAGGTACCGCTGAAGAGTTGGTTCCTTGACTTCGAACTCTCCCTTGACTTGGTAAGCAACAACCATGGAGTACGTCGAGACCTCCACGTCTTGCACTCCCAGCTCTCGAGCCAAGCGGAGGCCTGCTATCACCGCCTCGTATTCTACCTGGTTATTGGTGAGGGGGAAGTGGAAATGGATTGCTTGCTCTATCCTGGTCCCTTGGGGACTAACCGGGACTACCCCTCCCCCAAAAGAGTGTCTTCTGGACGCTCCATCTACCAACATTTTCCAAGACATCGGATAGGGTAGTTCCGATTCTTCTACCTCAGTAATGTAGTCAGCCAGGAAGTCCGCCACCGCCTGCGCTTTTATGGACACCCTCGGTACATAAGAGATGTTGAATTCGCTTAACTCCACCGACCACTTGGCCAACCTTCCCGAGTGTTCTACACCCTCCATGATATTGCAGAGGGGGTGGTCGGTCACTACCCTTATGGAATGTGCCTGAAAATAGGGTCGAAGTTTTGGGGCCGACACCACTAGAGCGAAGGCCAGCTTCTCCAAGATAGGATATCTAAGCTCGGCCTTCCTCAGCACTCTACTTACGTAATAGATCGGTAGTTGTTTCTTCCCTTCCTCTCGGACAAGCACGTAACTCACAGCTTCCAACCCTACCCCCAGGTATAAAGACAAGTCTTCCCCTGACCTCGGCCCTTGCAGTAGCGGAGCCTTGGTCAGTTGTTCTTTCAACGCTTGAAAAGCCTTTTCGCACTCGGAGGTCCATTCGAACTTTTGATTACCCCGTAACACCTTGAAGAAAGAGGAGCATCTCCCCCCTGCCTTGGAGAGAAATCTACTTAACCCAGCCAAGTTTCCCGTCAAACGTTGGATCTCCTTAGCATTTCTTGGGGGTGCCAACTCGAGGATTGCCTTGACCTTATCCGGGTTGGGCTCCACTCCAGCCGGGGTGAGCATGTGACCCAAGAATTTTCCTCGACTGGCTCCGAAGATGCACTTCGATGGGTTGAGTCTCATCTTGAACTTTCGTAGGGTCTCGAAAATTTCCTCGAGGTCGTGGAGGTGGGACTCGAGACCTCGGCTCTTGACCATGAGGTCATCGACGTAGACTTCCAGGTTTCTCCCCTTTTGCTCACGGAAAACCCGGTCCATCATCCTTTGGTATGTAGCCCCCGCATTCTTGAGCCCGAAGGGCATCATCCTGTAACAGTAGCATCCATCCCTCGTGATGAAGGAGACGTCTTTGATGTCAGGGGGATGCATGCGAATCTGGTGGTAACCTGAAAAAGCATCTAAGAAAGACATCATATGAAAACCGACGGCTGAGTCAACCAGCGCGTCGATTCTAGGCAGAGGGTAGCAATCCTTCGGGCATGATTTATTAAGCAAAGAGAAATCGATACACATTCGCCATTTACCTCCTCCTTTCTTTACCATGACGACATTGGAGACCCAGCCTGGGTACTGGATCTCCTTTACAAAACCTGCTTTCAGAAGTTTTTCCACTTCCTCGCGGATAGGGCCTTCCAGCTTGTCTGCAGTGGGCCTCCTCCTTTGGCGGATGGGGCAGGTGCCGGGCTCGAGGTTGAGGCGGTGGCAAGCCACATCCGCATCTATCCCTGGCATCTCCGCGGCACTCCAGGAAAAAAAACATCCACGTTCTTCTGGACGCAGGCGAGGATCTCCGCCCTCTCCTTAGGGTTGAGCTCTCTGCTGACCCGGACCTTCTCCATCATTCCTAGTCGAGTGACGAACTCCAGTTCGATGACCTCGTCTACGGCCTCCAGCCGCGACTGCTCCCCCCAAGGCCTCTCCTCCTCTCCTTCATTGGCGAGCTCTTGGGCTCCCCCTTCCTTTCCTTCCATCTCCGTCACCTCCTCCACCCTTCTCTCCTTAGGCTTCCCTCCCTTTTCTCCCTCTTCTTCTTCATCTACCACCATGTGCTCCCCTACCCCCCTTTCCGGGGTGATCTCTTTGTCCCCTTCCTTTCCTTCCTCCTCCTCGTCTCCCTTCTCTCCTCCGGCCTCGGCCACCTCCTCCATCCTCTTATCCCACTCCTCCGCTTCTCCCATCCAGGAGATGGTGTTGACAGCTGTCACGTAGCACTATCTCACCACCTTGGGATCTCCCCGGACCTGGATTCCACCTGTGTTGAACTTTAGGCACTGGTGTAGAGTGGAAGGGACGCATCTAAATGCACTAATAAGAGGCCGACCAAAAATGGCGCTATAGCTGCTTGGGGCGTCCACAATCACGAAACGGCAGTTCCGCGATTGCCCCCCGAGAGTTACATGGAGTCCTACTCCTCCTTCCACCTCCTTTCTCTCTCCCGAAAAACCAAACAGGGGGCCATCCAAGGCCAACACCCTTCGGGCCTCTACCTTCATCTCGTCAAACGCTTTCTTGAAGATAACATTGACCGAGCTGCCATTGTCTACCAGGATTCGTGAGACGGTAAAATTCTCGATGGCGGTTTGGATAACCAGCGCATCGCAGAACGGGTCTTCATGACCGGGCATATCCTTCTGGGAGAAGGTGATCCTCTCCACCGGGGGCGGGGCTTGAGATGTCGAAGCTACGCTCCGACGGTACATTGCATGGAGGCTCGCCTTCCGGGTTGCCTCGATCCCCACCCCTCCGTGGATCACCCCGATTCCCCTCCGGGCTCCCACGTCAACCCGATCTTCGCATCTTTCTTCTTCATCCTCCTGGGTGAGGACCTCCTCGATCCTCACCGGGCGCTGCTGCGGTTGTGGCGCTGGTCCTCTTACTCCCCTCATTTCTAGGAACTCCGGGCAAGTGGCGGTCGCGTGACCTTCCTCCTGGTGGAAGTCACAATACGGCAGCGCGGCCGCCCTCCCTTCTCCTCCCACTCCTCTGTTCCTTCTCCTGGGACCGACTCCCGCGGCTCTCGCTCCTCTTCCTCTTCCTGCTCTTCCTCTTCCGATCTCCATCGCTTGATGAGGCGGGGGAGGGGGCGGCCTCGGGCCTTGCCTCCACCCCAGCTGGTGAGGTCTCCCCTGTCCTCCCTAGAAGTTACCTCCCCCATGGTGGAACCCCCTTCCCGGGCCCTGCATCCCACCACCTTGCTGCCTCCACCCCAACTCCGGGGCCCTGACTTCCTCCCTTCTCCTTCCTTCAGGATGCCTATTCTCCGGCTCGCTCAGCCGTGCCAATCTCTTTGTGAACTCGGGGTTAGCTGCCTCCCCGTCCACTTCCTCCGCCGCTCGCTCCATTAGTTCTTCATAGGAAAGAGGGACCCTTCTCTTGAGATCCATCTTGAAGAAACCCTCTCGCAGTCCCACCGTAAAGGCCAGCTGGAGTGTGTGCCCTGGTATCTCTTGAATGAGGAGGACCTCTTCCCTGAACCGCTCCAGATACTGGGCTAGGGACTCACCTTGTTTCTGCTTGATATTGAAGAGAGACTCCGGGTCTTTCTTCCTCTTCTTCAAGGTGGAGAAACGCAGCAGAAACCCCCTACGCAAATCCTCAAAAGCATAGATCGAACCCGAGGGCAACTGGTAGAACCAGTCCCTCGCCTTCTCTTTCAGGGTGGTGGCGAAGAGTCGGCACTTGAAGGCGTCCGACATGGGTCTGATCGAGACCATATCTTCGAACCATTGCAGGTGGGGAACGGGGTCACTGTTCCCAACATACAAGGTCATGGCTGGCTCCCTGAACCCCTCGGGGAGTGGTGCCGAGAGTACCAACTCGCAAAAGGGACTTCCCCCACTCACCCTCTGAACTGGCTCTACTCCTCCTGCAGAACCTCCTGCCGAGGCTCCTCCTGCCGAGACCACTCTGGCCGGGGTCTCGCTCGCTCCCACTGGACTGGGGAAGAGCTCGCGACCCGCGAGATCTCGGCCTGCCTCCTGGACCACTGCTTCCTTGCCTACTCGCTGGCCTGGGGCGTTCTCGCAGCCCCCGGATGAGGGAGCCACCTGAGGGGCCGGGGTAGCGAAACCACCTAGCGCCGAGGCGATGGCTCTCTGAAAGGCTCCAATCATATCCCTCTTGAGCTCGGCCAGCATATCCATCGTCACTGGTGGCCCTGTGGGTGGCGAGCCTCCGAATCCTGCATCTCGCTCTTCCTCGCCCGCCATGCTTTCTCTTAAAGACTTTCCTGCACTAGTCACACTCCACGCTCACCGCACCAAGAATGTTGAAACCAGAAACTGGTCTCTTGTGGAGCTCGGGGCCCTCAACAGGTTGAGGGGAGACTAGCACTTACTTGTCTCTTGGGGAGAGCAAGTCGGGGTTCCTGAACTCAACACAGAACCTTAAACTCAGCAGGGAGGTCCCACCGCACACCCGGAAGATCTTTAGATTGCTTCCCCTCCTAAGCCAAAGCTGAGGCCCGGGCACCTTGGAGAGCTCAGGGGAGTCTCGGCAAGGATAACCAGAGGAGAGAGAAGCTTCCAACCGGAATCCTCTCCAAAGGTGCCCTTTGGGTCTTATTTATAGTTTTTCTGAACTGGTCTGTGAATAGCGGAACTCCGCCTTTTGAACTTACTATAAGCACCCCAATTTGGCCTGCCCATAGCCAAACTCCGCTGTTTGAAGGGGCTATATGCAGACCTCCAGGGGCAAGAGGGTAATTCTAGCTTCTAACCCTCCCTAAGAGGGGGGGTCCACGGAACTACTCGAGTCTCTGGGTCTCGCTCGCTTTAAGCGAGAACTCCTGCCCTCTCTGCGACCTCGCGGGCGAGAACTCCTGCCCTCTCCGCGACCTCGCGGGTCTCGCAGAACCTGTGGAATGCGCCACGCTTCCCATCAAGGATTCGGGCGAGACCGATGTTGGTACTCTGGTCTCGCCTCCTTATGGCTGCTGAGAACATATAAGTGGCGACCTTGCCTATGCTTCTTAGAAGACTGGCTTTGCGAGTTCTAATGGGAAGAGCCGGGCGAAACCCGGGTTGTACAATGCCATTGTGTGAAGATTGAAAAATCAAATGCAAAATTCCAAAATACAAAAATGCAAAAAATATGTCTTTACTTATTTCTGAAAAGTCTTTATTAAAATAAAAAAGATTTCTATGTTTCATTCCTTTGGCAAAAATGACAAGCATGTTCTTTTAGAGTTGGCTAAAAATGTTTAATTTAAAATCTCAAGTTTTCTAAACATTGTTTTGGCTTGTCATGCTTAAAATTTAATCTTGTTATGAGCAATGTAAAAGTCTATAGTGAATTATGTAGGATTGCGTTTGTATGCCTCTAAGTATGAGTAATGTGTTAGTTTGATAATGATCTCTTTACACTCACACTTTTTGGTAGACTACATGTGCCCATAATTCTTAATCCTACATGATTGTGTAGTGTATTAGCTTACAATATTAAGATGTCTATCTCTATTACCTGCACATTATTCAAAACTTTGTTGCATATAGAAGTGAAATTACAAAATTATAAGTGTTTGCAAAAAACAAGTGAATTCAGAGAACTTTGTCTTGCTCAAAAAATTCAATAATAAAATGACAAAGATAACTCCACCAAGCACTACTTGAATCTCCTGATAAGTCTTCATACGCATTGTGAGGTTGAACACCTTGGAAAGAATTGTAAAGTGTCTTGTGCAAACTTCTTTAATACACTTCTATTATGTACAGCGGATCACAAAAAAGGAACTCTTATTGAAAATAAAATATGTGATCGCCCAAGTACTACTTCGCTTCCTGATAACTCTTAATGAGCATTGTGTAGGCGAAGCACCTTGGTAGTTATACTTTTTGTGCTTTGTATCAAATCTAGAATTGATGTGTAGAAGTAGTTACAAAGATTACATGCTTAATAATGTTTCTACTTCACTATATAAGTCATGTGTTTTGGATTATATTGCTTGTATACTTTTATCAAAACACTTTTTATACACATCATTATCTCTCATAAAGCTTCTACTCATGAGAATTGGACTCTAATGCTTCTTTACATAAATTCTCTAGAAAGCTTTAGTAAAAGCACTAGATTACAATGCGTGATCTCTACAATGTTTTCCTAACTTGAAATGCAAATTAATAACATTATAGTCACTATCTTCTGGAATATGTGTAATCATGCTTGTCTTAGTAGTTTTTTGAAAAATAGAACTCCCTGACTATTGTCATGAAAACCTTATTGAAAATTTTACTTGCTTACAAAAATATTCCTTCAAAATATTATCTTTAACTTGGATATTTATATAAGATTAGTTTTATCCAAATAACATCATTTGTATGGCATAACATCTCTTATTACTATTATGATATTTGAACTTCCAAATATATGTTGTCTTTGGATAAACAATTTTATAGCCTTCTAGCTTCAAATCTCTCAAAAATTATGCTATAAACCTTAAAGTTTTTAAAAGAAAAATGATTTACCAAAACAACTTCTTTTTTTGAATTTAACTCATATTTTTCTTCTTATGAATCATCATGATTACAAAAAGATGTTTCTTTTATTTCTATAAGTCTTCCACATTATAACCATATAATTGTTTTTACCTTGCGCTTTCATGCTTATTTAAAGTCTTTTCTTGTGTGTGCATCATCACTTGAAGCTTGAAATTCCTTTCTTTCAACAAGTGGTAGACTTGCTTGGTAAACTTTATATTGGTTGCTCTAAACACGAATACTTTTTTTTGCTAAAAACTCAGATGTATTTCTATGAAAATATTGTTATGCTAAAAACTCCGATCCATTAATGGATTTCAATATAGCTATGGTTTTTTAATATTCAAATAAAAATATAAACCCATTGGCTATGAAATTATAATTAGATTTAAAACGCTTAAATGTTTCCAATAATTATTATCCATGAGTACATATCTCACCATAGAGGGGGCATATGGTTGTAGACATTAGATAACCTAATCTCTAAGTCATGTCTTGTCCTTAACCGGGGAGGGTTCAAGTGGGGTCTTGCGAGGCACTGGGGGGAAAGAGTGCTAGGTTGAGTATTTTCTAGTGTTTGCATATGGGACTAACACCCCAACCTACGAGATGTATGCATCTCCTCATGACCATCCGTCACTTAGTACGGGGCTAGGGTGTAGACATATTGTCTGGGTAGATTGGTTACTTGGAAATCATTACCTTTTTATGCTTAAAACTCTTATATAAAGGGGAGAACTAACATGATAATATTGATTACTTGGCAAATGTTATATTGTTCATCTTTATGCTAAAAACTCTGATCTATTTCTATGAAAAATATTCTAAAACTCTTTATCATTTCCTTCTCTATAAAAGCTCGATCATGCCTTTATCTTATTATCAAAATTTTATTTTTGTGTTTTGCTTCCTTACCCACTTTTGCTAATACAAAAGGAGGAGAACTAACATGATAAATATTAACCGCTATCAAAAGGACAAACTAACATGACTAATGATTAAGATGATAGCTTACATATTATGGGAGCATTCACATAGGGGGAGCAATTCTAAATACCAAAATCGACGATTATCCTAAGTCATTACTCTCACACAAACACAAGTAGGTTTCATCATGCTTATATATTAATGCTCTGATTTATCATTAATGGATTTGTTATTATTAAAAGGGGGAGTTTGTTGGAACATGGTCTTCTGCATCTCCTAGGTTTGAGAATAACAAATCCTATGTGTATTTGATCTCGTGTTATTAAGTGTTTAGGAAAGCAGGTCCACATGACTCAAGGATAACATATGAAAGAAGCGCCCGAGTTTGGAGCCAAAACTCAAAATTGGCCGCTAGAGTGGGCGGTAGCTCTGGCAGTAGCTCCCGCGGTAGGTGCTAGAGCAGGCGGTAGCTGCTAGCGCCAGTGGTAGTGCCGACAGTAGCGCCTGAAAGCGCAAAAGTGAAATTCAAGCTGTCGGGATGCATATATAGAAGGCAGATAGCGCTGGCGGTAGCTGATAGTGCTGGCGGTAGCGCAAAGTAATAGAGGAAGGCGTCCGGCATGCTTAAAATGAAGGATTCTCACGCGGAGAATATTTCCTAAACCGGGATAGCGTCGGCGGAAAGGATAGCGCAGGCGATAGCTCTAAGGCTATAAAATGGACCCCTTGGATCCGTCTTCCTCATCCTCTACCACCCCCAAATTCCAGAGCTTCGTGCCACATCATATAGAGGAAGGTTCAAAGAGATACTCCCACAAAACCATGAAGGCTTAAGGAGATCCGTGGAGAAAATTTCAACACGCATCATCATCGTGATGAAAGACCGCATCGACTACGATCATACTCTGCGGGTCTTCGTCTACTTCTCCAAGAGATCCATATAGGGAGTTTTTATATTGTTGTCTTTTTAATTCACATCTTTTCTATAATCGTTTAGTGAACTCACCTCGTGTTGGCGACTACGTCTGGGTAGGACTTAGGGAAGAAACTCGCCTCGTGTTGGCAACTAGATCTAGGTTAGGTCTAGGGGGTGATCAAAGCCATATCCGGGTAAGGATTGGCTAGAGCGGCTTGAGGCCGTATCCGGGGAAGGATCGGCTAAAGCCAATCGGTTCGTGGGGATACGAGTCGGTATAGAAAACAAAAAGAGTCTTTAATATTTTGCCTTGATTTCTAGTGTCATTGAAATCGAATTTTGTAATCAATTTAATTAATAATAATCATGTCTCTCTTTGTGTAATAAAATTGATTTGATTTTCATTTCTCTAAATTGTTTATTATCCTCTCCTTCTTATAAAACAATTTAGATCTTTATTTAAAATTACTATTTTGATCTCTCATTATTTCAAGTATTCCAAATTATAAGAAAAAGTTTTAAAACCCTTATTCACCCCCCCCCCCCCTCTAAGATTGCCTACCGATCCAACACCCCACTCCTCTATTTATAGGCGAGGGGGCTTGCCCAAATGGTAGATCTAAAAGTAATGGACTGCCCGGATCTGCTGAGACCGCCTGAGACCGTCTGGAGGAAAATCTCCTAAAAAGAGAGATCGCCCAAGAAAGTAGACTGCCCGGGATCGAGACTGAGACCTCCCGGGGTGAGGTCGCCCGGGGAGGCGACCTGGCGAGGTCGTCCGGGGGGGGGGGGGGGGGGGGGGTGGGGGGCGATATCCTCATGCCGAGGTAGCCGGGGAGGCGACCTAGCGAGGTCGCCTAGGGGGGCGACCTCCTCAGGCCGAGGTTGCCAGGGAGGCGACCTAGCGATGTCGCCCAGGGGTGCGGCCTCCTCAGGCCGAAGTTGCCCAGGAGAGCGACATGGCGTGGTCGCCCAGAGGGCGACCTCCTCAGGCAGGGGTTTCCAAGGAGACGACCTGCCGAGGTCGCACAGGGGGGCAACCTCCTCAGGACGAGGTCGCCCAGGAGGGCGACCTAGCGAGGTTGCCTAGGGGGGCGACCTCCTTACGCCGAGGTCGACCAGTAGGGCGACCTCAGGAGGGCGCCTTGGTGAGGATGCCTAGGAGGGCGACCTCCTCAGGCCGAGGTCGCCCAGGAGGGCGTCCTGGCAAGGTCTCCCAGGGGGGCGACCTCCTCAGGCCGAGTCGCCCAGGAGGGCGACCTGGCGAGGTCGCCCAAGGGGGTGACCTCCTCAGGCCGAGGTCGCCAAGGAGGCGTCCAGGCGAGGTCGCCCAAGGGGGCGACCTCCTCAGGCCGAAGTTGCCCAAGAGGGTGACCTGGCGAGGTCGCCCAGGGGGGCGACCTCCTCAGGCTGAGGTCGCCAAGGAGGCGACCTGGCAAGGTCACCCAGGGGGGCGACCTCCTCAGGCCAAGGTTTCCCAGGGGGGCGACCTCCTCAGGCTGAGGTCGCTCAGTAGGACGACCTAGCGAGGTCACACAGGGGGGCGACCTCCCCAGGCCGAGGTCGCCCAAGAGGGCGACCTAGCGAGGTAGCCCAGGGGGGCGACCTCCTCAGGCTGAGGTCGCCCAGGAGGGTAACCTGGCGAGGTCGCCCAGGGGGGCGATCTCCTCAGGCCGAGGTTGCCAAGGAGGCGAGCTGGCAAAGTCACCCTGGGGGGCGACCTCCTCAGGCCTAGGTCACTCAGGAGGGAGACCTGGCGAGGTCGCCTAGGAGGGTGACCTCCTCAGGCCGAGGTCACCCAGGAGGCGACCTGGCGAGGTCGCCTAGGGGGGCGACCTCCTCAGGACGAGGTCGCCCAAGAGGGCGACCTGGCGAGGTCACTCAGGGGGGAGACCTCCTCTGTCCGAGGTCACCCAGGAGGGCGACCTCCCAGGGGAGGGGTTGCGCAATACGCGACCTCCATACGAGGTCGCACGAAGCGGGACCTCTATGAGGCGAGAACGCGAGACCACCCAGGCGATGGGAGACCGCCAGGGCTCGGATACCCGAAAAAAATACCTGGATTGCTGGGAGAAGTCGTACGAGGACTGCGAGAGAGTGTGGATTGCTTCGATCACCTGCAAAAAGCCAGCTCGAGGTGATCGCTGATTTCTGGGTAAACTTAATCCCCGCATTTTTTCAAGTTTTGAGAAACATGAAAAAAATATAACTTACCCACGCAAATCGAGATCCACCTTTTCTGTCAGAACAAAAAATATGAGTATATAAAAAAGTGAAAGTACCTGTGGGAACTTATTAATGCCTGAAGAGAGTTTACGAACACATGTTTATCTCAGGTAAAAGAGTGGTCAAAGAAGGTAAAAAGAAAAATGACACGCGAGTACCTGAAGAAAACTCGCGAGCACCTGCTTATCCGCAAAAGATATGAAGAGTGGGTATAATTTGGGGAATAATAATGTGAAGTGTACCTGAGTCCACTTGTTTACACTTATTTTATTCACACTTGAAGATTATAAGAGAGATCATCTCATTTATAGAGAGTATATGAGTGTTTATTCACAATCACTTTGCTTTGATGTTGATAAAATAGTATTTGTATGTGAAGAGAAGAGATAGTCTCCTATCTGCGGAGGGAGAAAACCAACATTCTGATATCTTTATATTCACATGCTCCCAGAAATATGAGCATGAAATTATTACAGCTGGATGCTTTTTAACTTGCCGATAATAATGTTGCTACTGATATCACGTCAACTGATGCCCAGTCTCAATATATTATTTGAGAAATCTGACGTCATGAAAGTCCTCTGGTATCAGATGAATCCTCTGATACCAATTGAAAGTGAGGTTAGATCTTAGATTTACTCTAGAGGGGGGGGGGGGGGGGGGGGGGTGAATAGAGTATTAAAAAGTTTTTCACTTATTTTTATAGCGGAATTAAAATAGTGATACTTATATGTGTATTGAGTGAGTTATAAAAACAAACACAAAGAGGGCACACAGCACAATACAGAAAAATAAACACAATACAGAGGACACAAGGATTTTATAGTAGTTCCCCAATAAACCTGGGTACGTCTACTCTTCTACCACCCTTGGTAGGATTCCACTAGGTTTTTGATCAGGTGCCCTATCACCAATGGATTTTTGATCAGGTGTCCAAACACCAAGAAGATTTTGATCAGGTGCTCTAACCAAACTATAGGTTTTTGTTCAGATGCCCTGCCAACAAGGGGTTAACTTTTGAAAGGAGTTATAACCCTGTACAAGAATGGGATAAAGAGGGTTAAGATGTTCTTCTCTGTCAATAATCTGAGAGAAGACTCTAGTGGAATGTGTTGTAAAGCTCCCCCTGTCTGATTGAAATTCTTCACAGTTTGAGGATGGAGCTTTCACTCGAGAGTAGATCTTCCTTTGATAGCTGAAGAATCTGAGAGACCAAGATTTCTTAGATTATTTGTTGCTCTTGAAGATCTGAAACTTGCAGCAGCAATCTGAGAGATGATTTGTATTGTTGTTCTCAAAGAATGAGATGTGCTGATGAAGAAGATGAAGATCTGTAAAGCCTTTTCTTTTCTTTTCTTCTTTCTGTATATTTTCTCTCAACAGTATTCTTCTCTTCTTCTTTCTATCTTGCTGTTCTGTAATAATGATATCATGTATATCTTCATCCTTATTTCTTTTGATAATATATCTCTGACTGATTTGAAATTTCAAAGCCCTTAGTTTAAGGAATAAAATATTTAGAAGAGATATATCTTGTACTGCAAATCAGACACGCTTTATATCTTTTTCCATTTCCATGAAAGTGTCCTTTTCAGCTAAATGTCAACGGCTATATTCTCGAAATAATAAAAGGAAAGATATAATTCTTATTTATCTGATATAATAGAGTCGTTGCTGAAAGATCTGAGTTCAGAGAATGAAATAAAATTGATCTGTCTGAAGTACTGAACTGAACACAAATTTCATCGAGCGCAGAGCTGAATACATTGAACGCAGAATGAAGTTCGTCGAACTGAAGAGATAAACTGCTGGACTGGCTTGAGAACTGAGAGCGTCGAGCTGGAGAGCAAGTTCGTCGAACGCAGAATGAGTTCATCAAACGCAGGAGAATGTCGTTCGTCGAACGCAGGATTGAGTTCGTCGAGCGCAGTATGGAGTTCGTCGAACGCAGAAAACTTATCTTTTCCTTAGTTCAAACAGCCTAAAACCTTGACACTTTAGACTATAAATTGGGGTCAACTTAGTCATAATAAACAGATAGTGATCCTAGCCGAAATCAGTAATAGGGTTGTTCCAACAATCTCCCCCTATTTGGGTTAGGACACTAATTGACAAAAAAAATTGAATAATCAAACAAACAACAAAACAACAGAGCATATATATATGACAGATTTTAAACATTTCAGCAGATATAAAATATGATACTCTGAGTTTTGAAATTTGACATTGAAAACAAAACTAATAAAAACAAATAAATCAGAACCTTTTGCTTTTTGAATTCTGACATTGCCTTCAGCTTTCTGAATTTGATTATCTGAGCTGTATCTGCTATATCAAATAATATTTCTGAATCTGCATTTGCATATTTTGCTTTGCTTAGAAAAATCCTTGCCTTCAACATTTTTCTTTGTTCATCTAAACTGAAACTGAAAAGCTTTATAATCTGAATATGCATTTTTCAGCTTTAGCTTTTGTTGATCTGAACTGTAGCAATAACTTAATCTGCTTTGCTACCAATCTGCATTTGAATCTGTCATAACTAAATTTCTGAAACAAAACTGCTGGGAGCTTCTTCATCAAGAACTGATTTTTCTTTTTCATACATCATCTCCCCTTGAAACTTGAGCATCTTCAAAAAGCATCTCCCTCTATCAAAAAGGAAAGCATCTCCCCCTGACAAAAAGGAGTTTCTTCAAAACATCTCCCCCTGCCATAAAGGAGCTTCTTCATAAAACTTCTCCCCCAGCCTACTTTCAGGAAGGCCTGAAGCTAGGCCCCTAGAAGAAGGGACAGTTGTATAGGAGGTAGGGAAGTATGCAATTATTGAAGAAATATTGCTATTGTTCCTGCAAAATAAAATAGAGATCAAGTGCAAAGGAACTGGAAGAGAAGCAATTCTGTAGGCATACAGTTAAAATGAAATAAAAGATTTGATTATAGGGAAAGATTCAGAAAAATAGACTTCATCAAAACTGCATTCGACAAAAAATAGATTTTCGTCGAGCTCGGTTCGACGATCTAGATGACTTCGTCGATCTCCGTTCGACGAATGACTAGATTTCGTCGATCTCAGTTCGATGAAGTGATGGGATAAGTAGATAATTTAATTTTTTTTAATTGATTGAATCTCCATCTATCATTCCTAGTTGATTTATAAAGAAGATATGTTTCTTTTCATCCAAGGGTTTGGTTAAAATATCAACTTTTTGTAAGTAAGTAGGAATAAATTGTAGGCAAATTTTATTTTTATCCACATTATCTCTGATAAAGTGGTGCCTAATTTCTATGTGTTTAGTCCTACTACGGAGTAATGGATTTTGTGCTATAGATATTACACTAGTATTGTCACAAAATATCATTGAATTATTTAGATTGATACCATAGTCTAGGAGCTGATTTTTTATCCACAATATCTGTGAGCAGCAACTGCCTGCAGCTATGTATTCAGCTTCAGCTGTTGATGTAGACACAAATGTTTATTTCTTACAAAACTAAGACACAAGCCTATCACCAAGAAACTGACAAGCTCATGATGTGCTTTTCCTGTCTACTCTGCATCCAGCATAATCAGAATCTGAGAATCTAGTTAATTCAAATTCTGAAGCTGTTGGACAACCCTTTATATATCTCAAACTTCTTTTTAGTAAAATTAGGTGAGATTCTTTGGGGTTAACTTGGAACCTAGCACAAATATAGGTAGCAAACATTATATCAGGCCTACTTGCTGTTAAATAAAGTAATGAGCCAACAATTGCTCTATATACTTTCTGATCAACAGGTTTCCCTGATTCATCATTATCTACAACAACATTGGAGGGCATGGGTGTTTTCATGGTGGAAGCATCAGACATACCAAACCTTTTCACTAATTCCTTAGCATACTTGGATTATGATATGAATATGTCATTTGGAGTTTGCTTCACTTGAAGACCAAGGAAGTATGATAACTCACGCATACTACTCATTTCAAATTTAGATTGCATTAGGTTAGAGAACCTTTTGCATAGATTTGAATCAGTAGAGCCAAATATGATATCATCTACATATAATTGAACTAGTAAAGTTTGATTTTTATGTATCCTAAAAAATAGGGTTTTATCAACTATGCATCTACAGAAATTGTTCTCCAAAAGAAAATTAGCTAAGGTCTCATACCATGCTCTGGGAGCTTGTTTGAGACCATAGAGAGCTTTATTAAGCTTAAATACATAAGAGGAGTGAGTTGGAGAGATGAAACCTGGTGGTTGTTCCACATAGACTTCTTCTTTGATATCTCCATTAAGAAATGCACTCTTCACATCCATCTGGCATACTTTGAATTTCTTGAATGCGGCAAAGGCCAAAAAAATCCTGATAGCTTCAAGTCTTGCAACAGGAGCAAAGGTCTGATCATAGTCAATTCCTTCTTCCTGTGAATATCCTTGGGCTACCAATCTTGCTTTATTTCTCACTATATTGCCTTGATCATCTAGCTTGTTCCTGAAGACCCACTTGGTGCCAATAACTGGATGGCCTTTTGGTCTTGGAACCAAATCCCATACCTTGTTCCTTTCAAATTTATTGAGCTCCTCTTGCATTGCAAGAATCCAATTTGGATCTTGTTCTGCATCTTTTATGGATTGAGGTTCAATTTGGGATAGGAAACAAGTGTGCATCTGATTTTGGTGTAGTTGATGCCTTGTTTGAACACCTCTAAAATATCTCCAATCACTTGAGATATTGGATGATCTCTAACTATGATGTGATCAACAGTTAGAGTTAGTTCAGCAATGGTTTCCACTTGAGGGACTTGTTCAGCTGTCACTTGATTTGAGTTGTCAGCAAGATCTGGATTATCCCCTTCTTCACTGTCTTCAATTATTTCGTTTGATGGAAGTAGTGATTCTTCATTATGTAGATTCAATTCATTAAGCTCTTCACATAGAGCTGGTACCTGCAAAGTATGTTTGGTAGAGGTAGTGTTCCTCTCCTCAATTAACATGTTAGTTTCATCAAAAGATACATGCATGTACTATTCTATCTTCAAAGTAGATTTGTTGTAAACTCTGTATGCTTTACTAGAAAGAGAATATCCAAGGAATATGCCTTCAGCAGCTTTTGCTTCAAACATCCTTAGATACTTCTTATCATTGTTATGCACATAGCATTTACAGCCAAATATCTTAAAATAGTTAACCTTAAGCTTTTTACTCTTAAGTAATTCATAGGGTGTTTTGCCCTTAAGCTTATGTATCAGGCTTCTATTCAACACATAGTTTGTTGTGTTCACTGCCTCTATCCAAAAAGAGAGTGGCAAGTTTGCATCAGCAAGCAATGTAGTTGCCGATTCAATTAGGGTTCTATTTTTCCTTTCAGCTACCCCATTTTGTTGAGGAGTTCTAGAGCAAAGAAACATTGTCTGATCCCTTCGTTTCCACAGAATTTTCTCATCAAAAGAGATTCAAACTCATTGCCATGATCACTTTTGATCAATGCAACTAGAGTAGAGTACTCAATCTTGATGGACCTGAGAAAGTCTGTCAGAACACTGAAGGTGTCAGACTTGTTCCTAAGAAAGAACACCCAAGTGAATCTTGAGAAGTCATCTACAATAACTAAAGAATAATGCTTCCCTCCTAGACTTTGTATTGCAGCGGGTCCAAAAAGATCCAAGTGCAGTAGGTACAAAATCCTAGGTGAATCACTCTTGGATAAAGATTTAAAACTACTTCTAGTTTGCTTACCTAATTGACAAGCCCTGCAGAGTCCTTCCTTCTTGTAAGAACCAAAAGGCAGTCCTCTAACAAGATTGTCCTTAGAAAGCTTAGATATAGTTCTAAGGTTAATATGTCCTAGCCTTTTAGGCCATTATTCATTTGTTTTACTTATTGAATTAAATAAACAAATATCAGAATTGGCAGAGTCAAAATTGACTAAATAAATGTTTCCATATCTAATACCAGATAACACATTAATGTTTTTATTATTGGTAATAAGACATAAGGAATTATTAAAAGTTACCTGATAACCTTCATCACATAACTGGCTTATGCTGATGAGGTTGTGCTTCAGACCCTTGACATAAGCTACCTCTTTGAAGGTGACTGCTCCAACTTTGATCTGTCCATAGCCTTAGGTTTGTCCACAGTTGGAGTCTCCAAAGATCACTTTGGGTCCATGCATTGCCTTGTAGTTGCTCAGGTTGGCCTTGTTTCCTGTCATGTGCTTTGAACATCCACTATCCAAATACCATTGTTCATTTTTGCTTGGATAGCCCTGTACCTGATCAGCATCATTGTCAGTCTCTGATTCTTCTGAGTTGTTTGCTGAGGCATTCATAGCCATCATGCAAAAGCTTCTTTCTTCATCATCATCACTGGAGCTGGATGATGATGCATATTTTGACTCACTATTTGAGTCATATATTGCCATCAAACATTGGTCCTTGTCATTTGATTTTTCTTCATCTTCAGATGAGTTGGATGAAGACTCTGATTCTGTTTCACTCCATGTTTCAGCTACAAACCCTCTTCCCTTATGCTTGTGTTTGTGGGAGGAAGACTTGCTGGAGTGCCTCTTTTCTTCTTTATCTTTTCTCTTTTCCTTCTTTTTGTTTACCCGGGAAACCGCTTTCAAGAGGATTACTCGCAGACCGAGCGGTTTGCTGATCCAAGTCGCCCGGCTCAGGTTAAACGAGATCCATCGACACCAGCTAGCACAGGTCGGGCGGTCTGGCATAACTCAGACCGCCGCCAAGTACTAAAGATAGTCCAGGCCCAAGTCCAGCAGGGCAAGTCGCGGTCTCAAGTCGGAGGTCACGCGGTTTATGTCATGGAGATAAGCCAAGGTCCAAAGTCAAAGAACAAGCCGCGGTCTCAAGACAGAGATCGAGCGGGTAGCATCGTCGCCTTGGCCGCATCATCTTTAGCCTCTGGTCAAAAAATTCGGAGGGTCAAGCCGCCAAGCCGCGCGGCTTCTTTCTTTCCTTCTTTGTGTATCCCGTCACCGCCTGCCCATTTCTCCTGTACCCGGGCAGGCGGTTATTTTATCCCTGCCCGTTCGGGCAGGCCCCCAAGCCTATAAATAGGGGGCAACACTGTTCCCAAGGCACGCACACTCGAATCTAGGAGCTCGCTTGTTTGAGCTGCGGACTCGAGTTTCTCGTCTTGCGGACTGTCTGACCGGCCGGCTTCTCTTTTCCTGCACTTGTAACCCGCTGTAACCACTTCTTTCTAATCAAAGGAAAGCCCGTCGCAGGAGTGGCATTTGCCGCGGCGGGCGAAGTCTGGCCTTGACCGCTGCTAGCGGTCTCATTCTTCTACACAAAAAGTAACCGGCAACCCGCAGCCTCCGGTTTCCCTCGGAGGTGCGATCTCGGACTCAACAGAAACACGCGACCTTCAGATCGCGGATTGTCGGTGAAATCCTTTTCGCCACGATGTCAGACCATCAGTTTCCCCTTGGAGACCGCTCCGATCATAGCGAGGACTCTTTGTGGGAAGCCTTGGAGCAATCAAGGAGAGAAGCCGAGCGGGCTCAGAGGGCCACTGATCAGCGCCTTGAAGCGATCAGTCAGACTTTAGCAATGCTAACCGAGCGACTAGTTCCGCAACAAGCCGCAGCTAATCAGGCGGTGACCCCGGTCCTTCCTCCACCTCCTCCTTACTCGCTACCGCAAGCCGCTAATTTCCAGCTCCACCAAGAAGACCCTGCGGCTAGGAAAAACTTATATCAGGTAGCCGCGCACAACAAGCCAGCTCGAGTCCTCGACTTCCAGGGGCGACTTCTCACGCTGCCCACCTTTCCTACCCGCAGGAGGGCGCGGCCCGTCTCTCCTACCCGCCTGAAGTTCCTATTCATCACTCCTACCCGCCAGAAGCTGCTGCCCGGTCTTCTTATCAGGCGGCTTGTCCGCGAATAGCCGCAGCTCCGGCGGTTTATTACCCTGCTCCTCTGTATGAAGACATGGAAGAAACTTCTCCCTTTGTGGACGAAGTCAGAGGGGAGCCTGCCCCTAATAATTTCAGGGAGCCTCGCCTGCCAGCTTTCAATGGGGAGACTGATCCCACGGTTCATTTACAAGCTTTCGAGTCAGCCATTGCTCTCAGAACCTTAACTGATGCAACTAAGTGCAAGCTTCTTGTAACCTCCTTTGAAGGACAAGCGAGGGAATGGTTTTACGGCTTGCACCCCATGTCGATCCGTTGTTTCGCGGAGCTGCGAAGAGAATTTCTGCTGAGATTCTCTACCTCAAGGAAGAGAAAGAGTGGCCCGGCGGCCCTTGTCGATATAAAACAACGGGAAAACGAGACATGGGCTCGTTTTGTGGATCGATTCCAGAAAGAGATCATGGAAGTCCAAAATGTGGACCCGGAGCTGTATAGGGTTGCCCTCATCCATGTCCTTAGAGAGGGCCCCCTAAAGTTCGAAGCAAATATAAGGGAGCCTAAGACTTATCAGGAAATGATAAGTTTGGCGAATATGTTTATCAGAGGAGAGAAGAGCAATCCGGACTACGTTGCGAAGCTGGTAAGCAACAAGGAACAGTCAAATCCATCCTTCCATCATCCACCATCGAATCAGTCCCACTTTGAACCCCGTTCCCAAAGTGGGAGGAACTACAAAAATAAGCAACCATTTATGGGCCATCAGCGGTTTCAAGATCAGAAACCACCGTTGGCCGTCGCTCCCGCTCCATCCGCTCCCCTTCCGCAAATCATGCCGATATATTTACAACAGTATGCCGCGCAGCCACCTCCAGTCATTCCATCAACTCAATATGATGATTCACAAGAGTCATTCACTCCCCTAAACGTCACCATGGACGAAGTAGTCCAGATTCTGCAAAAGAGGCCAGATTTCAAAAGGCCTGCTCCTCTGAAGTCGGATATTCGCAATCGAAATCCGAACCTTTATTGTGAATATCATATAGAGGGGGGACATCTAACTGAAGACTGTCGAGCTCTTCGTCTGCTTATAGAAAGACTCCTGGGAGAAGGAAAGCTCCGCGGTCTAGTTCGGAAAGATAAAACTGCTGAGCCAACTACCGAGAAGAAAAAGGAGAAGGAAATAGTAGAAGTGACCTGGGAATGCGCCGACGTCGAGGACGCCGGCTACTATAGTGACATCCATCCTTCTACCGAATGCGTCGAAGTCAATGATGTGGGCCCCTTAGGGGACATCTATTGTATCCATGGGGGAGCTGGAGCGGAATCATCTCGCAAATCCAGCATTGCGAGGGTTCTAAAGCAGGAAGTGGCAGCCACTACAAGTTCTCCTCCCGAAAGTACTGTTGTCACGTTTGGTCAGGATGACCTTCCCCCCAATGCTAATCCTTTCGATGATGCGGTGGTTATCAAGGCCGTCATCGAAAACTATACAGTCCACAAGATTCTGATTGATACCGGCAGCTCCGTCAACCACCTTTTCCGCCCGACTTTCGAGGCCCTGAAGACTGGAAAGCATCTGCTTTCCACCGATGGGCCCCTCTACTGTTTTTCTGGGGAGAAGAAGGAAGTAGAGGGTTCAGTGAAGCTCCTGGTCTCTCTTGGAGGGGGGATAAAGTTGATCAATTTCGTGGTAGTAGATGCCCCAAGCAACTACTGTGCTATCTTCAGGAGGCCGATTCTCAATGCGTATAGAGCAGTAGTGTCCACCTTTCACCTTGCCCTCAAGTTCGCTGCTGAAGGAAAACAGTATCGGGTCAGAAGCAACCCAAAGGTAGCTCGGGAGTGCAACGTCCGAACTGTCAACATGGTCACCGACGCTCCACTTCCCAAGATCATGGATGAGGTTTTGGAGGTTGCTGAGTCTCCAGAGGCCGCCGAGGAAGGAAAAGATCGAGAAGGGGCTCACTTGGAACCTGCCCAAGCGACCCAAGAAGTTCCTATTGCTGAGGGGGCAGAAAAGAAGTTGGTCATCAACGCTGAGTTGTCAGAAGAGGAGAAAGTGGAGCTAATCTCCTGTCTGTTGGGGAATCTGGATATCTTCGCTTGGTCAGCGAAGGATATGCCAGGAGTGGATCCAGACGTGGCTTGTCATCATCTAAACGTATCTCCTGAGTTCAAGCCCGTCCAGCAAAAGAAGAGAGAAGTGGCGACCAAGCTGGCGTTGCCCATCAGAGAGGAGGTTTCCAAACTCCTAAAAGCGGGTTTCATTTCTGAGATTCAATATCCCACGTGGATGTCGAATGTTGTAATGGTTAAGAAATCTTGTGGGAAGTGGCGCATGTGCGTGGACTTCACCAAACTTAATAAAGCGTGCCCTAAAGATTGTTACCCTTTGCCTCAGATAGATGTCTTAGTTGATTCCGCGGTTGGGTATGGTTTTATGAGTTTCCTCGATGCCTTCTCCGGGTACCATCAAATTAAAATGCACAAACCTGACATCCCGCATACCTCATTTATCACAAACGATGGGTGTTACTGCTATCTCGTAATGCCCTTCGGTCTTAAAAACGCGGGTGCAACATACCAAAGAATGATGGATACCGTCTTTAAACATCAAAAGGGCAGGAATCTCGAAGTTTACGTTGATGACCTTCTTCTCAAAAGTAAAACATTCTCATTGCACTTGGAAGACCTCGTAGAGACGTTCACTACTCTACGGAGGTTCAAGTTAAAATTAAACCCATTGAAATGTGTGTTCGGGGCAAGCAAAGGAAAATTTCTTGGGCATCTCTTAACTCCTGATGGCCTTGCACCAAATCCAGATAAGGTGAAGGCCATCCTTGATATGACCCCTCCTCGAAATACTAAAGAAGTTCAACAACTTGGGGGGAGATTGGCAGGATTGAGCAGGTTTATCTCCAAATCCGGAGATAAAAGTGCCCCATTCTTTAAAACATTGCGAGGGGGATCAAAGTTCGAATGGAGCGAGGAGTGTAACAAGGCTTTCGAGCAGCTGAAGGGACAGTTAACTTTGACTCCACTACTCCAAAGTCCCCGTGAGGGAGAAAAGCTATTCTTATATCTGGGAGTCAGACCAGAAGCAGTGAGTTCCGTCCTCATTCGGGAAGAAAAGAGGAGGCAGTTTCCAATATATTATGTCAGCCACATCCTTAAGGATGCAGAAACCAGATATTCGATCCTGGAGAAACTGGCCTTGGCTTTGATTATGTCCGCGCGAAGGCTTCGCCCTTATTTTCAGGCTCATTCCGTCCAAGTTGTTACAGATCATCCTTTAAAGAATATTCTTGAAAAGCCAGATCATTCAGGGAGGTTGGCAAAATGGGCTATTGAACTAAGTGAATTTGAGATATCGTACATCCCCCGAATAGCAATCAAAGCGCAAATCTTCGCAGACTTCCTGGTAGATACAACAGAGCTTAGTCCTGAACAGGTGGTACGATCTCCTCTGGCTTGGATCATTTATGTGGATGGGGCTTCTGGCAGAAACTCCGTGGGAGCCGGAGTAGTGTTGATCAGCCCAAATGGCATCAGGCTGGAGCAAGCTATCAAGTTCTTCTTTCCAGTTACAAATAACCAGGCAGAATACGAAGCACTTCTGGCTGGGCTAAGGCTTGCGAAAGAGTTGGGCATAGAATATGTACATGTTAGAACCGACTCACTGGTGATGGCCTCCCAGGTCTTGGGAAATTATGAGACAAGGGAGCCGATTCTGCGAAAATATCTGCTATTAGCCAAAAAGGAAATCGGAAGATTCAAGTCATTTATTATCGAGCACATCCCAAGAACGCAAAATGAGGAGGCAGATGAATTGTCGAAGTTCGGTCTTCCATCAGGGGGAGTGACCTTTGAACTCTTTCATCCGGCAATAGATGAGGCAGAACTCATGCAAATTGATCATAATCCTTCATGGAAGGATCCTTACGAGCTATTCCTATCAAAGGGGGAGTTCCACCATTCCATCAAAGATCGGAGAAGATTCAAAAGGAAGGCGGCATATTATTATCTAATAGCAGGAGTTCTCTACAAAAAAACTTTGATTTCCCCCTCAGCACGATGTGTTTCAGAAGAAGAGATCCCTATCGTACTTCAGGAAGTTCATTCTGGGGAATGTGGTAGCCATTCAGGGGTAAAAACCTTGGAAAAAAGGATCCTGCGGCAAGGATATTTTTGGCCGACTATGAGAAAGGATGCTGAAGCATTTGCCAAGCAGTGTGTGCAGTGCCAAAAGTTCGCCCCTCTTCAGCATTTGCCTGCTCAGTCACTCAGATCAATAACTACTCCGTGGCCTTTTGCAGTATGGGGGATGGATCTCATCGGGCCCTTTACAATGGCTAGCGGTCAGCGCTGCTTTATCATAGTGATGATTGACTACTTCAGTAAGTGGATCGAGGCTAAGGCACTGACAAGAACTACTACCCAAATCATCAGAAACTTCATCTGGGGAGAAATAGTCTGCCGACACGGAATTCCGCTGGCAATTGTCACTGATAATGGTCCACAATTCAATAATCCCAAGATGATAAAATTTTGCGATCAGGTTGGAATTGACCTGCAGTTTTCCTCAGTACATCATCCAAGGACCAATGGTCAGGTAGAAGCAGCCAACAAGCGAATCCAGCAGCTCCTGATGAAAAGAGTTTGGAATCAGAAAGGAAACTGGGCAGATCAACTTCCCTCCATCCTTTGGACTCTTCGTACCACTCCATCTTCAGCTACAGGGGAGACACCATTCAAATTATCTCATGGCTCGGAGGCTGTTGTTCCTGTGGAGTTTGAGGTGGTCACTCCAAGAGTTGTGTACGGAAAAGAAGGAGGAGAAGCATGGGTAGAATACAATGACGAGGCTATCAAGTGTAGTCTGGATCTAATCGAAGAACTTCAGGATGAGGCAACAATCAGGCAAGAAGAAGTTAAAAGGAGGATGGCAAAGTACTTTGACAAAAATGTCAGGGTAAAGCATTTTGTGGTCGGCGACGTCGTATTAAAAAAGGTTGATGCAGCAGCCCGAACAGGTAATGTCGGGAAGCTAAATCCTAATTGGGCTGGACCTTTCATCGTCAAGGAGGCACTAAAAAGTGGGGCTTATCGCATCCAAACAAGTGAAGGAGAAGACATCCCGCGCACCTGGAGTGGTGACGATCTCAAACGGTTCTATTCTTGAAATGTCTTCTTTACTTTCCTGCAGTTTTTTGAGATATTTTAATAAGAAGCTCCATACTGACACTTCTCCATGTCTGATGTTTCCTTTCTGCATTTTCTCATATATCAAACTCACTGAACCACGGAGACATCGCCAAGTTCTGCTCGAACCCCCTCGGATTGTAGTCATTAGCGTAAAACCATGAAGATCATGTGTAGTGGGGAGTTTTCGCACACGTGTAGTGGTGGCTTGCCAATTCCCGTGCGGTGGTCTTCAGAACCTTGGATCCCGGCTGATATCCAACACACCCCTGCATCAAGGGAGGTCTAGGTGAATGTTGGCTCTATCATGCCCCGAGAGGGATATAATTACAGCTTTGATGATCCTTCTGAGGAAAGCAATGTCGGTATAGCCCCGCGGCATAACCACACCTGCCCAACTGATCATCTTAGTCTGTGACTATCGAATACTCCAAGGTACTCTCAAGCGATGCCTAAGCGGGACACATAACTGAGTTGATCTCTCTGAGGAAAGCAATGTTCGTCGCCTAGGCCCACCTGCCCAATTGATCAACTCGGCTTGTAGCCCTAGGCAAGAGAGCAGTCGAGTCGCTTACAGCCCTTATGACCACTTGAGGAAAGCAATGTTCGCCGCCTAGGCCCACTTGCCCACTTGGTCATCTGGGTCTGTACTTGTTTCTCTTTATTTCTACAGCTCTTATGACCACTTGAGGAAAGCAATGTTCGCCGCCTAGGCCCACCTGCCCACTTGGTCATCTGAGTCTGTAATCATCTTTATTGCATTACCAGGGATTATCTCATCCCATATGGTCATTATAGACCATTTGGAGGAAAAGGCAGGATTTCTATGTGTAGCATAAACCGGACGACTTAATACTCAAACCGGGCGGTTTGAGATAAGCAGGTACCAAGGCTTTCAGGCGGTCTGGTTATTAATCCTGGCGGTCTGGTTATTAAACCTGGCGGTCTGGTTACTAAACCAAGCGGTCTAAAATCAACAGGTTCCAAAGATATCATGTGGTTCGGTTTTTAGACCGGACGGTTTGAAATGAACAGGGTATCATTAAGGTATCAAGGTAAATATCAGGGAAGCGAGCATAATCATGACCGGCCGACCTTATTATCCGGATTATGAATTTATCATCCTTATGGATTTCCATTCAATCCGATCGGATAATCATAGGATCTTTTCAATCAGGCGGTTATGATTCTCGTTGCAAGTATTAAACCTGCTAATCGCACGAATTCTATATATAGCTCGTACGGCTTGTCAGGTTATGATTCTCGTTGCAAGTATTAAACCTGCTAATCGTATGAATTCTATATACAGCTCGTACGGCTTGTCAGGTTATGATTCTCGTTGCAAGTATTAAACCTGCTAATCGCACGAATTCTATATACAGCTTGTACGGCTTGTCAGGTTATGATTCTCGTTGCAAGTATTAAACCTGCTAATCGCATGAATTCTATATACAGCTCGTACGGCTTGTCAGGTTATGATTCTCGTTGCAAGTATTAAACCTGCTAATCGCATGAATTCTATATACAGCTCGTACGGCTTGCCAGGTTATGATTCTCGTTGCAAGTATTAAACCTGCTAATCGCATGAATTCCATATACAGCTCGTACGGCTTGTCAGCCAATGTTATATAAAACTGTCATATAGATTGATCGGATTAAATGTTAATCGCACGGTTTATCAACTGATTTTCTTGAGACTGGATATTCTGCTTACGGTCGCACAGCTTGATTATTTCAAATTCCGGATCGGTTATCTGATTGCATTCACGGAGGTGGGATTTACAGCAATGTTAGCTGCAAGTCGCCTGAGTTAAAGCGCTGACCGCTCGGTCTGAAAATTGTTCTCATGACTTGTCCTTCTTTATCCTGGAAAGCAAGTATGCCGGGTCTAGTAGTAACCGCGCGGCTCAATTGTGTCCGGTCTCCGGGATGTCGTAATACATTCGTAATAAGTTAGCACTTTCTCAGAATAAATCGGATAAAATTCGATTCGGATTAAAAGAATCAAGCTATACGAGTGGGTTTGTAGATACTTTACCGGAATCTTATGAAGATCGCTATCCTAACCGGATGAGATAACATTAAGTCGCACGACTTGGTTAGATTTAACACAAAAAGAGATCGCAAACAATCGCAAGTAAGTCGCAGAAGGTAGATGGATAGACAGGTAAAAACTTTTCATTTCATTATCAAAACATTGTTTACATTATATTTTATGCCGTCCGGCTAACAACATCAAGCCGACGGCTATTCAAAATAAAAAGCAAAATACAGCTACTGATTGTGCGACTTGAGTTTCTTAGACGCAGGAGCACTTGAATGTTCGCTGCCATCAATCAAAACGTCAGGAGAATAACCCTCGCTACCCGACGAGGATGAGCTGCTCAACTCGCCCGATTTGCGACCAGCATCTTCTTCAGAATCGCTGGATTCGGACTCCGAGCCACTCTCACCACTCCTAGCCGCTCCAGGTTCTTCGACCTCGTCATCTTCATCATCGCTCTCCTCCGAACTGGATCCGTCGGCTTTATTCTTTCCCTTGGCTTTCCGCCTGATCTTTTCTAACTTCTTTTGCAAGATCGGATAGGCGTCCGAGAAGGTGAAATGCTCGAAACCGGGAGCGAACCCTTTGAGCTCCCGCAAGCGGTTAAAAGCATTATCAATTCCCTCGGCGACATGAGGGAAGAGTTCCTGCTGATAGACCGGGTCGGTCTCATCATACTTAGCCTGCAAAAGAAAGGAGTAAGGTAAGATCGTGCGGTCTGAGAACATTGGTGTTGATGCTGGCCAGGTGATGACTTACCGACTCGGCTTCCTTTATCCGCGCATTTTCTTTCTTGAGTTCGGCAATTTCCTTCTCTTGAAGAGCGTTTTCTTTAATCAACCTCTTAAGGGTCATCCCCATGAAGGCGTTGGTGATGAAGCTCTCGGCACTAACCCGTGCGGCCTCCCTGGCGAGCTCTTCGTCGGGAATTTTCCTCAACCTCCTGAAGTTCTGTCGGCCGAACATAGCGATGCTAGCGGCCTCAGCATGCCGGCCCGACTTCTCGTTCGCCCAGTGGGGAAGCGCAGTAGAGATCTGGGCACTATCGCTGTCCGGGTGCCAGGTCAAGACCGGGTGGCCTTTTAGATCCTTCACCTTGCTGAAGGAGCGAAGGGCGGCGAAGTCGCCCGAGGAACCCGAATCCTCCCCATCAGACGGTAGCGGCTTGTTCCTGGCTTGCCTCTTTCTCTTCTCCGTATGAGTCAAGACTAAACCGGCCGGACTGATCGGCTTGTTAGCAGGAACAACGGCTTGGGATACAAAAGGAGAAGAGTCAGCACAAGAGACCGAGCGGTTAACATTAAAGTCGGAAGCAAAGGGAAGCTTACTATCTTCAAGCCGAACGTTCTCTAGCTCGGCAAGTAGAGGGATATAGTAGCTTATGTTAAGCCGCTCATCCTTGAGAAGCTTGCAGATTCCCTTCTCCACTTCGCTTATTGGGACCGGTTGAAAGGCCTCCTCAGGCCGCACTTGCGGATTTGGGTTCAACAGACCAAGTCGGCCATCGAAGATCAAGTATCTCTCCGGCCAGGCCGTGACCTTGTTCGCCAGATTGACCATCTTCAACCCGCGGCAGCCAAAGTAGAGATGGCCTTTGAAGACATCTGATTCAGAGTCCGGGATGGCCCGCACCGAGAATATCTTCCTGAAGAGGTCTATAGAGAAGCGAACTCTCTCAGATCGCAGGTAGGAGATGAAGCTACATATCCCGGCCATCGAGTTGGGAGAAATCTGGCCGGGAACAACTCCGTAATGGTCAAAGACCATGGCGAGTTCAATTGAAATCGGGAATTTAAATCCGCAATCGAAATGGTCGATTGGGATCGCGATTAGGTTTGGGCCTGACAAATTCATCCGCTCATCACGGAGCGGAAGCCGCGCGAGCAGCGGACTATCGGCCATGTTCTTCTCGATGAATTCATCCAGCTCGGCCTTTGTCAAACGACACTCCTCGAGGTCTGCAGAGTGAAAGGCCACAGCGGCTTCGGAGCGGGTAGCAGAGGTCTTCGCAGGTCGTTTCGACTGGCGCTTTACTCCCATCTTGAAATTTTGGTAAAAGGAATTTCGGAAGGGCGCTACTTATAAGAACAGATGATCTGCATTTAGCAAAGGTCAAATCACGGCTAGACCGGTCAACCCGTGCGGGTACATCATCACAAAACTCAACCACAAAGACCGTATAATTCAAACGAGCGAATTAAAGAATCACAAAAACAAGCAGATCGGTTTATGTAAAATAACTCACAGCCATCAATCAACACAGCAAGAAGGCAAAAAAGTAAATTCAAATATATAAGTCGCACGGCCTGAATGGCAGATCGAATATCATAGAGTCAGATTCAAGCAAATTGTCCAAGAGACCGAATAGAAATATTATTACAAAGTTCATATCTCAGAGCCACTCGTTATGGACGGGTATCGCTCGGTTCATCCTCCCTGTGAAGCCGCGCGACATGGTCGCCGATTTGAAGTACAGTTCCCTGCATTTGGTTCATATTATGATTAAGGCGGTTGATCATGCTATGAATCCGCGCGGCATCTCTCTCTACTCGCGACGCGGGAATCACGCGAATAGGCAAGGTCGCTGCGGACTCATGAACACTAACAACTGGGCGGGTCGTCCCGGCTACAGGAAGAGACGAGCTCGTCCCTGCATCTGTGCGGCTTGACCCCCGCCGACCTTCATCAACTACGTTAATAGGGCGCCGACTTCCGCCGGCTTCCTTTGCCAAATGAAGGTATTTGTCCCTATAATAGGCACAATCCTCTTCGAGCTTGCGGACTTCCTTCTTTCCACGATCAATCCGGGCGGTCAGCGCAGCCACTTGGTCTTGCTGCGCTTTTTCTTTCTCTCGACGCTCTCTCCGCTCGGCCTCCAGCGCTGCTCGGCTCTCCTTCCGCTCAGTTTCCAATTCAACCCGAAGAGCAGCTTTCTCATCTTGGGCGACCTTCTCTCTCTCCTCCACAGCCCTCAACTGCTTAGCAAGGGTTTCCAGATTCTTTTGAAGCCGGGACATCTCGTCCTCCATCTGAGTATCCGGCCGAGAAGAACTCAGCAGGGGTGGATCAAGAGGGTGGAGATAGGTCACCAGTTCGCCCGGCTTCGGGATAGAGTCACGGTCATCTGCAATAAGAGAAAATAGTCAAGGAACATTCAAGAGGAAACCGTTTTCATCGAATTTTCCTCGCTTACAAGCCGCGGCAGTTTGAATTGAATTCAGGCAGACAGGTCGCTTTGTTAGCTCGGTATCGAACTTTCGGCGTTGTTCTCTCCACGATCTCTCACTTTGCCTCCGCTTAGCAGCAGAAAGTTGAGCAGCGGAGGGAAAGAAGCTGGGCGACGGGTTCAACAATGAAGCGCGCGACTTGTTTCGAGGCCTCGGCATGAAAAAACGAACGGAGTGGTAATCCGCTCCCCTTTTACCTTGCAGCAAAAGATTGGGTTGCGGCGGGGGCGGCCTGGCAAGTTGATCTCTTACTCGCTCCGCCTTCACCTGCATAAACCGCAGACCGGCCGTCACGGTATCTTCAGGTACCGGTATGGTTCTTTCAGTCGCGACCTCAGGAAGGATGGCCTCCTTAAGGCTGGTGGCATCCTCAGACAGGGCGGATCCTTTCTCTCCTGGCGGGTTAGCAGCCTGCAGTTCGGAAGAAGTTCTCAGCTGATCATCTTGCTTCTGAAAAGAATCAAAATCCTTAAGGAGGTCGCTTACGGAAATGCTATGAGCATCAATTGTAACCTGGTCGCTCGGCTGGGGAGAAGGAGTAATCAAGCCTTCCGAAACTTCATTCTCGCGCGACTTGCCTTGCAGGCTGTCCGCTCTCGGTTTCCCAGATGCTGCCTTATTCTTGGCCTTCAGCTTCTTCATCTTCTTGAGAAGTCTGTCCGCAGCGGACTCCTCCTTCTTTCTCTTTTTTGACTTCAGGACGGTTGGTTTGTCCGGGCTGTCCTCGACGTTAATAACTGGAGCTTCCAGATCGGTCGGCTTGGGGGAGTCAACTGCCTCTCCCCCTTCATCTCTAATTTTTAGATGAAA
The DNA here is from genome assembly GCA_033032865.1 of Dactylorhiza incarnata. Classification (NCBI taxonomy): domain Eukaryota; kingdom Viridiplantae; phylum Streptophyta; class Magnoliopsida; order Asparagales; family Orchidaceae; genus Dactylorhiza; species Dactylorhiza incarnata. The sequence goes on from JAWHQI010000578.1 coordinate 406,448, forward strand.
ATCCCCGGACGGGGTGACCTCCATCTTGAAAGACTCGCCCCCGTCGCCTTTCTGGGAAGCAGTCTCCAAGTCTGTCTTACCCGGCAGGGAAGGTGGGTTGTTTCCTTTGTCAGAGAAGGTTTGGGGATCAGCTGGGGGCGGGTTCAGATAGCTCGCCTCATCTTTAGTCGACAAGACGACTGTTTGCTCAGGAAGCAGTTCGGTCGGCTTGTTCTCCTCCTGTTTAGATGACAAGTCGATTGTCAACTCTGCAGGCAGGTCGGTCGGTTTACTCGTAGAAGAAATTGTTACGGTCTTATCAGGCCGCTTCGACTTTTTCTTCTTCTTCTCTTTCGAGCGGTCTCTCTCGCGGTTCTTTCCGGACTTCTCAAGAACTTCGAGCTCAGCCATCAGGTTCACCATCTTTTTCAGGCTGTTCAATCCGAAAGCCCTAACCGCAATAGGCGAGTAGTGACTCGTGGTAACAATGGAGTTATGCCAGAATCGAAGCTTCTGGAATATTTATAACCAACGGTGTGAAGACGGCGCGGTCTCCGGCTAGCACTGATATTTTCGAAATCTTCACGAAAATTTAAAAATATGCGGGGATTATGTTTACCCGGGAAACCGCTTTCAAGAGGATTACTCGCAGACCGAGCGGTTTGCGGATCCAAGTCGCCCGGCTCAGGTTAAACGAGATCCATGTACACCAGCTAGCACAGGTCGGGCGGTCTGGCATAACTCAGACCGCCGCCAAGTACTAAAGATAGTCCAGGCCCAAGTCCAGCAGGGCAAGTCGCGGTCTCAAGTCGGAGGTCGCGCGGTTTATGTCATGGAGATAAGCCAAGGTCCAAAGTCAAAGAACAAGCCGCAGTCTCAAGACAGAGATCGAGCGGGTAGCATCGTTGCCTTGGCCGCATCATCTTTAGCCTCTGGTCAGACAATTCAGAGGGGCAAGCCGCCAAGCCGCGCGGCTTCTTTCTTTCCTTCTTTGTGTATCCCATCACCGCCTGCCCGTTTCTCCTGTACCCGGGCAGGCGGTTATTTTATCCCTGCCCGTTCGGGCAGGCCCCCAAGCCTATAAATAGGGGGCGACACTGTTCCCAAGGCACACACACTCGAATCTAGGAGCTCGCTTGTTTGAGCTGCGGACTCGAGTTTCTCGTCTTGCGGACTGTCTGACCGGCCGGCTTCTCTTTTCCTGCACTTGTAACCCGCTGTAACCACTTCTTTCTAATCAAAGGAAAGCCCGTCGCAGGAGTGACATTTGCCGCGGCGGTCGAAGTCTGGCCTTGACCGCTGCTAGCGGTCTCATTCTTCTACACAAAAAGTAACCGGCAACCCGCAGCCTCCGGTTTCCCTCGGAGGTGCGATCTCGGACTCAACACTTTTGATTCTCTGGACACTCTGGTAGAATGTGTCCAGGTTTTCTGCAGCCAAAACAAATTATTTCTTTAGAATTAGATTTGTCATACCTTGGCTTTTCTCTTGATCTGGAATCCTTCTTTCTAAAGTCCTTCTTAGCCATTTTGTAAAATCTCTTGGCTAGAAGATTCATGAACTCCATATCTCCTGGAGCTTTTTCTTCTTCTTTAGTAGCTTGGAAAGCTATACTTCTCTCCTTCTTGGATGCTGTAGATGAAGTAGATTGTTCAGCTTCTCTGGATTTGATAAGCTGCTCATAGGATTTGAGTTTGCCTAACAAGGTCTCAGTGGAGATCTCATTGAGGCTTCTGGCTTCCTTGATTGGCCAAATCCTAGAGTCCCATGTGCTGGGGAAGCACATAAGGATCTTATCATTGACCTCAGTGATGGAGATCACTTTGTCTAAGGTCTTCAGCTCATTGATTATGAGGCTGAGCCTGTTGTACATATTAGCTACTGTTTCATTTTCTCTCTTCTTGAAGTTTTCATACTGAGAAATAAGGTGGGATCTTCTATCTTTTCTTCATCTGCTTATCCTTCAACCATATTGTTGAGTGACATCCAGATTTCCCTTGCTGAAGTGCATTCCACAACTTTTTGGAAAATGTCATCAGACATTGTCTGTGCTAATATATTCATTGCTTTGGCATCAGCACTTCTCTGCTTCTTTTGAGCATCTGTCCACTCAGGTGGTGGAACAGCATTGTTGTTAGTTGTGGTTTCAACACTTGTTGTTGTTGTAGGTGTTGGAGGTCCTGTCAAAATAACATTAAAAATATCCTCAATAATAGAATTCATGTACAATCTGATCCTTGCCTTCCATAGTGCAAACTTATTTAGATTGCACATAGGAGGTCTTGTGCTTGAATATTCTTTGTTCTGTGCCATGAGTTTTTAAGCAAAAGAAAACTCTAAAATTAATTTAAGATCTAATTGATCTTTTGATTCAGGTGTTAGCCTGTATACAATCAACCAACCTCTGATACCAATTAAAAATCCTCTGGTATAAGATGAATCCTCTGATACCAATTGAAAGTGAGGTTAGATCTTAGGTTTACTCTAGAGGGGGGGGGGGGGGCGTGAATAGAGTATTAAAAAAATTTTCACTTATTTTTATAGCGGAATTAAAATAGTGATACTTATATGTGTATTGAGTGAGTTATAAAAACAAACACAGAGAGGGCACACAGCACAATACAGAAAAATAAACACAACACAGAGGACATAATGATTTTATAGTAGTTCCCCAATAAACCTGGGTACTTCTACTCTTCTACCACCCTTGGTAGGATTCCACTAGATTTTTGATCAGGTGCCCTATCACCAATGGATTTTTTATCAGGTGTCCAAACACCAAGGAGCTTTTGATCAGGTGCTCTAACCAAACTACAGGTTTTTGTTCAGGTGCCCTGCCACCAAGGGGTTAACTTTTGAAGGGAGTTATAACCCTGTACAAGAATGGGATAAAGAGGGTTAAGATGTTCTTCTCTGTCAATAATCTGAGAGAAGACTCTAGTGGAATGTGTTGTGAAGCTCCCCCTGACTGATTGAAATTCATGACAGTTTGAGGATGGAGTTTTCACTTGAGAGTGGATCTTCCTTTGATAGATGATGAATCTGAGAGACCAAGATTTCTCAGATTATTTGTTGCTCTTGAAGATCTGAAACTTGCAGCAGCAATCTGAGAGATGATTTGTATTGTTGTTCTCAAAGAATGAGATGTGCTGATGAAGAAGATGAAGATCTGTGAAGCCTTTTCTTTTCTTTTCTTCTTTCTGTATATTTTCTCTCGATAGTATTCTTCTCTTCTTCTTTCTATCTTGTTGTTCTGTAATAATGATATCCTGTATATCTTCTTCCTTATTTCTTTTGATAATATATCTCTGACTGATTTGAAATTCAAATCCTTACTTTAAGGAATAAAATATTCAGAAGAGATATATCTTGTACTGCAAATCTGATACGCTTTATATCTTTTTCCTTTTCCATGAAAGTGTCCTTTTCAGCTAAATATCAACGGCTATATTCTCGAAATAATAAAAGGAAAGATATAATCCTTAGTTATCTGATATAATAGAGCCGTTGCTGAAAGATCTGAGTTCAGAGAATGAAATAAAATTGATCTGTCTGAAATACTGAACTGAACACAAATTTCGTTGAGCGCAGAGCTGAGTTCATCGAACGCAGAATGAAGTTCGTCGAACTGAAGAGATAAACTGCTGGACTGGCTTGAGAACTGAGAGCGTCGAGGTGGAGAGCAAGTTCGTCGAATGCAGAGAGGAGTTCGTCGAACACAGAATGAGTTCGTCGAACGCAGGAGCATGTCGTTCGTCGAACGCAGGATTGAGTTCGTCGAACGTAGTATGGAGTTCACCGAACGCAGAAAACTTATCTTTTCCTTTGTTCTAACAGCCTAAAACCTTGACCCTTTAAACTATACATTGGGGTCAACTTAGTCCTAATAAACAGATAGTGATCCTAGCCCAAATCAGTAATAGGGTTGTTCCAACACGTCATAAATAGATTAAACATGGAATCCCGAAGTCCAGAAATCCAGAAATCCTGATATGAAGAAAATACGAGATTTTTGGTACCTGAAAAATTAGTACCCAACAAATAATTGCATAATTATTTGGTAGTGCATTGTGGTACTAAAATTAGTTTGTTTCTCTTGCAAATAATGTCACACCATCTAACATCAGTTGTTAGTGATCTATCACAATCAATCCATTAATAATGAAAATATCTACACTCAAGTAGAACGAGTCGATTAACTCGACAAAAACATCATTGCAATCAATGACAATCATTATAGAGAGAGAGGTCGAGAGAAAGAGATTGGGCTACCACTAAACATCTGTGAATAATTCTAGCGAGATGTGGTCTTGGTGGGTGTTACGGCCCAAAAGAATAATCAGAGGTGGTATATTCACCCATCACATCAAACAACAGAGGTGGTAATTCCACCTTTCACATCCACGCTGTTCTATAAGTATTTTTGCACAAAGCAAAAAGTATAGTAATGAAAAATGGGTAAATGTATGCAATGGAGGATACGATGGTTGATATGGATATGACGTCTGACATATCTACTGCTGAGAAAGTGTTTGCAATGACAGCCATTGGGTAGGACTTGGTTACTGTTATACTTATTACAAGTAAAGTTACAAAAGGAAAGGTGCATAAAACTCCAAACAAATGGGAGTGATAAGAAACAAGAACTAAAATGACATTCTGTCCCATTTCTACTCTATGCACTTCTTTTATTGAATGAAAAACCTTTTGCTTGTAATATTGCTTCTGGTGGAGTATTAATTGCAAGATTATTGAGCAAGATAGTCTTGTAACCTCCCCGCTTTCCATAGCTCATCTACTAACTTCCGAAGAGCTCGACAATGTTCTGTATCATGACCAATGTCCGAGTGATATTTGCAAAAGAGTTCTCCATGACGATACTTGGCCTTTGATCTCAATGGGCGTGGAATTCTAAACTCTGGCATATTTTGAATGACCATATTAATTTTTTCCATGGGAACATTGAGCTGAGAATACTATCCTGGATAGTTTTCGAATTCAAGTGTACTTGGATTGTAAGACTGGATTGGACAAGCTTCCAAAAATTCAGGTGATCCATCCTGCTGCGGGGGTTGAGGTTGTGTAAACATATTCTGAGGAGGAGAATATGATTTTGATTGCTTATCTTGCGGCGGGCTTTGTGATGGATACGAGTGATGGCGGTATAAATTTCTCTGACGCTGCTAAGTCTTTCGGTTTTGATAATACATATAGTTGGGATTCATCGCCTCACCTTCAGTAAGCCTATTTGCTATTTCGATGAGATGTCCATAAGACTTGGGCTCATTTATGCTAACTTCAAATTTGAGAGGGCCTACTTGGAGTCCGTTGATGAAGGCAATTCTATACAGCTCTGGATCAACATTAATAACCTCGAGAAGTTCTCTCTGGTATCTATCGACGAAATGAGCGATAGTTTCATTGACTCCTTGCATGATTTGGAAAAGAGCTGCTGGGCATCTCTTTCTCTTCCTTGTGGTAACAAACCATAAGAGAAGTTCTCTTCTGAGATCCATAAAGCAAGTAATTGATTGAGGTGGCAGCTTGCAAAACCATTCCATAGCTTGACCGCCAAAGTTCATGACAAGAGGCTTGCACCTGATGTTATACGATATAGTTCTTAACGCAACAACTGACTCAAAGGCTTGAAGGTGGGAGATTGGATCTTCTCGCCCTGAGAAGGTTGGCAGGCGGGGTTCTATAAACCCATTAGGAGCAGGTTCCCAACGAATTCTATCTTTAAAAGGAGAAGGCTCCTCTACTTAAGCAATAAATGAAGGGGCTGAAGGATAAGCTGCATCAGCAGGGGTCTAAAGATAAGCACAATCCCCCTGAAAATTCGGCAGTTTTGCTGGATTTTTCTGGACAACTGATCTGAGGTAATCACGGCGAGTGGCTGAAAATTCCTCAGCTTGAGACTGTAGAGGAGCAACTGGATGTGCAAATTTTGTAGGAGGAAGAGGAGCTGCGACTCGAGGAGGAAAAAGGTATTCAAATCGAGGAGGAAAAGGAACTCCTCAATAAGAGCTTGAGGTGGAAAGGGAGCTGCAAATTGAGGAAGAAGCTGCTGAGTGATAGCTGCTATAGCTCGGTTAATCCCATCAAATTGTTGACGAGTCTGCTCCAGCTCTTGGCGAGACTGCTCCAGCTGTTGAGCAACCTCTTTGCAAAATTGCTCCAAACGAAGATCAATGAGAAGCTCAAGAGCTTCCAGAGTAAGTTGACTATTTGATTGATCTTAAACCTCTGTCATCTCCATTGCTACTCAAAAAACAGAAATTGCCAAAAGAGAAAAACTGTGACAATTTCTAAATGGAGTTGAATTTGAGCAATCTGAGGGTGCTAAACAAACTCGAACGGGTAAACCAATTCACCATTGGATGTAGCTCGTCGAGCTCTTTCCGAAAAGCTATTGTGGGCTGAAAATGAACAAGCGGATCAAAAGTTATATCTGTTTTAAGATTGGGTGTTATTCTCGGCAAAATCCCATATCTTCATCGCAGCTGCAGTTCATCAACCATTCCGATCTGAAGGTCATGTGTTGTTCTGTTGGCACCAAAATTGTACCAAGTCTACACTTGCTCAAGTTGAAAGGAGATGGGGGAAGAACTGTTAGATGGTTGGTTACTTTGAGCTACGAGTGAAGGAAAGAGGGAGGAGAAAAAGAGATGATGGAGGTCTCCTGAAAGGAGATAGCGCAGGTTGCTAAAAAGAGGTAGCAGAGGCTACTGAAAAGAGGTAGCTGAGGCTGCTGAAAAGAGGTAGCAAAAGTTGCTGAAAAGAGGTAGCTGAGGCTGCTGAAAATAGGTAGTCGCGGTCTCAAAACTAGAGACCGCTCAAGTCACAGGCTAGAGGATGGAAACTCTCCAAAGGTCCTCAAACTAGTACACATACCCATCTATATATAGGCGCGGGGGCCAGCCCAAACGGGCAGATCAAAAAGTAACGGGCGGCCCGGATCTACTAAAACCACCTGAGACCGTCTGGAGGAAAATCACCTAAAAAGAGAGATTGCCCAAAAAAGGGGACTGCCCAGGACCGAGACCTCCCGGGGCGAGGTCGCCCGGGGGGGGGGGGGGGGGGGGGGCGACCTCCTCAGGCTGAGGACACCAGGGAGGCGACCTGGTGAGGATGCCTATGGGGGAGAACTCCTCAGGACGAGGTCGCCAGGGAGGCGACCTGGCGAGGTCGCCCTGGAGGTGACCTCCTCAGGCCGAAGTCGCCTAGGAGGGCGAAATGGCGAGGTCGCCTTAGGGAGCGACCTCCACAGTCCGAGGTCTCCAAGGAGGTGACCTGGCAAGGTCGTGCAGGGGCGGCAACCTCCTCGGGTCTCGGTCGCCCAGGGGGGAGACCTCCTCAGGCCGAGGTTGCCCAGGAGGGCAACCTGATGAGGTCGCCCAAGGTGGCGACCTCCTCTGGCCGAGGTCACCCAGGAGGGCAACCTAGCGAGGTTTCCCAAGGGGGCAACCTCCTCTGGCCGAGGTCGCACAGGAGGGAGACCTAGCGAGGTCGCCCAGGGGGGCGACCTCCTCAGGGCGAGGTCGCCCAGGGGGAGACCTCCTCAGGCCGAGGTCGCCTAGGAGGGAGACCTGTCGAGGTCGCCTAGGGGTGCGACCTCCTCAGGGTGAGGTCACCTAGGGGGGAGACCTCCTCAGGCCGAGGTTGCTAAGGAGGCGACCTGTCTGACCGCGCGGTCTGGTTCTGGTGATCGCGCGTCCTAATAAGGGAGGTGTCTGTATCTCTTATGGGTGGTGACGACATCCGTTCGTTTGCCTATAAATAGAGGTGCAAGGGTAGCCATTCATATGCAAGAACTGTAATTACTAAGTTTGGATTGATTGTGCCGGTCTCATTTTTGAGGTCGCGCGGTCTGAAGGTTGTTGACCGTTTGTTGTGTTTGCAGGTTAGGCAACCAACAGTCTCCGTCAACATTCTTTCTTCTTTCCATCTTTGAATAAACTAGTTTGCTAGTGGTCTTATCTGGGCGAACTGTGTTTTGAAGTTCTTGCTCTGTTTGCAGCGGACTGAGTTGATCAGGTGACCTTAAGTGGTCAGGTGGTCTTGAGTTGTGGTCTTGCAGCAATGAGCAGTTCTTCATCTAGTGTTCGTGGGTTACTTCTATGATCTTGAGACCGCGTGGTCTAGGCGATCAAGAAGTGTGAACATGGCTTTGTTTCAGCAGTTCAATAAGAAGCAGGATGCGCGGTCTGTGACTGATAGTCTGTCAGAGTTTAGGTCAGCAACTTGTTCTGTTCGTGCGGTCTCAGGGAAGCTGGCGGTCTTGCTGAGTTCGAGAGGTCGTGTGGTCTCAGATCTTCTAGCCATCAGATGCTTGTTCTATTATTTTGTCTTCTCATCAAGTTTTCTCTAATAAATCATGTCTCGCCATGTATGCAACGCATTGTAAAAAGATAGTAAATTTGAATAAAGATCTTCTTGCCCTTCATTGTCACTGGTTAACTGTTTTGAATTTAATTAAAGTCTTCTGATGTATTGTCTTCGATCCTACTCCGAAATTTGAACAGTCGCCCTCCTGGGCGGCCTCGGCTTGAGGAGGTCACCCCCTGGGCGAACTCTCCAGGTTGCCCTCCTGGGCGACCTCAGCCTGAGGAGGTCGCCCCCTGGGCAATCTCTCTAGGTTGCCCTCCTGGGCGACCACAGCCCGAGGAGGTCGCCCCCCAAGGAGACCTCGGCCTGAGGAGGTCGCCCCATTGGGCAACCTCGCCAGGTCGCCGTCCTGGCGACCTCGGCCTGAGGAGGTCGCCCTCCTGGGAGACCTCTGCCTGAGGAGGTCGCCCCCCCCCCCCCCCCCCCAAGGCGACTTCACCAGGTCGCCTCCTTAGGTACCTCGGACTGAGGAGGTCGCCCCCTTTGGCGACCTCGCTAGGTCGCCCTCCTGGGCTACCTCGGCCTGAGGAGGTCACCCCCATGGGCGACCTCGCCAAGTCAGCCTCCTGGGCAACCTCGTCCTGAGGAGGTCGCCCCCTGGGCGACCTTGCTAGGTCGCCCTCCTGGGCGACCTCGGCCAGAGGAGGTCGCCCCATAGGCGACCTCGCCAGGTCGCCCTCCTGGGTGACCTCGGCCTGAGGAGGTCTCCCCCCTGGGCGACCTCGGTAGGTCGCCTCCTTGGCAAACTCGTACTGAGGAGGTCGCACCCCTAGGCGACCTCGCCAGGTCGCCCTCCTAGGCCAGTTCGGCTTGAGGAGGGCGCCTTAGGCGACCTCGCCAGGTCGCCCTCCTTGGTAACCTCAGCCTGAAGAGGTTGCCTTGGGGTGGAGACCTCCTCAGGATGAGGTTGCCAAGGAGGGCGACCTGGCAAGGTCACCCATGGGGGGCGACCTCCTCAGTCTGAGGTCCATAAGGAGGCGACCTGGTGAAGTCTCCTTGGGGGGCGACCTCCTCAGGCAGAGGTCTCCCAGGAGGGCGACCTCCTCAGGCCGAGGTCGCCCAGAACGGCGACCTGGAGAGGTTGTCCAATGGGGCGACCTCCTCAAGCCGAGGTCATCCTGGGGGTGACCTCGTTAGGCTGAGGTCTCCCGGGAGGGCAACCTAGAGAGATTGCCCAGGGGGCGACCTCCTTAGGCTGAGGTCGCCCAGGAGGGCAACCTGGAGAGATCGCTCAGGGGGGGAGACCTCCTCAGGCTGAGGTCGCCCAGGAGGGTGACTGTTCAAATTTCAGAGTAGGATCGAAGACAATACATCAGAAGACTTTAATTAAATTCAAAACAGTTAACAGTGACAATGAAGGACAAGAAGATCTTTATTCAAATTTACTATCTTTTTAGAATGCGTTGCATACATGGCGAGACATGATTTATAAGAGAAAACTAGATGAGAAGACAAAACAACAGAACAAGCGTATGGCGGCTAGAAGATCTGAGACCGCACAAACCGCTCGAACTCAGCAAGACCGCCAGCTTCCCTGAGACCGCATGAATAGAATAGGTTACTGACCTGAACTCTTCCAGACCGTCAGTCACAGACCACACAACCTGCATCTTATTGAACTGCTGAAACAAAGCCCTGTTCGCACTTCTTGATCGCCCAGACCGCACGGTCTCAATATCATAGAAGTAACCCACGAACACCAGATGAAGAACTGCTCACTGCTGCAAGACCGCAACTCAAGACCGCCTGACCGCTTAAGGCCACCTGATCAACTGAGTCCGCTGCAAACAGACCAAGAACTTCAAAACACATTTCGCCCAGACGAGACCACTAGCGAGCTAGTTTGTTCAAAGCTCGAAAGAAGAAAGAATGCTGACGGAGACTCCTGGCTTCCTAACCTACAAACACAACAAACGGCCAACAACCTTCAGGCCGCGCGACCTTAAAAATGAGACTGACACAATCAATCCAAACTTAGTTCTTACAGTTCTTGCATATGAATGGCTACCCCTGCACCTCTATTTATAGGCAAAAGAACGGATGTCGTCACCACCCATAAGAGATATAGACACCTCCCTTATTAGGAGGCACGATCACCAGAACCAGACCGCACGGTCACTATAAGAACAAAAATACTTGGGAAAAATGGACCAACCATGATAGTTCGCCAGAACAACACTTGCAGATCGTCCGACTTCACTATAAGACCGCCCGGACACTGTGAGTACTGAATATACTGGCAACTATTGTTGTTTGCCATTATCGAACTCCCGCAGCCTGCGTGAGCTCGCGGTCTCCAAAAGGTAGACCTCCCGGACTCTCCACTTACACTTCAAAATTCAACACTCCCCCTTGAAGTGGGAAGTGGAAGTCAGCCCAAGTAAACTTCTCAACCGATCAAATGGTCCCTTTGACAATGGCTTCGTAAAGATGTCCGCAACATTATCCTTGCTCTGCACATGCTCCACCATAAGAGATCCCTCCAACACCTTCTCCTGAATGAAATGATGTTGAATCTCTATGTGCTTGGTTCGAGCATGACAAACTGGATTTTTCACCAGTTTGAGAGCACTCTCATTGTCACCCCAAATAAGAGTAGTACCTCGCACCTCCCTATGAATGTCCTCCACAAGCCTCCTAAGCCAGATGGCCTCATGAGCAGCCAAAGCCGAAGCTTTGTACTTTGCTTCTGTGGTAGAGGTAGACATAGAATCCTGCTTTTTACTGCACCATGATATAGTTGCATAGCCTGTCTTAAAGACATATCCAGAGGTCAATCTCCGATCATCTGAATCTACTCCATAATCAGCATCCATGTATCCATGCAAGCAAAAAACCCGAGTCCTTCGCATAGAAGAGACCCAAATCAGAGGTGGACTTTGCGTACTTCAGAATGCTCCTAGCCACCATAAGATGATGTTTCTGAGGCTCCGCCATTAACCGACTCACACGGCCAACTGCATAAGAGATATCTTGCCTTGTGATCGTCAAGTATATCAGACTTCCGACCAAAGCCCGGAACACCAAAGGATCAGAAAGAACCTTTCCTTCATCACATCGAAGTATCGTACCAACCTCCACTAGAGTGGAGCTGCTCTTCCCACCTTTCATGCTGAATCACTTCACAATTCGATCTGCATAGCCCTTCTAGGATACAAGCATGCCACCCTCTTTCCTCTCCACTTCGAGTCCAAGGAAATGGTGGAGCTCACCCAAGTCCGTCATATCAAATCTGATAGCTAACTCAGCTCGAAGTCTAGCTACCTCCATTTCAAAATTTCCCGTGACGATCATATCGTCAACATATAACAACACCAATACCTGAAGCTCCCCCATCTTCTTTACGAACAAGCTTGAATCAGAATCATAAGCAAAGTATCCATAGAACTGGAGGTATTCTATTATCTTGCCATACCCCGCCTGAGGCGCCTACTTCAAGCCGTAAAAGGTTTTCTTGAGATAACAACATGTCTTGGGTAGACTTCATAACCAGGTGCCTGATCCATGAAAATGTCCTTGTAAATCTCGCCGCAAAGGAAAGCATTCTTTACGTCAAGTTGCCAAATTTTTCACCCATGGCAAGCTGCTAATGCGATCACCACCCTAACTGAAGTCATCTTGGCAACATGGCTGAAGGTTTCTTTATAATCATCCCCATACTTCTGAAAGAATCCTCGAGCTACAAGGAGAGCCTTGTATCGCTCAATGTTACCATCAGCCTTCTTCTTCAACTTGAAAACCTACTTGCAAATCACTGGAGTAACACCTTCAATCTTAGGCACCAAGTCCCAATCCTGAGGGCGGCCATATATTCATCCATGGCCTCTTCCCACTCCTTGACTCCAACGGCATTTTCAAAACAAGATGGCTCTTTCTCATTCAGGGGACCTGCGAAGAAACATGAGACGAAGCTCACCAATTTTTCCCCTTGTCTACCGATCTGGTAGAATGATAGTCCTCTTGGATCTCCTCAGAGCTTTACTCGGAACTACCTCTTCAGCTACTTGTTCTGTACTAGATCTCCTTTCAGGCAAACTTGGAGCATTACTCCCCCTACTTCTAGAACCTGAAGCACCTGACCCAGAGCTTGAAGCAACTGGAGCACCTGGAGAAATAGGTAACTCCACAAGAACCTTCTTAGTATTTCCTCCTTGTCCACCATCTGACCTGCTTTCTTGTAACTCAACAGAAGAGCTACCCTTCTATGATGTCAATTCATCAAATACCACATCCCTTAAGACCACAGCAATCTGTGTCTCTAGATCTATGCATCTCCATCCCTTCTTCCTGTCATCATAACCGATGAAGACTAGCTTTCTTGCTTTGGCATCTAGCTTCGTTCTTAGAGCATCAGGAACATGCACGTAGTAGGTAGTGAAAGTCCTCTGATATCAGATGAATCATCTGATACCAATTGAAAGTGAGGTTAGATCGTAGATTTACTCTAGAGGGGGGCGGGGGGGAGGTGAATAGAGTATTAAAAAGTTTTTCACTTATTTTTATAGTGGAATTAAAATAGAGATACTTATATGTGTATTGCAGAGTGAGTTATAACAACAAACACAAAGAGAGCACACAACACAATACAGGAAAATAAACAAGAACACAGTGGACACAAGGATTTTATAGTAGTTCCCCAATCAACCTTGGTACATCTACTCTTCTACCACCCTTGGTAGGATTCCACTAGGTTTTTGATCAGGTGCCCTATCACCAATGGATTTTTGATCAGGTGTCCAAACACCAATGAGCTTTTGATCAGGTGCAACCAACCACAGGTTTTTGATCAGGTGCCCTGCCACCAAGGGGTTAACTTTTGAAGGAAGTTATAACCCTATACAAGATGGGATAAAGAGGGTTTAGATGTTATTCTCTGTAAATAATCTTAGAGAAGACTAGTTGAATGATGTTGTAAAGCTCCCCCTATCTGATTGAAATTCTTGACAGTTTGATGATGGAGCTTTCACTTGAAAGTAGATCTTCCTGATAGCTGATGAATATGAGAGAGAAGTTTCTCAGATTGTTTGTTGCTCTTGAAGATCTAGAACTTGCAGCAGAAAAACTGAGAGAAGATTTTTGTTGTTGTTCTCTGAGAATGAGATGTGCTGCTTGAGGAAGATGAAGATCTGTAAAGCTTTTTTTTTTCTTCCTTCTGTATTTCTCTCGACAGCTTTCTTCCTCTTCTTTCTATCTTGCTGTTCTATTCTGTAGTGATGTCCTGTAAAAATCTTCTTCCTTATTTCTTTTTAAAATCTCTAACTGATTTTAAATTCAAATCCTCTGAATAAGGAATAAAATAATCTGGAGGATTATTTCTTGGAACTGCAAACCAAGACTTTAATTCCTTTTCCTTTTTAATTAATGTATCCTTTTTCTCCAAACGGCTATTTTCTCGGGAAGAGAATGGAAAGGAATAAAATAAAAAGGAAGGATATAATCCATGACTTATCTGGAATAAATAGAGCCGTTGCTGAAAATCTGAGTTCAGAGAATAGAATAAAAATAATCTGTCTGAAATACTGAACTGAATAGAAATTTTGTTGATCTGAACAAATTTTGTCGAACACAATCTGGAGTTCGTCGATCTCAAACATAAACTGCTTAAATTTGCCTGGAAGAACTGAGTTCGTTGATCTGAGCATCTTGTTACTTATTCTTCGAGCGCAGAGCTGAGTTCGTCGAACGCTGAGACTGGGAGGTTCGTCGAACGCTGAGACTGAAGTTCATCAACCGCTAAGACGCTGGAAAACTGAGTGCATCGAGCTGGAGAGCAAGTTCATCAAATGCAGAGAGGAGTTCGTTGAACGTAGGAGCATGCAGTCCGTCGAACGTAGGTTTGAGTTCGTCGAACGCATGATAGAGTTCATCGAACGCAGTATGGAGTTCGTCGAATGCAGAAAACTTATCTTTTCCTTAGTTCTAACAGCCTAAAACCTTGACCCTTTAGACTATACATTGGGGTAAACTTAGTCCTAATAAACAGATAGTGATCCTAGCCCAAATCAGTAATAGGGTTGTTCCAACAATCTCCCCCTATTTGGGTAGGACACTATTTGACAAATTTGAATAACAAAACAAACAAAAAAACAACAGAGCATATATATCTGACAGATTTTAAATATTTCAGCAAATATAAAATATGATAATCTGAGTTTTGAAATTTTACATTGAAAACAAAACTAATAAAAATAAATAAATCGGAACCTTTTGCTTTCTGAATTCTGACATTGCCTTCATCTTTCTGAATTTGATTATCTGAGCTGTATTTGCTATATCAAACAATAGTTCTGAATCTGCATTTTCCCGCTTTCTGAATTTGTTGATCTGAATTGAATGTGCTCTAACAAAAAATATTTCTTAATCTGCTTTGATACCAATTTGCATTTGAATCTGCTATATCTGAATCTGAAACAAAATTAAAACTGCAAACTGCTGTGAGCTTCTTCAAATAACATAAAGGGGCTTCTTCATCAACTGAATGATTTTTCTTTTTCATACAGCATCTCCCCTTGAAACTTTGAGCATCTTCATAAAACATCACCCCCTATCAAAAAGGAAAGCATCTCCCCCTAACATAAAGGAGTTTCTTCAAAACATCTCCCCCTGCCATAAAGGAGCTTCTTCATGAAACATCTCCTCCTGCCAAGTTTCAGGAAGGCCTGAAGCTAGCCCCTAGAAGAAGGGACAGTTGAGGAGGTAGGGAAGGATGCAATCATTTTGAAGAAATACTGCCATTGTTCGTGCAAAATAAAATAGATATCAAGTGCAAAGGAACTGGAAGAGAAGCAATTCTGTAGGCATACAGTTAAAATGAAATAAAAGATTTGATTATAAGGAAAGATTCAGAAAAAATAGACTTCATCAAAACTGCTTTCGACAAAAAATAAATTTTCGTCGATCTCCGTTCGACGATCTTCGTTCGACTAGATTTCGTCGATCTCAGTTCGATGAAGAGATGGGATAAGTAGACAATTTAATTTTTTCAATTGATTGAATCTCCATCTATCATTCCTAGCTGATTTATAAAGAAGATATGTTTCTTTTCATCCAATGGCTTGGTGAAAATGTCAGCTCTTTTTAAGTCAGGAGGAATAAATTGTAGGCAAATTTTATTTTTATCCACATTATCTCTGATAAAGTGGTGCCTAATTTCTATGTGTTTAGTCCTACTATGGAGTACTGGATTTTGTGCTATATATATTTCACTAGTATTGTCACAAA
Source organism: Dactylorhiza incarnata (assembly GCA_033032865.1). Taxonomy (NCBI): domain Eukaryota; kingdom Viridiplantae; phylum Streptophyta; class Magnoliopsida; order Asparagales; family Orchidaceae; genus Dactylorhiza; species Dactylorhiza incarnata. Next base: position 422,036 of record JAWHQI010000578.1, read on the forward strand.
ATATAATTGAATTATTTAAATTGATACCATAGTCTAGGAGCTGATTTTGTATCCACAATATCTGTGAGCAGCAACTGCCTGTAGCTATGTATTCAGCTGCAGTTGTTGATGTAGACACAGATGTTTGTTTCTTACAAAACCAAGACACAAGCCTATCATCAAGAAACTGACAAGTTCCTGATGTGCTTTTCCTGTCTACTTTGCATACAGCATAATCAGAATCTAAGAATCCAGTTAATTCAAATTCTGAAGCTGTTGGATACCAGAGTCCTAGATTTGGACAACCCTTTATATATCTCAAAATTCTTTTAAATAAAATTAGGTGAGATTCTTTGGGGTTAACTTGGAACCTAGCACAAATACATGCAGCAAACATTATATCAGGTCTACTAGCTGTTAAGTAAAGTAGTGAGCCAACAATTGCTCTATATACTTTCTGATCAACAGGTTTCCCTGATTCATCATTGTCAACAACAGCATTTGAGGGCATGGGTGTTTTCATAGTGGAAGCATCAGACATACCAAACCTTTTCACTAAGTCCTTAGCATACTTGGATTGTGATATGAATATGCCATTTGGAGTTTGCTTCACTTGAAGACCAAGGAAGTATGATAACTCACCCATACTACTCATTTCAAATTTAGATTGCATTAGGTTAGAAAACCTTTTGCATAAATTTGAATCAGTAGAGCCAAAAATAATATCATCTACATAGATTTGAACTAGTAAAGTTTGATTTTTATGTATCCTGAAAAATAGGGTTTTATCAACTATGCCTCTACAGAAATTGTTCTCCAAAAGAAAATTAGCTAAGGTCTCATACCATGCTCTGGGAGCTTGTTTGAGACCATAGAGACCTTTATTAAGCTTAAATACATAAGAGGAGCGAGTTGGAGAGATGAAACCTGGTGGTTGTTCCACATAGTCTTCTTCTTTGATGTCTCCATTCAAGAATGCACTCTTCACATCCATCTGGTATACTTTGAATTTCCTGAATGCAGCAAAAGCAGAAAAATCCTAATAGCTTCAAGTCTTGCAACAAGAGCAAAGGTCTGATCATAGTCCCTTCCTTCTTTCTGTGAATATCCTTGGGCTACCAATCTTGCTTTATTTCTGACTATGTTGTCTTGATCATCTAGCTTGTTCCTGAAGACCCACTTGGTGCCAATGAATGGATGGCCTTTTGGTCTTGGAACCAAATCCCATACCTTGTTCCTTTCAAATTGATTAAGCTCCCCTTGCATTGCAAGAATCCAATTTGGATCTTATTCTGCATCTTTTATGGATTGAGGTTCAATTTGGGATAGGAAATAAGCGTGCATCTGATTTTGGTGTAGTTGATGCCTTGTTTGAACACCTGCTGAAATATCTTCAATCACTTGAGATATTGGATGATCTCTAAGTGTGATGTGATCAACAGTTGGAGTTGTTTCAGCAATGGTTTCCACTTGAGGGACTTGTTCAGCTGTCACTTGATTTGAGTTATCAGCAAGATCTGGATTATCCTCTTCTTCACTGTCTTCAATTATTTCATTTGATGGAAGTAGTGATTCTTCATTCTGTAGATTCAATCCATTAAGCTCTTCACATAGAGCTGGTACCTGCAAAGTATGTTTGGTAGAGGTGGTGTTCCTCTCCTCAATTAACATGTTAGTTTCATCAAAAGATACATGCATGGACTATTCTATCTTAAGAGTAGATTTGTTGTAAACTCTGTATGCTTTACTAGAAAGAGAATATCCAAGGAATGTGCCTTCAACAGCTTTTGCTTCAAACTTCCTTAGATACTTCTTGTCATTGTTATGCACATAGTATTTACAGCCAAATATCTTAAAATAGTTAACCTTAGGCTTTTTATTCTTGAGTAATTCATAGAGAGTTTTACCCTTAAGCTTATGTATCAGGCTTTTGTTCAACACATAATTTGCTGTGTTCACTGCCTCTGCCCAAAAAGAGAGTGGCAAGTTTGCATCAGCAAGCAATGTAGTTGCTGATTCAATAAGGGTTCTATTTTTCCTTTCAGCTACCCCATTTTGTTGAGGAGTTCTAGGAGCAGAGAAACATTGCCTGATCCCTTCTTTTCCCCAGAATTCTCTCATCAGAAGAGATTCAAACTCAGTGCCATGATCACTTCTGATCAATGCAACTAGAGTAGAGTTCTCAATCTTGATGGACCTGAGAAATTCTGTCAGAACACTGAAGGTGTCAAACTTGTTCTTAAGAAAGAACACCCAAGTGAATCTTGAAAAGTCATCTACAATAACTAGAGAGTAATGCTTCCCTCCTAGACTTTGTATTGTAGTGGGTCCAAACAGATCCAAATGCAGTAAATACAAAATCCTAGGTGAATCACTCTTGGATAAAGATTTAAAACTACTATTGGTCTGCGTACCTAATTGACAAGCCCTGCAGAGTCCTTCCTTCTTGTGAGAACCAGAAGGCAGTTCTCCAACAAGATTGTCCTTAGAGAGCTTAGATATAGTTCTAAGGTTAATGTGTCCAAGCCTTTTGTAAGACCCCCCTCCCAGAACACAAGACACGGCCGAGGGGAGTCTTATGCCCAAGGACAGCCGCCTTGCGGAAGCGCCAGCACACGGGCTAGCCTCCCCCACAAGACGCCTATCCTGCAGGCCAAACCAACTAGATAGCGCCAACCCATCAATAAAAGAAAGCATTAAAAGTCATAGATTCACAATAAGTAATAAAGTCCAAACAGTAAGTACAAGAAAGACAGAAAGCTACACAAGCCCCTCCAAATCATCAGAGTATCAAGCTAAATGCCCCAAGGGCTACATCTCAAAACACCCACTCGCCTCTGTCACTGACGGTAGCCAAGGTATCATGGTCTCCGGCCCTGCCATCCTGACCTGACTGTCCTCCTCCAGCATTGTGCACTGCTGGTCTAAGGAACACTCCTAAAAAGAGGGACGTAGCAACCGTTAGTCAAAAAGACTAAGTGGCTTCACATCCGCTCCCCCGGCGACTCCAAGGCACCGGGCGGAAGGAAAGGAAGAAAAGCTGCAATATAAGCAATAATATACAAGCAGGTGACAGGAATGGTTGTATATACATGTCGGTTGTATAAGTACCCAAGTACTTGCAATGACACTAACTAAGATGTTCATATGTATATAAGTAGCAATGGTTATAAATGCAAGTACTAGTAACATGTATAATAAGCATAGCTAACAAGTAGTAAGGCAATGACAGAATGTAAGCAAGTAGTAGTAATCAAGAAAGAAGTAAGCAGTTCATATCGTACCTTAACTTATATGAATGCCCATACAAACTTATAAGTTAAGGTTTCCATGCTAGAACCCATCAAATAAAAGAGCCCATACTAATTTATATGATGGACTTGATGCAGTGCAATGCTATGATTATGGATGATGAATGCAATACAATGATTATGACATGATGAACTCACACATGCATTTTGTTATGTCGACATAGACCTGTAGTTCCCACTTTTCGAGGGTAGATAACCACTCAGGCACCTCGCGTCGTGGCCAGACGAAGACTGTGGACCGGGCTCCTCCACAACTAGGTGGGTATGAACACTACCAGACCTAGGCCTATGTACGCCTCAACGCTAAGAACACACAGCGGAGCCCCTGCGTACTTCTTGACGCTAAGAACACACAGCGGAGCCATCAAGGACACAGAAGGGGACTTGGGTAGGTGTGCACCAAGAGTCCAACCCAACCGGTCTAGAGTCTAACTGCCGGCTTCTATCGGTGTCACGACTAACAAGCCCGTAGACCCACCATAAGTAATCCCCCATCCACAAGTATCCTCCAACCAGTGTCACTACACCACCATGTGTAAACCATGCACATTCATGTAATTCCATGCATAACCCGTCATATCAAGTACCCAAAGACTCGCCGAAGGAGTCTTCTCCTTTTCACATCATACAAGTCAACTGATGCTAACTAGCATCCAAGGCCCCCAACAATCGGGCCCTTAACATTTCACCACAAGATATAACAATATCTTATAATCCACTCCAAGCCATCAATGCTACTCATACCGAGTTATCATAACTCATGTGCAGTGGCGTGCGCAAAACATGGAAATTATTCTACAAGATTCTCCAGGACTACTTGTGGTCACAGTGTCATATTCATATTCTACTAATTAAGTAAGCTCGCACATATCACCTGTATCCAACCCTCATGCACAAATCACAACGAGCCTTAACACGATCAAAGGTATCAACCTTATTGAAGGGTCATCACTAATCTAAACCATCCATAGATTATCACGTGATATGAACATTAGTTCGTACATGTGCTTTTTACGAGTCCACGTAAACCACCGATTGAAGATTGGTTTAAGGAGACATCTCAACAATAATAAGATTATAAACCTTCCCGATGCTGTCCACTACAACTAAATTTTTGGGAGCTACGCTCCTCCAATCTAGACGTGTCACCCCATTCTGGTATGGTATTATGAAGGGATACAACTTTCTAGTTGAGCCAAAGCCCTCATCCAATCAGATATCGCCTAAAAAAATTGCGTTCAAATCTGCTCTTCCTTCAGCCAAGAAGAAATCAGCACGAATCGTCAAGCAAACCCGATTTTACTATTCATCGTCTTCTTCAACCGATAACTTAGGTTTTAGCTGAAACCTCTCTCTCCTCCACTACTCCCTCCACAGACCACCAGTCTTCATGGAATCAAGCTCTAAATCTTCGTATTGAAGAGAGGAGTTGATTGAAGATAATAGCATGGCGAACGGCGCCCTAGAACGAAAGTTCTAGCGTGGTCTCTTCCTACGAAACTTCATGAACTCACTGGATCAAACCCTTTTGAGTTCAATGTCTCACCTAATATTCAGATCTAAAGATCTAGCACCAAGGGAGAGGGGAGGAAGTCACCTGATTTCCGGCTGACGTTCGCGATTGTCTCATCCGCGGCATGGCGGCAGTTGGCCAAGACTGATTAAATGGTCCTGATCCACAAAAATATCCAACATGTAATCAGTCAACCTTACTCAAACTAAAAAGAAAGGAAACAGCAGACAACATGAAAAGTTAACAAATTAATAACTCCCCAAAGACTCCCATCCTTCACGATATCTGTTTAGGGTCAATTTGTTAGGGTCTTTTATATCGGGGTTGCATCTTAATATAGCTATGACGTTGAGACATAAGGGTGACTTAGACTCGTTAAAAAGGGTTGTCCAAGGATAGGAAAACATGAATTATGAGACAAGTAGACCCAAGTGGCATAAGGTAATCCACAGCCCAATAAGAAATTACAACAAAATAGCCAATCTGGATGGCTTAAAGGCAACCAAACATCAACAATGGAGTGTATAACGAAATATATTCCTCTCTATAATTCTCAAGTGAACCACCCCAGCAAAGGTTCAGTACAGCCACAACAAGTGAAAAGAGGGGCAGCAGCCGGCCGATCAAAATAAAAGCCCCAATAGCTAATAATAAATTTGGAACTTCATGACCCGAAAAGGGAATAATAGCAACATGCCCTTCCAGGTATTTATATCTCTCATCATTTGGATTATAGAATACCGCAACACAAGCAGGTAATAATTCTGGTCTTGAAGTAACAATAATAAAATGTCAGAAATTGAATCATGGCGATGGTAAGAGGAGTAGCACTAGGAAAATATTGGAAAGAGCACTCCAACAATACTGCCGGCCTAAACCAAAACAAAACCGATCCAGATCCCAAAACTGAGATCTTTACTTGATCTTATGAAGACATTCAATACCAAAACTGAAGGGCGGAGTAGCAGCAACTCAGGACAGCCACGATAATAAAAAAAGCAGTACAGCAGCAGTCAGTAAGAGTAAACCCTCCCCACAAATCCAGTGATGTGCAACAGCCGGTCAACATTAATTTAGGACTAAAATAAATCCTTATTTGATCTTATAGCAGAATCAAACACCAATACATAGGAGTTCAGAGGGGAAAAGGGAGAAGAAAAGCTTACAGTGAGCTAGAAGAGTAACCGGACACTATTTCAGAAATTGTAAACCCGACTAAGCTCCAGCTCAAACGAAGCCACGCAGCTTTCGATCCCAGCAATACTCCCTGATTCCGGGAATCTTCTATGAAGTTCAAAGAGGGGGAGAGGAGGAGAGGAGAAGATAAGAGAAGGGGATCGGTGCCATGCCCTAATCGCGATATCACCAAGAGTAAGAAGAGAAGAGTCGGCAGTGACAATAGAAATATGAAAAATATACGCCTCTTTTCCACCGCCTTTCATAAACCCACTTAAGATACCATTAATATACGTGACATATTATACTCCAAACCATCCCATTATAGATAAACCATGCAAACTGCTATCAGCACATAAATTATCATTGTTTTCTTATTAGCAGCCCACATATAAAATCTATAAATCAGTGAACATGACCTTGGTACACTAAGGTAACATCACCTTTATTCTTATGCTGCCGCTGGCAAACAATTAATTATGAAGTCGCACTTCATCATAAACATACATGTTACTGCAAAAGAAAATGTAGACACTGGTTTTTATTTTCATCATAGGAATTTACCAGTTTCCCAACTTAAACACCCCCGTAAAATCTCGTCACCTAAAATACAAATGAAAAACCATAAGCAGTATAAACCGAGACGGGAGAAATAAAGAGGAAGTCGGTAGCAATAAAGTCCTCCACCGCCACTTAAAAGCCCGTCATATAAAGATTAACTTAAGCAATTGCTATCAGCCCACCTAATAGGCCACAGGACAAGCCCAAACAAAGCTCCCAATATGGTAAGTAAATTAATCATCTCTTGCTGACCATGACTCAAACCTGATCACCTAGGGGTCCTAAGGCTTCTACCGAGTCTGAGTCAACCTCCGGTGACACAACACACTCATGAGGGGCCTAGCGCGCACTGGGATGTTACAACCCAATCAACAAAGAAACAATTTCGTCCCCGAAATTTCAGTTGAGGTTCGGGGGGTTTAAGTTCAGATCACATAAGTCATCTGGAGTACACTTTAAATCCCACTCACCACTAGTGAGGGTCACAACTCATTCACATCACCTCACTTCCAATTTCTCCCGAGTGTACTTTTGTTATACTTCATGACACTTATAATCCAAATTATGCACAGAGAAATCTTAAGTGTCTCTCATCCTGATGCAAACACAAATATTGTGGTGATAAGACATAGTTGGGTTTGTAGCCACGCCCACTCTATGGGCAGGTTGGAAACAACCGAAACCCATACTCCCTTGTTCCCTCACCTTAATAAACCAACTTTCATTGCACCTTTGATCTAAACCCCCTTAACATCGGTGACCCCGATACACATGAGGTTACTACTCGTGCCTCCGGATAAAATTTAGAATCCTCCACCAAAGGAGTCATGTGCTTTAGATTTGCAAAAATAAATTGATTCTTCCAATCCCAAGCATCGTTATCCAAATAACGTGTAACACTTTCAACATCATCACTTCTGTGCATCCAAAATTATAGCATTAAATGAGGATGGCCTCGAAGTCAAACGGGGGATCAACCTTAAAATTCACGACGTCATATCCTTGGGTTAAACCTCAAATACCCAAATAGTTATTGTACCCGCAAGATCATCTTTCTTATGTATTAAAAATGTAGAAGCAAGCCTCAATCTCATCTTCTAGTACAACCATCATTATCTATATCATTATCAATCGCTTCCATCAATGTCATCTCGCCGAGGCAATCATTCATACAACGCGCATCTTTTAAACTTGCACTGCATCCACTTGATATTAAGTTTCAACAATCGTTATGATCACCTTATAATAATTCATGCAAAAGCCACCAACCAAGTCCAGTATCTAGTTATGGCAAGATAATTATAATGGTTAAACATAATGGATGTTTACCGCTTGACTTGAAATCCATATAATAGTCAAGTCCTACAATCACCCCACCATCCTCGCCATGACATTATGCCCTTTCAATCCATCAACTACCAAAAATGATGTTACTAGCTCAAGGGTTTAGGCTCAGGAAGCTTTTATGTTTCCAAATAGTTTCCAAATTCCGCACATGATCATCCGATAATACTTATCAATTAGTTCTGGTGATACTATGAATCGTTATCGAGGCTCAAAGTAAGGTGAATCCATAAATTATATACGTCATCTAGTGCATCGACACAACTACTCTGAATTCCTGAGAATCAGAGGACAGGTTGAGGGTAATCACATTTGTCTCCCAGACAACACGTCGGACGAGGTGGATAAGCCAACAAGGCTTCTACATGGGTTTAGTGTATATATGTATAATACTGAGTACAAACACTCGTCACCTCTTCACACCTCACAAGGTTCAGCATACGTCTCGTGATTTCACATGGTCCGAAAATTACTACACGTATTTATAATGTAATTGTATGAATTTGTCAACTTAACAAATCACGTAACAATGCCTTAGCATCACAGGTGCTACAATTTTGTATTCTTTATCTTTAATTGAACGCTTGTAAACACACCTCTTTGATCAACAATCGATACAATTCCCACTTAACAAACTTTAAGGCGTCCCCCAAAATTTGTCATGCGGTCGTTAGATCGACCTTTGATCCTTGAGAGACACTACAACGCTACGTTATAGTTTACTTCTCTGCATAGTCTTCATTTAGAGTGAAGACTTGCTCATCCTTAAGGTACTCACCTCTATTACTCTGGGAGTGAACTCACCATAAACAAAACATGGTGTTCAATCATCCCCCTTGCTTAAGATGAACTCATTCATCAAGGAGTGCCAAATTCCAATATCAACGGCTTGTAATGACTTAAATGGGAAAAAATCATTGTAGCAAGGCTAAGTGAAGCAGGCCACAAAGATTTTTTTTGGCTCCTGGTAGAATCCCAATTGTCCCATCTGCTAGGCCAATAAACGAAGGGACAATCCCCCGTACGTTTTTGGACTAAATTTCTTCCACCGCCCTTATGGTACATGTTGGAACATGGTCTTCCGCATCTGCTAGGTTTGAGAATAACAAATCCTATGTGTATTTGATCTTGTGTGTTTAAGTGTGCAGGATAACAAAGTCCACATGACTCAAGGATTACATAAGAAGCTTGCCCCCAAAGTTGAGCCAATAAATCCAATATATCTACTAGCGCTGGCGGTAGTACTAGCGCAGGCGCTAGTTGTCGTTCGACGAACTGTCAGCGATGCTCGACGAAATGCTCAGAAATGCGTTCAACGAAATTTCGCTCGATGAACTCTTAGCTGCGTTCGACGAAATTCCGATCGACAAAATATTTACTTAAGCGTAGATGCCGGGAGCACTTATAGAAGGAGATAGTGCCAGGCGGTATCCGATAGCACCGGCGATAGCGAGGAGGACGGTTGGCAAGGGAAAATTGTTTCCTCCGATTGAAGATTCTGCAGCGCAGAATGTGTCCTAATATGGGATAGCGTCGGCGGTAGCACTAGCACAAGCGCTAGCGCTAGCGCTGAGTCTATAAAAATGACATCGTGGCTCTGTCCTCTTGAGCCTCCAGAGATCCAGAATTTCAGAGCTTCGTGCCACAACAGATAGAGGAAGGTTCAGAGAGATACTCCCACAAATCCATAAAGACTAAAGGAGATCCGTGGAGAAGATTTCAACATTCATCATCATCGTGACGAAAGACCGCATCGACTACGATCATACTCTGCGTCTTCGTCTACTTCTCCAAGAGATTTACATAGAGGGAGTTTTTATATTATTGTCTTTTCATTTCATATCTTTTTTGTAATCGTTTAGTGAACTCGCCTCGTGTTGGCGACTAGGTCTGGGTAGGACTTAGGGCAGAAATTCGCCTCGTGTTGGCGACTAGATCTAGGCTAGGTCTAGGGGGTGCTCGAGGCCACATCCGGGGAAGGGTTGGCTAGAGCGGCTTGAGGCCGAATCCGGGGAGGATAGGCTAGGGCCACCAGTTCGTGGGGATGCGAGTCGGGATAGAAAACAAAAGGAGTTTACTATTCGTCGCCACCGATTTCTAGCGTCATAGAAGTCAACTTTTGTAAAACCTTGTTTGATATTAATAAAGCATGTCTCTACTTTATTTCAATTGTTTTACTTGACTTTCTATTATCTTAATCTTGCATTATTACAAAGTTTTAAAATATCACTAAAGTTTTGAAAACCCTTATTCACCCCCCTCTAAGGGCGCCTACCGATCCAACAAGTGGTATCAGAGCCAGGTTATTCCAAATCGGCTTAACAACCGGGAATAATGGCGTCTCATGATCTCGCTTCTACTAGTGGGGTAAATTTTTATGAAGAAGAAAAATCTCTTAAACCACCGCTAGATGAAGAAAGAAATTATAAAGGATGGAAAATAGTAATGGAAAATTTTCTTAAACGTGTAGATGAAAAAGTTTGGAATATTACTATCAAAAAACCACCTAGCGTATTAAATAAGAACGAAATGGTTTTAAATGCAAAATCTATGAATAGTCTATTTTGTGCGTTAGATCATAATATTTCCAAACTCATTTATACTTTTCCTACTGCATACGAGATATGGAATTTTCTTGAAATAACTTATGATTCTCCTTCTGCAGGTATGGAACAATTACAAGAACCAGAGAATATGCAAGCTTGCACAGGTATTCAAGAAAGCTCCACACATGACGGATCCATGAAGTGCACATCAAATGGAAAAGAAGAAGTACTGTCTTCGGAAGAGGAGTGCCAAAAAGATTTAACAGAAACCATATGTTCAAATCATGCCTCTCCCGAAAGAAATGTAAGGAAATCAAATCCCATCTTTTGTACTTCTATTTCTACCTTACAATTGCTACAAATTACAAAGCGCAAACTTAAGAAATTAAAAAATGCAAATTGCAAATTGCGCTTAGAAAATAAAAATTTACAATCAAATTCAAATTTATCTAGTTCTATCCATGGTTCCTTAGTTGGAAACACTACACCTCGTATGGAATTTGATGACTTAAACGAAAAATGCAAGGAACTTGAAAAGGAACTTGAAAAGGAACTTCTTTTTATAAAAGAACAAAATAAAAAATTATGTTTAGAAAATTCATCTTTGGAAAATAATTGTGCTAAGTGTAAAGAATATAAAATTGAAATTAAATAGATGGATGAAACATTTGATAAATACAGAAACAATTATCAAGATCATATAGATTCAATTGTTTCAACTCTTAAAAATAGCACAATCGCTTATAATAAAGCTAGACATAATTTAAAGATTAAAAATGATGAATTAAAATCAAAAATCAACTTGCTTATGAAAATTGTAAATACAAATTCACAATATCAAACTATATCTAAAAACAAGTTGAATATGAATATGAACATCCTAACTAAGTCTAATAATGGGAGCAAGAATCACAAAGTGTTTGTAAATCAAAATCAAAATCATCATTACTTGCAAAATCATGTTTCTCCCAACTCAAAATTAAAATTGCACAAATTTCCTATGAACAATACTTTTAATAATCATTACAATCATAATCATCAATATAAAGATTATCATAATGGAAAATTGAAAACTAAAAATAATGTTAAACCAAGATTTGAATGGAGACCCAAAGTTAAAGATGAAACACAAACTCCACTCAAAAGGGCTTATTCACTTCCATCTCCCCAAAAGCAAACACGATGTATTTGGGTACCCAAAGGAACCGTCACATCCGGTCCTCTTTGGATACCTAAATATCCTATTCATTAGTATCCAATCATTTGCATGAAGTAGAAATCAACTCAAAATAAAATATCAATTCTCAACTTCATGATATGCTTAATTTTTTTTTGCTCTTTATTTTTTATTTTTCTTTGAGCCATCATGATATGATCACTTTATATAACTTGTGATATGACTCTCACATATTAAACCAAAATTCATAACAAATCAAATTGAATAAAGTTGAATAAAAAGTCATATCATCTCTTAAGTGATCTACTTATCTTTTTTATTTCTATCCTTCTAAATCCATTTCCTAAAAGTCTTATAAAATTTGAAAAACTAAATTTGTTATATGATATTATCAAGATTAAATGAAATAAGTGTCAAAATGGATTTAAAAGGTGTATTTTAGGGGTATAGGCTAAATCTATAAAATGCGCAAGTTTTGCTTAGGTAGTTAATATATTTGCGTCATTTTCAATTACCCCAAGTATGTTTGATCATAATCATGTTTAAATCAGAATTGAAAAATTGCATGAATATTATTTCACTTATTTATGATCATTTCACTCATGCATATGTTGTGCAAAACTCAACAATTAAGGTATAATAATATGAAACTCTAATGAATATGAAACTCATGTACTAATTTTAACTTATGCAACTTTTTGCGATTTCTTCTCGTCTCATCACTTCATTAGACAGGCCTTACATTGCAAAAACATAATTAAGAAAAATCGGAAGCAAAATCAAAGAAAATCTAGGCATTATGATTAAAATAAGCACTCTCTGTGAGCTAACGCAGGCGCTAGTACCTAACGACGGCGCTAGCTCGAGTCTCTGATTTTCTATAATTTTAAAATTCTGAAAAATCAACAAAAATATATGTATTTGTTAATATTCAAAAACCAAAGCGAAAATTTACAAAACTCTTCAAAATAAACATATTTTCTCATATTCACTATTCACCTCACAATGTTTCTATCTAATAATTTGAAAAGGTTGAATATGAATTTTCTTTAAAAATTCCTCATGTACATTATCATGAATAATTAATTACGAGTTCTTAATCACTATGAATTAATATTAATGATCATATATAATAGTCATGCAAAATCATATGATATTCTAAGTCAAACATCAAATATAACTACATAAGATTTTATTCCTTCGTAACATATAGTCTGTGATCATGATTACTATATGAATCTATTATGTGCTGCATAGATCATAGAATCAACTCTATATCCATATGAATAAATAAATTAGAATCAGCACGTTATTCTATGTCTAAAACTTGAAACTCTATTGTTACATACATGCAACATTGTATCAACAAACCTTGGTATAACATTAATCTCAAACTTATCATACTAACATTGTCGACCAAAGAATATTTGTGTCTATGTTAGGCTTTATATGTTTACCAAGACATACAGGCTGGGTATTCTCATCTATGGCTTATTCATGGTATTCATGTGCATGAACATTATGGTTAATCACTAAAATCATGCATATTTGATTTGCTCATTCATGTCATCTCATGCAAAGTTTAGTTGGTAAAGTAATATACAAAATCACTAATGTTTCATGAAATTTGCACTATCTAGACATTTCCTAAAAATCTGAAATTTCAGCATGAAACTACTATTATAATACTTAATCAAGATCAACAATTAAAAATTTCAAAATCATCAAAAATCGGGTACTGTTTCCCGCGCTAGCGCTAACGCCGGTGCTAGTGCACCTATGTGTTTTTCTGTATTTTTAAAATTTTGAAAAATCCCTAAAAATATATTAATCTATGTGTACTATTCATTTCTGCATTTTTGCTTTTATTACATTTTTGAAAAATCAAATACAAAATACAAAAGCCAAATTACAAAAAAAAAATTATATGTTTTGCCTTTGTGTTTTTTGTCATTTGTTTAAATTCTATTTCTAAAAGCAAAAATCAAATACAAAAATATAAAACGAAACAAGTATAAAAAATTATTATCTTGAACTTAACTTTTCTATTTACATGTATCTTGCGAAAGGGTGATATGGGCTATCATCCCATCATATCACCTAGTACCAGGCGAACCTCTCACAAGGTAGTCCTCGGGAAGTCCAAGATCAGTCTTACGAGTTCAAACTTTAAATAAACATTATTTCGCAAAAATATCAAAAATACTGTATGGACTTTATTGAGAAAATCAAGCATGATTTAACACATCATTTAGAACTTCTATAATGTTGCAATTTATCATTTCAAACTACTTTGAACATTGTTTTCATCATGATTTGATATATCTATTAATATGTGCATCAATTTTATTGTAAAAGTTGTGTAGAACCAAGCTTTGCATGCCTCTAAGTATGAGTAAATATTTTATGTTTGATAATGATCGCTATTCACTCACTTATTTTGGCATTGTCTACTTATGTGTTTAATCTAAAAATGCTTGTGTATGTTTTGTAATAGTACAATGAATTAAAATTGCACAAGTATCTTGCCTACACAACCTTTATTTGCACTTTAAAAGTTAAGAAAAGTGGTTATGTTTTTATAAATTATATTGGTTTGCAAAACAAGTGTATTCGGAGAACTTTGTACAAAACAAAAAAACATAAAATAAAGTGACAAAGATAACTCCACCAAGCACTACTTGAACCTTCTGATAAGTCTTAATAAGCGTTGTGAGGTTGAGCACCTTGGAAAGAATAGTAAAGTATCTTGTGCAAAGCATAACTTTCTTTCAAAATAAAAAAACCACTTATTCTTAAGTACACCGGATCACAATAAAAAAATCAATATTGAAGAATAAAATTATGTGATCCCCCAAGCACTACTTTGCACCCTGATAAGTCTTAATGAGCATTGTGTGTGCAAAGCTCCTTGGTAGTTGTACATTTTTTTTGTTCATTGAAGTTCGTGGAAGTAAAATTATTTGTGTTTTATTGTGCTCTTACTTTACTTATTACTTGTATTTTTGATTAAAACATTTGTTTACTCTACTCAAAAATACACTTATGTGCACATCATTATCTTCCATAACACTTCTTCTCATGAGTATTGGATCCTAATGCAAATTCTATACTACTCTTTATTTATAAAATGCACTAGATAACCTAGCATGCTTTCTACAATGTTTGGTATGTTTTGAATTTGTGAATTAAAATAACATTGTAGCAATCTTTTTTATAATATAATTTCATGCTTGAACTTAAAGATTTTAATTGAACAATGATTTACAAAAACATCTTCTTTTTGAAATTTAACTCATATATCTTTTTATGGATCATCATTGATTACAATAAGATGTTTCTTGTATTTCTATAAGTCTTCCGCATCATAACCATATAATTGTTTTACCTTGCGCTTTCAAGATTACTTAAAGTCTTTCATTTTTAGGAGCATCATCACTTAAATCTTCAAATTCCTTTCTTGCAACAAGTGGTAGACTTGCTTGGTAAACTTTATATTGGTTGCTTTTAACATGAATTTTTGTTTAAACTCGGATTTATTTCTATGAAAATATTATTACGCTAAAAACTCCGATTCATTAATGGATTTCAAAATAGCTATGTGAGTGTTTTTCAAAAATTCAAATAAAATATAAATCCATAGGCTATGTCATTAGATTTAAATGTTAAATGTTTTCGATAATTATTATCCATGACTTCATATCTCAGCGTAGCGGGGGCGTAGGGTTGTAGACATTAGATAACCTTTATCTCTAGTCATGTCTTGTCCTTAACCGGGGAGAGTTCCAGTGGGGCCTTGCGAGGCACTGGGGGGAAAGAGTGCTAGGTTGAGTTGTGTCTAGTGTTTGCATATGGGACTAACAACCCAACCTACGACATGTATGCAGCTCCTCATGCCCATCCGTCACTTAGTGCGGGGCTAGGGTGTAGATATATTGTCTGGGTAGTTTATTACTTGGAAAACATTTCATTTTTTTATGCTTAAAACTCTTATATAAAAAGGAAAAACTAACATGATAATATTGAGTACTTTAAGCTGAAAACTCTGATCTATCTCTATAAAAATAATTCTAAAACTCCTTATCATTTCCTTCTCTACAAGCTCGATCATGCTTTTATCTTATTATCAATTTTTGAGTGGTGTCTCCTTACCCTCTTTTGCTAATAACAAAAGGGGGAGGACTAACATGATAAATATAATCCGCTATCAAAATGGAAAACTAACATGATTAATTAAGATGATAGCTTACATATTAGGGGAGCATTCACTTAGGGGGAGCATGTATTTAGGGGGGGAAATTCTAAATTATTATCCTAAGTCATCACTCTCTCACACACACAAGTATGTTTCTTCATGCTTATATATTAATGCTCTGATTTATCATTAATGGATTTGTTATTTTCAAAAAGCGAGTTTGTTGGAACATGGTCTTCCGCATCTCCTAGGTTTGAGAATAACAAATCCTATGTGTAGTTGATGTTGTGTGTTTAAGTGTGCAGGATAACAAAGTCCACATGACTCAAGGATTACATAAGAAGCTTGCCCCCAAAGTTGAGCCAATAAATCCAAAACATCTACTAGCGCTGGCGGTAGTACTAGCGCAGGCGCTAGCTGTCATTCGACGAACTGTCAGCGATGCTCGACGAAATGCTCAGAAATGCATTCAACGAAATTTTGCTCAACGAACTCTTAGCTGCGTTTGACGAAATTCCGATCGACGAACTATTTACTTAAGCGCAGATGTCGGGAGCATTTATAGAAGGAGATAGCACCAGGCGGTATCCGATAGTGTCGGCGATAGCGAGGAGCACGGTTGGCAAGGGAAAATTGTTTCCTCCGATTGAAGATTCTGCCGCGCAGAATGTGTCCTAATATGGGATAGCGCCGGCGGTAGCACTAGCACAGGCACTAGCGCTGAGTCTATAAAAAGGACATTGTGGCTCCGTCCTCTTGAGCCTACAGAGATCCAGAATTCCAGAGCTTCATGCCACAACAGATAGAGGAAGGTTCAGAGAGATACTCCCACAAATCCATAAAGACTAAAGGAGATCCGTGGAGAAGATTTCAACATGCATCATCATCGTGACGAAAGACCGCATCGACTATGATCATACTCTGCGTCTTCGTCTACTTCTCCAAGAGATCTACATAGAGGGATTTTTTACATTATTGTCTTTTCATTTCATATCTTTTCTGTAATCGTTTAGTGAACTCGCCTCGTGTTGGCGACTAGGTCTGGGTAGGACTTAGGGCAGAAATTTGCCTCGTGTTGGCGACTAGATCTAGGCTAGGTCTAGGGGGTTTTTGAGGCCACATCCGGGGAAGGGTTGGCTAGAGCAGCTTGAGGCCAAATCTGGGGAGGATAGGCTAGGGCCACCGGTTCGTGGGGATGCGAGTCGGGATAGAAAACAAAAAGAGTTTACTATTCATTGCCACCGATTTCTAGCGTCATAGAAGTCAACTTTTGTAAAACCTTATTTGACATTAATAAAGCATGTCTCTGCTTTATTTCTATTGTTTTACTTGACTTTCTATTATCTTAATCTTGCATTATTACAAAGTTTTAAAATATCACAAAAGTTTTGAAAACCCTTATTCACCCCCCCCCCCTCTAAGGGCGCCTACTGATCCAACAGTACATTCATCTCACGTATGGGCACAAACCTTAGGGGCATATCTTCCTCGACTTAGAGTTCTTTCCCTATAGATCCCCGTGACGATGCACTTATATATTAGCCGTGATGTAGAAATTCAAATTTTATGGCGACGACCAAGCTGCATCTCATTGTAGTGAGATCATGTACAAATAACATCCAACCACCCGGTACATAACTAGCCCAATAAACGAAGAGATAAGCCCCCGTATCTCTTCGACTGAGTTTCTTCTACCACCAATATAACACATTCATCCCATAATGAGCCTTCTCTAGATCCAAATTCTTATCATATCTCCTCCATATGAAACCTTCTACATAAATAGAAGTGAGAGGTATCCACTTACAGTATAAAAGACACGCTTGGTGGTCTCTTACTAAGCTGATAATAGACTACAGACACCAATCTCATTGAGATTGTCCTAATCTTTTGGGTAAGGTGATAATATAACTCCATATCTGAGATAGAAATCTCAGGGTGTGAGTCTTTAGCATCTACACTCACGTTAAACTCTTCCCTTAGTCACTTGAGATCACTTTTTGCTTGGCCACATCATCTCTGAGATCGGTATAAGGTTAGGGTATGTCACGACATATCCTGCTAACTCGACCAAAATGGTATCCTAGTTATGTTGGCATCAATCCTATGCCAAACCAACTCCTACTGTTGGAATGGAAATACCAATTACTGTCTCAGAATGAGCTAGCATCTATACGCAAGGGTACGAGTTTGGCTTAGGTTGGCACTTCCTATAGGAAAAAGTGGACATACTTAATGTGAATCACACATGGGCAAACCACCGCTTCGGCTGCATCAGTTTGTCCTCAAACTGATTTAGCTAACAGGGTGGCCTAGTGGTTTAATGGACTTCTTTATCTCAGGATCGTTGCAAGCTGATACCATGTGTAAGACCCCCCTCCCGAAACACAAGACACGGATGAGGGGAGTCTTATGCCCAGGACAGCCGCCTTGCGGAAGCGCCAGCACACGGGCTAGCCTCCCCCACAAGATGCCTATCCTGCCGGCCAAACCAACTAGACAGCGCCAACCCATCAATAAAAGAAAGCATTAAAAGTCATAGATTCGCAATAAGTAATAAAGTCCAAACAGTAAGTACAAGAAAGAAAGAAAGCTACACAAGCCCCTGCAAATCATCAGAGTATCAAGCTAAATGTCCCAAGGGCTACATCTCAAAACACCCACTCACCTCTGTCACTGACAGTAGCCAAGGTATCATGGTCTCCGGCCCTGCCATCCCGACCTGACTATCCTCCTCCAGCACCGTGCACTGCTTGTCTAAGGAACACTCCTAAAAAGAGGGACGTAGCAACCATTAGTCATAAAGACTAAGTGGCTTCACATCCGCTCCCCCGGCGGCTCCAAGGCACCGGGCGGAAGGAAAGGAAGAAAACCTGCAATATAAGCAATAATATACAAGCAGGTGACAGGAATGGTTGTGTATACATGTCGGTTGTATAAGTACCCAAGTACTTGCAATGGCACTAACTAAGCTGTTCATAAGTATATAAGTAGCAATGGTTATAAATGCAAGTACTAGTAACAGGTATAATAAGCACGCTAACAAGTAGTAAGGCAATGACAAAATGTAAGCAAGTAGTAGTAATCAAGAAAGAAGTAAGCAGTTCATATCATACCTTAAATTATATGAATGCCCATACAAACTTATAAGTTAAGGTTTCCATGATAGAACTCATCATATAAAAGAGCCCATACTAATTTATATGATGGACTCGATGCGTTGCAATGCTATGATTATGGATGATGAATGCAATGCAATGATTATGACATGATGAACTCACCCATGCATTTTGCTATGTCGACATAGACTGGTAGTTCCCACTTTTTGAGGGTAGCTAACCACTCAGGCACCTCGCATCGTGGCCAGACGAAGACTGTGGACCGGGCTCCTCCATAACTAGGTGGGTATGAACACTAGCAGACCTAGGCCTATGTACGCCTCAACGCTAAGAACACACAGCGGAGCCCCTGCGTACTGCTCGATGCTAAGAACACGCAGCGGAGCCATCAAGGACACAGAAGGGGACTTGGGTAGGTGTGCACCAAGAGTCCAACCCAACCGGTTTAGAGTCTAACTGCCGGCTTCTGTCGGTGTCACGACTAGCAAGCCCATAGACCCGCCACAAGTAATCCCCCAACCACAAGTATCCTCCAACCAGTGTCACTACACCACCATGTGTAAACCATGCACATTCATGTAATTCGATGCATAACCCGTGCTATCAAGTACCCAAAGACTCGCCGAAGGAGTCTTCTGCTTTTCACATCATACAAGTCAACTGATGCTAACTAGCATCCAAGGCCCCCAACAATTGGGCCCTTAACATTTCACCACAAGATATAACAATATCTTATAATCCACTCCAAGCCATCAATGCTACTCATACCAAGTTATCATAACTCATGTGCAGTGGCGTACGCAAAACATGGAAATTATTCTACAAGATTCTCCAGGACTACTTATGGTCACGGTGTCATATTCATATTCTACTAATTAAGTAAGCTCGCACATATCACCTGTACCCAACCCTCATGCACAAATCACAACGAGCCTTAACACGATCAAAGGTATCAACCTTATTGAAGGGTCATCACTAATCTAAACCATCCATAGATTATCACGTGATATGAACATTAGTTCGTACATGTGCTTTTTACGAGTCCACATAAACCACCGATTGAAGATTGGTTTAAGATGACATCTCAACAATAATAAGGTTATAAACCTTCCCGATGCTGTCTACTACAACTGAATTTTTGGTAGCTACGCTCCTCCAATCTAGACGTGTCACCCCATTCTGGTAAGGTATTACGAAGGGCTACAACTTTCTAGTTGAGCCCAAAGCCCTCATCCAATCAGATCTCGCCTACAAAAATCACGTTTAAATCTGCTCTTCCTTCAGCCAAGAAGAAATCAGCACGAATCGTCAAGCAAACCCGATTTTACTGTTCATCGTCTTCTTCAACCGATAACTTAGGTTTTAGCCGAAACCTCTCTCTCCTCCACTACTCCCTCCACAGACCACCAGTCTTCACGGAATCAAGCTCTAAATCTTCGTATTGAAGAGAGGAGTTGATTGAAGATAATAGCATGGCGAACGACGCCCTAGAACGAAAGTTCTAGTGTGGTCTCTTCCTACGAAACTTCATGAACTCACTGGATCAAACCCTTTTGAGTTCAATGTCTCGCCTAATATTCAAATCTAAAGATCTAGCACCAAGGGAGAGGGGAGGAAGTCACCTGATTTCCGGCTGACGTTCGCGGTTGTCTCCTCCGCGGCATGGCGGAAGTTGGCCAAGACTGATTAAATGGTCCTGATCCACAGAAATATCCAACATGTAATTAGTCAACATTACCCAAACTAAAAAGAAAGGAAACAGAAGACAACATGAAAAGTTAACAAATTAATAACTTCCCAAAGACTCCCATCCTTCACGATATCTGTTTAGGGTCAATTTGTTAGAGTCTTTTATATCGGGGTTGCATCTTAATATAGCTATGACGTTGACACATAAGGTGTTGGAGTTTCTGAGATGATCTCAAAGCAATCAACAGTTAGTCTTGCTGCCAACGCAATATGAGCCT
Source organism: Dactylorhiza incarnata (assembly GCA_033032865.1). Lineage (NCBI taxonomy): Eukaryota > Viridiplantae > Streptophyta > Magnoliopsida > Asparagales > Orchidaceae > Dactylorhiza > Dactylorhiza incarnata. The sequence goes on from JAWHQI010000578.1 coordinate 442,924, forward strand.
ATTGGGTCGCACATAAAAGCATTTGGAGAAATTGGATAAAGAATTGTGTTGGCCTTACTCATATTGGATATGAGTGGAGGACCAATCCTGTGACTGCTTGGAATTAAGTTGAGAATGTCTCAACGGGAAATCGTTTAAAGGGTTTAAACGAATGGATTTACACTAGATAATTCGGCTAAAGGGTTTAGACGAATTCGGCTAAAGGGTTTAGACGAATTCGGCTAAAGGCTTTAAACGAATTCAGCTAAAGGGTTTAGACGAATTCAGCTAAATTCAAATTCGGCTAATATGATTAACCGAATTTATTACAGATTTGACTAAAGGGTTTAGCCGAATCAGGTCAGTTCGACGAAAGGGTTTCACCGAATTTATATAGCCGAATTCATATAGACGAATTCGTCGAAATGGTTTCGCCGAATTCGGTTATAGTGATTAGCTGAATTCGGTTAATTTGATTAGTCGAATTCGGCGAATGTCAATCTGGAAAGAAATTCTAATTTTCCCTCTGGTCTACGGATAGCCTTTCCTATACCTTGCGTATATAAAGGCATGCGATTAGGTCTTCAATATAGACTTAATCCTTTCACAATTTTGGAGAAACGGCCGACCGGAACTGTTCTGCACGAAGGCTTCTCGTTCCTCCTGTCCGCTGATCGTCCTTCCGCCGCCGCTTGTCGCCGCCATCAGTCGCCGCCTCCCCTGGATTGGATCTAGCAGTCCGTGGGGACGTTGAGAGCTTCCTTCTCCGACCTAGTTCTTGTACGACAAGAAGCTAGGGTTCTCCATCGCTTGTGTGGACTTCTGTAGAGGGATCGATCTATTTCGATCCTTGAAGAACTCAAAGGCAGATTTCGGATTTCTCTTTGGAGCACCTTGGTTGAGTATTGACTCAATCCCGCGAAGGTACATTGTATTTGCTTATTCTCTTGAATCATGAAAACCGCAAGATCCGTTGATCTCTTTTTGGGTTGTTCTTGTTCATTTCCGCTGCGCATATTCGATATGTCATCCCTTATGAAGGGGTACAGAAAACCCAACATAAGGGTGACTTAGACTCGTTAAAAAGGGTTGTCCAAGGATAAGAAAACATGTATTATGAGACAAGTAGACCCAAGTGGCATAAGGTAATTGTTGAATAACAAATTATACATATTTTTAGTATAATTTTTAGCCTAATTTTGGGTAATTTTGTTCATATTGCATGTAAAGTATTGAATAAATCTCTTGTTTTACCTAATGTATATAAATATTTATCTTTTTGAAAAAAAAAAGTTATTTAATTATGAAACAATTCAGAGTTTATGTAAAAGAAAAGTAAATATACTTATATAAGAATAAAATTTTGAAATATTATTGTATAATAAATTTATTATAAATATAATAAAAATATAGATATAATATATATGTAAATAATATAGTTATATGTATGTAAATAAAATAAATAATCATATATTTATAAGTAAATACAAATGAAAACATAGTAATAATAATGTATATATTATTAAATATATTGAAATATAAATATATATGTAATAAATGTAAAATAATAATAGTATATAAAATAATATATATATATAATAATAGAGTATATATATTAAATATAATCATAGAAATAAATTATGTAAATTAAAGAAAATTAAATTAAAAAAATAATAATTAAAATAAAATAAAATAAAATAATCTATATTATATGACGAATGCGCGGCGCCAGCGTTCGACGTTCTCCATATATTATATTATATATTATATATATATTTGCGACCGGTCGACGAAATCAAGGCGTTCGACGAATGCGCGGCGCCTGGCGTTCGACGTTCTCCATATATTATATTAGATATTATATATACTATATATATATATATATATATATCTGCAGTCGGCCGATGAAATCCAGGCGTTCGACGAATTCTCTTCCTCTCCCATTCGACGAACTCCCTTTCTCAGCCTGTTCGACGAACTAAATATTATATATATGATATATATATCTGCCCTGCAGGAGTTCGACGAACTCTTCCCTGCGATCGACGAAATCGCTCCCAGCCCGCTAGCTCTCCTTCCAGCAAGCTGTCCTGCCAGCTCTCTCCTTCTAAAACCAAACCAGCTTCTATCCGCACCCCAGCTCAAGTCAAACATGCCTACCTCGGTCAAACAGCCAGCTGCTATTTTCTTTCTTGCTAATTGCAGCCCACCTTTGTCTATAAATATGAGGGGCTTTTCTTGTTTTTAAGGGTTCATAAAAGTTAGAATCTAAGTGGATTTTGTGAGTTTCTCTTGAGTGTTCCCGTGAGCTTTATTTTGTGAGTGTTTGTGAGTTTATTTTATGTATTTCCTTGCTCTTATTTGAGCTCCCCAAGTTTAGACTTTCTTGAAAAAGTTGTAATATGAATATATATATATATATATATACATTTTGTTGTTCTTCTTTTGTTTTTTTCTTGTTCTTGTTTTGTTATTCTTCTTGTTCTTCTTTTCTTATTGTTGAGTGTGTGAGTGTACGAGAGTAAATTTTATTGCTTTTATTTTTAATTTAGTTTTTCATTTATTGTAAGTGTGTGTCTGTGTAGGTGGATAAATTTTGTTTTTGTTAACTTAGATTTTAATTTAATAGCATAGTTTTTATTATTATCCTGCATTTTTTTCCCCTCTACCCGTTCGGGTAGAGATTGCTTTTATTTCCCGTCTACCCGTTTGGGTAGAACTTGCACCGCATTTATTTCCCCTTTACCCATTTTGGGTAGGGATTCCAATTTCTGTCCTTTAATTTCTATCATTTCAATTCCGTAGAGTGCGTGTGTTTTTAATTTAGTGTGCACCTCTTTTTTCTTATAATTGTTTCTTTGTTCTCGCTAACGCACGTAGTCGCTTAAATATCATCGTCATTTAACTTTATAAAATTAACCGCTCGTTTCATCGATAAAATAATAGCGCGTTCTCAAAGTAAAAATAATCAACACGTTCTTGGAAAAATACGACCTTGATAATTTTCTAAAAAATTATCCTATACTATACGCGATAAGGTATACTTGCCTTTTCGAATGATTAGTTAGGATAATAACGATACAAAAACTTGCAAAACTCTCTCCTTTTCTATTTACATATTTAGAGAATTCGGCGCCGAAGCCGGGGCGTAATCGTCGATATTTCGAAAGAAGAGAAAACCGTTACTTCTATTCCTCGAAATAGGATAACGATTAGTTTCTCGAAGTAGGAGTACTCGCGAAACTCCTCGAAAATGCCCGCCTAATTCTAATCACATCACGAGAAAGGTTTTGCAAATCAAGCTTATAAATTTTCACCCACAATTTCTTGGCGCCGTTGCCGGGGACTTGTTGTTATTTCGAAAAAAGAATCGCTATTAATTTTATCTTTTACTTCTTCCTCCCCCTTTTTCTCTCGTACACATATTTCTAAAAACAAAAAAAATAGAAAAAGCTCGAAAAACTAATTTTGTTTTTTCCAAAACACGAATCATCTATATATTTTCATCCAAAAAAAGCTATTTCTTTCTTTTACTTAAATTATCATAAAAAAATTACAAAAATCAAATCAAAAAAATAAAAAAATTTTGCTTATAAAAAAGAATTTTTTATATATATATATATATAAAAGTATAATAATTTTAATCCGGGTTGGAGGAACCACCCTAATTTCTCCTAGAGTAATCCAAATAATGCGCAGCGGCCCCCAAATGCGAATCCATAGTGCACCTTTTGTAACGGTACTGGCCAGGACCGTCAACACATGACCTATAAGCCCAGTACCGCCGGCACCGACGGCCCAGGACTGTCAACAGACCTACTGGCACCGCCGGTTAAGCCTCACCCAACGGGTTAACCACAAGCCTGCAGGCCGTGCACCCCAACCCCTCTCTGGCCCACCACAGAGCCCAGCGGGTTGTTGGAGACATACAGTCTCCCTTCGGTGAGAAGTGAGCCAGTTAAGCTGCGGCACGTGGACTTCCCAGGAGGTCACCCATCCGGTGACTACTCCAGCCCGAACACGCTTAACTACGGAGTTCTTTCACTTCTCATCACCAACAGCTCAGTTGGTGATGAGAAGTGAAAGAACTCCGTAGTTAAGCGTGCTCGGGCTGGAGTAGTCACCGGATGGGTGACCTCCTGGAGCTGTTGGTGATGAGAAGTGAAAGAACTCCGTAGTTAAGCGTGCTCGGCTGGAGTAGTCACGGGATGGGTGACCTCCTGGGAAGTCCACGTGCCGCCGCTTAACTGGCTCACTTCTCACCGAAGGGAGACTGTATGTCTCCAACAACCCGCTGGGCCCTGTGGTGGGCCAGAGAGGGGTTGGGGTGCACGACCTGCAGGCTTGTGGTTAACCCGTTGGGTGAGGCTTAACCGGCGGTGACAGTAGGTCTGTTGACGGTCCTGGGCCGTCGGTGCCGGCGGTACTGGGCTTGTAGGTCATGTGTTGACGGTCCTGGCCAGTACCGTTACAAAAAGTGCACTTTTTGTAACGGTACTGGCCAGGACCGTCAACACATGACCTACAAGCCCAGTACCGCCGGCACCGACGGCCCAGGACCGTCAACAGACCTACTGGCACCGCCGGTTAAGCCTCACCCAACGGGTTAACCACAAGCCTGCAGGTCGTGCACCCCAACCCCTCTCTGGCCCACCACAGGGCCCAGCGGGTTGTTGGAGACATACAGTCTCCCTTCGGTGAGAAGTGAGCCAGTTAAGCGGCGGCACGTGGACTTCCCAGGAGGTCACCCATCCCGTGACTACTCCAGCCCAAGCACGCTTAACTACGGAGTTCTTTCACTTCTCATCACCAACTGAGCTCAGCTGGTGATGAGAAGTGAAAGAACTCCGTAGTTAAGCGTGCTTGGGCTGGAGTAGTCACGGGATGGGTGACCTCCTGGGAAGTCCACGTGCCGCCGCTTAACTGGCTCACTTCTCACCGAAGGGAGACTGTATGTCTCCAACAACCCGCTGGGCCCTGTGGTGGGCCAGAGAGGGGTTGGGGTGCACGGCCTGCAGGCTTGTGGTTAACCCGTTGGGTGAGGCTTAACCGGCGGTGCCAGTAGGTCTGTTGACGGTCCTGGGCCGTCGGTGCCGGCGGTACTGGGCTTGTAGGTCATGTGTTGACGGTCCTGGCCAGTACCGTTACACTTCGTCATCCTCGACATTGAGGAGGATGCCGAGGTACCAATCATCCTCGGTCGCCCATTCCTCGCGACCTCCCGAGCATTAATCGATGTAAGTAACAGTCGCCTCCTCCTTCGGGTAGGAGACGAGGAAGTTACACTTCTGATTAATCCCTCCATGCGAAACACTTTATCGAATGATGATTCCTGTTTTAATTTGGAATCCACGTTCGAGGATGAGTGTTCTGCGCTTTTAGAATTGCTCTCTTTAACAGTAGCCGAATCGGATCTGGCCAATCTCCCTCCTTTAGACGAATTGCCGCCAGATTCGTCTTTCGAGCCTTTTGATTCTAAAGGTTTAAAAATCACCACCTCTTATGAAGAACCCCCGGTCTTGGAGCTTAAGCAACTCCCCGACCATTTAAAATACGCTTTTCTCTCCGAAAATTCAAAACTTCCCGTTATCATTTCTTCCACTCTAACCGATTCGGAAACATCCGAATTGGTGGAAGTTTTGTCTAAGCATCGCCATGCAATTGCATGGCAGATTTTTGATATTAGGGGGGATAAATCCCTCTTTTTGCACGCACAAAATATTTTTAGAGCATAATTCTCGCAAAACTATCCAGCCTCATCGACGACTTAACCCGAACATGCGGGACATCATTAAGGCTGAAGTAATCAAACTCCTAGATGCCGGGATTATCTATCCAATATCGGACAGTACGTGGGATAGTCCCGTACATGTCGTGTCAAAAAAGGGCGGTTTAACGGCAGTGGCCAATCAAAACAACGAATTAATCCCAACTCGTACTGTTACGGGTTGGCGGGTGTGCATCGACTACCAAAAGTTAAATGATGCCACCCGGAAGGACCACTTTCCGTTGCCATTTATCGATCAGATTCTGGAGCGACTTTCGGGTCATCCATATTATTGTTTTCTCGACGGTCTTTCGGGATTTTTCCAAATTCAAATCTCCCCCGAAGACCATGAGAAAATGACTTTCACGTGCCCTTTCAGCACGTCGCATACCGAAGGATGCCTTTCGGTCTCTGCAATGCGCCAGCTACATTCCAAAGATGTATGCTGGCGATCTTTGGAGAGCTCGTAGAGGACATAATGGAAGTCTTTATGGATGACTTCTCCGTATTCGGAAACTCCTTTTCCAACTGCTTATATAATCTAGATCGAGTCCTCCAATGATGCGAAGACACGAACCTAGTTTTAAACTAGGAGAAGTGTAATTTTATGGTCCGGGAAGGTTTAGTTCTCGGACACAAGATTTCTGCAAGAGGGATGGAGGTAGACAAGGCTAAGGTCGAAATCATCGAAAAACTCCCCGCTCCTTCAAATATAAAATCAATTAGGAGTTTTCTTGGCCACGCGGGTTTTTACAGGCGGTTTATTCAAAAATTTTCCAAAATAACGAAACCGCTAACCCACCTCCTGGAGAAGGAATCTCCTTTTATTTTCGATTCCGCCTGCGTAGAGGCATTTAATATTATTAAAGAAAAACTTATCAATTCTCCAATTCTGGTGGCGCCAGATTGGTCCCTTCCGTTTGAGATTATGTGCGATGCGAGCGATATCATGGTGGGAGCCGTACTTGGCCAACGTGTTAATAATTATTTCCATCCCATCTACTACGCATCTCGAACGCTCACAGTCGCACAGGCTAATTACACTACGATGGAAAAGGAACTTCTCACCGTTGTCTTTTCAATCGATAAGTTTAGGCCCTACGTAACACTTTCAAAAATTATCATTTTTACCGACCACTCTGCCCTCCAATATTTATTAGCTAAGGTGGACGCCAAACCCCGCTTGCTTCGATGGATCCTCCTATTGCAGGAGTTCGATCTAGAGATCTGGGACAAGAGGGGGGCTAAAAATTTAGCAGCTGACCACCTCTCTCATTTAGAGCGCCCAATCGCGGAAGCGCTCGTCGAGCCTGATATAGACGATAGATTTCCTGAGGAGCGCCTCTTAGCTCTTTCTAATTTAAAAACTTCTCCCACTCCTTGGTTCGCAGACTACGCAAACTATTTAGTTGCGCGGGTCCTTCCGAAAGACTTTTCAAAACAACAAAAGAAGAAATTCTTTTCTGATTTGAAAATTTACTTTTGGGAAGACCCATTTCTCATTCGCGTCTGCGCGGACCAAGTGGTGTGGAGATGCGTTTCATGCAAGGAAGGTGCGCAAATATTGCATCACTGCCACGAGGGGCCGACCGGGGGGCATTATCAAGCCAACCGGACCGCGCAGAAAGCACTAGAGGCGGGCTTTTATTGGCCCACTCTCTTTAAAGATGCTCACGAGTATGTGAGCAAAAGCGATAACTGCCAACGGTCGGGTAACATCTCTCGTCGTGACGAGATGCCCCAAAATTTTTATTTAGAATGCGAAATCTTCAATTTATGGGGCATAGACTTCGTAGGCCCCCTACCTCCCTCTTATATAAATCGATATATTTTAGTGGCGGTCGACTATGTATCTAGGTGGGCGGAAGCGCAAGCTCTCCCCACCAACGATATGAGAGTCGTCGTCAAATTTCTCAAAAAATTATTTTCTCGCTTCGGTACGCCACGCGCTATAGTAAGTGATAGGGGTACGCACTTTTGCAACGCCCAGTTTGCAAAAACATTATCTAAATATGGCGTTACGCACAAGCTCACCACCGCCTATCACACCCAAACTAGCGGCTAAGTAGAGGTAGTTAATCGCGAGATTAAGCGTATTTTAGAAAAAACCGTCTCGACAAATAGGAAAGATTAGTCTTTAAAACTCGACGACGCGTTGTGGGCGTATCGTACGGCGTACAAGACCTCCATCAGTTGTTCGCCCTATCGATTAGCTTACGGCAAGGGGTGCCATTTGCCCGTAGAGTTAGAGCACCGCGCTTTTTGGGCTATAAAATATTTAAACCTCGATCCGAACTTAGCCTCCGAGTCTAGGAAATTCCAATTAAATAAGCTCGATGAATGGCGTGCGAACGCTTACGAGAGCAATAAATTTTATAAAGAGCATTCTAAGTTCTATCACGATCGAAAAATTAAATTTCCAAAAACATTTGCACCGAGCGATCTTGTCCTTCTTTTCAATTCACGCCTTCGCCTTTTTCCGGGTAAGCTAAAATCTAGGTGGTACGGCCCCTTTGAAGTCAAAGAGGTCTGGCCATATGGCACCGTTCTTATTTCCTACCCCGAAAAAGGCGAGTTTAAAGTCAACGGTCATCGTTTAAAACTTTATTTGGCGGGAGATCCGACGGACGGTAAAATCGAATCATTACCCCTCCCCAACATCTAAAAAAATGCTAAACTCGTCAAGCTACGCGACGGTAAACAAAGCGCTCGTGGGAGGCACCCCATATTTATCTAATATTTTTACCTTTGTCTACTTTATTTTTATAGGGTTTTTCTTGCATTTTATCATCTTTAATTTTTTTTTTACAAACTGCATCTTCCTCTTTTTACTTCTTCATACTTAAATTACAACATTGGGGACAATGTTGGGTTTTAAGTATGGGGGTCTCTTTTTCCGTTCTTCAAACTTTGTAAATATTTAGAAAAATCCAAAAAAAATTTATAAAAACCACAAAAATAAAAAAATTATTATATCATACTTTGTAAATATTTAGAAAAATCCAACAAAAATCTAAAAACCACAAAAAAAAATTTATTTCATACTTTGTAAATATTTAGAAAATTCCAAAAAAATTGAAAAACCCCAAAATTCAAAAAAAAAACAAAAAACAAAACAAAATGATAAAATCCCAAAAATATAATAAAAACCCCTACTTAGCTTTGTATTTCTCAAAATTACTTTGAGTTTATTTATAAGCATTTTTCATTATTTTTAATTTGCCAAAACCCTTATTCGTATCATGGTTTGTAAGATTTAGATTCATGGAATTTTAGTTGTAAATAATATATTGTGTTTTTAATTTAATTTGAGAACAAACTTTTTAGCACAACTTCAAGTTTACCCTAAATAGCTTCTTGTTGTATTATTTTGGCAGACCATCTTTAGACTTTAATTATTCCTACTCCAAACTTGTGAAACTTTAGGAATGTTTTAAACCTACTAAAACTTGCTCACAAAAATTTTCTTAATTTATAAAATCTAGAAATTTCTAAACCTTTACCTATTAACCAAATTCCTTGGTAATTTCGTTTAAAAGAAATCATATGTCAATGGGAATAAGATTTCGTTCTGTAAACATAGGCACCCAATTAATTAAAGAAAAAGATCTTATGTCAATGGGAATAAGATTTCGTTCCGTAAACATAGGCATTGGGTATTTTTGAAGAGAAAAAAAAACATATATGGGAATAAGATTTGGTTCCCCTCTCTATCCAAAAGAAAAAAAAATTGAGTGGGGTGAGAGGATAAAATTCATCACCCCAAATTCAAAAATCTCTTCTCCTACCAAGCTCCCCCTACCCCCCAGCCAATCAAAGTGAAAACTAGATATAAATGAAAAAATTGAGAGAGCATAATTAGTAAGTTTTAATTATTCTAAAAAATTTCTTTAAAAAGTAAAAGTTCTTATAATTCTATTCTAATCATGGTGCTAATTATTGCAATTATTTAGGTCGCTACTTAGCTAACTTTAGAAGTCTTGTTGGCTAAAACTTTTTCGCTCTTTTTAAATCATTATCACGATGTTGGACTTACCTCTTTTAATCTCCTAAATTTATTTCAAGCTTACTTTCGAATAAATAAAATTTTGGTAAATTAGAAATTCTATTAATGTCTTATGGGTATCTCTTACTTTTGCCTTGGAATAGCAAAAGCTTAAGTATGGGGGTATTTGATGAATAGCAAATTATACATATTTTTAGTCTAATTTTTAGCCTAATTTTGGGTAATTTTGTTCATATTGCATGTAAATTATTGAATAAATCTCTTGTTTTACCTAATGTATATAAATATTTATCTTTTTGAAAAAAAGAGTTATTTAATTATGAAACAATTCAGAATTTATGTAAAAATAAGTAAATATACTTATATAAGAATAAAATTTTGAAATATTATTGTATAATAAATTTATTATAAATATAATAAATATATAGATATAATATATACGTAAATAATATAGTTATATGTATGTAAATAAAATAAATAATCATATATTTATAAGTAAATACAAATGAAAACATAGTAATAATAATGTATATATTATTAAATGTATTGAAATATAAATATATATGTAATAAATGTAAAATAATAATAGTATATAAAATAATATATATATATATATATATAAATAATAAATAATAACAGAGTATATATATTAAATATAATCATAGAAATAAATTATGTAAATTAAAGAAAATTAAATTAAAAAAAAATTAATTAAAATAAAATAAAATAATATATAAACTCAGCTGGAGATTCGTCGAATGCTGCTCTGCGTTTGTCGAACGCTGCAAGGCGTTCGACGAATGCGCGGCGCCAGTGTTCGACGTTCTCCATATATTATATTATATATTATATATACTATATATATATCTGCCGCCGGTCGACGAAATCAAGGTGTTCGACGAATGCGCGGCACCTGGCGTTCGACGAATGCGCGGCGCCTGGCGTTCGACGTTCTCCATATATTATATTAGATATTATATATACTATATATAAATATATATATCTGCAGTTGGTCGAAGAAATCCAGGCGTTCGACGAATTCTCTTCCTCTCCCGTTCGACGAACTCCCTTTCTCAGCCTGTTCGACGAACTAAATATTATATATATATGATATATATATCTGCCCTGCAGGAGTTCGACGAACTCTTCCCTGCGATCGACGAAATCGCTCCCAGCCTGCCAGCTCTCCTTCCAGCAAGCTGTCCTGCCAGCTCTCTCCTTCTAGAACCAAGCCAGCTTCTATCCGCACCCCAGCTCAAGTCAAACTTGCCTACCTCGGTCAAACATCCAACTGTTATTTTCTTTCTTGCTAATTGCAGCCCACCATTGTCTATAAATATGAGGGGTTTTCTTGTTTTTAAGGGTTCATAAAAGTTAGAACCTAAGTGGATTTTGTGAGTTTCTCTTGAGTGTTCCCGTGAGCATTATTTTGTGAGTGTTTGTGAGTTTATTTTATGTATTTCCTTGCTCTTGTTTGAGCTCCCCAAGTTTAGACTTTCTTAAAAAAGTTGTAATATGAATAAATATATATTTATAAATTTTGTTTCTGTTCTTCTTTTGTTGTTCTTCTTGTTCTTCTTTTGTTATTCTTCTTGTTCTTCTTTTCTTATTGTTGAGTGTGTGAGTGTACGAGAGTAAATTTTATTGCTTTTATTTTTAATTTAGTTTTTCATTTATTGTTAGTGTGTGTGTGTGTGTAGGTGGATAAATTTTGTTTTTGTTAACTTAGATTTTAATTTAATAGCATAGTTTTTATTATTGTCCTGCATTTATTTCCCCTCTACCCGTTCGGGTAGAGATTGCTTTTATTTCCCGTCTACCCGTTTGGGTAGAACTTGCACCGCATTTATTTCCCCTTTACCCGTTCGGGTAGGGATTCCAATTTCTGTCCTTTAATTTCTGTCATTTCAATTCCGTAGAGTGCGTGTGTTTTTAATTTAGTGTGCACCTCTTTTTCCTTATAATGGTTTCTTTGTTCTCGCTAACGCACCTAGTCGCTTAAATATCATCGTCATTTAACTTTATAAAATTAACCACTCGTTTCATCGATAAAATAATAGTGCGTTCTCAAAGTAAAAATAATCAACACGTTCTTGGAAAAATACGACCTTGATAATTTTCTAAAAAATTATCCTATACTATACGCGATAAGGTATACTTGCCTTTTCGAATGATTAGTTAGGATAATAACGATACAAAAACTTGCAAAACTCTCTCCTTTTTTATTTACATATTTAGAGAATTCGGCGCCGTAGCCGGGGCGTAATCGTCGATATTTCGAAAGAAGAAAAGACCGTTACTTCTATTCCTCGAAATAGGATAACGGTTAGTTTCTCGAAGTAGGAGTACTCGCGAAACTCCTCGAAAATGCCCGCCTAATTCTAATCACATCACGAGAAAGGTTTTGCAAATCAAGCTTATAAATTTTCACCATCAGTAATCCACAGTCCAATAAGAAATTACAACAAAATAGCCAATCTGGATGGCTAAAAGGCAACCAAACATCAACAATGGAGTGTATAAGGCAATATATTCCTCTCTATAATTCTCAAGTGAACCACCCCAGCAAAGGTTCAGTACAGCCACAACAAGTGAAAAGAGGGGCAGCAGCCGGCCGATCAAAATAAAAGCCCCAATAGCTAACAATAAATTTGGAACTTCATGACCCGAAAAGGGAATAATAGCAACATGCCCTTCCAGGTATTTATATCTATCATCATTTGGATTATAGAATACAGCAACACAAGCAGGTAATAATTCTGGTCTTGAAGTAACAATAATAAAATGTCAGAAATTGAATCATGGCGATGGTAAGAGGAATAGCACTAGGAAGATCTGGGAAAGAGCACTCCAACAATACAGCCGACCTAAACGCAAACAAAACTGATCCAGATCCCAAAACTGAGATCTTTACTTGATCTTATGAAGACATTTAATACCAAAACTGAAGGGCAGAGTAGCAGCAACTCAGGACAGCCATGATAATAAAAAAAGAGCAGTACAGCAGCAGTCGATAAGAGTAAACCCTCCCCACAAATCCAGTGATGTGCAACAGCCGGTTAACATTAATTTAGGACTGAAATAAATCCTTATTTGATCTTATAGTAGAATCAAACACCAATACATAGGAGTTCAGAGGGGAAAAGGGAGAAGAAAAGCTTACAGTGAGCTAGAAGAGTAACCGGAAACTATTTTAGAAATTGTAAACCCGACTAAGCTCCAGCTCAAACGAAGCCACACAGCTTTCGATCCCAGCAATACTCCCTGATTCCCGGAATCTTCTGTGAAGTTCAGAGAGGGGGAGAGGAGGAGAGGAGAAGATAAGAGAAGGGGATCGGTGCCATGCCCTAACCCCGATATCACCAAGAGTAAGAAGAGAAGAGTCGGCAGTGACAATAGAAATAGGAAAAATATACGCCTCTTTTCCACCGCCTTTGATAAACCCACTTAAGATACCATTAATATACGTGACATATTATACTCCAAACCATCCCATTATAGATAAACCATGCAAACTGCTATCAGCACGTAAATTAGCATTATTTCCTTATTAGCAGCCCACATATAAACTCTATAAATCAGTGAACATGGCCTTGGTACACTAAGGTAACATCACCTTTGTTCTTATGCTGCCGCCGGCGAACAATTAATTATGAAGTCGCACTTCATCATAAACATACATGTTACTGCAAAAAAAATGTAGACACTGGTTTTTATTTTCATCATAGGAATTTACCAGTTTCCCAACTTAAACACCCCCGTAAAATCTCGTCACCTAAAATACAAAAGAAAAACCATAAGCAGTATAAACTGAGACGGGAGAAATAAAGAGGAAGTCGGTAGCAATAAAAGTCCTCCACCGCCACTTAAAAGCCCGTAATATAAAGATTAACTTAAGCACTTGCTATCAGCACACCTAATAGGCCACATGACAAGCCCAAACAAAGCTCCCAATAGGGTAAGTAAATTAATCATCTCTTGCTGACCATGACTCAAACCTAATCACCTCGGGGTCCTAAGGCTTCTACCGAGTCTGAGTCAACCTTCGGTGACACAACACACTCATGAGGGGCCTAGCGCGCACTGGGATGTTACACCTTTTGTGCCATAATTTATTTGTTTTACTTATAGAATTGAATAAGCAAATATCAGAATTGGCAGAGTTAAAATTGACTAAAAAAATGTTTTCATGTCTAATATCAGATAACACATTAATGTTTTTATTATTGGTAATAAGACATAAGGAATGGTTAAAAGTTACCTGATAACCTTCATCACATAACTGGCTTATGCTGATGAGGTTGTGCTTCAGACCCTTGACATAAGCTACCTCTTTGAAGGTGACTACTCCAACTTTGATCTGACCATAGCCTTTGGTTTGTCCACAGTTGGAGTCTCCAAAGAACACTTTGGGTCCAAGCTTTGCCTTGTAGTTGCTCAGGTTGTCCTTATTTCCTGTCATGTGCTTTGAACACCCACTATCCAAATACCATTGTTCTTTTAATTTTGGATAGCCATGTACCTGCACAACAGAAAAATAAACTAGTTATTTTTGACCCAGACTACCTTGGGTCCTTTTATTTTTCCACAAGATTCGAAAATAAAAGACATCTCAGGCTGATCCTTATAACCTTGTGGATGGTATCTCCTTGGAGGAATTATCCACTCAGTGAAAGGATTCTTACTATGTGAAGAATAAAAATTCTGTAGATTTTCAGTATGTTTTCCGTTCGACGAATTTAGGTGAGTTCGTCAATCGCCGTTCGACGAAGTGAAGTGCTTTCATCGAGCGTCGTTCGAATAATGAATATACTGAAATTCTATCTTCAGAGTTTGTCGATCTCCGTTCAACAAAATGAATTGATTTTGTCGAGCTCCGTTTGACGAATTCTGCTGAATTCCTTTATTCTTAACAGTCTTGCTTGAAATATTTTCATCTATTTCTACTACCTCTTTGCTCTTGGCAGAGATGAACTTTACTGGTGTAGAAAGTATGTTCTTCTTAATAATAGGTGGCTCACTTGATGATGCACCTAAGCCCAATTTGCCACTTAATCTGGCATTTACTGTGCTTGTGATGTCCATCAGTTTGATACTTCTCCCATTAAGTGATTCTTCAAATTTCTTAGCCTCAGATAGTTTGTTATCAATGAGAATAATATGTTCTCTGGAGGCAGCCAAATCTTTCTTAAGAATAGCATTTTCTTCACTTAGTTGGTTCATTTCAGCCAATTGATTTCTGAGAGAGATTATTTCCTTCTCAGATTTGATTAAGTCTAAGCAAAGAACTTTGAATTCATCTTTGAATTCATTTGAATTAAAATCAAAGTTTGAGATTACCTGATCAGCATCATTGTCAGACTCTGATTCATCTGAGTTGTTTGCTGAGGCATTGATAGCCATCATGCAGAAGCTTCTTTCTTCTTCATCATCACTGGAGCTGGATGATGATGCATTTTCTGACTCACTGCTTGAGTCATAAATAGCCATCAAGCATTGGTCTTTTTCCTTTGATTCTTCTTCATCTTCAGAGGAACAGGATGAAGACTCTGAATCAGTTTCACTCCATGATTCTTCTACAAACCCTCTTCCCTTATGCTTGTGTTTGTCAGATGATGCTTGCTGGAGTGCCTTTTCTCTTCTTTGTCTTTTCTCTTTTCCTTCTTTCGATTCTATGGACACTCAGGTAGAATGTGTCCAGGTTTCCTGCAGCCAAAATAAATTATTTCCTTAGAATTAGATTTGTCATACCTTGGCTTTTCTCTGGATCTTGAATCCTTCTTTCTGAAGTCCTTCTTAGCCATTTTATAAAATCTCTTGGCTAGAATATTCATGAACTCCATATCTCCTGGAGCATTTTCTTCTTCTTCAGTAGCTTGGAAAGCTATACTTCTCTCCTTCTTGGATGCTGGAGATGAAGTAGATTGTTCAGCTTCTCTGGATTTGATAAGCTGCTCATAGGATTTGAGCTTGCCTAACAAGGTCTCAGTGGAGATCTCATTGAGGCTTCTGGCTTCCTTGATTGGCAGATCCTAGAGTCTCATGTGCTGGGGAAGCACATTAGGATCTTATCATTGACTTCAGTGATGGAGATCACTTTGTCCAAGGTCTTCAGCTCATTGATTATGAGGCTAAGCCTATTGTACATATCAGCTACTATTTCATTTTCTCCCTTCTTGAAGTTTTCATACTGGGAGATGAGATCTTCTATCTTTTCTTTCATCTGCTGATCCTTCAACCATATTGTTGAGTGAGATCCAGATTTCCCTTGCTGAAGTGCATTCCACAACTTTTTAAAAAATGTCATCAAACATTGTCTGTGCCAATATGTTCATAGCTTTGCCATCAACACTTCTCTGCTTCTTTTGAGCTTCTGTCCACTCAGGTGGTGGAACAACATTGTTTGTTGTTGCAATTTAGCACTTGTTGTTGATGTAGGTGTAGGAGGTCCTGTCAAAATAACACTAAAAATATCCTCATCAATAGAATTCATGTACAATTTTATCCTTGCCTTACATATTGCAAACTTATTTAGATTGCACATAGTAGGTCTTGTGCTTGAGTATTCTTTGTTCTGTGCCATGAGTTTTTAGAAAAAGAAACTCTAGAAGAAATTAATATCTAATTGATCTTTGGATTCAGGTATTAGCCTGTATACAATCAACCAACCTCTGATACCAATTGAAAGTCCTCTGATATCAGATGAATCCTCTGATACCAATTGAAAGTGAGGTTAGATCTTAGATTTACTCTAGAGGGGGTGGGGGGTGAATAGAGTATTAAAAAGTTTTTCACTTATTTTTATAGCGGAATTAAAATAGTGATACTTATATGTGTATTGCAGAGTGAGTTATAAAAACAAACACAAAGAGAGCACACAGCACAATACAGGAAAATAAACAAGAACACAGAGGACGCAAGGATTTTATAGTAGTTCCCCAATTAACCTGGGTACATCTACTCTTCTACCACCCTTGGTAGGATTCCACTAGGTTTTTGATCAGGTGCCCTATCACCAATGGATTTTTGATCAGGTGTCCAAACACGAATGAGCTTTTGATCAGGTGCTCAAACCAACCATAGATTTTTGATCAGGTGCCCAGCCACCAAGGGGTTAACTTTTGAAGGGAGTTATAACCCTGTACAAGATGGGATAAAGAGGGTTTAGATGTTCTTCTTTGTCAATAATCTTAGAGAAGACTAGTGGAATGATGTTGTAAAGCTCCCCCTGTCTGATTGAAATTCTTGACAGTTTGAGGATGGAGCTTTCACTTGAAAGTAGATCTTCCTGATAACTGATGAATCTGAGAGATAGAAGTTTCTCATATTGTTTGTTGCTCTTGAAGATCTAGAACTTGCAGCAGAAAAACTGAGAGAAGTTTTTTGTTGTTGTTCTCTGAGAATGAGATGTGCTATTTGAGGAAGATGAAGATCTGTAAAGCTTTTTGTTTCTTCCTTCTGTATTTCTCTCGACAACTTTCTTCTTCTTCTTTCTATCTTATTGTTCCGTTCTGTAGTGATGTCCTGTAAAAATCTTCTTCCTTATTTCTTTTTAAAATCTCTAACTGATTTTAAATTCAAATCCTCTGAATAAGGAATAAAATAATCTAGAGGATTATTTCTTGGAACTGCAAACCAAGACTTAATTCCTGTTCCTTTTTAATTAATGTATCCTTTTCTGCCAAACGACTATTTTCTCGGGAAGAGAATGGAAAGGAATAAAATAAAAAGGAAGGATATAATCCTTGACTTATCTGGAATAAATAGAGTCATTGCTGGTAATCTGAGTTCAGAGAATAGAATAAAAATAATCTGTCTGAAATACTGAACTGAATAGAAATTTCGTTGATCTGAACAAATTTTGTCGAACACAATCTGGAGTTCGTCGATCTCAAACATAAATTGCTTAAATCTGCCTGGAAGAACTGAGTTCGTCGATCTGAGCATCTTGTTACTTATTCTTTGAGCGCAGAGCTGAGTTCGTCGAATGCTGAGACTGGGAGGTTCGTCGAATGCTGAGACTGAAGTTCATCAACCACTAAGACGCTGGAAAACTGAGTGCGTCGATCTAGAGAGCAAGTTCGTCGAACGCAGAGAGGAGTTCATCGAACGCAGAATGAGTTCATCGAACGCAGGAACATGTCGTTCGTCGAACGCATGATTGTGTTCGTCGAACGCAGTATGGAGTTCGTCGAACGCAGAAAACTTATCTTTTCCTTAGTTCTAACAGCCTAAAATCTTGACCCTTTAGACTATATATTGGGGTCAACTTAGTCATAATAAACAGATAGTGATCCTAGCCCAAATCAGTAATAGGGTTGTTCCAACGGGTAGATCCGAACACTCAAAGGTGTTCCACCGTAGGCTTTATCTTGAACCTCAACTCATTAGGGGTCTTCATGTTGATTGGACTAAGAGGCATCTGATTGATGACATAAGTTGCACAAGACATTCCATCTGCCCAGAAAGACTTTGGGATACTCTTGGCATGAAGCCAACATTTGCAGGTCTCCGTCAGACGACGAATCTTCTGCTCTGCAACTCCATTCTATTATGGAGTATGAGCACAAGAGAGCTCTCTCTAGATGCCATGATTCCTGCAAAAGTTGAAGAACGCATTTGAGGTGAACTCCCTTCCATTGTTGGTTCTGAACTTCTTGATCCGCAGGTTTAGCCGACCTTCCACTAGCTCCTTGAACTCCACAGAATTTTCAAATGCTTCTGACTTCTCCTTCAAAAAATATACACAAGTATATCTAGTGAAGTCATCAACCAGGATCAACATATACATGCTACCTCCAAGATTTACAGTTGTAGTAGGTCCAAACAGATCACCATGAATACACTCCAATGGTGCTTTGCATATGCTTTGTGATTTGTCAAATGGAAGGCAATGAGCCTTACCATATTGACAACCTGCACAAACATGACCTTCTCCAAAAGATGACAAGCTAGGCAAACCTCTCACAAGGCCTCTTCCTGCCATAACCTTCATCTTATCCATTCCAACATGTCCAAGTGTTTCATGCCAGATAGCAGTGCTATCATTAGTCCTCATCTTATCAACATAAGAACTTGTAGATAACATAAACAAGTCATTCACCCTTCTTCCAACATGAGTGACTTCAGCCTTCACTGCTGACACGTTTCGAAGAAACTTCACTTCAGTTGGACCAAATAGGACGTGATAGCCAGCATCAACAATGTTGGTCACCGAGACGAGGTTTTTCTTCATCCCTGTAACATGATAGACACTCTTTAACGTGAGTTGAACTCTATCTCCATTTAAAGAAACTACACCCTCCTTCGCAACTGCATGTATAGTATCATCAGCAGTAATGATAGCATCATTGCTTGAGTATGCCTGCAAAGAAGAGAACTTTGACTCGTCTCCGGTTAGGTGATGACCACAACCCAAGTCCACAATCCAATCATCCTGATAGTTGATAGAACCCAAAGCCCGAACACATGTGCCTGTCATAAAGGCTCCATCACCCCATCTATCTCCTGCATTGGAAACAGCTTCTTCTCTTCCCGCAGCATGCCCTGACTGAAGATTGATTTTACAATCTCTCTTGAAATGACCAAGCTGATTGCACCTGTAGCACCTTGGTCCCTCCTTCTTCTTTCCATTACGGTTAGGAGCAATGCTCCTCTCCTGCTGATATGAATTTGAAGGTCCATTGCTAACAGATGACTTCTTCTTCTTGTCCCATCTCTTCTTCTTGCCAGAATAAAGAACCTCACTTTCTCCTCCAGAGATAGATATCCCAACCATTTGCTTTGCCAAGCTCTCTTGCGAAGCCAACAAGTTTTCCTGCTCTAGCAATGATAGCTGATTTTCCCAACCTGGAACAGAAGTGACGAAGGCCACATACTCCCTCCGCAAGCCGCGGATTATGTGCCTCTTCAACCTTGCTTCTGAAATAGGTTCAACCAGGTCCAAAGATGATATCTCTGCGCATAGGTTCTTCATCTTCAAGAAGAAAGTTGAAATGGACTAATCTCCCTGAGTTACTTTCGCCAACTCATTTTCAATGTACTATAGCTGAGCTATGTTCTTCTTGTTGAACAAGCCATCCAAGGCTGTCCAAATCTCAGAAGCTGACCTACATCCAACTATGTGGTCAAACAGCTCCGGAATGATAGCACGCTTTAAAGTGAACTCTGCCTTAACATTTGTTCTCCTCCAATCTTTCACCTGCTCAGCATTCCCTTCAGCAGCTACTACCACTTGTCTATCATCTCCTCCGACTACTCCCATAAATCTTTGCCAAGAAGATAGCTCTCCATGGACTTCCACTTCTTGAAGTTATTCTGCGTATAGAGCTCAATTCCAAGACATCTTGTATAAGCTCCTTCCATTGATATCACATTGGTTAACAACCTTTCAGAGATGGAAGCAAGATTCTGTGGCAGATCACTACTTGAAACCTACCTCTGATACCATGTTAACATTTCGGAGTAGGATCGAAGACAATACAGCGGAATACTTCTGAAAGTGTTCAATTGAGTATCAGTTGTAAGAAATTGAAGTAATCAACCTGCTTTGATACCAATTGAAAGTCAATTGATATCCTCTGATACCAATTGAAAGGAGTGTTTAGTTCTTAAGTATATTAAAACTCTTGTTTAAGTTTTACTTCAAAATAATGTTATATATATAAGTGAGCTGTGTGAGTGCTGTATGAGTAATAAACACAAATAGTAAGAGTGCATAAGTAATCACATCAAGAAATAAGAAATAAAATAAAGCAAACAAGCAAGCATCCAGATGACACAAGAAATATAGTAGTTCCCCAATCAACCTGGGTACATCTACTCTTCTACCCACTGGTAGGAATCCACTGGAGGTTGTTAATAAGGTGCCCTCGCACCAAGGGGTTTTTGATAAGGTGTCCACACACCAATGGAGGTTTGATCAGGTGCCCAAATCACCAATAAGATTTTGATAAGGTGCTTAAGAACCAAGGGAGCTTTTGATCAAGTGCTCTAACCAAGATGCAGGTTTTTGCTAAGGTGCCCTGTCACCGGGAGTTAACTTTTGAAGGGAGTTATAACCCTTTACAAGATGGGAAGGAATAAAAGAAAAACAGAAAAGATATGTTGTTCTTCTCTTTCTAAGAAGACACTTGAAGATCCTGATTGGTAGTTGAGTTGGATCTTGATGATGTTGAAGAGAGCTCCCCCTGTCTGATTTAGTTTAGATGACA
This sequence comes from Dactylorhiza incarnata, assembly GCA_033032865.1. Taxonomy (NCBI): domain Eukaryota; kingdom Viridiplantae; phylum Streptophyta; class Magnoliopsida; order Asparagales; family Orchidaceae; genus Dactylorhiza; species Dactylorhiza incarnata. Next base: position 463,889 of record JAWHQI010000578.1, read on the forward strand.
GCTTGTGGATGGAGCTTCTTACCTAGATTGCAAATCCTCTTTTCTACTTCTTGCAGTTTTGATCCATGAGCAATTGATATAGATTGATGTCTCAGGTTGTATATGATCTGCAAAGAAGGAATTAGGCAAAAAGAAGATATAATATATTTTGATCAGCTTCTTCTTTTTGCTCCTCTGTTTCTCTTCCTCTTTCTTTTCCTGTACAGCAAATATAATATGTTCTGTACTATCTTCCTGCTCTTCTCTCTGTATATTTATTCTGGAGAGCTTTCGGCTGTTTTGAATTCTTGCCGACAGAAGAGGAAAGAAATAATATCTCTTTTATTTCCCAGATCCTCGAGCAGACAAATTACCTTCTTTGGCTTTGCTGCAATGACTCTATTAATTAATGCTGCAACGGCTATTTCAAACAAAGGAAAGGCAGCAATATATATAGCAATATATAAATGGAATTAATAAAATATTGCTTTATAAAATCTGACAGCATATATATAGTATTTTAGTCGAGCTGAAAGATATTAAAACAATGCTGCAGATATTTTGTCGAGCTGAGCTTCAAGTTCGTCGACCTGATCATTTGATTCACTGTTCTGAACATCTGCTGAATATTCGTCAAACGCAGACTGGAGTTCGTCGAATGGAACTGTTCGTCGAACGCAGAGACGGGCTGGATCGTCGACCGCTGAATATTGAGCTGTTCGTCGAACGCAGACTTGAGTTCGTCGAACACAGGATTTCGTTGACCCTGAGACGGGGTCTGTTCGTCGACAGCTGAGATAATCTATTCGTCGACCGTTGAACCGCTGGATTTCGTCGAGCAAAGAATGAACGGCATTCGTCGAGCGCATGGCGCCGTTCGTCGAACGCGGGTAGACGTTCGTCGAACGCAGAGAACTTATGTAAATTTTATCTTTCTCTTATTATTTAGCCTATTAATTATATCTCTTTTCAGCCTTCTTCCTTAATGGGATTTGATCTAAGTTATACAATATGTTATGATAGAAACTTAGACATTAAAGGTGGATCCTAGCTCAAATTAAAACTAAGGTTCCAACAATCTCCCCCTATTTGAGTTGGGATCCTAATCCAAATTAAGACTAGGTTCTAACAATCTCCCCCTATTTGGTTTAGGATACCTAAGCATAAAAAGTCTTTGAAGCTTAAGGGTCAGAGATTATCTTTAAATTTCTTTTAAAACTAAGCAATTTCTGATTTCCTAGATTGTGATTTAAATAGGATTTTAATGAACAATTGCTAGCTGTTTATTTGATTCTAAGAATTTTAAAATCAAAAAGACAATGTCTGATAGCTTCTTTCTATAGAATCCCCTTAATTAGAAGAGACTCACACTCAGAGCTCTGATCATTTCTGATCTGTGCTATTTGAGTAGAATGCTCAAACTAATTTTTGGAGAAAATCTGGAAGAATGTGAAGGTTATCTGACTTTGTTTTAAGATAGAAAAGTTCAAGAGAATCATTTAACTGCTGTTTAATTTAATTGTAATTTCTGATCTGTGCCTTTTTATTTCATTAAAGTATAAATTTGAAAATTTTCTTTGATTTTGTTGAACATACATAATTTTCTTCTTAACAGGTTGTTCAAATTTTTTTCTTAAAGAAATAATTTTCTTTTCTGATGTTTTCAAATCTATTTTAAGTTTAGTGTGTTCAAAAGTTATTTTTAACTCTTTTATTTCTTTGTCAGATCTTATCATATCTGTATATATTAACTTAAAATTTGATTAGTAATTTTTAGATTTTGAAAGTGGAGGTTAGATCTTAAGTTACTCTAGAGGGGGGTGAATAGAGTATTAAAAACTTTTCCTTAGTTTTTATAGCGGAATTAAAATAGTGTTATATATATGTGTAAATAGTGTGAGATAATAAAAACAGAATAAATAAAATCACACAGCACAGCACAAAGAAATAAGCAATCACAAAGGACACAAGGAATTTATAATAGTTCCACAAAAACCTGGGTACATCTACTCTTCTACCACACTTGGTAGGATCCACTAGGAGGTTTGATCAGGTGCCCTAACACCAAGAGATTTTTGATATGGTGTCCACACACCAATGGGAGTTTGATCAGGTGCCCGAATCACCGATAAGCTTTTGATAAGGTGCTTAAAAACCACACAAGGATTTTTTTGATAAGGTGTCTTGCCACCAGTAGGTTACACTTTTGAAGGGAGTATTAAACTTGTACGGAATGAAATGGAGAGGGGTTAGATGTTCTTCTCTGTCAAGTTGTATAGAGAAGACTCTAGTGGATTTGATGTTGAAATGCTCCTCTGTCTGATATGGATTTGTTTGACAGTTGAAATTGTTGGAGCTTTCTCTTTATAAAACTTGATCCTTCTGTAGCTAATTAATTTGAGAGAAGTATTTCTTCAGATTATAGTTGCTCTGTTGAAGATCTGTGTTTGCAGCAAAAGACTGAGAGAAGGTGTTGAAGTTGTTCTCAGAAAACTGCTGCTGCTCGAGAAGGAGGAAGAAGATGAAAAGTTATGTTCTCTGAATAATGCTCTAGAGGAAGAAGATGAAGATCTATTATTTTATTCTTCTCATCTTCCTGTAAATCTCTCTCTTCCTTTTCTGTCGATTTCTGTACAGCAAATATGTAAAGTATTCTATTTTTGATCTGTCGTGAAGGCTTGTATAAAATCTGTTGTATATCTTCTGCCTTTTCAGTTTTCAAATATCTGACAGCCATTAAATGCACATCTCTTATATTAAGGAATATAATATACCTGAAGAAGATATTCTGGGAAAAGTACAGCCGCACGCCGTAAATCTCTTTCCTTTTCCACGATTAGTCATTTTCTGCTGGAATTGTCAACGGCTATAACTTAAATAATAAAGAAAATATATTTCCTTACTTGATCTTAAGAAAAGAGCCGTTACTGTCGTCGATCTGAGATCAGAGAATGAATAAATATAATATTCTGAAATAAATTCTGCACTTAAATAATATTTCTTTTATCTGAACAAAATTCGTCGAACTCAGATTCATCGACCTCAATATTATTGTCGAACACAACATTTACTTCGTCGACCTGAACATGTGATTTACTGTTCTGAACATTTGCTGGATATTCGTCGAACGCTGGCTGGAATTTGTCGAACGGGAGGATTCGTCGACCGCTGAGCCTGGTTAAATTCGTCGACCGCTGAGAACAAGCCTGTTCGTCGAACGCAGATAGCTTGCCATTCGTCGAACGCAGCTCGCCATTCGTTGAACGCAGCTAGTCATTCGTCGAACGCAGAATCTGAATGAATTCTTTAATTCTAACAGCCAAAACTCTTCCTAAACTCTTGACCCATAAACTATACATTGGGGTCAACTTGTCCTTAGTCAACAGATAGTGATCCTAGCCCAAATCACAAATAGGGTTGTTCCAACAATTTCCCCCTATTTGGGTTAGGACACTATTTGGCAAAAAAATTGAAAATAAACAAAACAACAAAATGACAGAGCTATATATCTGATAGATTTTGAATATGTCATCAGATAAAAAATATAATACTCTGAGATTTTGAAGTTGTACATTGAAAATAAAATAGAATAAATACAACTAAAAAGAACCTTAATTTCTCTGAATTCTGAAATTCTGATTTTGTCTGATCTGTGTTATTCTGAATTCTGATCTGAATATTTAACTGATTTCTGAATTTCTGATAAGCTGAGCTATAGCAATACCTGATACTGAATTTTGCTATAATAGAATACTTCTTCTAAACTGTAATGTGTCTACATCTGAACTTGAACTAAACTTTATCTGAATTTTTCTGAAACAGAAAACTGCAATCAGTAAACTGCTGTAAGCTTTATCAAGCTTCTTCATACAGCAACTCCCCCTGAGAGTGTCTCCCCCTGAGTTCTGGAGGTTCTTCAGCTTTCTCTCCTTGCCTAGTTTATAAAACAACTCCCCCTGAGCAAAACAGTGCATCAAATGGAGCTTTTCATACAAACTTCTCCCCTTGCCTAGTTTCAGGAAAGGCCTGAAGCTAGGCCCCTTGAAGAAGGGATATTTGATGGAGATAGGGAAGGATGCAAGATTTATATTGATGTTGTTCCTGCACAATAAATTAGAGATCAAGTGCAAATGGGAACTAGAAAGAGAAATAATTCTGAAGGCATTCAGTTAAATGAAAGTTGTGGTTCTCTGATGTTGAACTTGCAATTTCATTTGCATTCTTTGTCTTGAGAATGTAAACCATTTCTTTTATTTCTGCAACTGATAGTTTGATCCCAATTGAAAGTGCAATTGAGTAACTATGTTCTGCTTTGATACCAATTGAAAGTCCTCTAATTTCAGTTGAGGTCTCTGATAGTTTGATGCCAATTCAATACCAATTGAAAGTGACTTCTGGTACCTGCACAATGTTTCTGGTAGAGGTAGTGATCCTCTCCTCATTTAATAGGTTAGTTCCAACAATGCATGGACTCTTCTATTTTAAGAGAGGATCTGTTATAAACCCTTTATGCTTTATTAGAAAGAAAATATTCTAGAATGAACAGATATATAGAATGAACAGATAGTAAAATTAAGTTGTTCTTTTGAAAGCATTTAATCATAAATTACTAAATTTCTTCTTCTTTTAATTTCTCTTCTTCTTTTAACTTTCCTAGATTTTGTTTCAATAGGATTCTATTAATATGATGAATTACTACAGCTTTTAATGGATTCTAAGGAATTCTTATCTTCTCAAGGATACATTGCCTGATACCTTCCTTCTTACAGAATTCTCTTATCAGAAGAGATTCAAAAACTCAGTGCCATGATCATTTTTGATCAATGCAACTAGAGTAGAATACTCAAATCTTGATGAACCTGAGAAAGTCTGTAGGAACATGAAGTCATCTGACTTTGTTCTTAAGATGAGAAAATTCAATTGAATCCTATAACTTTTTGTTTATGACAATTGGAGTTAAAAATATTTCAATAGGTTTAAGCATTGTCTTATAGTTAAATATATTGGCCTTATCTGTTAAAGTATTACCAAATTGAAAATTTCTTTTACCAATTGAGAATTTGATTTCTGATACCAATTAAGATCATCAAAATCTGATTTCTGTCATATGCTTTGAGCAGCCACTATCCAAATATCATTTTTCATTTATTCTTGGACACCTGTGTACCTGCAAAAACAAAAACAAAAAAAACTATTTGTTCCTGACCCAGACTACCTTGGGTCTTTTTGTATTTCCACAAAAATCTGAAATAAAAGACATTTCAGGTTGGTCCTTATAACCTTGTGGATGATATCTCCTTGGAGGTATAATCCATTCAGTGAAAGGATTGATAGAATGTGAAGAATGAGAATTTTTCAGATTTGATGTATAGTTTTTGTTAGATGAACTGGGATGAGTTCGTCGAGCTTCGTTCGACAAATGACTGACATTTCGTCGAGCCCCGTTCATATAATAACTATATTGAAAATCTGTCTTCAGAGTTCGTCGAGCTCCGTTCGATAAATGACTGACATTTCTTCGAGCATCGTTCGACGAATTCTGTTGAATTCTGCTATTCTCGACAGTCTTACTTGAAATGTTTTTATTTTCATCTACAACCTCTTTGCTCTTAGCAGATATGAATTTTATAGGTGTAGATAATATGTTCTTCTTAATTAGAGGTGGCTCACTTGATGAAGCACCCAAGCCTAGTTTGCTATTAAGTCTAGCATTTACTATGCTTGTAATGTCCATCCGTTTGATGCTTCTCCCATTGAGGGATTCTTCAAACTTCTTGGCCTCAGAAAGTTTATTCTCAAGCAGAATAGTTTGTTCTCTAAAGGCAGCCAAATCTTTCTTAAGATTTACATTTTCTTCACTTATATTTTTCATTTCAGCTAGCTTCTGTCTGAGTGAGATTATTTCTTTCTCAGATTTAATTAGGTCTAAGCAAAGAACCTTGAATTCATCTTTGAATTCAACTGAAGTAAAATCTAAGTCAGATATTACCTGATCTGCATCATTTTTAGCTTCAGATTCTGATTCTTCATCTGAATTGCTTGCTGAGGCATTGATAGCCATCATACAGAGACTTCTTTCTTCTTCATTATCTTCATCATCAGAAGAGCTGGATGATGAATCTGACTCAGTTTCACTCCAAGTTTCAGCTACAAATCCTCTTCCCTTCTTTTTGTGTTTGTGGGAGGAAGATTTGCTGGAGTTTCTTCTTTCTTCCTTTTCTTTTCTCTTTTCCTTCTTGTCCTTCTTGTTTTGATTTTCTGGACAATCAGGTGCTATGTGTCCTGGTTTCCTGCAACCAAAGCATATAATTTCTTTAGAATTGATTTTGTCATACCCTGGCTTTTCCCATGATCTGGAGTCCTTCTTTCTGAAGTACTTCTTAGCCATTTTGTAGAATCTCTTGGCTATAAGGCTCATGAACTCCTCATTATCAGAAGTCTTTTCTTCTTCTTCTGTAGCTTTGAAGGCAATGTTCCTGTCCTTCTTTGTTGGAGAGGAAGTGCTCACTTGTTCAGCTTCCCTTGCCTTGATGAGTTATTCATAGGATTTGAGCTTTCCTAGCAGTGTCTCAGTAGTAATCTCATTAAGACTTCTGGCTTCCTTGATAGGCCAAATCCTAGAGTCCCAAGTGCTGGGGAAGCACATTAGGATTTTGTCATTGATCTCAGTTAATGAGATTTCCTTGTCCAGTGTTCTGAGTTCACTTATGATTACACTTAATATATTGTACATATCTGCAACTGATTCTTTTCACCCTTTTTGAAGTTCTCATACAAAGAGATCAAGTGAGATCTTCTGTCTTTTCTTTCATCAGCAGAGCCTACAACCATATTGTTGAGAGAGGTCCATATCTCTCTAGCTGAGGGCAATCCACCACTTTCTGAAATATGTCATCAGAAATTGTTTGAGCCAGGATATTCATGGCTTTTACATCAGCACTCCTTTGCTTCCTTTGTGCTTCTGTCCATTCAGGAGGTGGGACAGCAGTGCTGCTTGTTCTGCATCAGTACTTGTTGATGCTGAGGGGGCAGGAGGTCCTATCAATATGACATTAAAGATTTCTTCATCAATAGAGCTCATGTACAATCTAATCCTTGCTTTCCACAGTGCAAACTTACTGAGGTTGCACATAGGAGGTCTTGTGCTTGAATACTCCTTGTTTTGTGCCATGAGTTTTTAACAAAAAATAAAAACAATAAAAACTCTAAAATAATTTAAGATCTAATTGATCTTTGTGATCCAGGTGTTAGCCTGTAAATAAGATCAACAGCCCTCTGATACCAATTGAAAGTGGAGGTTAGATCATAAGTTACTCTAGAGGGGGTGGGGGTGAATAGAGTATTAAAAACTTTTCCTTACTTTTTATAGCGGAATTAAAATAGTGTTATATATATGTGTAAACAGTGTGAGATAATAAAAACAGAATAAATAAAATCACACTGCACAACACAAAGAAATAAGAAATCACAGAGGACACAAGGAATTTATAGTAGTTCCCCAAAAACCTGGGTACGTCTACTCTTCTACCACACTTGGTAGGATCCACTAGGAGGTTTGATCAGGTGCCCTCACACCAAGGGATTTTTGATAAGGTGTCCACACACCAATGGAAGTTTGATCAGGTGCCCAAATCACCGATAAGCTTTTGATAAGGTGCTTAAAAACCACACAAGGATTTTTTGATAAGGTGTCTTGCCACCAGTAGGTTACACTTTTGAAGGGAGCATTAACCCTGTACAGAATGGAATGGAGAGGGGTTAGATGTTCTTCTCTGTCAAGATGTATATAGATGACTCTAGTGGATTTGATGTTGAAATGCTCCTATGTCTGATATGGATTTGTTTGACAGTTGAAATTGCTGGAGCTTTCTCTTTGTAAAACTTGATCCTTCTGTAGCTAATTAATCTGAGAGAAGTATTTATTCAGATTATAGTTGCTCTGTTGAAGATCTGTGTTTGCAGCAAAATACTGAGAGAAGGTGTTGAAGTTGTTCTCAGAAAACTGCTGCTGCTCGAGAAGGAGGAAGAAGAAGAAAAGTTCTGTTCTCTGAATAATGCTCTAGAGGAAGAAGATGAAGATCAGTTATTTTATTCTTATCTTCTTCTTGTAAATCTCTCTCTTCCTTTTCTGTCGATTTCTGTACAGCAAATATGTAAAGTATTCTATTTTTGATCTGTCGTGAAGGCTTGCATACAATCTGCTGTATATCTTCTGCCTTTTCAGTTTTCAAATATCTGACAGCCATTAAATGCACATCTCTTATATTAAGGAAAATAATATATCTGAGAAGATATTCTGGGAACAGTACAGCTGCACGCCATAAATCTCTTTCCTTTTCCACGATTTGTCCTTTTCTGCTGGAATTGTCAACGGTTATAACTTAAATAATAAAGAAATATATTTCCTTACTTGATCTGAAGAAAAGAGTCGTTACTGTCGTCGATCTGAGATCAGAGAATGAATAAATATAATATTTTGAAATAAAATCTGCACTTAAATAATATTTCTTCGATCTGAACAAAATTCGTCGAACTCAGAATATTTTCGTCGAACACAACATTTACTTCGTCGACCTGAACATGTGATTTACTATTCTGAACATTTGTTGGATATTCGTCGAACGATGGCTGGAATTTGTCGAACGGAAGGATTCGTCGATCGCTGAGCCTGGATAAATTCGTCGACCGCTGAGAACAAGCCTGTTCGTCGAACGCAGACAGCTTGTCATTCGCCGAACGCAGCTGGCCATTCGTCGAACGCAGCTAGCCATTCGTCGAACGCAGAATCTGAATAAATTCTTTAATTCTAACACCCAAAACTCTTCCTAAACTCTTGACCCATAAACTATATATTGGGGTCAACTTGTCCTTAGTCAACAGATAGTGATCCTAGCCCAAATCACAAATAGGGTTGTTCCAACAGATTTTATTAAATCTGTACCTGATGATGATTTGAAAACAAATTTAGAAGGATCAGAGGTAGAAATAAGGTTTGAAGATACCTCTTTTACCTTTTCCGATTCAGATTCAGATTCTGCATTTGATTTATGATATGAGCTTGAGTCATATATGGCCATCAGCAGAAGGCTCTTGCTTTTTGTTCTTCCTCTTCTTCTTCTTTACTTAGACTTGAAGATGGTTCTGCATCAAACATATAGTTAGTGGAAGAAGTAAAGGTGGATTCATTTACCATCCTTGAGAGGGAGTTCCAGATGCCCTTTGCTGAAGTGCAATCAGCCACTTTTTGAAGAATGTCTTTGGACATTGATTTAGCCAATATGTTCATGGCCATGACATCAGCACTTTTCAGCTTTACTTGATCATCAGATGAAGAGATTGAAGATGGAAGTCCTGTCAAAATGGAATTAAAAATTTCTTCATCTATTGCATTCATATATAATCTGATTCTAGCTTGCCATAAATCAAATCTATCCAAATTACATATTGGTGGATCTGAAAATGAAAAATCTGATTGTGCCATTTAGAAAAACCAAAAAAAAAATTTTAAGAACTAAGTGAACTTTGTGATTTCAGGTGTTAGCCTGTGTGAAAAATCAACTTCCTCTAATACCAATTGAAAGGATTCAATTGAGTATCAATTGCAAGAAATTGAAAGTAATCAAATCAACCTCCTCTGATACTAATTGAAAGTGTTCAATTGAGTATCAGTTGCAAGAAATTGAAGTAATCAACCTGCTTTGATACCAATTGAAAGTCAATTGATATCCTCTGATACCAATTGAAAGGAGTGTTTAGTTCTTAAGTATATTAAAACTCTTGTTTAAGTTTTACTTCAAAGTAATGTTATATATATAAGTGAGCTATGTGAGTGCTGTATGAGTAATAAACACAAACAGTAAGAGTGCATAAGTAATCACAACAAGAAATAAGAAATAAAACAAAGCAAACAAGCAAGCATCCAGATGACACAAGAAATATAGTAGTTCCCTAATCAACCTGGGTACATCTACTCTTCAATTCAATTTAAAACAGTTAACCAGTGACAATGAAGGACAAGATCTTTATTCAAATTGACTATCTATTTATAATGCGTTGCATAAATGGAGAGACATGATTTATAAGAGAAAACTAGATGAGAAGACAAAACAACAGAACAAGCATCTGGCGGCTAGCAGATCTGAGACCGCACAGACTTCTCGAGCTCAGCAAGACCGTCGGCTTCCCTGAGACCGCACGAACAGAACAGGTCGCTGACCTGAGCTCTGCCAGACCGCCGATCACAGACCGCACAAGCTGCTTCTTATTGAACAGCTGAAACAAAGCCATGTTCGCACTTCTTGATCGCACAGACCGCACGGTCTCAAGATCACAGAAGTAACCCGCGAACACCAGATGAAGAACTGCTCACAGCTATAAGACCACAACTCAAGACCGCCTGACCGCTTAAGGTCACCTGATCAACTAAGTCCACTACAAACAGACCAAGAACTTCAAAACACAGTTCGCCCAGACGAGACCGTTGGCGAGGTGGTTTATTCAAAGCTGGAAAGAATGGAAAATGCTGACGGAGACTGTTGGCCGCCTAACCTACGAACACAACAAACGGTCAAAAACCTTCAGACCCCGCGACCTCAAAAACAAGACTGGCACAATCAATCGAAACTTAGTTCTTACAGTTCTTGCATATGAATGGCTACCCCTGCACCTTTATTTTTAGGCAAACAAACGGATGTCGTCACCGCCCATAAGAGATACAGACATCTCCCTTATTAGGACCCGTAGTCACTAGAACCAGACCGCGCGGTCACTATCAGAACAGGAATACTTGTGGAAAATGGACATACCAAGATAGTTCGCCAGAACAACACTTACAGACCGCCCGACTTCACTATCAGACTGCCCGAACACTGTGAGTACTGAATATACTAGAAATTGATGTTGTCCGCCAATACCAAACTCCCGCAGGCTGCGCGAGCTCGTGGTCTCCAAAAGGAAGACCACCCGGACTCTCCACTTATACTTCAAAATTCAACAGCGACCTCCCGGGGGAGGGGTCGCGTGTGACGCGACCTTCAGGCGAGGTCGCGTGAAGTGCGACCTCTACGAGGTGCGACGGCGAGACCACCCAGGCGATGGCAAATCGCCAGGGCTCGGATACCCAGAAAAAAATACCTGGATTGCCGGAAGAGGTCGTCTGAGGACTGTGAGAGCATGTGGATTGCTTTGGTCACTTGCAAAAAGCCAGCTCGAGGTGATCGCCGATTTCTGGGTAAGAAAATAGAAAGATTAGAGAATTAGGGTTAGCTATTTCCCGTCATATCCCTTTTATAGGGTCATTTAATAACGGTCGAATCCTCGGTCTCTCTTTATGTCAGAGATCTTTTATCTTTAAAGGACATATCTGATTGGCCCAATCTGCGGCGATATTAAATAAGATAACGCCACAATCATGCTATAATTTGAATTCAGGCCTTTCCCGCAATTCGACTTGAAGTCTGGTCAAATCTTCTTTTTTGTCTTGTTGAATGTATACTTGTTGTCTTCACGGTGATATTAGCATTGTCTCGACGATATTTCAATTCTTCTCGATGATACTTGTAGTCTACAAGATGATATTTGACTACCACTATCTTCTAGTTGAATGATCAAGTTTATAAAGTCAAATTCTGAGTTCAGCATGGTCACTGTGTTTTAGTCGAATGATTAAGTTTATCAAGTCAAATTATGTGTTCAATATGTTTGCTGTCTTCTAGCCGAATGTTAAACTTATCTAGTCGAATTCTGTATTCAACATGTTCACTGTCTTCTGTATTTGTGAAATGTCGTGTAGGCTCCTCGATATGAGTATAACTGATGAAGATGTTCTGAACATCTTGTTGATTATCTTCATGACGATATGAGTATAGTTGGTCCTTGTCCAGACGATATCGTCTTGGATAGTGAACTACCAAGACAATATTTGGAGCTTGAGCTGCTTCTTCTAATCAAGACGATATGAGTATAGCCAATCCTTGTTAAGATATATCATCTTGTATAGTGTATTACCAAGACGATATTTGGATCTTGGGCTGCTTCTTCTAGAAATAAGAGTGAGGAGATCTTTTAATCAAGGTGTTAAACTTTTAATGATCAACCTCCCTCTGATACAAATTGAAAGTACACAGTTTGCCTCTTAGTATTCTCTAGAGGGGGGTGAATAGAGTTTTACAAACTTTTATACCCTAGTTAAGCACACACAATAAAACTATTAAGTATAATGCAATCAACAATACCAATACAAAATAAAGAAAGTACAAAAAATACAAACTAGAAAAGTAGTTAATTGGACAGCACAACAAATCAATCCAGAAGACACAAAATTTTATAGTGGTTCCCCAAAATGTGGGTAGTCCACTCTTCTACCTCACTTGTAGGATTGCACTAACTGTGTCTGAGTTTTTTTTATAAGGAGACTCTCAGAACCACTGAGGCTTTTGATAAGGAGACTCTTAGAACCACTGAGTCTTTTGATAAGGAGACTCTTAGAACCACTGAGTCTTTTGATAAGGAGACTCATAGAACCACTGAATCCATTGGAAGATGGATTCTTAAAACTCTCTTACAATTGGAGAATGAAAATAGTAGAAGGAGAAGAAAGAAGAGAATAGAATTCTTCAGAAGCTTTCTCATTGAATTTTGTTGCTTATGTTTATCTCAGGATCTGAGTATGATGAACCCTTGCTTATGATAGTGATGATTGCAAGGGTTATAAGCTTGATCTTGTTTCTCTGCACTTTTTGTAGACTTGCTGCTATGTGATGTAGAAGAAGAAGCAGCACTGCTATGATGATCTTTTGTTGTGCAGAGGAGTTGTTCTTCTGTTCTATCTTAGGGTTGAAGGAGGAAGAAGAAGGAGCCATATATCGACAGACAAAATAATGAATCAGTTTCTTCTCTGTGTTGTTTTCTTTCTTTTTTAGCATATATATTCTCCATTATTTATGTTTGAATTTGTTTCTTCTTCTGGACTTTCCTTAGAAGGAATGTCCATTGGACAATTGATGTTCCCTTCTATATTTGTTCCCAACCCGTCCATCTAATTTGAATAAACTTCCAGGAATATCTTTGCTGCATTTCTGGAATACTCCATTCCATTCTCGGCAGTAAACGAGCCATTTGAAAATAGTCTTCAGCTTTGTAGACCTTCTGAAAAGGTATTAGAAAAGACAGCAGAGAAACTTTTATTTTTGACTGTACTCCACACTGTGTTGACTTCATCTTTCGTCATATCGACGCACCTCTAAATTCTTGTAGAAGTAGCTTCGAATTCCTTCTTAGCTCTGGCTGAACTCAGGTGTCGACGTTGCGTCGAGTTCTTATCGACGTATCCGTCGAGTTGAAGACTTGAATTTGAACTTCAGCTTCTGCGTCGAATTGAAATCGAAGTTCCGTCGACTTCTAAAATGGCTTCAATAGGATCTTCCTTCTACGTCGAAGTCATTTTGATGTTGCGTCGACTTCTGATATAGCTTTGACAAGCTCTGTCTTCTACGTCGAGATCATTTCGACGTTGCGTCGACTTCACTTATACATCAACAGACAGATTGAGTTATTTCGACTTTCAGTTAGAGTTACGTCGACATCTAGTCGAAGTTGCGTTGTCTTCCATTCGACGCAAATATTAACTCAACTGAATTTGTGCTTCTCTTAGGCATGGTCTTGTAACACTAGGTGAATGTGATATCCTAGGAAATCTAATGACCATTTTACCCTTTCTATACAATATGGGTAATATAACATAACTGATGAAATCACTTTAAGTAATTTGTTTGATAAATCACAAGGGTTTTTCCCAACATCCTCGCCAAGAAGATAACTCTCCATGCAAGACTTCCACTTTTTAAAGTTAGTCTGCGTAAGGAGCTCAATATGAAGACATTTTGCATAACCTCCTTCCATTGCTATATCGATGGTTAACTTGAACTTCCAGAAATCTCAAGCAAGATACTGAGGTTGATCACTACTCAAGCCTTCTGTCCCTTTGATACCATATTAAAAATTCTATCTCTGATATCCCGTGATAGATTTCAGCTCAGATACCAAGTTAAAATTTCTTAGAAGCAGGAAACAGGCGCAGGAAAACTACTGTCATTCCAAGTTAAGTAACCAGCACAATATAAAGACAAGAATCTTATATTAATCTATCTCCTTCACAATTTGAGACATACATGGTGAGACATGATTTATTACAATACAAGATGGAGAGAAAATAGAGACAAATAAGCAACTGGCGAACAACAAGAACTGAGACCGCCAGAGCCTACTGAGCAAAGCAGACCGCACGGCAACCACTGAGACCACGCAAACAACACAGGTCATCAACCTGCTATCTTCCAGACCGCCACCTTAGACCGCACGAACCACAGACTTATTGATCTGCTGAGAAAGCAACCTGTCTGCACTTCTTGATCGCCTGACCGCAAGGTTGCATAATCACAGAAACTGTCTGTGAATAGAGAACAGAACTGTAAAAGGTGTCGCCTAACCGCAACTCTTGATCGCCTGGCCGCAAAGTCGCCTAACCGTTGATCTTGCTACGAACAACACAAGAACTACAACACAGTCCGCATAGAAGAAGACCGCTGGCAAACTGGTTATTCCAAGCTGGGAAGAATAACCAAGGAAGAAGATCACTGACTGCTGGCCGCTGACCTGCGAACACAACAAACGATCAAACTACTTCCTGATCGCACGATCTCAAAAACGGAGACCGACAAAAGCAACCCAAGCTTTAGTTCCTACAGTTCTCATTATTAATGATGGATCCTGCACCTCTATTTATAGGTAACAGACGGATGTCATCACAACCCCAAAGGAGATATAGTAACCGCCCCAACCAGACCGCAAAAGGGGAGATCACATGATCACAAGAAGATTCTTGCTTGAGCCTTAGCCAATATAGTGACTAGATCGCTAGACGGAGATCGCTGAGACCGCGTAGTCTTGGTAATCACTGCAGTCTCACTTCCTCAGACCGCCTAGTCCACTTCTACTTCCACTTCAAAAATTTAACAAATTCATCCTAATCTGGTTGTACCTCAAATATGCATTCATGAAGCTGAGGAACTCGTGATCAGCAATTGCATCGATGAGCTGATCAATATGCGAGAGCGGAAAGATGTTCTTTTGTCATGCTTGGTTGAGGATGTTGTAGTCGACGCAAATCCGCCACTGATCGGATGCCTTCTTCACCATGACCACATTGGCGAGACATATAGGATACTCTGCTTTGTGGATTATCCATGCTTCAAAGAGTTTTGTCACCTCTTCCTCGATTTCTTGGAGTCACTCCGGGAAGAAGTTGCGCTTCTTTTGGATGATTGGACAACATGCAAAATTAATAATTAAAGAGTAAAGAATTATTTGTGGGTCTACCCCCGACATGTCCTCTGGGCCAGGTGAAGATGACTTCATTTGCGCGGAGGAAAGTTGTGTATTCCTCTCGCTCTTCCCGGGACAATAGGGACCCTACCAGCACCATCTGGGTTGAATATTATTGGGAGAGTGACACTTGCATGAGGCTTTCGATGGGTGCCCCGCGCTGTAGAGTAGCTTCGTCTTGTAGGTCAAAGTTGTAGATGCTGAGGGCAGTCGCTTATCCCAGTCGTGCCTACTTTAGATAAAAGGTCTGCGCTGCTCCTTGATTTTCCTGTACGACCAACATTTCTCCGGTGTTCGGGAACTTCATTGTCATATGTGGGATGGAGGGGATTGCTCCGAATATGGGCTGGAAAAACCTTCCGAAGATGATGTTGTAGGCGGAACTTGACTCCACCACGAACTGAATGTTATGAGTTATCTATCTCGAAAATTTTCCCAGTGTGTTTGGGAGAGTGATCATACCCTATATTGGGATGGGGCAGTTGTCTAAGCCATAGACAGATCCTGCTACGGGGCTGAGATGTTCCCTTTTGAGCATCATGTTCTAGAGCATGGTCATGAACAGGACATCAACAGAACTTCCATTGCCGACTAGTATTATCTTTACATTGAAACAGGGGTCCCTGATCCCTGCGCTGATCACGAACGGGTCTTGGTGTAGCAACCACAACCCTTCCTTAGTCCCCGAAGTTGATTGTGGTGTCCTGTCATACCTTCTTAACTTCATGACCCCTCCTAGGTTTGGCAATGGAAAGAATCTGTGCGGCTAAGATGGGAGACCCGGCGATGGTCTCGAGTTCTCCAACCATAGACCTACCTCCGACCACTCCCTGAGTCGCGGGAGGATGATCTCTTGCCGGCCTGGGGTGTGCTGGATGATTTGGCACCTGACCTTGCAAAAATATTCCGAGGAGCCCTTGTCGAACAAGGGGCTCGATCTCTTCCTTCAATCGGGTGCATTCTTTGGTATTATGCCCGCTCCTGCGATGGAATTCATAATACTTTAACTAGTCACCCCTATTTGGAATGAGTGGTCTGGGCCTCTAGAATGTTGGATTATCTTGGAAGGTGTAAAGTACATTGGTTTGGGAGGTTTCCAAAGGAGTGTAATTCTGAGATGATCGGGGCCCTTGGTCTCTTGGGGGGGGGGGGGGGGGGGGGGGGTCTCGACATCCCTCATTACTATGACACTCCTGTCTTTTAGGATCCTGCTTGGGCCCCTTCTTGCTCTTCAAGCTTCCTTCAAACTATTTTCGGTGTGCTTCGATAACTTTATCAGCAGTTATCGTTAAGGTAGGTGGGCACTATCTCTCTCATTAGTGTTAAGTAAAAGCAGATAGGGCGGAGCCCCCTAGGAAAAGGCCTTGCAGAAGATCTGGATCAGTCCTTGAGATCTACCGCCTCAGTAGTGAAGTGGTGGAAGAAATCCTTGAGGATCTCTCCCATATTTTGACGAATCTGATGTTGGCTTGGGTGTTCGGGTCACTCTCACTTGCGCGATCGATTGGGTCGCGAGATCGTTTCCTAATAACACCTAATCGGATGAACAAACGCAGCCACCTACATGTGAATCCTTCACAACTATCACGCAAAGACAACCACAACGCACAAGGACCGGACGAGGGCGATAGGCCAACGTCTCTCCAAACAAAGGGATCAACGAGATCCGGACAAGCTATTGTGTTGTCAATCACAAGAAGATCCTCCGAAAGAAAAACTCCGGAAATAGGAGGATCTTCCCCAACAAAGGCAAAAGAGAATCGGCACTCCTCGTGGAGTAAAAAATAATCCAAGATCGTTCAACTATCACAAATGAGAAGGATCGCGAAAAGATCAATGTCGAAAAATTCATCACAATTCCTATCCACCACAAATAACTATCGAAGAATCGCTCAAGAGGTAGAAAGCATTACCCTCCCGGAATAGTTGATCTGGGTTGTAGAAAATCCTATGTTATTCACGGAGGTGGTCGCCGGAGGGGAGTCCTTGAAGATGTGCACCGTCGCCTTCCAATCCCGCCGCCAAGAACAAGCCCAAGACCTCCTTGATGCGTGAGAGAATGTAGAGGGAGAAACGGTAGAGAGAGGGAGAAGGGTGGGCGGATCTCCAAGAGGAGGGGGCGACTGGCGGCTAGAAGGAGGAGGTGAGGAGGGGGCAGCCTCCCTTGGCCGAAACTAGGAGAGGGGGAAAGAGAGAGGGGGGTCGGCCACAAGAAGGAGAGGGAAAATCTAGAGAGGAGGTTTTAGAGTTTTCAAAATATCTTCATCAAAATTATCAAATTACATAGAGTTTGGCCTGTTTATAGGCTCACACACATACGGCGGCTAAACGCAGCCCAAATAAAAATTCTAATGGATGGCTAAATGCAGTCCACTAAATAAACAGTCCCAAATTAAAAATATAACAGAACATGACAAAATAAGCATATAAAAAATTAAAAAGGCTTCGGTAGGATCTATGGCGGATCCTCAATATCTTCAGCAGCATCTCTATCATCCTCATCATGTGGCGGTGGATCATCTTGATCATGCGGTGGCGGATCAGGCAGTGGTGGAGGGTCCACAGCGGCATCAACGACGTCATCAACTTCAACATCATACGATGGCGGGACTTCCACAACATCATTCAGAGGTGGGTCTTCAACAGCAATAAGTGGTGGGTTTTCGACGTCTTCCTCAACAACCTTCAAGGGTGAAGTGTAAGATCCCCCTCTCGGAACACACGACACGGCCGAGGGGATTCTTATGCCCAGGACAACCGCCTTGCGGGAGCGCCAACACACGAGCTAGCCTCCCCCACAAGACGGCTATCCTGCCGGCCAAACCAACTGAACAACGCCAACCCATCAATAATATAAAAGTAAGAAGCCATATAAAAAAATTCACATAAGTAAGAGTCCAAAAAGTACTAAGCACAAGATGCTCTGAGAGCTCCTGCAAAAGTATCAGAGTATCAAGGTAAATGCCCCAAGGGCTACATCTCAAACTGTGATCACATTTGTCACCGACGGTAGCGAGGGTATCGTGGCCTCCGGCCCTGTCGTCCTGGCCTGGCTATTCTCCTCCAGCACCGTGCGCTGCTGCTCCAGGAGGCGCTCCTAAAAAGAAGGACGTAGCTACCGTCAGTCATAAAGACTAAGTGGCTTCACATTCGCTCCCCCGGCGACTCCAAGGCACCGGGCGATAGAAAAGGAAGACAAACTACAATATAAGCAATAATATACAAGCAGGTGACATGAATGGTTGTTCATATATGTCAGTTGTATAAGTACCCAAGTACTTGCAATAATTCTAACTAACGGGTACAAAAATAACAGTGGTTATATAAGCAAGTACGAGTAACAAGAAAGCATGAGCAGAGTATCACAAAACCGAATTTGAACTTAACTTATAAGGATGCCCATACAAGCTTATAAGTTAAGGATCTGAACATGAAAATACCTCATCGTATAAAGGTGCCCATACAAGTTTATATGATGAGGATCCAATGCGGTGCAATGCAATGATTATGAATGATGAATGCAATGCAATGAATATGATATGGTGACTAACCCATGCAAAGTTGCTATGTCGACATAGACCTTTAGTTCTCGCTTTTTGAGTGGTAACTAACCGCTCAGGCATCTCCCGTCGTGGCCAGACGGAGACAGTGGAATGAGCTCCTCCACTACTAGGAGGGTATGAACACTACCAGTCCTAGGCCTCTGTACGCCTCGACGCTAAGAACACACAGCGGAGACCCTGCGTACTACTCGACGCTAAGAACACACAGCGGAGCCTCCAAGGACACAGAAGGGGACTTGGGTAGGTGAGCACAAAGGTCCAACCCAACCGGTCTAGAGTCTACTGCCGGCTTCTGTCGGTGTCACGACTAGCAAGCCTGTAGACCCTGTTGAAATTGTTGAAGTGAAGTGGAAGGGAGTCCGTCCGGTATGAAGGCTGGAGATGGCAGAGTCCGCGCGGCCTGCGCTGGTGCTCTGGCGGTTTGGTTCTGCGATCTCTCTCTGTTGTTCTGGCGATCTGCTGTGATTGGCCAGTTTGCTTCTTGGTTTGGTCATTGGTTCTGGCAACCTGTTGCGAGTTCTTCCGGTCTTGTTCTGGGCGGCCTGTTCTTGGTTGTCCGCAGTGACCGGGCGGCTTGTTTGGACTGTTCTGGCGACTTGGTTCAAGTCGGCCAGATGTTTGTCCCTGCGTAGGCGATCTCAGGAAGGGTGGTCGCTGTGTCCGCGCGGCTTGTGCGCGGACTGCTGCTGTCTTGCTGACTTGGCCTGGATCTTGTCCAAGTGTTGTGTCCGCGCGGCTTGTGCGTGGACTGCTGCTGTCTTGCGGACTTGTGCTGGATCTCGTCCAAGTGCTGTGTCCGCGCGGTCTGTCTTATGAGGCCGATGGCGATCTGATGGGCGGTTAGTGTATCCCGGTTTGTGCGGTGACGACATCCGTCTATCCGCCTATAAATAGGGGTGCAGGGCCCGTCATTCCTAACAAGAACTGTAAGAACAAGAGCCTGGATTGTTTCTTGCGGACTCAAGTTTGAAGTCGCGCGGTATCGGAAGTGAGCTAACCGGTTGTTGTGTTCGCAGGTTTGCAGTCAGCAGGTTGCGGTCTCCTTCCTTGGTGATTTCCGGCGGCTTGAATAAACAGTTCATCTGCGGTCTGTCAGCGAACTGGTTTATTGTGTTCTTGTGCTGTTCGCAGTGGACTCAGTGATCAGGCGACCTTCAGCGGTTAGACGGTCTGAGTTGCGGTCTGGCGACAGCTTCAGTTCCTTGTTCCAATAAGCTTCAGTTCGTGCGGTCTGGGATTGCGGTCTGGCAGTGCAGGTCGTCTGCTTCTGTTCGCACGGTCTCAAGGTGTTTCTGCGGTCTGACTGTGCAAGCGGTCTGGGAATACAGCAGAGCAAGCCGGGCGACCTGAGCCTTTTTGCAGTCTGTGCGGTCTCTGCTTTGGCAGACGGCCAGTTTCATTTTTGGTGTGTTTGTTCTTCTCATCTCCGTGATTCTTATGAATCATGTCTCGCCATGTATACCTCGCATTGTAAAGCAGTTTTGTTTCGATAAAGATTTCTTGTGTTGCTGTTTTGGCATTGTGGTTGTTTGGCTATAACTCTTGTTGATACAACTCCTGCTTACTCCTAAACGGTCTTACAAAAATTTTAACATGGTATCAAAGCGAGGTTTCTGGAGTGGATAAGCAGTGAACAACTAGAGTTTCCATCGTCTTTGTGAAGAAGAGACCACATAGATTGCCATGGAAGGTGGATACGCAAGAGGTCTTGGTATTGAAATCCTCACATCAACTAACTTTAAAAAGTGGAAGTCATGTATGAAGAGTTACTTGCTTGGCGAGGATCTATGGGAGGTAGTTGGCGGAGAAGACACACAAGAGGTGTTTCTAGCAGGAGATAAAATGGCAGAGGTGAGACTTTGGAGGAGGACGAATGCTAAGACAGAGTTCACTCTCAAAAGGGCTATCTCATCGGAGCTGCTTGATCACATCATCGGATGTAAATCTGCTGCTGAGATTTGGACATCCTTGGATGGATTGTTCAATAAGAAGAATGTAGCGAGGCTACAGTATCTTGAAAATGAGTTGGTGAAAGCCTCTCAAGGTGATCTTTCTGTTTCTACCTTCCTCCTCAAGATGAAGAACCTCACGGCAGAGATTTCTGCATTGGACCCTGATGAGCCAATCTCTGAGGCAAAACTGAAGAGGCATATCATCTGCGGGTTGCGGAAGGAGTATCTTGCCTTTGTGACTTCAGTTCAGGGTTGGGCAAATCAACCGTCGTTGTTGGAGCTGGAGAACCTTCTTGCTTCGCAAGAAAGTTTAGCAAGACAGATGGCGGGGGTTTCTATCTCCGGGGGAGAAAGTGATGTGATGTTCTCTGGGAAGAAGAAGAAGAAATGGGAGAAGAAGAAGACGGGTCATGATGGACCCTCCACTTCAGGTCAGCAAGATAGGGGCTATGCTCCTAAGTCTGATGGGAAGAAGAAAGGAGAGGGACCGAGGTGCTTTAGATGCAATAAGATCGGGCACTTTAAGAAAGATTGCCGGGTGAATCTTCAGCCGGGACATGCAGTGGAGAAGGAGATGCCAAAGTCTGGTGAAGTTGGATGGGGAGGAGCCTTTTCGTCTAATATAACGGCGATGCCCGTTAAGGCCTTGGCTTCCATCAACTATGATGAGGACTGGATTGTTGATTCAGGGTGTGGGCATCACCTCACTGGGGATGGATCAAAGTTCTCTTCTTTGGCGCCTTACTCAGGTAACAATGCTATCATTACGGCTGATAATTCTATTCATCCAGTAGAGCACGAAGGAGTCGTCTCTCTGAGCAGTGATAAGGGTCCACTCACGTTGAGCAGTGTTTATCACGTGCCTGGTATGAAGAAAAATCTCTTCTCTGTGACCAATGCGGTCGATGCCGGTTATCACGTTCTGTTTGGCCCAACATAAGTGAAGTTTCTCAAAACTCAACCGGAAATAAAGGGAGATGTTATTCATGTTGGCAAGCGGGTGAAGGACTTGTTCGTTTTATCGACAAGTACCTATGTTGATAAGATGAGGACCAATGATGGCGCGGCCATCTGGCATGAAAGGTTGGGGCATGTAGGCATGGACAAATTGAAGGCTATGGCGGTAAGGGCCTTGTCAATGGCTTGCCTAGCTTGTCCTCCTATGGAGACGGTCATGTCTGCGAAGGATGTCAGTTTGGTAAGTCTCATCGACTTCCATTTGACAAATCGCAAACAAGGTGCAAAGTGTCGTTGGAGTGCATCCACGGTGATTTGATGGGACTGACTGCCACCCCAAGCCTTGAAGGCAACAGATACATGTTGGTGTTGATTGACGATTACATCAGATATGTCTGGGTGTATTTTTTGAAGGAGAAGTCGGAAGCATTTGCAAAATTTGTGAAGTTCAAGGAGCTGGTTGAAGGCCGGCTTGGCCTGCGGGTTAAAAAACTTAGAACTGACAATGGTGGGGAGTTCACCTCTGGTGAGTTCTCAAGTTTTTGCAGGAAGCATGGCATCAGAAGAGAGCTCACTTGTGCCCATACTCCACAACAGAATGGCGTTGCCGAGAGGAAGATCCGTCATCTGACGGAAACTTGCAAATGCTGGCTTCATGCTAAGAGTATCCCAAAGTCCTTCTGGGCGGAGGGAATGTCTTGTGCAGCTTATGTCATCAACAGGTTGCCTTTAAGTCCTATCAACATGAAGACCCCTCACGAATTGATGTTCAAGGAGAAGCCGAGTGTTGCACACCTTCGGGTGTTCGGGTCAACCTGCTATGTGCATATTCCTGATGCTCTTCGGACAAAGCTAGATGCGAAAGCAAGGAAGCTAGTCTTTGTTGGGTATGATAAGCGGAAGAAGGGATGGAGATGCATGGATCCTGAGACACGGAGGTCAATTGTTTCTCAGGATGTGGTGTTCGATGAAGTGACTTCCTACAAGGGGAGTTCAGGAGTTGAACTACCGGAGAGCAGGGTTGATGAAGGAGGAAAAGCTGCGGGAAGTCTTCAAGTGGAGTTGTCTGTTTCACCGGGAGCTCCAGTGTTGTCAAGCTCTGAGATGGAGGCTTCAGGTTATGGAAGCAGGGGGAGTGATGCTCCAAGTTCATCTGGAAGATGAGCTTGCACAGAAGAAGCAGCTGAGGAGGTGGTTAGTCAGGGGCAACCTCTTAGGTGGTCGAAGAGGACTATTCAACCACCAGACCGATACACAGGAGGAAACATGGTGAACTTTGTTTCATGTTTCTTTGCTGGTCCCTTGGATGAAAAGGAGACGTCGAGATTTGAAAAGGCCAAAGGCGTGAAGGAGTGGGACGTTGCGATGCAAGAATAGATGTCAGCTCTTGAGAAGAACGAGACCTGGTCTCTCGTGCCCAAGCCCAAAGGCACCACTCCTGTCACTTGCAAGTGGGTCTTCAAGCTGAAGAAGAAAGCTGACGGTAGTATCAAGCGTTACAAGGCTCGCCTTGTAGCTCGTGGGTTCTCACAGCAGTATGGAGAAGATTATGATAAGACGTTCAGTCCAGTGGCAAAGATGACTTCGGTTCGATTTGTTATTGCCTTGGCGGCTTCGAGTGGTTGGGAGATTTGGCAACTCGACGTGAAGAATGCCTTCTTATACGGCGAGATTGACAAGGATATCTTCATGATCCAACCGCAAGGCTTCATATCGAAGGAGTATCCGGACTACGTCTGTAAGTTGAAGAAGGCCATGTATGGGTTGAAGCAAGCGCCTCGGGCGTGGTACGGGAAGATTGCAGAGTATCTCTTATTCTGCGGATTCTTTGCTTCAGACTCTGATTCTAGCTTGTTCATCAAGAAGGAGGGGGTGCTTCGGGTGATTGTGCTGCTGTATGTGGATGACATGATTGTCACCGAGAACTCGAAGGAAGCTGTTGCAAGACTCAGGGCTGAGCTTGCTATCAGATTCGAGATGAAGGATATGGGGGAGCCCCACCATTTCCTTGGACTCGAGGTGCAGAGGCGGGAGAGCGGAGTGCTCATTTCTCAGGCTGGCTATGCAGAGCGGATTGTTTTGCGATTCGGCATGGAGGAAGGGAAGAGCAGCTCTATACCTCTGGAGCAACATCATAAACTTCGGAAGGATGAGGGGAGAGTTTTATCTGAACCGTTGGTGTTCCGAGCTCTGGTTGGGAGCTTGATCTATTTGACGATCACAAGGCCAGATATTGCTTATGCAGTAGACAAGGTGAGTCGGTACATGGCGGAACCACGGAAGCCTCATCTTCTGGCGGCAAAAGGCATCTTGAAGTGTGTGAAGTCGACCTCTGATTTGGGTCTCGTATATAGCAGAGGGTCAAGCTTGGAGTTGCATGGATACATGGATGCTGATTATGGGGGAGACGTGGATGATCGGAGATCAACGTCTGGTTATGTCTTTATGACGGGTCCCACAGCTATCTCTTGGTGCAGCAAGAAGCAAGACTCGGTGTCCGTATCTACCACAGAAGCGGAGTACAAGGCTTCGGCCTTGGCAGCTCAGGAAGCCATTTGGCTCAGGAGGTTGGTGGAGGACGTTCATCAGGAGGTTCGAGGTCCCACCTTGCTACGCGGGGACAATGAGGGTGCTCTCAAGCTGGTCAACAATCCAGTTTGTCACGCGAGGACCAAACATATAGAGATTGAGCACCATTTCATTCGTGAAAAGGTGTTGGGAGGATCTCTTATGGTCGAGCATGTTCGGAGTGCGGACAATGTCGCAGACATCTTCACAAAGCCGCTGGCGAAGGGACCGTTTACACGGTTAAGGGAGTTGCTCGGTCTAGTTTCCACTTCCCACTTCAAGGGGGAGTGTTGAAATTGTTTAAGTGAAGTGGAAGGGATTCCGGCCGGTCTGAAGGCTGGAGACCGCAGAGTCCGCGCGGCCTACGCTGGTGCTCTGGCGGTTTGGTTCTGCGATCTCTCTCTGCTGTTCTGGCGATCTGCTATGATCGGCCAGTTTGCTTCTTGGTTTGGTCGTTGGTTCTGGCAACCTGTTGCGAGTTCTTCCGGTCTTGTTCTGGGCGGCCTGTTCTTGGTTGTCCGCAGTGACCGGGCAGCTTGTTTGGACTGTTCTGGCGACTTGGTTCAAGTCGGCCAGATGTTTGTCCCTGCGTAGGCGATCTCAGGAAGGGTGGTCGCTGTGTCCGCGCGGCTTGTGCGGACTGCTGCTGTCTTGCTGACTTGGGCTGGATCTTGTCCAAGTGTTGTGTCCGCGCGGCTTGTGCGCAGACTGCTGTTGTCTTGCGAACTTGTGCTGGATCTCGTCCAAGTGCTGTGTCCGCGCGGTCTGTCTTATGAGGCCGATGGCGATCTGATGGGCGGTTATTGTATCCCGGTTTGTGTAGTGACGACATCCGTCTATCCGCCTATAAATAGGGGTGCAGGGCCCGTCATTCGTAATAAGAACTGTAAGAACAAGAGCCCGGATTGTTTCTTGCGGACTCAAGTTTGAAGTCGCGCGGTCTCAGAAGTGAGCTAACCGGTTGTTGTGTTCGCAGGTTTGCGGTCAGCAGGTTGCGGTCTCCTTCCTTGGTGATTTCCGGCGGCTTGAATAAACAGTTCGTCTGCGGTCTGTCAGCGAACTGGTTTAATGTGTTCTTGTGCTGTTCGCAGCGGACTCAGTGATCAGGCGACCTTCAGCGGTTAGGCGGTCTGAGTTGCGGTCTGGCGACAGCTTTAGTTCCTTGTTCCAATAAGCTTCAATTCGTGTAGTCTGGGATTGCGGTCTGGGAGTGCAGGTCGTCTGCTTCTATTCGCGCGGTCTCAAGATGTTTCTGCGGTCTGACTGTGCAAGCGGTCTGGGAGTATAGCAGAGCAAGCCGGGCGACCTGAGCCTTTTGCAGTCCGTGCGGTCTCTGCTTTGGCAGGCCGCCAGTTTCATTTTTGGTGTGCTTGTTCTTCTCATCTCCGTGATTCTTATGAATGTCTCGCCATGTATACCTCGCATTGTAAAGCAGTTCTGTTTCAATAAAGATTTCTTGTGTTGCTGTTTTGGCATTGTGGTTGTTTGGCTATAACTCTTGTTGATACAACTCCTGCTTACTCCTAAACGTTCTTTCAAAAATTTTAACAGAAGGGGACTTGGGTAAAACTCTTGTTTTGGCATTGTGGTTGTTTGGATATAACTCCTGCTTACTCCTAAACTCTTGTTGATACAACTCCTGCTTACTCCTAAACTCTTGTTTTGGCATTGTGGTTGTTTGGATATAACTCTTGTTGATACAACTCCTCCAAGGACACAGAAGGGGACTTGGGTAGGTGAGCACCAAGAGTCCAACCCAACCGGTCTAGAGTCTACTGCCGGCTTCTGTCGGTGTCACGACTAGCAAGCCCGTAGACCCGCCACAAGCAATCCTCCCCAGCGGGGTCCATTTGTATCCATGTATCAACATACACCAGGACTTCTAACCCAAGTTTTTCTATACAATCTGTGTATCTACGTACACCAGGACTTCTAATACAAGCCCTTATATTTCAAGACAACACTTTGTTCTCCCGAGCCCATCTTGGTTATTCATTTTCAGTCTCTAACGGAGTTCATCAGCATCATATTTTACGACAATATATTTAATTAAGAACTCATATCAAATCGAGCCTTGCTGAAACTTCTACCGTAGTTCCGCTAGCTTGTTATGGCCATTCTCACCAAATGTTAGCCCCGTCGGCATTCCCAATTATTATTTACGGAGCAACGCGGGAAAGATCCATGATTGGCAAAATGACAACAAGTATCCTCCCACGACTCATGAAACTCATCAGGGGTCAGCACAATATCATCGATTTGATTT
Source organism: Dactylorhiza incarnata (assembly GCA_033032865.1). NCBI lineage: Eukaryota > Viridiplantae > Streptophyta > Magnoliopsida > Asparagales > Orchidaceae > Dactylorhiza > Dactylorhiza incarnata. Next base: position 490,555 of record JAWHQI010000578.1, read on the forward strand.
CTACCGATTGTTAAGAGCATCAGACCAGCATTATAAGAGATATCCCAAAATTATCGCAATTCAAGCTATAACGATGCTGATTAACAAAACTGAGTTTCGGGGAGTTCTACTCCACCCCAAATTATGTGCCACCCCATTTTGGAAAGCACTCGACAAGGGCTACAACATTCATGTTGAGTCCTAAACCGAGATCCAAGCGGCTCCTACCTAAAATCTGCTCTGAAGTCCACAACTATAATCTGGACAGCAAATCAGCACACTTAACCACAATCCTGCTTTCTGGGCAGTCCACTCGACTGGACCTATAGGGAGCTACAAGTCACTTCAGAAAACGGGTAACCTATCGGCAGAAAGCTCTTTCCAAGGGCTACAACATTCATGTTGGGCCCGAAGTCTAATTCTAGTGGGATTAAGCCTAAAAATTGACTTGAACCCAGCTGCGAACAAATTTTCCTTAATAACCAAGTGCAAAGTTATGAAATGACAACTTCTTTAGCAAGAGGGCTATCATCACATTTATCACACAATTTTACAATTAAAATCCTAATTAACAGAGGATTATTCATCATCTTCCCCAAACAAAATTAGGTCATTTCAACTTCTAAAAATCCCTAAGTAATCATTCCCCTCACTCTCCCTCAACGACCATGGGTTTGCCCCAAATCAAATCCCATCTCTTCCTCTTGAAGAGAAGAAATGATTCCTAGAACCTCGCGGCGAACGATGCCCTAACTTTGAGGTTCCGGCTTGGTCTTCCTAAGGAAACTCCATTAAAGCTCACACGAGAAGCTCTCTTGAGCCTTCATCTTTCCTATTGTGATCTAAGACGCTAGCACCAAGGGAGAGGGGTCGGAAGTCACCTGATTTCCGGCCGACGATCGCGATTGTCTCCTCCGCGGCATGGCGGCGGTTGGACGAGCTGAAATCCTCCTCCAAGCGTGCTCCTTCAAAACCCTAGGTCAAAACCTTGAGGGGAGGTTGGAAAATGAAGTGGATGTAAAAGAAGAAGAAGAAGAGAGGAAGGAGAAGATGAACAATTCCGTCTGATCGGGAGGGTTCATGTTTACCCGGGAAACCGCTTTCAAGAGGATTACTCGCAGACCGAGCGGTTTGCGGATCCAAGTCGCCCGGCTCAGGTTAAACGAGATCCATCGACACCAGCTAGCACAAGTCGGGCGGTCTGGCATAACTCAGACCGCCGCCAAGTACTAAAGATAGTTCAAGCCCAAGTCCAGCAGGGCAAGTCGCGGTCTCAAGTCGGAGGTCGCGCGGTTTATGCCATGGAGATAAGCCAAGGTCCAAAGTCAAAGAACAAGCCGCGGTCTCAAGACAGAGATCGAGCGGGTAGCATCGTCGCCTTGGCCGCATCATCTTTAGCCTCTGGTCAGACAATTCGGAGGGGCAAGCCGCCAAGCCGCGCGGCTTCTTTCTTTCCTTCTTTGTGTATCCCGTCACCGCCTGCCCGTTTCTCCTGTACCCGGGCAGGCGGTTATTTTATCCCTGCCTGTTCGGGCAGGCCCCCAAGCCTATAAATAGGGGGCGGCACTGTTCCCAAGGCACGCACACTCGAATCTAGGAGCTCGCTTGTTTGAGCTGCGGACTCGAGTTTCTCGTCTTGCGGACTGTCTGACCGGCCGGCTTCTCTTTTCCTGCACTTGTAACCCGCTGTAACCACTTCTTTCTAATCAAAGGAAAGCCCGTCGCAAGAGTGGCATTTGCCGCGGCGGGCGAAGTCTGGCCTTGACCGCTGCTAGCGGTCTCATTCTTCTACACAAAAAGTAACCGGCAACCCGCAGCCTCCGGTTTCCCTCGGAGGTGCGATCTCGGACTCAATAGAAACACGCGACCTTCAGATCGCGGATTGTCAGAGAAATCCTTTTCGCCACGATGTCAGACCGTCAGTTCCCTCTTGGAGACCGCTCCGATCATAGCGAGGACTCTTTGTGGGAAGCCCTGGAGCAGTCAAGGAGAGAAGCCGAGCAGGCTCAGAGGGCCACTGATCAGCGACTTGAAGCGATCAGTCAGACTTTAGCAATGCTAACCGAGCGACTAGTTCTGCAACAAGCCGCGGCTAATCAGGCGGTGACCCCGGTCCTTCCTCCACCTCCTCCTTACTTGCTACCGCAAGCCGCTAATTTCCAGCTCCACCAAGAAGACCCTGCGGCTAGGAAAAACTTCTATCAGGAAGCCACGCACAGCATGCCAGCTCGAGTCCTCGACTTCCAGGAGGCGACTTCTCACGCTGCCCACCTTTCCTACCCGCAAGAGGGCGCGGCCCGTCTCTCCTACCTGCCTGAAGTTCCTATTCATCATTCCTACCTGCCAGAAGCTGCTCCCCGGTCTTCTTATCAGGCGGCTTGTCCGCGAATAGCCGCAGCTCCGGCGGCTTATTACCCTGCTCCTCTGTATGAAGACATGGAAGAAACTTCTCCCTTTGTGGACGAAGTCAGAGGGGAGCCTGCCCCTAATAATTTCAGGGAGCCTCGCCTGCCAGCTTTCAATGGCGAGACTGATCCCACGGTTCATTTACAAGCTTTCGAGTCAGCCATTGCTCTCAGAACCTTAACTGATGCAACTAAGTGCAAGCTTCTTGTAACCTCCTTTGAAGGACAAGCGAGGGAATGGTTTTACGGTTTGCACCCCAGGTCGATCCGTTGTTTCGCGGAGCTGCGAAGAGAATTCCTGCTTAGATTCTCTACCTCAAGGAAGAGAAAGAGTGGCTCGGCGGCCCTTTTCGATATAAAACAACGGGAAGGCGAGACATGGGCTCGTTTTGTGGACCGATTCCAGAAAGAGATCATGGAAGTCCAAAATGTGGACCCGGAGCTGTATAGGGTTGCCCTCATCCATGGCCTAAGAGAGGGCCCCCTAAAGTTCGAAGCAAATATAAGGGAGCCTAAGACTTATCAGGAAATGATAAGTTTGGCAAATATGTTTATCAGAGGAGAGAAGAGCAATCCGGACTACGTCGCGAAGCTGGTAAGCGACAAGGAACAGTCAAATCCATCCTTCCATCATCCACCATCAAATCAGTCCCACTTTGAACCCCGTTCCCAAAGGGGGAGGAACTACAAAAATAAGCAACCATTTATGGGCCATCAGCGGTTTCAAGATCAGAAACTACCGTTGGCCGTCGCTCCCGCTCCATCCGCTCCCCTTCCACAAATCATGCCGGTATATTTACAACAGTATGCCGCGCAGCCACCTCCAGTCATTCCATCAACTCAATACGATGATTCGCAAGAGTCATTCACTCCCCTAAACGTCACCATGGACGAAGTAGTCCAGATTCTGCAAAAGAGGCCAGATTTCAAAAGTCCTGCTCCTCTGAAGTCGGATATTCGCAATCGTAATCCGAACCTTTATTGTGAATATCATAAAGAGGGGGGACATCTAACTGAAGACTGTCGAGCTCTTCGTCTGCTTATAGGAAGACTCCTGGGAGAAGGAAAGCTTCGGGGTCTAGTTCGGAAAGATAAAACTGCTGAGCCAACTACCGAGAAGAAAAAGGAGAAGGAAACAGTAGAAGTGACCTGGGAATGCGCCGACGTCGAGGACGCCGGCTACTATGGTGACATCCATCCTTCTACTGAATGCATCGAAGTCAATGATGTGGGCCCCTTAGGGGACATCTATTGTATCCATGGGGGAGCTGGAGCGGAATCATCTCGCAAATCCAGCATTGCAAGGGTTCTAAAGCAGGAAGTGGCAGCCACTACAAGTTCTCCTCCCGAAAGTACTATTGTCACGTTTGGTCAGGATGACCTTCCCCCCAATGCTAATCCTTTCGATGATGCGGTGGTTATCAAGGCCGTCATCGAAAACTATACAGTCCACAAGATTCTGATTGATACCGGCAGCTCCGTCAATCTCCTTTTCCGCCCGACTTTCGAGGCCTTGAAGACTGGAAAGCATCTGCTTTCCACCGAGGGGCCCCTCTACGGTTTTTTTGGGGAGAAGAAGGAAGTAGAGGGTTCAGTGAAGCTCCTGGTCTCTCTTGGAGGAGTGATAAAGTTGATCAATTTCGTGGTAGTAGATGCCCCGAGCAACTACTGTTCTATCTTCGGGAGGCCGATTCTCAATGCGTATAGGGCAGTGGTGTCCACCTTTCACCTTGCCCTCAAGTTCGCTGCTGAAGGAAAGCAGTATCGGGTCAGAAGCAACCCAAAAGTAGCTCGGGAGTGCTACGTCCGAACTGTCAACATGATCACCGACGTTCCGCTTCCCGAAGCCATGGCTGAGGTTTTGGAGATTGCTAGACCGGTCAACCCGTACGGGTACATCACCACAAAAGTCAGCCACAAAGATTAAGTGTGCCCAAGCAAGCGGATTAAAGAATCACAAAAACAGGCAGATCGGTTTATGTAAAGCAACCCGCAAGCATTAATCAACACAACAAGGCAGAAAAAATAATAAGTTCGAATACTTAGGCCGCACGGCCTGAAAGGCAGATCGAATATTACATAATCAGAGTCAAGCAAATTGTCCAAAGGACCGAATTGAAAAAATATTACAAGCTCATACTTTAGAGCCACTCATTACGGGCGGTTTTCACCCGGCTCATCCTCCCTGTGAAGCCGCGCGACGTGATCGCCGATCTAGAGGACAGTTCCCTGCATTTGGTTCATGTTATGATTAAGGCGGTTGATCATGCTATGAATCCGCGCGGCATCTCTCTCTACTCGCGACGCGGGGATCACGTGAGTAGGCAAGGCTGCTGCGGGCTCATAAACACTCTCAACTGGGCGGATCGTCCTGGCTACAGGGAGAGACGAACTCGTCCCTACATCCGGGCGGCCTGACCCACGCCGGCCTTCGTCAATCATGTTGGCAGGGCGCCGACTTCCGCCGGCTTCCTTTGCTAAATGGAGGTATCTGTCCCTGTAGTATGCGCAGTCCTCCTCGAGCTTGCGGACTTCTTTCTTTCCCCAGTCAATCCGAGCGGTCAGCGCAGCCACCTGGTCTTGCTGCGCCTTTTCTTTCTCTCGGCGCTCTCTCCGCTCGGCCTCCAGCGCTGCACGGTTCTCTTTCCTTTCGGCTTCTAATTCGGCCCGAAGGGCAGCCTTTTCGTCCTGGGCGGTCTTCTCTCTCTCCTCCACAGCCCGCAACTGCTTGGAGAGGGTTTCCAAGTTCTTTTGAAGCCGGGACATCTCGTCCTCCATCCGGGTATCCGACAAAGAAGAACGCAGCAGGGGAGGATCAAGAGGGGGAAGATAAGTCACCAATTCGCCCGACTTCGGAATCGAACCACGGTCATCTACACTAAGAAAGAATGGTCAAGGGGTGTTCAAAAGTAAACCGCTTTCATCGAATTTTCCTCGCTTACAAGCCGCAGAAGTTTGAATTGAATTCGGGCGGACAGGTTGCCTTGCCAGCTCGGTATCGAACTTTCGGCGTTGTTCTCTCCACGATATTTCACTTTGCCTCCGCTTAGCAGCAGAAAATTGAGCGGCGGAGGGAAAGAAGCTAGGTGACGGGTTCAACAATGAAGCGCGCGACTTGTTTCGAGGCCGCGGCATGAAAAAACGAACAGAGGGGTAATCCGCTCCCCTTTTACCTTGAAGCAAAAGATTGGATTGCGGCGGAGGCGGCCTGGCGAGTTGGTCTCTTACTTGCTCCGCCTTCACCTGCATAAGTCGCAGACCGGCCGCCACGGTATCTTCAGTTGCGACCTCAGGAAGGATGGCCTCCTTAAAGCTGGTCGCATCCTCAGGCAGGGCGGATCCCTTCTCTCCTGGCGGATTGGCAGCCTGCAGATCGGAAGAAGTCCTCAGTTGTTCATCTTGCTTCTGAAAAGAATCAAAATCCTTGAGGAGGTCGCTTACGGAAATACTATGGGCATCAATCGAAACCTGGTCGTTCGGCTGGGGGGAAGGAGTAATCAGGCCTTCCGAAACTTCATTCTCGCGCGACTTGCCTTGCAGGCTGTCCGCTTTCGATCTCCCGGATGCTGCTTTATTCTTGGCCTTCAACCTCTTCATTTTCTTGAGAGGCCTGTCCGCCGCGGACTCTTCCTTCTTCCTCTTATTCGACTTTTGACCGGTTGCTTTTTCCGGACTATCCTCGATGTTGACTACTGGGGTTTGCTGTTCGCTCGGCCTGGGGGAGTCGACTGTCTCTCCTTTATCTCTAATTTTTAAATGAAAATCCCCGGACGGGGTGACCTCCATCTTAAAGGACTCATCCCCGTCGCCTTTCTGGGAAGCAGCCTCCAAATTTGTCTTACCCGACGAAGAGGGCGGGCAGTTTCTTTTATCAGAGAAGGTTGGGGGATCAGCTGGTGGCGGGTTCAGACAGCTTTCCGCATTTTTGGTCGACAAGACGACCGATTGCTCAGGAAGCAGTTCGGTCGGCTTATTCCCCTCCTGTTTAGATGACAAATCGATTGTCAACCCCGCAGGCAGGTTGGTTGGGTTACTCGTAGAAGCAATGGTTACGGTCTTATCAGGCCGCTTCACCTTTCTCTTCTTCTTCTCTTTCGAGCGGTCTCTCTCGCGATTCTTCCCGGACCTCTCAAGAACTTCCAGCTCAGCCATCAGGTTCACCAACTTTTTCGGGCTGTTCAATCCGAAAGCCCTAACCGCAATAGGCGAGTAGTGACTCGTGGTAACAATAGAGTTATGCCAGAATCGAAGCTTCTGGAACATTTATAACCAACAGGGTAAAGTCGGCGCGGTCTCCGGCTAGCACTGATATTTTCGAAATCTTCACGGAAATTTAAAAATATGCGGGGATTATGTTTACCCGGGAGACCGCTTTCAAGAGGATTACTCGCAGACCGAACGGTTTGCAGATACAAGTCGCCCGGCTCAGGCTAAGCAGGTTCCATCGGCACCAGCTAACACAGGTCGAGCGGTCTGTAATAATTCAGGCCGCCTCCAAGAACCAGAGGTGATCCAAGCCCAAGTCCTACAGGGCAAGTCGCGATCTCAAGTCGGAGGTCGCGCGGTTTATGCCACGAAGGCAAGCCAAGGTCCAAAGCCAAAGAACAGGTCGCGGTCTCAAGACAGAGACCGAGCGGGTAGAATCGTCACCTTGGCTACATCATCTCCAACTTCTGGTCAGACAAGTCGGAAGGGCAGGCCGCCAAGCCGCGCGACTTATTTTCTTTCCTTCTTTGTGTATCCCGTCACCGCCTGCCCGTTTCTCCTGTACCCGGGCAGGCGGTTATTCTATCCCTGCCCGCTCGGGCAGGCCCCCAAACCTATAAATAAGGGGCGGCACTGTTCCCAAGACACGCACACTCGAATCTAGGAGCTCGCTTGTTTGAGCTGCGGACTCGAGTTTCTCGTCTTGCGGACTGTCTGACCGGCCGGCTTCTCTTTTTCTGCACTTGCAGCCCGCTGTAACCACTTTTCTTTAATCAAAGGAAAGCCCGTCGCAGGAGTGGCATTTGCCGCGGCGGGCGAAGTCTGGCCTTGACCGCTGCTAGCGGTCTCATCTTTCTACACAAAAAGTAACCGGCAACCCGCAGCCTCCGGTTTCCCTCGGAGGTGCAATCTCGGACTCAACAAGGTGGACAATGATCCCATCACCAATGAGGAAGAACATCTGACAAGTCCAGGCAGGACAAGGGTCAATTTGAAAGATCATCCACAAACTCAAGTAATTGGAGACCCCAATACAGGAGTAAGAATAAGACACCAAGTCTCCAATGGGATGATGCTCCAATGCTTCCTATCACAAGTTGAACCAAAGCAGTTTGAGGAAGCAAATTGTGATCCTCACTGGATTATGGCCATGCAAGAAGAACTAGGTCAATTTGAGAGAAACAAAGTGTGGAACCTAGTTGAAAGACCAAGAAACTACCCTGTGATTGGTACAAAATGGGTATACAGAAACAAACTAGATTCCACTGGAGTAATTGTCAGAAACAAGGCAAGACTTGTAGCACAAGGATATAGACAAGAAGAAGGGATAGACTACAACCAGATCTTTGCTCCAGTAGCCAGATTGGAGGCAATCAGGCTCTTTCTTGCCTATGCAGCCTTCATGAAGATGAAAGTCTACCAAATGGATGTCAAGAGTGCTTTTCTGAATGGTGACCTTCAAGAAGAGGTATATGTGGAGCAACCACCAGGTTTTGTAAATCTCTCTTCTCCTAACTTTGTTTATAGACTTAACAAAGCACTATATGGTCTTAAGCAAGCACCTAAAGCTTGGTATGAAACTCTCTCTAACTTCCTTTTAGAAAATTCCTTTAAAAGAGAAAAAGTAGACAAGACACTCTTTACTAGAACCCATAAAAACCAACTCCTCCTTGTTCAAATATATGTAGATGACATCATCTTTAGCTCAACTCATCCTAAACTTTGTAAAAGATTTGCTAATCTAATGCAATCTAAATTTGAAATGAGTAGTATGGGAGAACTCTCATATTTCTTAGGATTACAAGTAAAACAAAGTAGTGAGGGAATCTTCATCTCACAATCCAAATATACTAAATAGCTAATCAAAAAGTTTGGTATGGAATCAGCATCTACCATGAAAGCACCCATGGCAACCAATGTCATTATAGAAAAAGATGATAAAGGAAAATCAGTAGATCAAAAGACATATAGGGCCATCATAGGATCCCTTCTATATCTAACAGCTAGCAGACCTGACATTATGTTTGCCACTTGCATATGTGCTAGATTTCAGGTTGATCCAAAGGAATCCCATCTCACCTCTGTAAAAAGGATTCTTAGATACCTAAAGGGAACCACTGAACTAGGTCTGTGGTACTCAGCAGAAACCAACTTTGAATTAATAGGTTTCTCAGATGCAGATTATGCTGGATGTAGGGTTGATAGAAAAAGCACATCTGGCACTTGCCAATTTCTAGGTGACAGATTAATATCATGGTTTAGTAAGAAACAAACCTCAGTCTTAACCTCAACAGCTGAAGTTGAATACATAGCTGCTGGGAGCTGTTGTTCACAAATCCTGTGGATGCAAAATCAGCTTCTTGACTACAAATTGGAAGTACATAACTCTAAGATCTATTGTGATAGCTCTAGTGCTATATCCATAGCATCCAACCCAGTCCTTCATAGTAGAACCAAACATATAGAGATCAGACATCACTTCCTTAGAGACAATGTTGAAAAGGGTAAGATAACCTTAGAATATATTCCCACAGACAATCAAAGAGCAGACATCTTCACAAAACCCTTGGATGAAACTAAGCATAATTATTTCATCAACACCTTAGGAATGCTTGATGGTAGTCTGTAACCACCATTGTTGGGAAATCTAAAAGAAATCAGGAAATCTAAGTAAGTATTTGAAGATGCGTCGAATACATATTGACGCACCGTCGAGAAGAACTCGACGCTGGCGTTGATTTCTTCCAGGCAAAGTTACATCGATAATTTATCAACGCACCGTCGAATTTATATCGACGCAGGGCTATGAACACGTCGACAGAACACCAAGTGGACAAATCTCCACGGAGCGTCGACTCCATATCGACGCATATATCAACATCAATTCGACGTAACGTCGACATCTGGTTACAATTAGAATCAAATCCTTACTTCCCCTTTTGACGATTGGATTACCTGATATACCTTGATTTCTGTTTCCTTTCTCGACGTTTCACCTCCTTTAAATAATACCTCTTATTTCATAACATATACTCTCCTCAACCGCCAAAACTTTGTCTTCTACCTCTCTCTCTCTCTCTCTGCGACAATGGCACCAACTCCTGATCAATCGGCCCTCATCAAAGCGATGAACGATGCTCTCGAACACCTAGTAAATGACTTCCAAAATCGACTGAATCACTTCGCCAACGAATGTGATGCCATGATCAACACCTGTGCAGCCAAACTGGCAAACCTCTCTGGTTCTCTTCCTGAGCTTAATGCTCTCCTTCAAGAACGGCCTCTGTCGCCAGAAAGGTTTAAATCCTTTATGCAGGATATAAACCAGGGGGAGAGTTGCTACAGAAACCCCCCTTGTCAGGTTCTCTATCTCTCTTAAAAGCTCAGGGTTAATTTCCTCTCTAACTCTAAATATTATCTCTAAAGTATTACACCAACTTCTCTTCTTACAATAGGCTCCAATCTTCTCCAATCACTCTGACTACACCTTCAACAAAAATTTTGAAGAGACCTCATCCTACCATACTGAAGGAGAGCATGCTGTGGATTCAACATTCAGAATAGATGCCCCACATACCCAGGGGGAGATTGCTGTGGTAAAGAACATAGAAGTCCAGAGGGAGGAAGAAGCAGCCTCCTCTGATGACTGGAGAGGATAAGTGTGGATTGAAGCAACCCCATGTGAGGAAGAAATTCAGCATCACTCTCCTGGCTTCTCTGCCAGTTACATCAAACTGAAGACACCTCTACTTGAGGACATCCCTTCAGAAGAGCTTGGAGGAGACAAACATCCCTCAGCAAAGATTACTCTACCAGAGATCATTCTGCCTTTCACTGCAGAACAAACTCCTCCTCTTGAACAAATCCCTTCTCCACCTAAAGAGAAAACTCCTTCTCCTCTGCTACCTCTACCTCCACCTCAACCTTCTTCTCTACGTCCACTGCTACCTTTACCTCCTCTAAAAGCAAAACTCACTAAGCAGATTCTACCTAGGCAAAGTCCAGAAGGACAAATGAAAAGGAAAAGAGAAGCCATCCCCTACTGGCAAAACTTCTCCAAAGAAGAAAGGAAAGAGTATGCAAAGGAAAAGAAGTATAGAAAAGCCTGTGAGGAGATAAAAAGGTTTGAAAAGATGCTTGTCATCATTCCTAAAAGCCCTGTAAAGGAATACCATGACCCTGACATGGAAAAGAGGCATGAAAAAAAATAAGAGAAAGAGAGTTGTATGAATATGAAGCAGCTAGGAAAGAAGTAGAAGATAAAATGAATGCCTGGATGGAAAAGATCAACAGGGGAATGACCAAGGAACAAATTCTTGCTGAATCTTCTATCAAAATTCCAAAGAAGTTGTTTGATATTGAAGCCTATCAAAAGAAAAACCCTCAGGCAGGGGTCATTCTAGAAAAGAGACAAAAACACAAGAGGGGTCTAGGGTGTGCTGAAGACACTTACATTCCCTATAAGAAGCCCAAAAGACCTGCAAAGTTAGACAAATGGCTTGACTCACCCTTGAAAGGGAAAGGAAAGATGACTAAGATTCCTGAGAAACATCAATCAGAAAAGAAAACAAAGTATAGGCCCAAGGTTGATAGCAAGGGACCACCTGAGCTCAAGCATACTCAACAGAAAACTCAAAACATTACAATTAAGATGATTGATGAAAAGGCAGCAATCATCATCAGTAAAGGCTACTCCATAAATGACACTCTCCCTGATGGTGATAAACTCATGGAGAAACTGCATACAATCATCAGGAATGTCCAGGAACGTCCTGATAGAGCCAGGGGCTACATTTTTGATGCCATTGAAAATTTATCTAGAAAACTCTATTCTACTTTTGTCAATTTCATGTATCGCAAGAAGTTTCTAGTTTAGATCTTGTGAAAGACAATTACTTATTATATGATTTCTTCTGATTGCTTAGCATATTTCTTATCTATAAATGCTTTGCTATGATTGATCAATATGCTGATACAATTTCTCTCTAAATATGGTTAAGACAAATAGGGGGAGGTTGTTGGGAAAATGATTTCTCTTAACCCATGAAAATAAGTTGAATATGTTTTCTAAGAAAGAAAAATCAAGGTTAAGTAAATATGCGTCGAATAGTATTCGACGCAACGTCGAAGCAGTATCGACGTTCCTTTCAGAATGAGTCGAAGTAACTTTAAGAAGAAATCGACGTATTCTATGTCGACGTAGCTCTGACTTCTAGTCGACGCATCTAGTGAAGTCGACGCACCTCAGTCGACGCACCTTCCTTATTCTTCTCTCGACGTCCAGCCTGGACGAATTCGACGCTTACGTCGAATAGTAATCGACGCACGTCGATTTTTATATTTAATTCAAAAATCGCCAGATCTCTTTCCTTCTTTTATAGATCTGATTTATATGGAATCAATTTATTCTTTATAGCCGTTCTGAATCATTCTTTTCCTCTAATGAATTCTTGCCTAATTTGATTAAATCCATTATGGACATTATTTGAAATCAGAATGAATTCTTTCCTTCTATTGATATAATTATTATGGAAATATTTCTATATTTCTATTTCTCTGTCTGCTAATCAATTATCCTCCTATAGTATTATTTGAATGGACAGAGCTATAAAATACCAAGGAGGTCTGTAGAGAACTATAACAAGTGATCCACCATTTTTACATTTGAAAAAGAGGAAGTGCTCCCAAGTAAAAAGAAAGAGAATTGAGAAATAGTTCTGCAGCAACCATCAAGCTTCCAACTTCTCCTGCTTCTGAAGCCATTTTGCTGCAAGCTCTGATAGTTCTCACTAAAAGAGAGAAAAGCTACAAATCTCCTTCTCACTATAGAAGAGAGATTTCATTCACTACTTCTTGTGCTTCCAATCTTCTTGCTAGGAAGAAGATTCCCTCTTATCTTCTTTATATTCTTATTTCTTCTTTATAACATTGTAAAAGAGTTTTTAGAATCTCTCTTCAAAAAATTCAGTTGTACTAGTTCTAAGAGTCTCCTTTTCAAAAGACTCAGTTGGTTCTAAGAGTCTCCTTATCAAATACTCAGGGTGGTTCTAAGAGTCTCCTTATCAAAAGACTCAGTGCAAGATAGTGAATTCCTACCAAGGGGGTAGAAGAGTGGACTACCCAATGTTTGGGGAACCACTATATTTCTTTGTGTTGTGCTGTGATTTTTCTTCTTGCATTTATTTTCCTTACTTGTTTAATACTTGTTAGTGTGTGGGAAGCACTAATCTGTGATCACTACACACATATATTTATATAATTATTAACTTTGCACAAAAATATTTTAAATCTCTATTCACCCCCTCTAGAGAATTCTAGTGAGGTTAACTGTGCACTTTCACAGTGCAACTCGTTATATATCGACAACTAAATGAACTACAATGGGTAAAACTTGTGCTTCAATGAATGTAGGGATCTGAGCTCATTCCTATAAGATGTTATGGGTGTAAAATCAGACAACCAGATCAAAAGTTATTGCTGTATAAAGTTTGAGTGTCATTTGGAGCTAAATCTCCCACTTTCACTACAAACCGCATATAAAATTCTTTCATTTTGGAAATTTATGTGTTATTTGTAGCTAAATCTCGCATTAACCGCACAACCCACTGTATATCGACCTCTAAATGAGCTTGAATGGGTTAAAATTATTCTACATTGGATTTAGGGCTCCGATCTCATTCCGAAAAGGTATTGTTCGCGAAAATCGGACAACCGGATCAAAAGTTACGGATGTTTGAAGTTTGGGTCTCCTTTCGAGCTAAATACCTTTTTACCAACCAACTGTATATTGACCACTAAACAAACTGGAATGGGTAAAACTTGTTTTCCATTGGATGTAGGGCTCCAAGCTCATTCCAAAAAGGTGTTGTGCGCAAAAATCGGACAACTAGATCAAAAGTTATGGCTGTTACAGTTTATGTGTCAAGAGGAGCTAAATCCCTCATTACCATTGCAACCTGTTGTATATTGACCACTAAAATGAGCTGGAATGGTTTAAAATTGTGCTCCATTGGATGTATGCCTCCGAGCATATTCCGAAAAGATGTTGTAGGCAAAAATCAAACATACAAATCAAAAGTTATGGTTGTTAGAAGTTTAGGTGTAATTTAAAGCTAAATTTCGCATTACCGATACAACCAACAATATATCGACAACTAAATGAACTTGAGTGGTTAAAACTTGTGCTCCATTAAATGTTGTGCTCCGAGCTCATTCCGAAAAAGGTGTTGTGGGGTAAAAGAAGACAACCGCATCAAAAGTTGTTGCTGTTTTAAGTTTGAGTGTTATTTGCAGCTAAATCTCTCATTTTCACTACAACCCGCATTAAAAATTCTGCCATTTAGAAGTGTATGTGTCATTTGGAGATAAATCTCATATTACCACCACAACTCACTGTATATCGACCTCTAAACAAGCTGGAATGGGTTTAAATTGTTCTCCACTGGATTTATGGCCCAGATCTTTTTCCGAAAAGATATTGTGGGCGAAAATCGGACAACTGGAAAGGTGTTTTCTTATTCTCGAATGGGTAAATCTTATTCTATGTTAGATGGAGAATATGAGCTCTTTCTGAAAAAATGTTGTTGGCAAAAATCGAACAATTGGATCAAAAGTTATGACTGCTTGAAGTTTATGTGTAATTTGGAGCTAAATCCTGCATTACCACTGGAACCCACTGTATATCGAACTATAAACAAACTTGAATGGTTATATCCTACTCTCCATTGGATGTAGGGCTCTGAACTCATTCTAAGAAGGAATTATGGGCAAAAATTGGGCAACTGGATCAAGAGTTCTATCTGTTTGAATTTTATGTGTCATTTGGAGCTAAATCCCACATTATCACTGCAACCCACTGTAGATCAACCACTAATGACCTGGAATGGGTAAAACTTGTTGTCCATTAGATGTAAGGCTCTGATCTCATTCTGAAAATGTGTTTTGGGCAAAAATCAGACAACCGGATCAAAAGTTATGGATGTTTCAAGTTTAGGTGTCATTTGAAGCTAAATTTTGCATTACCAGTGCAACTCGCTATATATCTACAACTAAATGAACTGCAATGGGTAAAACTTGTGCTTCAATGAATATAGGGATCTGAGCTCATTCCTAGAAGATGTTATGGGTGTATAATCAGACAACCGGATCAAAAGTTATTGCTGTATAAAGTTTGAGTGTCATTTGGAGCTAAATCTCCCACTTTCACTACAAACCGCATATAAAATTCTTTCATTTTGGAAATTTATGTGTTATTTGTAGCTAAATCTCGCATTAACCGCACAACCCACTGTATATCGACCTCTAAATGAGCTTGAATGGGTTAAAATTATTCTACATTGGATTTAGGGCTCCGATCTCATTCCGAAAAGGTATTGTTCGCGAAAATCGGACAACCGGATCAAAAGTTACGGATGTTTGAAGTTTGGGTCTCCTTTCGAGCTAAATACCTTTTTACCAACCAACTGTATATTGACCACTAAACAAACTGGAATGGGTAAAACTTGTTTTCCATTGGATGTAGGGCTCCAAGCTCATTCCAAAAAGGTGTTGTGCGCAAAAATCGGACAACTAGATCAAAAGTTATGGTTGTTACAGTTTATGTGTCAGGAGGAGCTAAATCCCTCATTACCATTGCAACCTGCTGTATATTGACCACTAAAATAAGCTGGAATTGTTTAAAATTGTGCTCCATTGGATGTATGCCTCCGAGCATATTTTGAAAAGGTGTTGTGGGAAAAATTCAAACATACAAATCAAAAGATATGGCTGTTAGAAGTTTAGGTGTAATTTAGAGCTAAATTTTACATTACCGCTACAACCAGCAATATATCGACAACTAAATGAACTGGAGTGGGTAAAACTTGTGCTCCAATGAATGTAGTGCTCCAAGCTCATTCCGAAAAGGTGTTGTGGGGATAAAATAAGACAACCGCATCAAAAGTTGTTGCTGTTTTAAGTTTGAGTGTCATTTGCAGCTAAATCACTCATTTTCACTACAACCCGCATTAAAAATTCTGCCATTTTGAAGTGTATGTGTCATTTGGAGATAAATCTCATATTATCACCACAACTCACTGTATATCGACCTCTAAAGAAGCTGGAATGGGTTTAAATTGTTCTCCACTGGATTTAGGGCTCCGATCTCATTCTGAAAAGGTATTGTGGGCGAAAATCGGACAACCGGAAAGGTGTTGTCTTATTCTCGAATGGGTAAATCTTATTCTCTGTTGGATGGAAAATATGAGCTCTTTCCGAAAAAGTGTTGTTGGCAAAAATCGAACAATCGGATCAAAAGTTATGGCTGCTTGAAGTTTATGTGTAATTTGGAGCTAAATCCTGCATTACCATTGGAACCCACTGTATATCGAACAAAGAAACAAACTTGAATGGTTATATCCTACTCTCCTTTGGATGTAGGGCTCTGAACTCATTCTAAAAAGGTATTGTGGGTAAAAATTGGGCAACTGGATCAAGAGTTCTGTCTGTTTGAAGTTTATGTGTCATTTGGAGCTAAATCCCACATTATCACTGCAACCCACTGTAGATCAACCACTAAACGACCTGGAATGGGTAAACCTTGTTGTCCATTGGATGTAGGGCTCTGATCTCACTCTGAAAAGGTGTTGTAAGAAAAAATCAGACAACCGGATCAAAAGTTATGGATGTTTCAAGTTTAGGTGTCATTTGAAGCTAAATTTCACGTTACCAGTGCAACCCGCCTTATATCAACAACTAAATGAACTGCAATGGGTAAAACCTATGCTTCAATGAATGTAGGGCTCTGAGCTCATTCCTAAAATATGTTATGGGGGTAAAATCAGACAACTGGATCAAAAGTTATTGCTGTATAAAGTTTGAGTGTCATTTGGAGCTAAATCTCTCACTTTCACTACAAACCGCATATAAAATTCTTTTATTTTGGAAATTTATGTGTTATTTGTAGCTAAATCTTGCATTAAACGTACAACCAACTGTATATCGACCTCTAAACGAGCTTGAATGGGTAATTATTGTTCTCCATTGGATTTAGGGCTCCGATCTCAACGCGAAAAGGTATTGTGGGCGAAAATCAGACAACCGGATCAAAAGTTACGGATGTTTGAAGTTTAGGACTCCTTTCGAGCTAAATACCTTATTACCAACCAACTGTATATTGACCATTAAACAAACTGGAATGGGTAAAACTTGTTTTCCATTGGATATAGGGCTCCGAGCTCATTCCAAAAAGGTGTTGTGCGCAAAAATCGGACAACCAGATCAAAAGTTATGGCTTTTACAGTTTGTGTCAAGAGAAGCTAAATCCCTCATTACCTTTGCAACATGTTGTATATTGACCACTAAAATGAGCTGGAATGGTTTAAAATTGTGCTCTATTTGATGTATGCCTCCGAGCATATTCCGAAAAGGTGTCGTGGGCAAAAATCAAACATACAAATCAAAAGTTATGGCTGTTAGAAGTTTAGGTGTAATTTGAAGCTAAATTTCGCATTACCGCTACAACTAGCAATATATCGACAACTAAATGAACTTGAGTGGTTAAAACTTGTGCTCCATTAAATGTTGTGCTCCGAGCTTATTCCGAAAAAGGTGTTGTGGGGTAAAAGAAGACAACCGCATCAAAAGTTATTGCTGTTTTAAGTTGGAGTGTCATTTGCAGCTAAATCTCTCATTTTCACTACAACCCGCATTAAAAATTCTGTCATTTTGAAGTGTATGTGTCATTTGGAGATACCACCACAACTCACTGTATATCGACCTCTAAACAAGCTGGAATGGGTTTAAATTGTTCTCCACTGGATTTATGGCTCCGATCTCTTTCCGAAAAGATATTGTGGGCGAAAATCGGACAACTGGAAAGGTGTTTTCTTATTCTCGAATGGGTAAATCTTATTCTCTGTTAGATGGAGAATATGAGCTATTTCTGAAAAAGTGTTGTTGGCAAAAATCGAACAATCGGATCAAAAGTTATGACTACTTGATGTTTATGTGTAATTTGGAGCTAAATCCTTCATTACCACTAGAACCCACTGTATATCGAACTATAAACAAACTTGAATAGTTATATCCTACTCTCCATTGGATGTAGGGCTCTGAACTCATTCTAAAAAGGTATTGTGGGCAAAAATTGGGCAACTGGATCAAGAGTTCTATCTGTTTGAAATTTATGTGTCATTTGGAGCTAAATCCCACATTATCACTGCAACCCACTGTAGATAAACCACTAAAGACCTGGAATGGGTAAAACTTGTTGTCCATTAGATGTAAGGCTCTGATCTCATTCTGAAAATGTGTTGTGGGCAAAAATCAGACAACCGGATCAAAAGTTATGGATGTTTCAAGTTTAGGTGTCATTTGAAGCTAAATTTTGCATTACCAGTGTGTTGGGAAAATGATTTCTCTTAACCCCTGAAAATAAGTTGAATATGTTTTCTAAGAAAGAAAAATCAAGGTTAAGTAAATATGCGTCGAATAGTATTCGACGCAACGTCGAAGTAGTATCGACGTTCCTTTCAGAATGAGTCGAAGTAACTTTAAGAAGAAATCGACGTATCCTATGTCGACGTAGCTCTGACTTCTAGTCGACGCATCTAGTGAAGTCGACGCACCTTCCTTATTCTTCTCTCGACGTCCAGCCAGGACGAATTCGATGCTTACGTCGAATAGTAATCGACCCACGTCGATTTCTATATTTAATTCAAAAATCGCCAGATCTCTTTCCTTCTTTTATAGATCTGTTTTATATGGAATCAATTTATTCTTTATA
This sequence comes from Dactylorhiza incarnata, assembly GCA_033032865.1. Classification (NCBI taxonomy): domain Eukaryota; kingdom Viridiplantae; phylum Streptophyta; class Magnoliopsida; order Asparagales; family Orchidaceae; genus Dactylorhiza; species Dactylorhiza incarnata. The sequence continues at coordinate 508,909 of JAWHQI010000578.1, forward strand.
GCCGTTCTGAATCATTATTTTCCTCTAATGGATTCTTGGCTAATTTGATTAAATCCATTATGGACATTATTTGAAATTAGAATGAATTCTTTCCTTCTATTGATATAATTATTATGGAAATATTTCTATCTTTCTATTTCTCTGTCTGCTAATCAATTATCCTCCTATAGTATTATTTGAATGGACAGAGCTATAAAATACCAAGGAGGTCGGCAGAGAACTATAACAAGTGATCCACCATTTATACATTTGAAAAAGAGGAAGAGCTCCCAAGTAAAAAGAAAGAGAATTGAGAAATAGTTCTGCAGCAACCATCAAGCTTCCATCTTCTCCTGCTTCTGAAGCCATTTTGCTGCAAGCTCTGATAGCTCTCACTAAAAGAGAGAAAAGCTACAAATCTCCTTCTCACTATAGAAGAGAGATTTCAATCACTACTTCTTGTGCTTCCAATCTTCTTGCTAGGAAGAAGATTCCCTCTTGTCTTCTTCATATTCTTATTTCTTCTTTATAACATTGTAAAAGAGTTTTTAGAATCTCTCTTCAAAAAATTCAGTTGTACTGGTTCTAAGAGTCTCCTTTTCAAAAGACTCAGTTGGTTCTAAGAGTCTCCTTATCAAAAGACTTAGGGTGGTTCTAAGAGTCTCCTTATCAAAAGACTTAGTGCAAGATAGTGAATTCCTACCAAGGGGGTAGAAGAGTGGACTACCCAAAGTTTGGGGAACCACTATATTTCTTTGTGTTGTGCTGTGATTTTTCTTCTTGCATTTAATTTCTTTACTTGTTTAATTCTTGTTGGTGTGTGGGAAGCACTAATTTGTGATCACTACACACATATATTTATATAATTATTAACTTTGCACAAAAATATTTTAAATCTCTATTCACCCCCCCCCCCCCTCTAGAGAATTTTAGTGAGGTTAACTGTGCACTTTCAATTGGTATCAAAGCGAGGTTGATCTACAAAGGATAACTCCTTGATCAAAAATATCCTATCTCTCTTATATTTATATATATATATATATTTCTAACAATTATTTTTCACATGGCACAAATCGAAGATTATGCTTCCACCAGACCACCAATTTGCAACCTTGAAAAGTTTGCACTTTGGAAAACAAGAATTAGAATTTATTTAAACTCTATTGATGATGAATTGTTTAATGTTGTCTTGACAGGTCCCCCCAAGCCATTCAGAAAGGACTCAAGTGGAAAAGTAACTGAAACACTTGCTCCAAAAGCTGAGTGGACAGGTGAAGAAAATAAAGCCCAAGGATATGATGCCAAGGCTATGAATATCCTAGTCTCAACCCTCTCAGATGAAATCTTCCAAAAGATTGTTAATTGTGAGTCAGCTAAGGAAGTATGGGAAGCTCTCACCAAAATGGTAGAGGGAAGTGTTGATGAGAAAAAGGATAGAAAGACACTACTCATCTCTCAATATGAAAACTTCCAGAAGAAAGAAGGTGAAAATGTTGCTGACATGTATGCCAGATTCAGCCTCATAGTGAATGAGTTGAGAACACTTGAAAAGGACATATCTCTCACTGAGATAAATGACAAACTGCTAACTTGCTTCCCTAGCTCTTGGGATTCAAGAATCTGGCCAATTAGAGACTCCAGAAGTCAAAGAGAAATCTCAACAGATGTCCTGTTGGGTAAATTAAAATCTTATGAACAACTGTTGAAAATAAGAGCTGAGAAAGAAGAGACAGAAAAGGCTCCTTCACTCTCAAAAGAAAAGAGTATTGCATTGAAGGATGTTGAAGGTGAACCCTCTACAAGTGATGAGGAGCTGATCAGTCTACTGGCCAGAAGGTTCAAGAAGTGGATCAAAACAGAAAGATCCAGAGGAAGAGACTCAAAAACCAGGTATAATAAAACACCTACTAAAAAGATTATATGTTACTCTTGCAGGAAACCTGGACATATTGCACCTGAATGTCCTAAGGAGATCAGCAAAAAGAAAGATCTGAAAAGAACAGATCTACAGAAGAAAAAGAAGAAAGAGAAAGGTCTCATTGCTCAATCATGAAGTGATTCAGAATCTGAAGAAAGCACCTCATCTGACAATGATCAAGAAGAGGCCAAGCTGGAGGAAACCTGTTTGATGGCCACTGAGAAGCCTGATGATACATCTATGGTAAATATACTTGATGATATAGATTTCTCTTCCACTGATTTCAAAAACAATTTCAAAGAATTCTCTTTAAATCTAATCAAATCTGAAAAAGAAATAAAAGAACTAAGAAATGAATTAAAAAATCTCAAACAAGTGAATACACAGTATAATAACTATGAGCTCAGTTTAGGACTCTCAGAAAAGGAATTAGGCAAAATCTATACAGAAAATCTAACACTGAGAAATGAGCTAGCAAAGGCAAAGGCCTTTGAAGACTCTCTAAATGGGAGAAGTCAGAAGCTCAAGAATATCTCTAGAAATCTTACTGATAGACTTAGACAACTAGAAGATAATACTGACTTAGAACCAAAAACTCAATCACCTAGAAAATCTGTTTGGAGACATCCCATTCACTTCACTAGGGAAGGACATTTGATAGGAGAAAGATCACAGGAAAATCCAGAAACAACCACTGTCTTTAATAAAACTAATCACATTACATATGAAGGAATCCTAGGAAAATATCCTCAGAAAAAATTTAAACATGCGTCGAATTCTTATCAACGTGCGTCGACTTGTAATCGACGCATACACCAAAGTGCGTCGACTACCACCCGACGCAACCTCTCTCATGCTTCGACTAAGTAAATGCAGAATGGAGAAAGCGTCGACTTCATATCGACGCAACCATAAACCTACGTCGAATACATATCGACGCAACCAATCAGACAGAAATTTCTCCTCTTCCAAACAGCTCTCTCAATCCATTTCCTTTTACTATGACAACTATTTCTGTAACATCACCAAAGAAAATTGGTATGATAAACCAATACCCCTAAAGGAGGAAGGATATTCAGAAAAACCTACTTATTCTTTCATTAAATCTTTCACTGATGGGAGGAAGGGACCCCAGCTCAGCAGGGTCAAAACTAATGTGTAAAATTCTATATGCAGATGCATCACATCTCCAGGCTGGTGTGGTACTTGGACAGTGGATGCTCCATGCACATGACAGAATGCAAAAACCTACTGATCAACTTTGAGGATAAACTTGGACCATCAGTGACTTTTGGAGACTTTAGCTGTGGCCAAACCAGGGGCTTTGGAGACTTCAAAGAAGGGAAAGTCACCTTCAAGAATGTGGCAGTAGTTAAAGGACTAAAGCACAATCTGATAAGTATAAGTCAGATATGTGAAAATGGTAAGTATGAGGTAAAGTTCACCACACTATTCTGCCATATTATTGATATCAAGACTGGTGCCATAGTACTCAATGGAATCAGAAAAGGAAAAGTATATGTAGTGGACTTTAGCTCCTCACCCACAGAAGTCTGTTTATTCAACAATATTATTGATAAAAGTGAATTATGGCATAGGAGAATAGGTCATCTAAACTACAAAACAATTAGTAAACTAGCAAAGAATAACCTAGTCAGAGGCTTACCAAAGGGTAGGTACTCTAAGGATTCTCCATGCAGACCTTGCCAACTAGGAAAACAAACCAAATCATCCTTCAAACCAATTGGTAAGGATGACTCTCCCAGGGTCCTTTACTTACTACACATGGATCTCTTTGGTCCCATATCCACTCAGAGCTTAGGTGGAAAATCCTATACCCTAGTCATTGTGGATGACTATTCTAGATTCAGCTGGGTATTCTTTCTAAGGGCTAAGTCTGATACCCACAAGACTCTCTCAAGATTCATAAAACAAATTCAATCTGAACTCAATAGTCAGGTTTCCATAATCAGAAGTGATCATGGGACTGAATTTGAAAATCAGTTTATGAGTAGTTTCTGTGAAGATATAGGTATCAAACAAAGTTTTTCAGCCCATAGAACCCCCAACAAAATGGAGTTGCTGAAAGAAAGAATAGAACTTTAATTGAATCAGGAAGAACCTTACTTGCAGAATCAGGTTTACCAAAAACTTTCTGGGCTGAAGCAGTCAACACTGCCAACTATGTTCTAAATAGAAGCCTCATACACAAAACTAAATCAAAAACTCCATATGAGCTCCTAAAAGGAAAAACACTAATTGTTAAATACTTTAAAATTTTTGGATGTGCTTGCTTTATCCTAAATAATGGAAAAGATCATCTTGCCAAGTTTGACAAGAAATCTGATGATGGAATATTTCTGGGATACTCAGCATCTAGTAAAGCCTATAGGTGCTATAACAAGCGAACTCTTAAAATTGAAGAATCTATGCACATTATATTTGATGAAACTAACATACTGTTTAAGGGGGAGGGAACTCCCACCAGTTCTTTTCCACAGGAAAACAGCAGCATAGAAACACAGCTTGAGCAACTGATTCTAGAGAACACAGATAATGGAAAAGAAAACCAGATAGAGGAATCAAGTGAGGAATCTGAACAAGAACATGAAGAAGATTCAGAAAAGAGCATTCAAAACCAACTCCCACAAGAGAACATGGTTCAGGAAGGCCAGGTGGACAATGATCCCATCACCAATGAGGAAGAACATCTGACAAGTCCAGGCAGGACAAGGGCCAATTTGAAAGATCATCCACAAACTCAAGTAATTGGAGACCCCAATACAGGAGTAAGAATAAGACACCAAGTCTCCAATGGGATGATGCTCCAATGCTTCCTATCACAAGTTGAACCAAAGCAGTTTGAGGAAGCAAATTGTGATCCTCACTGGATTATGGCCATGCAAGAAGAACTAGGTCAATTTGAGAGAAACAAAGTGTGGAACCTAGTTGAAAGACCAAGAAACTACCCTGTGATTGGTACAAAATGGGTATACAGAAACAAACTAGATTCCACTGGAGTAATTGTCACAACCCGCATTTTCCCAAAAAATATAATACGTAATATCAAAGCAAGGGAAAAATGCGCGTCGTGATGCCACGCCTGCAGGAGACGACTACAGACGCTCAGGCAAACACTCTTCACGATAATTTTACAAAAGACATATATGTGATTGGATTAAAAGAGAAATTTTCATTTTAGCTCAAGACCACGTCCCTTGGTCTGGTGGATCATCTAGTCCACAAGTAGAAAACTATATTTACGCAGTGGAAAAAATAGGTTTGTTTTTAGCCTACATGAGCAAGAAAATAAGCATTTCCAGAAATGATATGCATATATCTATGTTTAGTATAGTAGGAAAAGATTTTTCTTTGATTTTCAAAATATGTGACATTTGTTAAAAATCATGATGTGCAAGGATGACATTTTTATATCAATAAAGTAACTACTACATCTTAGCAAAAAGCTTCCCAGAGAGCAAGTAGGTAAAGTACCCAAAAGTAACAGCAAAGCAAACAGCAAGTACTCTAAACAAAAAGCCATGCGGGCGCCAACAGCTGACACGAACCCGCAGGGAAGGAGGAAAAACAGCTAAAGGAGAGACAACAACAAAGCAACTGCCCCTTACCTAAGAGGGGAAGGGCCTCGACAGGAACACTGAACGACGCCGCTCTAACTCCTGCGGCGGCTAAAAACCTGAACCTGAGACATTCATAAGAAAAGAATGCCTCAGCCCAAGAGGGTGCAAGAAAACCAAGATTAGTAGCATCAGAAGTAAAAGAGTGCAGGAAGGAAAGCTAAGCAGATAAACATCTATAATCTTACAACAACCCGAGCCAGCTCAAACGAGTGTACTCGGTAAGAAGAAAAGCCTGCACCAGAAGGCAATAGCCAAAGCAATCATGGCCAACCACGTGTCCGTCCCTGCAGCTCAGAGGTGATGATTATACATATAATATATCATAATACCATACATAAGCATATAAGCTTAATAAAACTTGAGACTGATCAGCTCGAGGGAAAAGCGTCCCCCAAAAGAAGGCTCTGCGATGGTGGTATCTTCCACTAACGCCCGCAGCCCAAAATCGGGTGTGGTCCCATATCCACTGCCACCCAGAATCCAATTCAGGAGTGCTGCGGCGGTGACTCCAATCCACCCAAACCAACAGTCCAAAAGAGGCACTGTGGCGGTGACTTTAAGCTCACACGCGCAACAGACTCACACTTAGCACCTGTAGCAGGGGTGCACAATCATATATAGGTATATGTATATATATAAGTATAAAAACAAACCTCAGTGCAGGACACCTGAGAACACTCAGAACATTAGACCACGGAGGTCATGGAGATCAAGAACCATTCAACGAAACTATCCCGGGGAATTAGGCAACAAAGCATACTTAGCTCATAAATCCAACAGAACACAAGGAGGAGTGCCAGACCGGGAAAACATGATAACAAATGGTTTTAACCATAATTCAAAACGAGAGAATCAGGAAACACCGGATTCAGCAATAAATCAATAGATTAATATTTAACTTACAACAGAGCTGAAGATTTCAGCAACCCGACACCATGCAAGGCTTGGTGTCGGAACGAGACGGAGGTAACTTAACACAAAGGCCAACACCAGAACAACACACAAAGGCCAAAAGAAAATACTTGGTGAGTCTAAACTTGACTCTCAACGAACTTCTCGTAACGGTACAATGAATAAGGCACGACAAGACACGACAGATGCACACTAACCAAGGGCAGGGCAACTCAAGAATAGAGCATAGCTTTATTAAAAGTCTCAGACAAAAGGACTTAAAAGGTTTGATAACAACGCTTAAGATACCCGGGAACACCCGACAGAAAAACATATAGATATAAGGGAAAGCAATTCAGAATCAGCGATGAACTTGGCAGGAAACTCAACAAGAGTCTACGTAAAAAAAAGATTTATATCAAGTCCACGAGGACTTATATCAAAGATGACTAGAAGACTTCACTTCAAAGTCGACGGAGAACGTCATAAAAGAAGAAATAGTTGCACGATCATAGGGCGAGCAAACTTCTCTAATCCTAAGGAAGTCTTATCAGACTACCTGGTAGCATAACTAAGCGGGTATAGAAGATATCCAGATCCTAAGGGGAAAGACAGCAGAGATCAAGAAACCAAGAAGACCATCTTGTCAAGGAAAAAGACACAAGACAAACAGGAGAAAACAACTGCTACTAACCTAAGATCAACAGATTTCTCTTTGTATACAAAGAAGAAGAGAAATCTCTAACGAAGAAGAACTTTTCATCACACAGCAACCCAAACCAAACCTATGAGAGCAAGGATTGCCTATATAACCAGATTTTAAATCCAGTGAGGAATAGACAGAAATACTTGACTAGGAATAGACATATAAAAGAACATTATCTTGGGTCTTTTCATGTAAATACACCATAACCAGGAAGCCAGACCTTAACTAGGAAACCAAACTCAAAGCAAACAAACAAGAAATAACTGCCACATGCCAGTCGGAAATATGCTCATATTATTAATGAACATAATTCATCGGGGTTGAATCACAGTTAGAGTGTCGACGTTGACCTCTAGGGGTGACCTAAACATTTCAAGGCTTTATCAAGGGAGAACAACATACAACGGAGGCTGCAAGAAGAGTGCCCCCCACGATCATAAACAACTCCAAACAGCATATCATTTATTGGACTGCCTCAGAGTAACCAAACAGCACTATGGAATGCAGGAATTCAGCCAAACAACAAATCCCAATGCTGAAACATTTAACAACATTTGCAAGGACAGGAGAACAAGTAGCCGACCAACAAGGAGGGTACATAGCAGCTACTAAAACAAACAACGTTCATACCAGAGGGAATAGCAGCACAACAACACTGTGGACTTCAGAAAAGAAATCAGCAAAATAATCAACATTACATAATCTGCTTCAGGCACACAACAAATCAAACATATCTCTCTGAGAATCCCCCTCTAATTCCAACATCACACTAGAAAACCACCCATAAACCATAGCAGCCGGTCAACAAAAAAATAAAACACCACAATACCATCTTGAAAACAAAAAAAAAAGAGCCCAGGTAACCCCCCAGGAAACACATATAGGCATATAGCCAGCCAATCCACAACTCAACTTCAAACAACATGAACAGGAAACTGCAGCTATCAATAACAAGAACAAAAAAAAAGGACCAGCTGATAAGAAAGGGAGGGAGGAGTAGTTTTCTTGCCTCGCTTACACACGGCGACTCACCTGATCGCGACCACGCAAGGAGAGAGCCGCTCGGATCCCTAGCCACGGCGACGAGGACAAGCTCCAGCTCAAACGAAGCCAAGAGACCTCCGATTCCAGCACCACCCACTGATTCCAGCAAAACTTTTGTGAGATTAGGAGAGGAAGAGGAGAAGATCGAAGGAGACGATCGGCGCTGAGCCCTAATCGCGATACCGATGAGAGGAGAAATAAGGGGGGTCGGGAGAAAAGGAGTCGGTCAAAATATAAATGAAAACTTCCACTGCCTTACAACAGCTAATCCTAGTTATAATTAAACCCAGGAATTGATATCAGCACCCTATCAGCAAGTGCTAACAGCACACCAATCGCATTAGCAGCTCATAAAGATAAACCATGCCTCAAATCATCTCATTATAGATAAACCATGCAACTGCTATCCGCACATCATTTCTTTCCTTATTCGCAGCTCCCATAAAAACTACATAAATTAGTGAACATGGCCTTGGTACTACATATGCTGCCGCCGACGAACAATTAATTATGAAGTCGCACTTCATCATAACATATATATTATTGCAAACGAAAATATAGACACTGTTTTTAAGTTATTATCAACGGGGCAGAAGGATTTTTGTCGAACGAACCATATATATATTTATATGATTTTATTATAGTAATAATATTATTATTATTATATTACTACAAAAAAAAAAACTAAACGAACGCCGAACCCAACGAAAATTTCGCCTAAGGTGAACGGCGCCGCTAACTCAACGATAAAAGTAACGCCCAGACGTCAAAGGTGACGTCAACGGAGGAATAAAATAATTTCTGAAAATTCCGGGGCGTTACAATCACCCCACCTAAAAGGAAGTTTCGTCCCAAAACTTAAAACGCAAAACGAAACTAGAGGCCAAGAAAGATAGGTTTAAATTCGCTGGATATGAACGCTACCCGAAGAAGACTAGGAAAACGAATGAGGATAAGGTGCTTACTCAGCACTCAATCTTACGTCTCCAGAACACAAACAGACTCTTTGACATAGAAAAGATTAGGCTGAAACATAACTATCGAGCTAGGGGCCAGATAACAAAAACACAAACTTTCACGACTGGCTCACATGAAACACACCGTGAACACCAGGGAAAGAAGCAAGAAAATACAGCTTAACCGCAGAAGCTCTGATGCACTCAACTCTGGCATCGGAGAAACCATCAAGAAACTCATGCCCCCAACTACGAGCTCTAAATTAGCACCCCGCTGGTTGCAAATCTCTCATAACACACCTGAGCCAACTATAGCTCCTCACGGATAAGCGAAACCACGACACTCAAATCCGCCAAAGCTTCCAAAATCTGCTTCAAATCGCCGGCAAGCACAACATTCAGATACAAACCTTGTCACGCCATCTAGTACTTCCAAACACCGACCCATCTCCCTAAACCACATCACATTTCCTTTGGAATCCAAATGGTAGGCATGCTAGAACTTTACGCTTCACCACAAATCCTTGCCCGAATATTCCCAATAGCGGGAATACAATATTTACTTCTAAAATTCTACATGATCATTTTTTTTTCTCAGAGAAGTCTGTAAAATCACCACCCTTTAACTAGACCTCGAATGAAACGTAACTCCAAATCATCAAAGGCTCTCCCAATATTAAGCTGGTCAACATCACCATTGATTCCAATATCTGCCAATAAAAAAATTCCTCTACCAGCTATTACAATGAAACCTTAAGGACCAGTGTTGGGTAATTTTCCTCGTAAAATTGCAGTTTCCATGAATCATGAACAAGAACAATTCCTTTCTGCATCAATATTGAACACCCAATCCATGATCAAAATTCACAACGAGGTCTTCTAAGTTTAACACTTCCAAAATAGCCTAAGCGATAAAAACCACTTAGAAGGGAATATAGCACTAAGGGGATCAACTAAACGATCGACAATCTAACGATGATCGGCCACGAAACTGAACCGGGAAGAACGCTCGCTCAACTAACCTCTATTTTCAATTCACTTGTAAAACCACACACATAATTTCCATAACAAAAATCTAAATCCAAAGGTGCAAGCCAAAAATTAGGTCAGAACATAACCTGAAAACACCCGGGCAAAAACTGCGCTTGTATCACCACCATTTGCCTTAACAACGCCTCACTAAGCGCACCTAAGGATTCATCCTCTACTTGGGGAGTCGATCCCGACGCACTACGCTCTGGAGTCATCGACTGCAATTACGAACGAACACCTCAATACACCTAACTTAAAACGCAACAGTTAGGAACCAGAATTTCCTAACTCGATACAGACCAGGAAAGAGTAGATACTTGCTCTTGCTGTTACCTTGCTCTGGGAATTCATGAAATGATGTTATGCTTAACTTAGGATGATATATCATCATCCTATCAACTTATGTGCATATAATATGAATGCAGGAATGCCAAATTTTATTTCAAATCATGTGTGTACGAGCGTCATCATGTATGTCTTTAGCTTGGCACGTGTGCAAATGCTATGTTATGATGCATATGCAGTGCTATGCAATCTAAAAAGGCCTTAATGCATGCTATGAGCGGCGTACACATGCGATCTTATGCATCACATACTACATATTATCGCATGTAACGAAAAGGAAAATCTAATGGACACGCATGCGACCTACATTATGCATCCCATACTACATAACAGTCGTATGTTGTCACCTATGAGGATCCATATACAAACACATATTATGCATCCCATACTACATAATATGCCCCGTATACTTCTTATCATGCTATGAGTGTAGTGTTCATGCTTCAGCCAAGACATACTGATGACCCTTCGGTGTGTGTATGCAATGAATGACGATTCTCACCAGGCGGTTAACCGGACCAATCGGACAATTCCCAGCAACCCGGCTAACCTCCCTCTGATACCAACTGTCACAACCCGCATTTTCCCAAAAAATATAATACGTAATATCAAAGCAAGGGAAAAATGCGTGTCGTGATGCCACGCCTGCAGGAGACGACTACAGACGCTCAGGCAAACACTCTTCACGATAATTTTACAAAAGACATATATGTGATTGGATTAAAAGAGAAATTTTCATTTTAGCTCAAGACCACGTCCCTTGGTCTGGTGGATCATGTAGTCCACAAGTAGAAAACTATATTTACGCAGTGGAAAAAATAGGTTTGTTTTTAGCCTACATGAGCAAGAAAATAAGCATTTCCAGAAATGATATGCATATATCTATGTTTAGTATAGTAGGAAAAGATTTTTCTTCGATTTTCAAAATATGTGACATTTGTTAAAAATCATGATGTGCAAGGATGACATTTTTATATCAATAAAGTAACTACTACATCTTAGCAAAAAGCTTCCTAGAGAGCAAGTAGGTAAAGTACCCAAAAGTAACAGCAAAGCAAACAGCAAGTACTCTAAACAAAAAGCCATGCGGGCGCCAACAGCTGACACGAACCCGCAGGGAAGGAGGAAAAACAGCTAAAGGAGAGACAACAACAAAGCAACTGCCCCTTACCTAAGAGGGGAAGGGCCTCGACAGGAACACTGAACGACGCCGCTCTAACTCCTGCGGCGGCTAAAAACCTGAACCTGAGACATTCATAAGAAAAGAATGCCTCAGCCCAAGAGGGTGCAAGAAAACCAAGATTAGCAGCATCAGAAGTAAAAGAGTGCAGGAAGGAAAGCTAAGCAGATAAACATCTATAATCTTACAACAACCCGAGCCAGCTCAAACGAGTGTACTCGGTAAGAAGAAAAGCCTGCACCAGAAGGCAATAGCCAAAGCAATCATGGCCAACCACGTGTCCGTCCCTGCAACTCAGAGGTGATGATTATACATATAATATATCATAATACCATACATAAGCATATAAGCTTAATAAAACTTGAGACTGATCAGCTCGAGGGAAAAGCGTCCCCCAAAAGAAGGCTCTGCGATGGTGGTATCTTCCACTAACGCCCGCAGCCCAAAACCGGGTGTGGTCCCATATCCACTGCCACCCAGAATCCAATTCAGGAGTGCTGCGGCGGTGACTCCAATCCACCCAAACCAACAGTCCAAAAGAGGCACTGTGGCGGTGACTTTAAGCTCACACGCGCAACAGACTCACACTTAGCACCTATAGCAGGGGTGCACAATCATATATAGGTATATGTATATATATAAGTATAAAAACAAACCTCAGTGCAGGACACCTGAGAACACTCAGAACATTAGACCACGGAGGTCATGGAGATCAAGAACCATTCAACGAAACTATCCCGGGGAATTAGGCAACAAAGCATACTTAGCTCATAAATCCAACAGAACACAAGGAGGAGTGCCAGACCGGGAAAACATGATAACAAATGGTTTTAACCATAATTCAAAACGAGAGAATCAGGAAACACCGGATTCAGCAATAAATCAATAGATTAATATTTAACTTACAACAAAGCTGAAGATTTCAGCAACCCGACACCATGCAAGGCTTGGTGTCGGAACGAGATGGAGGTAACTTAACACAAAGGCCAACACCAGAACAACACACAAAGGCCAAAAGAAAATACTTGGTGAGTCTAAACTTGACTCTCAACGAACTTCTCGTAACGGTACAATGAATAAGGCACGACAAGACACGACAGATGCACACTAACCAAGGGCAGGGCAACTCAAGAATAGAGCATAGCTTTATTAAAAGTCTCAGACAAAAGGACTTAAAAGGTTTGATAACAACGCTTAAGATACCCGGGAACACCCGACAGAAAAACATATAGATATAAGGGAAAGCAATTCAGAATCAGCGATGAACTTGGCAGGAAACTCAACAAGAGTTTACGTAAAAAAAAGATTTATATCAAGTCAACGAGGAGGACTTATATCAAAGATGACTAGAAGACTTCACTTCAAAGTCGACGGAGAACGTCATAAAAGAAGAAATAGTTGCACGATCATAGGGCGAGCAAACTTCTCTAATCCTAAGGAAGTCTTATCAGACTACCTGGTAGCATAACTAAGCGGGTATAGAAGATATCCAGATCCTAAGGGGAAAGACAGCAGAGATCAAGAAACCAAGAAGACCATCTTGTCAAGGAAAAAGACACAAGACAAACAGGAGAAAACAACTGCTACTAACCTAAGATCAACAGATTTCTCTTTGTATACAAAGAAGAAGAGAAATCTCTAACGAAGAAGAACTTTTCATCACACAGCAACCCAAACCAAACCTATGAGAGCAAGGATTGCCTATATAACCAGATTTTAAATCCAGTGAGGAATAGACAGAAATACTTGACTAGGAATAGACATATAAAAGAACATTATCTTGGGTCTTTTCATGTAAATACACCATAACCAGGAAGCCAGACCTTAACTAGGAAACCAAACTCAAAGCAAACAAACAAGAAATAACTGCCACATGCCAGTCGGAAATATGCTCATATTATTAATGAACATAATTCATCGGGGTTGAATCACAGTTAGAGTGTCGACGTTGACCTCTAGGGGTGACCTAAACATTTCAAGGCTTTATCAAGGGAGAACAACATACAACGGAGGCTGCAAGAAGAGTGCCCCCCACGATCATAAACAACTCCAAACAGCATATCATTTATTGGACTGCCTCAGAGTAACCAAACAGCACTATGGAATGCAGGAATTCAGCCAAACAACAAATCCCAATGCTGAAACATTTAACAACATTTGCAAGGACAGGAGAACAAGTAGCCGACCAACAAGGAGGGTACATAGCAGCTACTAAAACAAACAACGTTCATACCAGAGGGAATAGCAGCACAACAGCACTGTGGACTTCAGAAAAGAAATCAGCAAAATAATCAACATTACATAATCTGCTTCAGGCACACAACAAATCAAACATATCTCTCTGAGAATCCCCCTCTAATTCCAACAGCACACTAGAAAACCACCCATAAACCATAGCAGCCGGTCAACAAAAAAATAAAACACCACAATACCATCTTGAAAACCAAAAAAAAGAGAGCCCAGGTAACCCCCCAGGAAACACATATAGGCATATAGCCAGCCAATCCACAGCTCAACTTCAAACAACATGAACAGGAAACTGCAGCTATCAATAACAAGAACAAAAAAAAAAGGACCAGCTGATAAGAAAGGGAGGGAGGAGTAGTTTTCTTGCCTCGCTTACACACGGCGACTCGCCTGATCGCGACCACGCAAGGAGAGAGCTGCTCGGATCCCTAGCCCCGGCGACGAGGATAAGCTCCAGCTCAAACGAAGCCAAGAGACCTCCGATTCCAGCACCACCCACTGATTCCAGCAAAACTTTTGTGAGATTAGGAGAGGAAGAGGAGAAGATCGAAGGAGACGATCGGCGCCGAGCCCTAATCGCGATACCGATGAGAGGAGAAATAAGGGGGGTCGGGAGAAAAGGAGTCAGTCAAAATATAAATGAAAACTTCCACTGCCTTACAACAGCTAATCCTAGTTATAATTAAACCCAGGAATTGATATCAACACCCTATCAGCAAGTGCTAACAGCACACCAATCGCATTAGCAGCTCATAAAGATAAACCATGCCTCAAATCATCTCATTATAGATAAACCATGCAACTGCTATCCGCACATCATTTCTTTCCTTATTCGCAGCTCCCATAAAAACTACATAAATTAGTGAACATGGCATTGGTACTACATATGCTGCCGCCGGCGAACAATTAATTATGAAGTCGCACTTCATCATAACATATATATTATTGCAAACGAAAATATAGACACTGTTTTTAAGTTATTATCAACGGGGCAGAAGGATTTTTGTCGAACGAACCATATATATATGTATATGATTTTATTATAGTAATAATATTATTATTATTATATTACTACAAAAAAAAACAAAACGAACGCCGAACCAAACAAAAATTTCGCCTAAGGTGAACGGCGCCGCTAACTCGACGATAAAAGTAACGCCCAGACGTCAAAGGTGACGTCAACGGAGGAATAAAATAATTTCTGAAAATTCCGGGGCGTTACAGTAATTGTCAGAAACAAGGCAAGACTTGTAGCACAAGGATATAGACAAGAAGAAGGGATAGACTACAACCATACCTTTGCTCCAGTAGCCAGATTGGAGGCAATCAGGCTCTTTCTTGCCTATGCAGCCTTCATGAAGATGAAAGTCTACCAAATGGATGTCAAGAGTGCTTTTCTGAATGGTGACTTTCAAGAAGAGGTATATGTGGAGCAACCACCAGGTTTTGTAAATCCCTCTTCTCCTAACTTTGTTTATAGACTTAACAAAGCACTATATGGTCTTAAGCAAGCACCTAGAGCTTGGTATGAAACTCTCTCTAACTTCCTTTTAGAAAATTCCTTTGAAAGAGGAAAAGTAGACAAGACACTCTTTACTAGAACCCATAAAAACCAACTCCTCCTTATTCAAATATATGTAGATGACATCATCTTTAGCTCAACTCATCCTAAACTTTGTAAAAGATTTGCTAATCTAATGCAATCTAAATTTGAAATGAGTAGTATGGGAGAACTCTCATATTTCTTAGGATTACAAGTAAAACAAAGTAGTGAGGGAATCTTCATCTCACAATCCAAATATACTAAATAGCTAATCAAAAAGTTTGGTATGGAATCAGCATCTACCATGAAAACACCCATGGCAACCAATGTCATTATAGAAAAAGATGATAAAGGAAAATCAGTAGATCAAAAGACATATAGGGCCATCATAGGATCCCTTCTATATCTAACAGCTAGCAGACCTGACAATATGTTTGCCACTTGCATATGTGCTAGATTTCAGGTTGATCCAAAGGAATCCCATCTCACCTCTGTAAAAAGGATTCTTAGATACCTAAAGGGACACTGAACTAGGTCTGTGGTACTCAGCAGAAACCAACTTTGAATTAATAGGTTTCTCAGATGCAGATTATGTTGGATGTAGGGTTGATAAAAAAAGCACATCTGGCACTTGCCAATTTCTAGGTGACAGATTAATATCATGGTTTAGTAAGAAACAAACCTCAGTCTTAACCTCAACAGCTGAAGTTGAATACATAGCTGCTGGGAGCTGTTGTTCACAAATCCTGTGGATGCAAAATCAGCTTCTTGACTACAAATTGGAAGTACATAACTCTAAGATCTATTGTGATAGCTCTAGTGATATATCCATAGCATCCAACCCAGTCCTTCATAGTAGAACCAAACATATAGAGATCATACATCACTTCCTTAGAGACAATGTTGAAAAGGGTAAGATAACCTTAGAATATATTCCCACAGACAATCAAAGAGCAGACATCTTCACAAAACCCTTGGATGAAACTAAGCATAATTATTTCATCAACACCTTAGGAATGCTTGATGGTAGTCTGTAACCACCATTGTTGGGAAATCTAAAAGAAATCAGGAAATCTAAGTAAGTATTTGAAAATGCGTCGAATACATATTGACGCACCGTCGAGAAGAACTCGACGCTGGCGTTGATTTCTTCCAGGCAAAGTTACATCGATAATTTATCGACGCACCGTCGAATTTATTTCGACGCAGGGCTATGAACACGTCGACAGAACACCAAGTGGACAAATCTCCACGGAGCGTCGACTCCATATCGACGCATATGTCGACATCAATTCGACGTAACGTCGACATCTGGTTACAATTAGAATCAAATCCTTACTTCCCCTTTTGACGATTGGATTACCTGATATACCTTGATTTCTGTTTCCTTTCTCGACGTTTCACCTCCTTTAAATAATACCTCTTATTTCATAACATATACTCTCCTCAACCGCCAAAACTTCGTCTTCTACCTCTCTCTCTCTCTCTCTCTCTCTCTCTCTCTCTCTGCGACAATGGCACCAACTCCTGATCAATCGGCCCCCATCAAAGCGATGAACGATGCTCTAGAACACCTAGTAAATGACTTCCAAAATCGACTGAATCACTTCGCCAATGAATGTGATGCCATGATCAACACCTGTGCAGCCAAACTGGCAAACCTCTCTGGTTCTCTTCCTGAGCTTAATGCTCTCCTTCAAGAACGGCCTCTGTCGCCAGAAAGGTTTAAATCCTTTATGCAGGATATAAACCAGGGGGAGAGTTGCTACAGAAACCCCCCTTGTCAGGTTCTCTATCTCTCTTAAAAGCTCAGGGTTAATTTCCTCTCCAACTCTAAATATTATCTCTAAAGTATTACACCAACTTCTCTTCTTACAATAGGCTCCAATCTTCTCCAATCACTCTGACTACACCTTCAACAAAAATTTTGAAGAGACCTCATCCTACCATACTGAAGGAGAGCATGCTGTGTATTCAACATTCAGAATAGATGCCCCACATACCCAGGGGGAGATTGCTGTGGTAAAGAACATAGAAGTCCAGAGGGAGGAAGAAGCAGCCTCCTCTGATGACTGGAGAGGATAAGTGTGGATTTAAGCAACCCCATGTGAGGAAGAAATTCAGCATCACTCTCCTGGCTTCTCTGCCAGTTACATCAAACTGAAGACACCTCTACTTGAGGACATCCCTTCAGAAGAGCTTGGAGGAGACAAACATCCCTCAGCAAAGATTACTCTACCAGAGATCATTCTGCCTTTCACTGCAGAACAAACTCCTCCTCTTGAACAAATCCCTTCTCCACCTAAAGAGAAAACTCCTTCTCCTCTGCTACCTCTACCTCCACCTCAACCTTCTTCTCTACGTCCACTGCTACCTTTACCTCCTCTAAAAGCAAAACTCACTAAGCAGATTCTACCTAGGCAAAGTCCAGAAGGACAAATGAAAAAGAAAAGAGAAGCCATCCCCTACTGGCAAAACTTCTCCAAAGAAGAAAGGAAAGAGTATGCAAAGGAAAAGAAGTATAGAAAAGCCTGTGAGGAGATAAAAAGGTTTGAAAAGATGCCTGTCATCATTCCTAAAAGCCCTGTAAAGGAATACCATGACCCTGACATGGAAAAGAGGCATGAAAAAAATAAGAGAAAGAGAGTTGTATGAATATGAAGCAGCTAGGAAAGAAGTAGAAGATAAAATGAATGCCTGGATGGAAAAGATCAACAGGGGAATGACCAAGGAAAGGGAAAGATGACTAAGATTCCTGAGAAACATCAATCAGAAAAGAAAACAAAGTATAGGCCCAAGGTTGATAGCAAGGGACCACCTGAGCTCAAGCATACTCAACAGAAAACTCAAAACATTACAATTAAGATGATTGATGAAAAGGCAGCAATCATCATCAGTAAAGGCTACTCCATAAATGACACTCTCCCTGATGGTGATAAACTCATGGAGAAACTGCATCCAATCATCAGGAATGTCCAGGAACGTCCTGATAGAGCCAGGGGCTACATTTTTGATGCCATTGAAAATTTATCTAGAAAACTCTATTCTACTTTTTGTCAATTTCATGTATCGCAAGAAGTTTCTAGTTTAGATCTTGTGAAAGACAATTACTTATTATATGATTTCTTCTGATTGCTTAGCATATTTCTTATCTATAAATGCTTTGCTATGATTGATCAATATGCTGATACAATTTCTCTCTAAATATGGTTAAGACAAATAGGGGGAGATTGTTGAGAAAATGATTTCTCTTAACCCATGAAAATAAGTTGAATATGTTTTCTAAGAAAGAAAAATCAAGGTTAAGTAAATATGCTGCGAATAGTATTCGACGCAACGTCGAAGTAGTATCGACGTTCCTTTCAGAATGAGTCGAAGTAACTTTAAGAAGAAATCGACGTATTCTATGTCGACGTAGCTCTGACTTCTAGTCGACGCATCTAGTGAAGTCGACGCACCTCAGTCGACGCACCTTCCTTATTCTTCTCTCGACGTCCAGCCAGGACGAATTCGACGCTTACGTCGAATAGTAATCGACGCACGTCGATTTTTATATTTAATTCAAAAATCGCCAGATCTCTTTCCTTCTTTTATAGATCTGATTTATATGGAATCAATTTATTCTTTATAGCCGTTCTGAATCATTCTTTTCCTCTAATGAATTCTTGCCTAATTTGATTAAATCCATTATGGACATTATTTGAAATCAGAATGAATTCTTTCCTTCTATTGATATAATTATTATGGAAATATTTCTATCTTTCTATTTCTCTGTCTGCTAATCAATTATCCTCCTATAGTATTATTTGAATGGACAGAGCTATAAAATAACAAGGAGGTCTGTAGAGAACTATAACAAGTGATCCACCATTTTTACATTTGAAAAAGAGGAAGAGCTCCCAAGTAAAAAGAAAGAGAATTGAGAAATAGTTCTGCAGCAACCATCAAGCTTCCATCTTCTCCTGCTTCTGAAGCCATTTTGCTGCAAGCTCTAATAGTTCTCACTAAAAGAGAGAAAAGCTACAAATCTCCTTCTCACTATAGAAGAGAGATTTCATTCACTACTTCTTGTGCTTCCAATCTTCTTGCTAGGAAGAAGATTCCCTCTTATCTTCTTTATATTCTTATTTCTTCTTTATAACATTGTAAAAGAGTTTTTAGAATCTCTCTTCAAAAAATTCAGTTGTACTAGTTCTAAGAGTCTCCTTTTCAAAAGACTCAGTTGGTTCTAAGAGTCTCCTTATCAAAAGACTCAGGGTGGTTCTAAGAGTCTCCTTATCAAAAGACTCAGTGCAAGATAGTGAATTCCTACCAAGGGGGTAGAAGAGTGGACTACCCAAAGTTTGGGGAACCACTATATTTCTTTGTGTTGTGCTGTGATTTTTCTTCTTGCATTTATTTTCCTTACTTGTTTAATTCTTGTTGGTGTGTGGGAAGCACTAATCTGTGATCACTACACACATATATTTATATAATTATTAACTTTGCACAAAAATATTTTAAATCTCTATTCACCCTCTCTAGAGAATTCTAGTGAGGTTAACTATGCACTTTCACAGTGCAACTCGTTATATATCGAAAACTAAATGAACTACAATGGGTAAAACTTGTGCTTCAATGAATGTAGGGATCTGAGCTCATTCCTATAAGATGTTATGGGTGTAAAATCAGACAACCAGATCAAAAGTTATTGCTGTATAAAGTTTGAGTGTCATTTGGAGCTAAATCTCCCACTTTCACTACAAACCGCATATAAAATTCTTTCATTTTGGAAATTTATGTGTTATTTGTAGCTAAATCTCGCATTAACCGCACAACCCACTGTATATTGACCTCTAAATGAGCTTGAATGGGTTAAAATTATTCTACATTGGATTTAGGGCTCCGATCTCATTCCGAAAAGGTATTGTTCGCGTAAAGCGGACAACCGGATCAAAAGTTACGGATGTTTGAAGTTTGGGTCTCCTTTCGAGCTAAATACCTTATTACCAACCAACTGTATATTGACCACTAAACAAACTGGAATGGGTAAAACTTGTTTTCCATTGGATGTAGGGCTCCGAGCTCATTCCAAAAAGGTGTTGTGCGCAAAAATCGGACAACCAGATCAAAAGTTATGGCTGTTACAGTTTATGTGTCAGGAGGAGCTAAATCCCTCATTACCATTGCAACCTGCTGTATATTGACCACTAAAATGAGCTGGAATTGTTTAAAATTATGCTCCATTGGATGTATGCCTACGAGCATATTCCGAAAAGGTGTTGTGGGAAAAATTCAAATATACAAATCAAAAGATATGGCTGTTAGAAATTTAGGTGTAATTTAGAGCTAAATTTTGCATTACCGCTACAACCAGCAATATATCGACAACTAAATGAACTGGAGTGGGTAAAACTTGTGCTCCAATGAATGTAGTGCTCCAAGCTCATTCCGAAAAGGTGTTGTGGGGGTATAATAAGACAACCGCATCAAAAGTTGTTGCTGTTTTAAGTTTGAGTGTCATTTGCAGCTAAATCACTCATTTTCACTACAACCCGCATTAAAAATTCTGCCATTTTGAAGTGTATGTGTCATTTGGAGATAAATCTCATATTACCACCACAACTCACTTTATATCGACCTCTAAACAAGCTGGAATGGGTTTAAATTGTTCTCCACTGGATTTAGGGCTCCGATCTCATTCCGAAAAGGTATTGTGGGCGAAAATCGGACAACCGGAAAGGTGTTGTCTTATTCTCGAATGGGTAAATCTTATTCTCTGTTGGATGGAGAATATGAGCTTTTTCGGAAAAAGTGTTGTTGGCAAAAATTGAACAATCGGATCAAAAGTTATGGCTGCTTGAAGTTTATGTGTAATTTGGAGCTAAATCCTGCATTACCATTGGAACCCACTGTATATCGAACAAAGAAACAAACTTGAATGGTTATATCCTACTCTCCATTGGATGTAGGGCTCTGAACTCATTCTAAAAAGGTATTGTGGGTAAAAATTGGGCAACTGGATCAAGAGTTCTGTCTGATTGAAGTTTATGTGTCATTTAGAGCTAAATCCCACATTATCATTGCAACCCACTATAGATCAACCACTAAACGACCTGGAATGGGTAAAACTTATTGTCCATTGGATGTAGGGCTCTGATCTCACTCTGAAAAGGTGTTGCAAGAAAAAATCAGACAACTGAATCAAAAGTTATGGATGTTTCAAGTTTAGGTGTCATTTGAAGCTAAATTTCACATTACCAGTGCAACCCGCTATATATCGACAACTAAATGAACTGCAATGGGTAAAACTTGTGCTTCAATGAATGTAGGCCTCTGAGCTCATTCCTAAAATATGTTATGAGGGGTAAAATCAGACAACTGGATCAAAAGTTATTGATGTATAAAGTTTGAGTGTCATTTGGAGCTAAATCTCTCACTTTCACTACAAACCGCATATAAAATTCTTTCATTTTGGAAATTTATGTGTTATTTGTAGCTAAATCTTGCATTAACCGTACAACCCACTGTATATCGACCTCTGAACGAGCTTGAATGGGTAATTATTGTTCTCCATTGGATTTAGGGCTCCGGTCTAAATGCGAAAGGGTATTGTGGGCGAAAATCGGACATCCGGATCAAAAGTTAAGGAAGTTTGAAGTTTAGGTCTCGTTTCGAGCTAAATACCTTATTACCAACCAACTGTATATTGACCATTAAGCAAACTGGAATGGGTAAAACTTGTTTTCCATTGGATATAGGGCTCCGAGCTCATTCCAAAAAGGTGTTGTGCGCAAAAATCGGACAACCAGATCAAAAGTTATGGCTTTTACAGTTTATGTGTCAAGAGAAGCTATATCCCTCATTACCTTTGCAACCTGTTGTATATTGACCACTAAAATGAGCTGGAATGGTTTAAAATTGTGCTCTATTGGATGTATGCCTCCGAGCATATTCCAAAAAGGTGTTGTGGGCAAATTCAAACATACAAATCAAAAGTTATGGCTGTTAGAAGTTTAGATGTAATTTAAAGCTAAATTTCGCATTACAGCTACAACCAGCAATATATCGACAACTAAATGAACTTGAGTGGTTAAAACTTGTGCTCCATTAAATGTTGTGCTCCGAGCTCATTCCGAAAAAGGTATTGTGGGGTAAAAGAAGACAACCGCATCAAAAGTTGTTGTTGTTTTAAGTTTGAGTGTCATTTGCAGCTAAATCTCTCATTTTCACTACAACCCGCATTAAAAATTCTGCCATTTTGAAGTGTATGTGTCATTTGGAGATAAATCTCATATTACCACCACAACTCACTGTATATCGACCTCTAAACAAGCTGGAATGGCTTTAAATTGTTCTCCACTGGATTTATGGCTCCGATCTCTTTTCGAAAAGATATTGTGGGCGAAAATCGGACAACTGGAAAGGTGTTTTCTTATTATCGAATGGGTAAATCTTATTCTCTGTTGGATGGACAATATGAGCTCTTTCTGAAAAAGTGTTGTTGGCAAAAATCGAACAATCGGATCAAAAGTTATGGCTGCTTGAAGTTTATGTGTAATTTGGAGCTAAATCCTGCATTACCACTGGAACTCATATATCGAACTATAAACAAACTTGAATGGTTATATCCTACTCTCCATTGGATGTAGGGCTCTGAACTCATTCTAAAAAGGTATTGTGTGCAAAAATTGGGCAACTGGATCAAAAGTTCTATCTGTTTGAATTTTATGTGTCATTTGGAGCTAAATCCCACATTATCACTGCAACCCACTGTAGATCAACCACTAAAGACCTGGAATGGGTAAAACTTGTTGTCCATTGGATGTAGGGCTCTGATCTCATTCTGAAAATGTGGTGTGGGCAAAAATCAGACAACCGGATCAAAAGTTATGGATGTTTTAAGTTTAGGTGTCATTTGAAGCTAAATTTCGCATTACCAGTGCAACTCGCTATATATCGACAACTAAATGAACTGCAATGTTATGTGGGTAAAATCAGACAACCAGATCAAAAGTTATTGCTGTATAAAGTTTGAGTGTCATTTGGAGCTAAATCTCTCACTTTCACTACAAACCGCATATAAAATTCTTTCATTTTGGAAATTTATGTGTTATTTGTAGCTAAATCTCACATTAAATGTACAACCCACTGTTTATCGACCTCTAAACGAGCTTGAATGGGTTAAAATTATTCTTCATTGGATTTAGGGCTCCGATCTCATTCCAAAAAGGTATTGTGCGCGAAAATCGGACAACCAGATCAAAAGTTACGGATGTTTGAAGTTTGGGTCTCCTTTCGAGCTAAATACCTTATTACCAACCAACTGTATATTGACCACTAAACAAACTGGAATGGGAAAAACTTGTTTTCCATTGGATGTAGGGCTCCGAGCTTATTCCAAAAAGGTGTTGTGCGCAAAAATCGGACAACCAGATCAAAAGTTATGGCTGGTACAGTTTATGTGTCAGGAGGAGCTAAATCCCTCATTACCATTGCAACCTGCTGTATATTGACCACTAAAATGAGCTGGAATGGTTTAAAATTGTGCTCTATTGGATGTATGCCTCTGAACATATTCCGAAAAGGTGTTGTGGGCAAAAATCAAACATACAAATCAAAAGTTATGGCTGTTAGAAGTTTAGGTGTAATATAGAGCTAAATTTTGCATTACCACTACAACCAGCAATATATCGACAACTAAATGAACTAGAGTGGGTAAAACTTGTGCTCCAATGAACGTAGTGCTCCGAGCTCATTCCGAAAAGGTGTTGTTTGGGTAAAATAAGACAACCGCGTTAAAAGTTGTTGCTATTTATATTTGAGTGTCATTTACAGCTAAATTTCTCATTTTCACTACAACCCGCATTAAAATTCTGCCATTTTGAAGTGTATGTGTCATTTGGAGATAAATCTCATATTACCACCACAAGTCACTGTATATCGACCTCTAAACAAGCTGGAATGGGTTTAAATTGTTCTCCACTGGGTTTAGGGCTCGGATCTCATTCCGAAAAGGTATTGTGGGCGAAAATCGGACAACCGGAAAGATGTTGTCTTATTCTCGAATGGGTAAATCTTATTCTCTGTTGGATGGAGCATATGAGCTCTTTCCGAAAAAGTGTTGTTCGCAAAAATTGAACAATCGGATCAAAAGTTATGGCTGTTTGAAGTTTATGTGTAATTTGGAGCTAAATCCTACATTACCATTGGAACCCACAGTATATCGAATAAAGAAACAAACTTGAATGGTTATATCCTACTGTCCATTGGATGTAGGGCTCTGAACTCATTCTAAAAAGGTTTTGTGGGTAAAAATTGGGCAACTGGATCAAGAGTTCTGTCTGATTGAAGTTTATGTGTCATTTGGAGCTAAATCCCAAATTATCACTGCAACCACTGTAGATAAACCACTAAACGACCTGGAATGGCTAAAACTTGTTGTCCAGTGGATGTAGGGCTCTGATCTCATTCTGAAAAGGTGTTGTGGGAAAAAATCAGACATCCGGATCAAAAGTTATGGATGTTTCAAGTTTAGGTGTCATTTGAAGCTAAATTTCGCATTACCAGTGCAACCCGCTATATATCGACAACTAATTGAACTGCAATGGGTAAAACCTGTGCTTCAATGAATGTAGGGCTCTGAGCTCATTCCTAAAAGGTGTTATGGGGGTAAAATCAGACAACTGGATCAAACGTTATTGCTGTATAAAGTTTGAGTGTCATTTGGAGCTAAATCTCTCACTTTCACTACAAACCGTATATAAAATTCTTTCATTTTGGAAATTTATGTGTTATTTGTAGCTAAATCTCGCATTAACCGTACAACCCACTGTATGTCGACCTCTAAACGAACTTAAATGGGTTAAAATTGTTCTTCATTGGATTTAGGGCTCTGATCTCATTCCGAAAAGGTGTTGTGGGCGAAAATCGGATAACCGGATCAAAAGTTATGGATGTTTGAAGTTTAGGTCTCGTTTCGAGCTAAATACCTTATTACCAACCAACTGTATATTGACCACTAAACAAACTAGAATGGTTAAAACTTATTTTCCATTTGATGTAGGGCTCCGAGCTCATTCCCAAATGGGGTTGTGCGCAAAAATCAGACAACCAAATCAAAAGTTATGGTTGTTACAGTTTATGTGTCAATAGGAGCTAAATCCCTCATTACCATTGCAACATGATGTATATTGACCACTAAATGAGCTGGAATGGTTTAAAATTGTGATCCATTGGATGTATGCCTCCGAGCATATTCTGAAAAGGTGTTGTGGGCAAAAATCAAACATACAAATCAAAAGTTATGGCTGTTAGAAGTTTAGGTGTAATTTAATGCTAAATTTTGCATTACCGCTACAACCAGCAATATATCGAGAACTAAATGAACTTGTGTGGTTAAAATTTGTGCTCCATTAAATGTTGTGCTCCGAGCTCATTCTGAAAAAGGTGTTGTGGGGTAAAAGAAGACAACCGCATCAAAAGTTGTTGTTGTTTTAAGTTTGAGTGTCATTTGCAGCTAAATCTCTCATTTTCACTACAACCCGCATTAAAAATTCTGCCATTTTGAAGTGTAT
The DNA here is from genome assembly GCA_033032865.1 of Dactylorhiza incarnata. Taxonomy (NCBI): domain Eukaryota; kingdom Viridiplantae; phylum Streptophyta; class Magnoliopsida; order Asparagales; family Orchidaceae; genus Dactylorhiza; species Dactylorhiza incarnata. The sequence goes on from JAWHQI010000578.1 coordinate 534,947, forward strand.
GTGTCATTTGGAGATAAATCTCATATTACCACCACAACTCACTGTATATCGACCTCTAAACAAGCTGGAATGGGTTTAAATAGTTCTCCACTGGATTTTTGGCTCCGATCTCTTTCCGAAAAGATATTGTGGGCGAAAATCGGACAACTGGAAAGGTGTTTTCTTATTCTCGAATGGGTAAATCTTATTCTCTGTTGGATGGAGAATATGAGCTCTTTCTGAAAAAGTGTTGTTGGAAAAAATCGAACAATCGGATCAAAAGTTATGGCTGCTTGAAGTTTATGTGTAATTTGGAGCTAAATCCTGCATTACCACTGGAACCCACTGTATATCGAACTATAAACAAACTTGAATGGTTATATCCTACTCTCCATTGGATGTAGGGCTCTGAACTCATTCTAAAAAGGTATTGTGGGCAAAAATTGGGCAACTGGATCAAGAGTTCTATCTGTTTGAATTTTAAGTGTCATTTGGAGCTAAATCCCACATTATCACTGCAACCCACTGTAGATCAACAACTAAAGACCTAGAATGGGTAAAACTTGTTGTCCATTGGATGTAGGGCTCTGATCTCATTCTGAAAATGTGTTGTGGGCAAAAATCAGACAACCGGATCAAAAGTTATGGATGTTTCAAGTTTATGTGTCATTTGAAGCTAAATTTCGCATTACCAGTGCAACTCGCTATATATCGACAACTAAATGAACTGCAATGGGTAAAACTTATTCTTCAATGAATGTAGGGATCTGAGCTCATTCCTAAAAGATGTTATGGGAGTAAAATCAGACAACCGGATCAAAAGTTATTGTTGTATAGAGTTTGAGTGTCATTTGGAGCTAAATCTCTCACTTTTACTACAAACCGCATCTAAAATTCTTTCATTTTGGAAATTTATGTGTTATTTGTAGCTAAATCTCGCATTAACTGTACAACCCATTGTATATCGACCTCTAAACGAGCTTGAATGTGTTAAAATTGTTCTTCAGTGGATTTAGGGCTCCGATCTCATTCCGAAAAGGTATTGTGCGCGAAAATCGGACAACCAGATCAAAAGTTATGGCTGTTACAATTTATGTGTCGAGAGGAGCTAAATCCCTCATTACCATTGCAACCTGCTGTATATTGACCACTAAAATGAGCTGGAATGGTTTACAATTGTTCTCCATTGGATGTATGCCTCCGAGCATATTCTGAAAAGGTGTTGTGGGTAAAAATCAAACATATAAATCAAAAGTTATGGCTGTTAGAAGTTTAGGTGTAATTTAAAGCTAAATTTCGCATTACCGCTACAACCAGCAATATATCGACAACTAAATGAACTGGAGTGGGTAAACTTGTGCTCCATTAAATGTAGTGCTCTGAGATCATTCCGAAAAGGTGTTGTGGGATCAAATATTACAACCGCATCAAAAGTTATTGTTGTTTTAAGTTTGAGTGTCATTTGCAGCTAAATCTCTCATTTTCACTACAACCCGCATTAAAAATTCTGCCATTTTGAAGTGTATGTGTCATTTGGAGATAAATCTCATATTACCACCACAACTAACTGTATATCGACCTCTAAACAAGCTGGAATGGGTTTAAATTGTTCTCCACTAGATTTATGGCTCCGATCTCATTCCGAAAAGATATTGTGAGCGAAAATCGGACAACCGAAAAGGTGTTGTCTTATTCTCGAATGGGTAAATCTTATTCTCTGTTGGATGGATAATATGAGCTCTGTTGAGTTCAAAATCGCACCTCCGAAGGAAATCGGAGGCTGCGGGTTGCCAGTTACTTTTTAGGTGGAGAAAATGAGACCGCTAGCAGCGGTCAAGGCCAGACTTCGCCCGTCACGGCGAATGCCACTCCTGTGACGGGCTTTCCTTTGATTAAGAAGAAGCGGTTACAACAGGTTATAAGTGCTAGGAAGCAGAAGCCGGCCGGTCAGACAGTCCGCAAGACGAGAAACTCGAGACCGCAGCTCAAACAAGCGAGCTCCTGGATTCGAGTGTGTGTGCCTTGCGAACATTGCCCCCCTATTTATAGGCTTGGGGGCCTGCCCGAACGGGCAGGGATAGGATAACCGCCTGCCCGGGAACAAGAGAAATGGGCAGGTGGTGACGAGATACAGAAGGGAGAAAAGAAAGAAGCCGCGCGGCTTGGAGGATTGCACTCCCGGTCTGCCTTTGGCCTGGCCTGAAGATGCAGTGACCAAGGTGATAGTACAAACCGGGCGGTCTCTTACTTGAGACCGCGGATTGCCTTTGGGACTTGACCCTGGCTGACCTTCATAGTGAAACCCGGGCGGTATGAGACTTGAGACCGCGGCATGCTTTTGGAGGCCTGGCCTTGATGATCTTCAGTCTTCGGGGTGGTCTGAATCATATCAGACCGCCCGGTTTTGTGTTGGTTGGTTCTGAATGACCTTCGCTGAAACTGAACCGGGCGATCTTAGTCTTTAGACCGCCCAGTCTGGGAGAAGTACCACTCGGAAGCGGTCTTTTGGGTAAACATAATCCCCGCATATTTTCAAACTCCGAGGAGATTTCGAAAATATCAGTTCTACCCGGAAGACCGTACCCGACTTACACTCATGTCTATAAAATTGCCTGAGAGCTCTTTCTTCTGCATAATTCTCCGGAGATCACGTGGACGCTACTCGCCGATTGCGATTAGGATTTTTCAGGTCGGCGCCCCTTTAATTAGAATGGATTTCCTTGATTCCCTTCAAACCCGCGTTGATAAGGGGGGGTGACCGGAAGAAGGTCGAAGAGCGGAAAGATAAGGATGCCCGGAGGAAAAAGAGTCATCGGTCGGACAAGGCCGGGCGGTCTCCAAAGGTGGAACCTTCCGGATCTAAGAAGAATACCGGGGAAAAAAACTGCAGAGGAGAGGAAAGCCGCCGAAGAATTGTTGGCCAAGAAAAGGGCTATAGAGAAGGAGGCGGACAAAGTCAAGGCCGCAAGAGATGAAGTGGCAAAGGCCGAAGCCGCCGAAAAAGAGGCGGCCAAAGCTAAAGTTGTTGAAGAAGAAGCGGCCAAGGCCAAAGCTGCCGAGGAGGAAGCGATCAAGGCCAAAGCTGCCGCGGAGGAGGCGGCCAGGGCCAAAGCTGCCGAGGAGGAAGCGATCAAGACCAAAGCTGCCGCGGAGGAGGCGGCCAAGGCCAAAGCTGCCGAGGAGGAAGCGATCAAGACCAAAGCCGCGGAGATCTCGCTATCTGAGGAGAAAGCCTTAGGAAAAAAAGTCGATAGAGCCCGGGGCGGACCATTCTACACCTTCCTTCGACATGGATTTTACTCCATCAGGGACTCTTCTCATGAAACTGAATGTTGGAGAAGAAGGAGAAGTTGTTTCTTCCAGGTCGGACGGGTCACCTACCTCGCCGGTTCTAATTTTCGACGATTCCAGCCCTACAAGGCAGACCAACCCGGAGTCGGGGAAGAAGAAGAGAAAAAGAGGCTATTCGTCAGCCGAGCGAATTGCTAGGAAGCTCCAAAAGTTGAAGGCTAAGAATAGAGCCTTTAAGAAGCCGACGGCGGCCTGTCTCCAAAGTAATCCGCATGTGAAAGAGGAAATCGATCCCCCCAATACGCCTCTTGCCAAGTCGGGCGATCTTGTTCCAGATTCTGCAAACAGTGTGTCGATCAGGGGCATCCTCAGAGGAATGGATGATTTTCTGAACAAAGATACGCTACTTGATAGCCCCGCGACCTTGAGCCAAACTGTTTCCCCTGATGAAAATACCGGTGACTCTGAGAAGGCCTTACGAGAAGAGAAAGACCGGACACTAGCCGGTCTGCGCTTAATGGGCATAAAGGCGGAGAAGATACGGGCGCATGGCAAGCCGCAACTGCCCGACCCATTCGCCCCAGGTAAGCCCGATGCGGGTTATGAAACTATCTGTTTCTTCATCCCGCGTTCTCGGAAAAAGCAAAACAAGTTGTTATTGAATCCGCCGCCGAGCTTCTCCCTGCCCATGACTCAAACCTTAGCCTCTAGACGAAAGAATAATGAAAGGATCTGGCGAGAACAACGTCGGAGAATGGACCCAGAACAATTGAAGCGGCATGTTCATTCAAGCATTTTAACCTTATAATCCTTTAATTATTCTATCCGCCTTTGGCTGTGCTAATTACAATTTTTTCTTGTAGACAAACCGGAGGACATTGTAAGGCCGGGCGACCTGATATCTAGCCTTCCGCCTCTGCCTCAGGTGTCGAACCTTATGCCGAGATTAAATTCCGGATAGGAGAAGCTGGCCGACTTCCAGCTTCTTCTGAATAATTTGGAAGTGAAAGTAAGAGAGATGGAGAAGAAAGAGGAGGCCGCTCGGGTTGCATTAGAAGCCGAGAGGAAAGAACGATGAGAGGAGCATCTGATGATTAGGGCCCAGTTAGAGACTGGGCGGGCTGACCTGGAGGCCGAGAAGAAAAGGCGGCCGGAGAGAGAGAAAGCGTTGGAGGCCCAACTGGAGTCTGAGAAGAAAGCGCGACTTGATAAGGAGAGAATGCTGATAGACCAGATTGCTACAATAACCGCACGCTTTGATAGGGAGAAGAGGATGTCCTCGAAGTTCAAGGAGGACTATAAATATTATCAAAATAAATATCTTCGTATAACCAGGGAAGTTGGCGAAAACCGACGTTCGTTCAGTGATGAAAGATCCAGGATGTTGAATTGCCCAGCTGTTGGGGTGAGCTCTAATCCCCCACCCGTTTAGGGCGTCCGACCCTGCTGTGAATGAGCCCGCCGGGGCCCCTCCTGCTCGTACGATTCTTGCCGCATGGGTAGAACGGGACGCCGCGCGGCTTCACACACGCTCAATCACATCCACTACCATTCGAGTCAGATCTATGGCCTTCTTATTCAGACTGGCGACCAGGTCGCTCGACTTCATCGTGAGGATAACCCCCAAGAGCCACATTAGCCGTGAGAGGCTTTTAACTTTCATGAACTATGTTTGTAATTTTTCTTATTCGCTTCTTGGGATGATTTGACGATTTGGTTTACTTTGGATAATATTTTCCTGTAGCACCTTCTGATGTGCTTATAACACGTATAATTTATGCCGAAATGTCTTATGCCTAATTGATGTGCAGGTCGCGTGACTGGCGCTAAATGCTTGAGATTTTTGTTGAACTTCATTAACATGCTGACTGTAGGTTTCTGTTTAATCGGCCTGACTTGCTTATGCGCAAGCCATTGTTTATTCTTGTTATCTGTGCTGCCTGTGTGATATAATCCGCGCGGTTTAATGTCATATCCGCGCCATGGTTTTGTTATTTGCAGATCGTTATCTCTATAAGTAGTAACCATTACGGTGATCCATTCATACTTTCTGAAATGGCGCGAGCTAAGCAAAAGTCGTCGCGGTCTGAGAAAGTTCACGCGGTCCAAACTGACGCGGCTTGCGCTTTCCGATTGGCCAATCATAAAGAGTGCCGCTTAACTCAAAGCAAGTTGAAAGATTTTATTGAAGAATATATGGTTGATAGCAACATAACCGGTCGGCTTCCTTTACGTGACGAGCGGATAAACTCCTCGTCTTCCACTAAAATTGCCATTCCTATTGACCATTTCAAGTATGGCTTCAGATTTCCTCCTCCTCTTGAAGTCATCGCTATTTTCGATAACTACGAGGTTGTGCCCGGACAACTCCCACTGAATTCCATTGCCTCTATTTATAGCTTTATCTCGTATCTGCGATCAGAGCGAGTTAAATTTTTGATTTCTTTGTTTCGAAACTTCTTTTCCGTGCGATCTACTCCGGACGTCGGAACCTCCATTTTTAGAGGTCATATTTATTTTGGATGTCGGGGAATGAAAGTTATCAACCTTGTGAACAAGGTTGCGAGTTGGTCTGAGCGGTATGCTATGTTTGAAGGCCCCCTAGGGTTATTGCAGGTCAACCCACAGACGAAGAGTTCGGTGGATTTTAAGTCGGTTAAGCTTGGAGAAGCTGAGCAAAAGATCTTCGAATCCCTGGAGAACGAGCGACTCGACGTGAATCATTATATTCCATTGTTCGCGGAGCTGGCAGATGTCCGCCATGAGGATAGTAAGTTTCTCCTTAACTCGTCATTTTATGACCGCACAGACTTTTCTTCTAAGTTTCAAATTTCTGCAGCTGCCACAGTCGTTCCCTTAAACAAGTTGGTTACTCCGACCACTCCAGTTCTAACCCAGAGGGAGAAGCGACAAAGGAAATCCGACCCGCAGTGGTCTGAAGAGGATAGCCCGGCTTCTTCAGGCGAGTTCGAGTTTCTTCGCTCTTGCAGCAACCCGCGCGATCTTAAGGGTAAGCCGACAGTCCTTTGGCATAAGGATGGTGAATGCGTGCAAGTATCCACTGCTCTCCCATTCTGGGGGAGTGAGAAGATTAGCCGGCATGCGTTAGCCGCCGGGGCTGCCATGTATGGCCAAAAAACTTTGAAGAGACTGAAGAGGGTTCCAGAAGAGGAACTTTCTAGAGTAGCCGCGCAGGCTGGCGCATGGGGCTTTGCGGCCAATCATTTTATGGCACTTTCATATAAACAACTGGTATCAGCCCATACTTACCTGGAGAAGAAGTTTGCCGACCAGTCCGACGAGAATGCCAAACTAAAGGAGATTATTGCGGTAAGTTTCCGACAAACACTTCGGGCTTATCACTTTCAGACCGCGCGACCTGTCATTTGCCTTCCTTTTATAGCATCAATATGATATGTACAACCTGGATTTCCAAGACGAGGTCTTCCCCCATGTAGCCAAAGGGATTGACGGTGCCCTAAATCGCCTGCGAGATCGGGACGGCCTGGCCTCGGGTTTTGAGGACACAACCTTCCCGGATCTCTATCCTGGCCTGAAGGACAAACTAGATGAAATAACCCGCCGAGCCAAGGGGAAGGACAAGATCGAGTCCAGTAGTACTGAGGAAGAGAGCAATGGAGAAGAAATCGAGAAAGAACCTGCCGCAGTTGAAAAAGAAGATGGCTCGGATGCAGGATCCAGTGATTCCGATGAGCCCGGGCGGTCTAGGTCTCACCAGTCGGGCGGCTCAGGTAGCTCAAGTAGGTCGGGTAGCAGCTCCTCGAGTTCCTCCATTTCCAGTAAAGGATATTCTCCTGAGGTGGACATTACTGGCGATGAAGACTCAAGCTCTCCTGCGACCAAGAAACTCAAGCCGGACGAATAGCTCCTTTTTGTAATTTTTTGAATTTTGCTTTTTGTTCTTGCATGACCGACGGCTTGATTTTGTTTAGTCGGTCGGTCATAAATCAATGTAAAGATATTTTGGAAATGAAATGGAAAGCTTTTACCTGTCTAGTTGTTTGTTTTTCTGCGACTTACTTGCGTTCGCTGCGGTCTTCTTTCCTTTAATTAGGTCGTGCGACTTGTGTCTTCAATCTAGAATAAGCGAGCTTTTAATATATGCCGAAGAAGTATCAATTGTGATATTCTGATGCGTAGTTAGTGCGGCATGAATATATAATTTGAGCGGTCAGACATTGAAACTCTTCAACCTATTGTGAATGCTTCATAATAACCAAGAATAGCTTCAGGCTGCTGAGAAATCATGACCATGCGGTTTGAACATGTTTTGTTTGATTCGACGACTCCTCATATTTGATTGTAAGTTGCGCGGCAATTACCCGGCCTGATATAATCGCTTTTATGAGACATACCAAGTCATAAAGAAGCAGTCGACCGGTTTGAGCGGTCAATACTTTGATTCAGACGACTTATAATTTGAAAGACATTGCTTGTGAATACAATCAACAACAGATATGCCCGTGCGATTTATATATATAACTCGGGCGGATAGAAACCCAATCGGGAAATTGAATGTAACCAAAGCGCGCGATTATAACCTGGCATTTCATAATTGTTCCACCCGATTGAGAATGCCAAGTAATAAGTAAATAATCGACAGGCCGAGCGATTAGCATCTAATCCGGATGGTTCACGTAACTCAGATTTCCCCATGAACATAATTAGTTAACTGCTATGTTCGTACGGTATATATATAACTCGGGCGAACAGAAATTCGGACAGGAAATTGACATAACCAAGTGGTGCGATCATAACTTGGCTTTTTCAAAATTATTCCACAATATGGAATATCAAGCCATAAGAAAACAGCGGGTAGGTCGCGCAATTAATATCATTGTTGATGTCGAAATTGTCCCCACGCCCTCGAGAAGGTAACAGAGGGGGTAGTGGTCGAGTAGCTGGTTACTTGAGTCGCAAATGAAGGGCTGAACGAGAGAAAAGAAGAGGGGGCCGCTAGCTTGCGGCGAGGCCAGACTTCGCCCGCCGCTGCAAATGCCACTCCTGCGGTGGGCTTTCCCTTTATTTAATAATCTGTATTACAGCTCATTGTGTTTAGTACATGGAAATACAATGAATACAAGAGAGTTGCGGGTAAGAAAAGAAAGCCGTTCGGGCTGTTTGCTGGGTCGCACGGACAGGTCGCCCGGACAGGTCGCCCGGACAGGTCGCCCGGGCTGTTTGCTGAGGCCGCCCGGCCTGTTGTTGAGACCGTCCGAACTTGCAGTTAGGAGTTCGTCGGTCAGACCGCTAGTAGGTGCGGTCTGGCTATTTCTAGCCGCCAGTTTTGTCCCCCCACTTGCCTGTCCTCTGTTCATGGTCGAGGGTCCTATTTATAGGCTCTGGGTTGATGTCGTCACCTCCGGTGAGCCGGTGACCAGATCCCTACCCGCGCGGTCTGAACAATGGAGACCGCCTACCCGCGCGGTCTGAAGGATGAGACCGCCTACCCGCGCGGTCTAAAGGAGGAGGCCGCCCTTGCTGGGTCTGAAGGGGGAGGCCGCCTACCCGCGCGGTCTGAAGGACGAGACCGCTTACCCGCGCGGTCTAAAGGAGGAGGCCGCCCCTGCTGGGTCTGAAGGGGGAGGCCGCCTACCCGCGCGGTCTGAAGGACGAGACCGCCTACCCGCGCGGTCTAAAGGAGGAGGCCACCCCTGCTGGGTCTGAAGGGGGAGGCCGCCTACCCGCGCTGTCTGAAGGACGAGACCGCCTACCCGCGCGGTCTGAAGGAGGAGGCCGCCCCTGCTGGGTCTGAAGGGGGAGGCCGCCTACCCGCGCGGTCTGAAGGACGAGACCGCCTACCCGCGCGGTCTAAAGGAGGAGGCGCCCCTACTGGGTCTGAAGGGGGAGGCCGCCTACCCGCACGGTCTGAAGGACGAGACCGCCTACCCGCGCGGTCTAAAGGAGGAGGCCGCCCCTGCTGGGTCTGAAGGGGGAGGCCGCCTACCCGCGCGGTCTGAAGGACGAGACCGCCTACCCGCGCGGTCTGAAGGAGGAGGCCGCCCCTGCTGGGTCTGAAGGGGGAGGCCGCCTACCAGCGCGGTCTGAAGGACGAGACCGCCTACCCGCGCGGTCTAAAGGAGGAGGCCGCCCCTGCTGGGTCTGAAGGGGGAGGCCGCCTACCCGCGCGGTCTGAAGGACGAGGCCGACTACCCGCGCGGTCTAAAGGAGGAGGCTGCCCCGGCTGGGCGACCTGAGGAAGGAGACTGCCCCTGCTGGGCGGGCAGGAGATCCATAGCCGCATGACCTGTAGGAGAAACGCAGCAAAAATCTCCTCGAAAAGGATCGCCGATTTCTGGGTAAACAATCATCGGCGGATAAACCCGAGCGATCTGTATATAATCTGAGCGGATTCTTTTGCTTGATTATGAAGAGCCTCACATTATTTTACCAAATTCGATCGGTCTCACGACCAGGCTACATGACAATTTTGATACCTGTTTTATTTCAAACCGCAAGGCTCAAACACAAACCGCCCGGTCTTTGATATGCTTGTTGAAAAGTTGTTTCCTCCTCATATGGTCAAAAAGACCTTATGAGATGTGATAATTCCCTGTAATGTGGTAAAGAGCAGCTACAAACTCAGATGACCAAATGGGCAGGTGGGCCTAGGCGGTAACCATTGCTTTCCTCCGATGGTCATAGGAGTTGTAGAGGAAAAGAAAAAAGACAAGTACAGACCTAGATGACCAAGTGGGCAGGTGGGCCTAGGCGGCGACCATTGCTTTCCTCAAGTGGTCATGAAGGCTGTAAGCGACTCAGCTGCTCTCTTGCCTAGGGCTACAAGCTGAGTTGATCAATTGGGCAGGTGTGGTTATGCCGCGGGGGCTATACCGACATTGCTTTCCTCAGAAAGATCAACCCAGTTGTGGGTCCCACTTAGGCATCGCTTGAGAGTACCTAGGAGTATTCGATGGTCACAGACTAAGATGATCAGTTGGGCAGGTGTGCTTATGCCGCGAAGGTTATACCGACATTGTTTTCCTCAGAAAGATCATCAAAGCTATAACTATATCCCTCTCGGGGCATGACAGAGCCAACATTCACCCGAACCTCCCTTGATGCAGGGGTGTGTCAGATATCAGCCAGGATCCAAGGTTCTGAAGACCGCACGGGATTTAGCAAGCTACCACTACACGTGTGCGAAAACTCCCCGCTACACATGATCTTCATGGTTTTACGCTAATGACTACAATCCAAGGGGGTTCAAGCAGAACTTGAAGATGTCTCCGCGGTTCAGTGAGGTTGATATATAAGAAAGTGTAAAAAGGAAACATCAGACATGGAGAAGTGTCAGTATAGGGCTTCTTATTAAAATATCCAAAAAGTGCAGGAAAGTAAAGAGGACATTTTAAGGATAGAACCGTTTGAGATCGTCACCGCTCCAGGTGCGTGAGATGTCTTCTCCTTCACTCGTCTGGAGGCGGTAAGCCCCACTTTTTAGTACTTCCTTGATGATGAAAGGTCCAGCCCAATTAGGATTCAGCTTCCCAATGTTGCCTGCTCTTGCTGCTGCATCAACTTTCTTTAGCACAACGTCTCCGACTGCAAAATGTTTTACCCTGACATTCTTGTCAAAGTACTTCGCCATTCTCCTTTTAACTTCTTCTTCGCTGATGGTTGCCTCGTCCTGAAGTTCTTCGATCAGAACCAGACTATACTTGACAGCCTCGTCATTTTCATCTATCCATGCTTCTCCTCCCTCCTTTTCATATACAACTCTTGGAGTGAACACCTCAAATTCTACAGGAACAACAGCTTCCGAGCCATGGGATAATTTGAATGGTGTCTCCCCCGTAGCTGAAGATGGAGTGGTACGAAGAGTCCAAAGGATGGAAGGAAGTTGGTCCGCCCAATTCCCTCTTTGATTCAAGACCCTCTTCATCAGAAGTTGCTGGATCTGCCGATTTGCTGCTTCTACCTGACCATTTGTCCTTGGATGATGTACCGAAGCAAACCGAAGATCAATTCCCACCTGATCGCAAAAGTTTATCATCTCCGGATTGTTAAATTGTGGACCATTGTCAGTGAAATTGCTAGCGGAATTCCATGCCGGCAGACTATCTCTCCCCAGATGAAGTTCCTGATAATTTGAGTTGTAGTTCTTGCTAATGCCTTCGCCTCAATCCATTTGCTGAAGTAATCAATCATCACGATAATAAAGCGACGCTGGCTGCTGGCTATCGGGAAGGGTCCGATAAGATCCATCTCCCACACTGCAAAGGGCCATGGCGCAGTAATTGATCTGAGTGACTGAGCTGGCAAATGTTGGAGAGGGGCAAACTTTTGGCACTGAACACATCGTTTTGCAAATGCTTCGGCATCCTTCCTCATGGTCGGCCAGAAATATCCCTGCCTTAAGATTCTCTTCTCCAGAGTCTTTGCTCCTGAATGGCTACCACACTCCCCGGAATGAACTTCTTGAAGTATGGTTGGGATTTCTTCCTCGAAAACATATCGGGCTGAGGGAGAGATCAAAGTCTTCCTGTAGAGAACTTCTGCTATCAGATAATGTATGCTGCTTTCCTTCTGAATCTTCTTCTATCTTTGATGGAATGATGGAACTCCCCTTTTGACAAAAATAGCTCGTAAGGGTCCTTCCACGAAGGATTATGATCAATTTGCATGGGTTCTGCTACATCTGTTGCCGGATGACAAAGTTCAAAGGTCACTCCCCCGAATGGAAGACCGAACTTTGACAACTCATATGCCTCCTCATTTTGTGTCCTTGGAATATGCTCGATGATGAATGACTTGAATCTTCCGATTTCCTTTTTGGCTAACAGCAGATATTTCCTCAGAATTGGCTCCCTTGTCTCATAATTCCCCAAGACCTGAGAGGCCATTACCAATGAATCGGTTCTAACATGTGCATGTTCTATGCCCAGCTCTTTTGCAAGTCTCAGCCCAGCCAAAAGTGCTTCATATTCTGCCTGATTATTTGTAACTGGAAAGAAGAATTTGATAGCTTGTTCCAGCCTGATGCCATTTGGACTGATTAAAACAACTCCGGCTCCCACGGAGTTTTTGCCAGAAGCCCCATCCACATAGATGACCCAAGCTAAAGGAGATTGCACCACCTGTTCAGAACTAGGTTCTGCTGTATCCACCAAGAAGTCTGCCAAGATTTGTGCTTTGATTGCTGTTCGGGGGATGTATGATATTTCAAATTCGCTTAGTTCGATAGCCCATTTAGCCAACCTCCCTGAATGATCTGGCTTTTCAAGAACATTTCTTAAAGGATGATCTATAATCACTTGGACAGGATGAGCCTGGAAATAAGGACGAAGCCTTCGCGAAGACATAACTAAGGCCATGGCTAGTTTCTCCAAGATTGAATATCTAGTTTCTGCATCTTTGAGAATTTGGCTAACATAATATATCAGGAACTGCCTCTTCTTTTCTTCCCAAACGAGGACAAAACTCACCGCATCTAGGCCGACTCCCAAATATAAGAATAATGTTTCCCCCTCACGGGGACTTTGGAGTAGCGGAGTTGAAGTCAACTGTACTTTTAGCTGCTCGAAAGCCCTATTACACTCCTCGCTCCATTCAAACTTTGATCCTCCCCGCAGTATTTTAAGAATGGGGCACTTTTATCCCCGGATTTGGAGATAAACCTGCTCAATCCTGCCAATCTTCCTCCAAGCTGCTGAACTTCCTTGGTATTTCGAGGAGGGGTCATATCAAGGATGGCCTTCACCTTATCTGGATTCGGTGCAAGGCCATCGGGAGTTATGAGATGCCCGAGAAACTTTCCTTTGTTTGCCCCAAACACACATTTCAAAGGGTTTAATTTTAACTTGAACCTCCGTAGAGTAGCGAACGTCTCTACGAGGTCTTTCAAGTGTAATGAAAATGTTTTACTTTTCAGAAGGAGATCATCAACGTAAACTTCGAGGTTCCTGCCTTTTTGATGCTTAAAGACGGTATCCATCACTCTTTGATATGTTGCGCCCGCATTTTTAAGACCGAAGGGCATTACGAGATAGCAGTAACACCCATCGTTTGTGATAAATGAGGTGTGCGGGATATCAGGTTTGTGCATTTTAATTTGATGGTACCCAGAGAAAGCATCGAGAAAACTCATAAAATCATACCCAACTGCGGAATCAACTAAGACATCTATCCTAGGCAGAGGGTAGCAATCTTTGGGACATGCTTTATTAAGTTTGGTGAAGTCTACGCACATGCGCCACTTCCCACCAGATTTCTTAACCATTACAACATTCGACATCCACGTGGGATATTGAATTTCAGAAATAAAGCCTGCTTTCAGGAGTTTGGCAACCTCATCTCTGATGGGCAATGCCAGCTTGGTTGCCACTTCTCTCTTCTTTTGCTGGATGGGCTTGAACTCGGGAGATACGTTCAGATGATGACAAGCCATGTCCGGATCCACTCCTGGCATATCCTCCGCTGACCAGGCGAAGACATCCAGGTTCTCCAAAAGGCAGGAGATCAGCTCCACTTTCTCCTCCTCCAGCAACTCAGCATTGATGACCAGCTTCTTTTCTTCCCCTTCAGCAATAGGGACCTCTTGGGTTGCCTGGGCAGGTTCCAGGTGAGCCCCTTCTCGATCTTTTCCTTCCTCAGCAGCCCTTGAGGATTCAGCAATTTCCAGAATTTCAGCTGTGGCCTTGGGAAGTGAAACGTCGGTGATCATGTTGACAGTTCGGACGTAACACTCCCGAGATACCTTTGGGTTACTTCTAACCCGATACTGCCTTCCCTCAGCGGCAAACTTAAGAGCAAGATGGAAGGTAGACACTACTGCCCGGTATGCATTAAGAATCGGCCTCCTGAAGATGGCGCAGTAGTTGCTTGGGGCATCCACCACCACGAAATTGATTAGCTTTATCACTCCTCCAGGCGAGACCAGGAGCTTTACTGAACCCTCCACTTCTTTCTTCTCCTCAGAAAAACCATAGATGGGCCCGTCGGTTGAAAGTAGAGGCTTTCTAGTTTTCAAGGCTTCGAAGGTTGGGCGAAAAAGGTGATTGACAGAGCTACCTGTGTCAATCAAGATCTTGTGAACAGTATAATTTTCGATGACGGCTTTGATGACCACCGCATCGTCGAAAGGATTGGCATTGGGGGGAAGGTCATCTTGACCAAAGGTGACAAAAGTGCTTTCGGCGGGAGAACTTGTAGTGGCTGCTACTTCCTGCTTCAGAACTCTCGCGATGCTGGATTTGCGAGATGACTCTGCTCCGGCCCCTCCATGTATACAATAGATGTCCCCCAAGGGGCCCACATCATTGACTTCGATGCATTCGGCGGAAGGATGCATGTCTCCATAGCAGCCGGCGCCTTCGACGTCGGCGCATTCCCAGGTTACTTCCACTGTTTCTTTCTCTTTTTTCTTCTCAGCTGCTGGCTCAGCAGTTGACTCTTTCCGAAATAGGCCCCGGAGCTTTCCTTATCCCAGGAGCTTCTCTATCAGCAAGCGGAGGGCCCGATAATTTTCAGTCAGATGCCCTCCCTCCTTGTGATATTCACAGAAGAGGTTCGGATTCCGATTTTGAACATCCGATCTCAGAGGAGCGGGTCTTCTGAAATCTGGCCTCTTCTGGAGAATCTGGACGACTTCGTCCATAGTAACATTAATTGGAGTGAACGACTCTTGCGAGTCATCATATTTGGTGGCTGGAGCAACTGGAGGTGGCTGCGCGGCGTACTGTGGCAGGTATACCGGCATGATTTGCGGAAGGGGACAGATGGAGCGGTTGCGATGGCCAATGGTGGTTTCTGATCTTGAAACCATTGATGGCCCATGAATGGTTGCTTATTTTTGTAGTTTCGTCCCCTTTGGGAACGGGGTTCAAAGTGGGACGGATTTGATGGCGGATGGTGAAAGGACGGATTGGACTGCTCCTTGTCGCTTACCAGCTTTGCGACATAGCCAGGATTGCTCTTTTCTCCTCTAATGAACATATTTGCCAAACTTATCATTTCCTGATAAGTCCTGGACTCCCTTATATTTCCCTCAAATTTTAGGGGGCCCTCTCTCAAGCCATGGATGAGGGCAACCCTATACAGTTCTGGATCTACATTCTAGACTTCCATGATCTCCTTCTGGAAGCGGTCTACGAAACGGGCCCACGTTTCGTCTTCCCGCTGGTTTTTATCGAAAAGGGCCGCCGGGCCACTTTTCCTCTTCCTTGAGGTGGAGAATCTCAGCAAAAACTCCCTTCGCAGCTCAGCAAAACAACTGATCGATTTGGGATGCAGCCCATAAAACCACTCCCTTGCTTGTCCTTCAAAGGAGGTCACAAGGAGCTTGCACTTAGTCGCATCAGTTAATGTCCTAAGAGCGATGGCTGACTCGAAGGCTTGTAGATGAATAGTGGGATCAGTTTCTCCACTGAAAGCTGGCAGACGAGGCTCTCTGAAATTATTAGGGGCTGGCTCCCCCCGGACATCGTCCACGAAGGGAGAAGTTTCTTCCATATCTTCAAATAGAGGAGCAGGGTAGTAAGCCGCCGAAGCTGCGGCTACTCGCAAACAAGCTGCCTGGTAAGAGGACCGGGCAGCAGCTTCTGGCGGGTAGAAAGGGTGAGCAGCGGCCTCAGGCGGATAGGACAGGCGGGCTGCATGAGAAGCCGCACCCTGGAAATCGAGGACTCGAGCCGGCATGCTGTGCGCGGCTTCTTGGTAAAAGTTTTGCCTAGCCGCAAAACCTTCTTGCTGGGGTTGGAGGTTGGCGGCTTATAGTAGCGGGTAAGGTGGAGGCGGAAGAGGAACCGGAGTCACCGCCTGATTAACGGTGATTTACTGTGGAACTAACCGCTCGGTTAATTGGGCCAAAGTCTGACTGATTGCGTCCAACCGCTGATCAGTCGCCCTCTGAGCCCGCTCGACTTCTCTTCTGGATTGCTCCAAGGCTTCCCACAAAGAGTCCTCACTGTGATCGGAGCGGTCTCCCAGGGGGAACTGGCGGTCTGACATTATGGCAAAGAGGATTTCACCGACAATCCGCGATCTGAAGGTCGCGTGTTTCTGTTGAGTCCGAAATCGCACCTCCGAAGGAAATCGGAGGCTGCGGGTTGCCGGTTACTTTTTAGGTGGAGAAAATGAGACCGCTAGCAGCGGTCAAGGCTAGACTTCGCCCGTCACGGCGAATGCCACTCCTGTGATGGGCTTTCCTTTGATTAAGAAGAAGCGGTTACAGCGGGTTACAAGTGCTAGGAAGCAGAAGCCGACCGGTAAGACAGTCCGCAAGACGAGAAACTCGAGACCGCAACTCAAACAAGAGAGCTCCTAGATTCGAGTGTGCGTGCCTTGCGAACATTGCCGCCCCCTATTTATAGGCTTGGGGGCCTGCCCGAATGGGCAGGGATAGGATAACCACCTGCCCGGGTACAGGAGAAACGGGCAGGTGGTGACGAGATACAGAAGGGAGAAAAGAAAGAAGCCGCGCGGCTTGGCGGCTTGTGCTCCCGGTCTGCCTTTGGCCTGGCCCGAAGATGCAGTGACCAAGGTGATACTACAACCCGGGCGGTCTCTTACTTGAAACAGCGGCTTGCCTTTGGGACTTGACCCTGGCTGACCTTCACAGTGAAACCCGGGCGGTCTGAGACTTGAGACCGCCGCATGCTTTTGGAGGCCTGTCCTTGATGATCTTCAGTCTTCGGGGCGGTCTGAATCATGTCAGACCGCCCGTTTTTGTGTTGGTTGGTTCTGAATGACCATCGCTGAAACTGAACCGGGCGATCTTAGTCTTTAGACCGCCCAGTCTGGGAGAAGTACCACTCAGAAGCGGTCTTTTGGGTAAACAAGATCTTTTCGAAAAAGTGTTGTTGGCAAAAATCGAACAATCGGATCAAAAGTTACGACTGCTTGAAGTTTATGTGTAATTTGGAGCAAAATCCTGCATTACCACTGGAACCCACTGTATATCGAACAATAATAAAACTTGAATGGTTATATCCTACTTTCTTTTGGATGTAGGGCTCTGAACTCATTCTAAAAAGGTATTGTGGGCAAAAATTGGACAACTGGATCAAGAGTTCCGTCTGTTTGAAGTTTATGTGTCATTTGGAGCTAAATCCCACATTCACTGCAACCCACTGTAGATCAACCACTAAACGACCTGGAATGGGTAAAACTTGTTGTCCATTGGATGTAGGGCTCTGATCTCATTCTGAAAAGGTGTTGTGGGCAAAAATCAGACAACCAGATCAAAAGTTATGGATGTTTCAAGTTTAGGTGTCATTTGAAGCTAAATTTCGCATTACCAGTGCAACCCGTTATATATCGATAACTAAATGAACTGCAATTGGTAAAACATGGGCTTCAATGAATGTAGGGCCCTGAGCTCATTCCTAAAAGATGTTATGGGGGTAAAATCAGACAACCGGATCAAAAGTTATTGTTGTATATAGTTTGAGTGTCATTTGGAGCTAAATCTCTCACTTTTACTACAAACCGCATCTAAAATTTTTTCATTTTGGAAATTTATGTGTTATTTATAGCTAAATCTCGCATTAACAGTACAACCCACTATATATCGACCTCTAAATGAGCTTGAATGTATAAAAACTGTTCTCCATTGGATTTAGGGCTCCAATCTCATTGCGAAATGGAATTGTGGGCGAAAATCGGACAACCGGATCAAAAGTTACGGATGTTTGAAGTTTAGGTCTCCTTTCGAGCTAAATACCTTATTACCAATCAACTGTATATTGACCACTAAACAAACTGGAATGGGTAAAACTTTATTTCCATTGGATGTAGGGCTCCGAGCTCATTCCAAAATGGTGTTGTGCGCAAAAATCGGACAACCAGATCAAAAGTTATGGCTGTTATAGTTTGTGTCAGGAGGAGCTAAATCCCTCATTACCATTGCAACCTGCTGTATATTGACCACTAAAATGAGCTAGAATGGTTTAAAATTGTGCTCCATTGGATGTATGCCTCCGAGCATATTCTGAAAAGGTGTTGTGGGAAAAAATCAAACATACAAATCAAAAGTTATGGCTGTTAGAAGTTTAGGTGTAATTTAGAGCTAAATTTTGCATTACCGCTACAACCAGCAATATATCGACAACAAAATAAACTGGAGTGGGTAACACATGTGCTCCAATGAATGTAGTGCTCCGAGCTCATTCTGAAAAGGTGTTGTGGGGGTAAAATAAGACAACCGCATCAAAAGTTGTTGCTGTTTTAAGTTTGAGTGTCATTTGCAGCTAAATCTCTCATTTTCACTACAACCCGCATTAAAAATTCTACCATTTTGAAGTGTATGTGTCATTTGGAGATAAATCTCATATTACCACCACAACTCACTGTATATCGACCTCTAAGCAAGCTGGAATGGGCTTAAATTGTTCTCCACTGGATTTAGGGCTCCGATCTCATTCCGAAAAGGTATTGTGGGCGAAAATCGGACAACCGGAAAGGTGTTGTCTTAATCTCGAATGGGTAAATCTTATTCTCTGTTGGATGGAGAATATGAGCTCTTCCGAAAAAGTGTTGTTGGCAAAAATCGAACAATCGGATCAAAAGTTATGGCTGCTTGAAGTTTATGTGTAATTTGGAGCTAAATCCTGCATTACCACTGGAACCCACTGTATATCGAACAATAAACAAACTTGAATGGTTATATCCTACTCTCCATTGGATGTAGGGATCTGAACTCATTCTAAAAAGGTATTGTGGGCAAAAATTGGGTAACTAGATCAAGTGTTCTGTCTGTTTGAAGTTTATGTGTCATTTGGAGCTAAATCACACATTATCACTGCAACCCACTGTAGATCAACCACTAAACGACCTAGAATGGGTAAAACTTGTTGTCCATTGGATGTAGGGCTCTGATCTCATTCTGAAAAAGTGTTGTGGGCAAAAATCAGACAACCGGATCAAAAGTTATCTATGTTTCAAGTTTAGGTGTCATTTGAAGCTAATTTTCGCATTACCAGTGCAACCCGCTATATATCGACAACTAAATAAACAGTAATGGGAAAAACTTGTGCTTCAATGAATGTAGGGCTCTGAGCTCATTCCTAAAAGATGTTATGGGGGTAAAATCAGACAACCGGATCAAAAGTTATTGTTGTATAAAGTTTGAGTGTCATTTGGAGCTAAATCTCCCACTTTCACTACAAACCGCATCTAAAATTCTTTCATTTTGGAAATTTATGTGTTATTTGTAGCTAAATCTCGCATTAACAGTACAAACCATTGTATATCGACCTCTAAACGAGCTTGAATGGGTTAAAATTGTTCTTCATTGGATTTTGGGCTCCGATCTCATTCCAAAAAGGTATTATGGGCGAAAATCGGACAACCGGATCAAAAGTTACGGATGTTTGAAGTTTAAGTCTCCTTTTGAGCTAAATACCTTATTACCAACCAACTGTATATTGACCACTAAACAAACTTGAATGGGTAAAACTTTTTTTCCATTGGATGTAGGGCTCCGAGCACATTCCAAAAAGGTGTTGTGCACAAAAATCGGACAACCAGATCAAAAGTTATGGCTGTTATAGTTTATGTATCAAGAGGAGCTAAATCCCTCATTACCATTGCAACCTGCTGTATATTGACCACTAAAAAGGGCTGGAATGGTTTAAAATTGTGTTCCATTGGATGTATGCCTCCGAGCATATTCCGAAAAGGTGTTGTGGGCAAAAATCAAACATACAAATCAAAAGTTATGGCTGTTAGTAGTTTAGGTGTAATTTAGAGCTAAATTTCGCATTACCGCTACAACCAGCAATATCTCGACAACTAAATGAACTGGAGTGGGTAAAACCTATGCTCCAATGAACAAAGTGCTCCGAGTTCATTCCAAAAAGGTGTTGTGGGGGTAAAATAAGAAAACCGTATTAAAAGTTATTGTTGTTTTAAGTTTGAGTGTTATTTGCAGCTAAATCTCTCATTTTCACTACAACCCGCATTAAAAATTCTGCCATTTTGAAGTGTATGTGTCATTTGGAGATAAATCTCATATTACCACCACAACTCACTGTATATTGACCTCTAAACAAGCTCGAATGGTTTTAAATTGTTCTCCACTGGATTTAGGGCTCTGATCTCATTCCGAAAAGGTATTGTGGGCGAAAATCGGACAACCGGAAAGGTGTTGTCTTATTCTCGAATGGGTAAATCTTATTCCTTGTTGGATGGAGAATATAAGCTCTTTCTGAAAAAGTGTTGTTGGCAAAAATCGAACAATCGGATCAAAAGTTATGGCTGCTTGAAGTTTAAGTGTAATTTGGAGCAATTCCTGCATTACCACTGGAACCCACTATATATCGAACAATAAACAAACTTGAATGGTTATATCCTACTCTCCATTGGATTTAGGGCTCTGAACTCATTCTAAAAAGGTATTGTGGGCAAAAATTGGGCAACTGGATCAAGAGTTCTGTCTGTTTGAAGTTTATGTGTCATTTGGAGCTAAATCAAACATTATCACTGCAACCCACTGTAGATCAACCCCTAAATGACCTGGAATGGGTAAAACTTGTAGTCCATTGGATGTAGGGCTCTGATCTCATTCTGAAAAGGTGTTGTGGGAAAAAAGCAGACAATCGGATCAAAGTTATGGATGTTTGAAGTTTAGGTGTCAATTGGAGCAAAATCCCTCATTTCTACTGCAATCCACTATCCGTCGACCACTAAATGAACTCGATCAAGTAAATCCTATTCTCCATAGGATGTAGGGCTCTGAACTCATTCTAAAAAGGTTTTGTTGGCAAAAATTGGGCAACCGGATCAAGAGTTATGTCTGTTTGAAGTTTGTGTCATTTGGAGCTAAATCCCACATTATCACTGCAACCCACTGTAGATCAACCACTAAACAACCTGGAATGGGTAAAACTTGTTTTCCATTGGATGTAGGGCTCTGCTCTCATTCTGAAAAGGTGTTGTGGGCAAAAATCAGACAACTTAATCAATAGTTATGGATGTTTCAATTTTATGTGTCTTTTGAAGCTAAATTTCGCATTACTAGTGCAACCCACTATATATCGACAACTAAATGAACTGCAATGGGTAAAACTTGTGCTTCAATGAATGTAGGGCTCTGAGCTCATTCCTAAGAGATGTTATGGGGGTAAAATCAGACAACCGGATCAGTTGTTATTGCTGTATAAAGTTTGAGTGTCATTTGGAGCTAAATCTCTCACTTTCACTACAAACCGCATCTAAAAATCTTTCATTTTGGAAATTTAGGTGTTATTAGGAGCTAAATCTCGCATTAACAGTACAACCCACTATATATCGACCTCTAAACGGGCTTGAATGGGTTAAAATTGTTCTCCATTGGATTTAAGGCTCCGATCTCATTCCGAAAAGGTATTGTGGGCGAAAATCAGACAAATGGATCAAAATTACGGTTGTTTGAAGTTTAGGTCTCCTTTCGAGATAAACACCTTATTACCAATCAACTGTATATTGACCACTAAACAAACTGGAATTGGTAAAACTTGTTTTCCATTGGATGTAGGACTCCGAGATCATTCCAAAAAGGTGTTGTGCGCAAAAAGCGAACAACCAGATCAAAAGTTATGGCTGTTACAGTTTGTGTCAAGAGGAGCTAAATCCCTCATTATCATTGCAACCTGCTGTATATTGACCACTAAAATGAGCTGGAATGGTTTAAATTGTGCTCCATTGGATGTATGCCTCCGAGCATATTCCGAAAAGGTGTTGTGGGCAAAAATCAAACATACAAATCAAAAGTTATGGTTATTTGAAGTTTTGGTGTAATTTAAAGCTAAATTTCACATTACCGCTACAACCAGCAATATATCGACAACTAAATGAACTGGAGTGGGTAAAACTTGTCCTCCATTAAATGTAGTGCTCCGAGCTCATTCCGAAAAGGTGTTGTGGGGTAAAATAAGACAACCGCATCAAAAGTTGTTGTTTTAAGTTTGAGTGTCATTTGCAGCTAAATCTCTCATTTTCACTACAATCCGTATTAAAAATTCTGCCATTTTGAAGTGTATGTGTCATTTGGAGATAAATCTCATATTACCACCACAACTCACTATATATCGACCTCTAAACAAGCTGGAATGGGTTTAAGTTGTTCTCCACTGGATTTATGGCTCCAATCTCATTCCAAGAAGATATTGTGGGCGAAAATCGGACAACCGGAAAGGTGTTGTCTTATTCTCGAAAGGGTAAATCTTATTCTCTGTTTGATGGAGAATATGAGCTCTTTCCGAAAAAGTGTTGTTGGCAAAAATTGAACAATCGGATCAAAAGTTATGACTGCATGAAGTTTATGTGTAATTTAGAGCTAAATCCTGCATTACCACTGGAACCCACTGTATATCGAACAATAAAAAAACTTGAATAGTTATATCCTACTTTCTATTGGATATAGGGCTCGGAACTCATTCTAAAAAGGTATTGTGGGCAAACATTGGGCAACTGGATCAAGAGTTCCGTCTGTTTAAAGTTTATGTGTCATTTGGAGCTAAATCTCACATTATCACTGCAACCCACTGTAGATCAACCACTAAACGACCTGGAATGGGTAAAACTTGTTGTCCATTGGATGTAGGGCTCTGATCTCATTCTGAAAAGGTGATGTGGGCAAAGATCAGACACCCGGATTAAAAGTTATGGATGTTTCAAATTTAGGTGTCATTTGAAGCTAAATTTCGCATTACCAGTGCAACCCGCTATATATCGACAACTAAATGAACTGCAATTGGTAAAACTTGTGCTTCAATGAATGTAGGGCTCTGAGCTCATTCCTAAAAGATGTTATGGGGGTAAAATCAGACAACCGGATCAAAAGTTATTGCTGTATAAAGTTTGAGTGTCATTTGGAGCTAAATCTCTCACTTTCACTACAAACCGCATCTAAAATTCTTTCATTTTGGAAATTTATGTGTTATTTGTAGCTAAATCTCGCATTAACAGTACAACCCACTATATATCGACCTCTAAACGAGCTTGAATGTGTTAAAATTGTTCTTCATTGGATTTTGGGCTCCGATCTCATTCCGAAAAGGTATTGTGGGCAAAAATCGGACAACCGGATCAAAAGTTACGGATGTTTGAAGTTTAGGTCTCCTTTCGAGCTAAATTCCTTATTACCAACCAACTGTATATTGACCACTAAACAAACTTGAATGGGTAAAACTTTTTTTCCATTGGATGTAGGGCTCCGAGCTCATTCCAAAAAAGTGTTGTGCGCAAAAATTGGACAACCAGATAAAAAGTTATGGCTCTAATAGTTTATGTGTCAAGAGGAGCTAAATCCCTCATTACCATTGCAACCTGCTGTATATTGACCACTAAAATGAGCTGGAGGTTTAAAATTGTGTTCCATTGGATGTATGCCTCCGAGCATATTCTGAAAGGTGTTGTGGGCAAAAATCAAACATACAAACCAAAAGTTATGGTTGTTAGTAGTTTAGGTGTAATTTAGAGATAAATTTCGCATCACCGCTACAACCAGCAATATATCGACAACTAAATGAACTGGAGTGGGTAAAACCTGGGCTCCAATAAACAAAGTGCTCCGAGCTCATTCCAAAAAGGTGTTGTGGGGGTAAAATAAGACAACCGCATCAAAAGTTGTTGCTGTTTTAAGTTTGAGTGTTATTTGCAGCTAAATCTCTCATTTTCACTACAACCCGCATTAAAAATTCTGCCATTTTGAAGTGTATGTGTCATTTGGAGATAAATCTCATATTACCACCACAACTCAATGTATATCGACCTCTAAACAAGCTGGAATGGGTTTAAAATGTTCTCCACTGGATTTAGGGCTCCGATCTCATTCCGAAAAGGTATGGTGGGCGAAAATCGAACAACCGGAAAGGTATTGTCTTATTCTCGAATGGGTAAATCTTATTCTCTGTTGGATGGAGAATATGAGCTCTTTCCGAAAAAGTGTTGTTGGCAAAAATCGAACAATCGGATCAAAAGTTATGGCTGCTTGAAGTTTATGTGTAATTTGGAGCAATTCCTGCATTACCACTGGAACCCACTGTATATCGAACAATAAACAAACTTGAATGGTTATATCCTACTCTCCATTGGATGTAGGGCTCTGAACTCATTCTAAAAAGGTGTTGTGGGCAAAAATTGGGCATCTGGATCAAGAGTTCTGTCCGTTTGAAGTTTATGTGTCATTTGGAGCTAAATCAAACATTATCACTGCAACCCACTGTAGGTCAACCACTAAATGACTTGGAATGGGTAAAACTTGTTGCCCATTGGATGTAGGGCTCTGATCTCATTCTGAAAAGGTGTTGTGGGAAAAAAGCAGACAATCAGATCAAAGTTATGGATGCTTGAAGTTTAGGTGTCAATTGGAGCAAAATCCCTCATTTCTACTGCAATCCACTATCCGTCGACCACTAAATGAACTCGATCAAGTAAATCCTATTCTCCATAGGATGTAGGGCTCTGAACTCATTCAAAAAAGGTTTTGTTGGCAAAAATTGGGCAACCGGATCAAGAGTTATGTCTGTTTGAAGTTTATGTGTCATTTGGAGCTAAATCCCCACATTATCACTGCAACCCATTGTAGATCAACCACTAAACAACCTGGAATGGGTAAAACTTGTTTTCCATTGGATGTAGGGCTCTGCTATCATTCTGAAAAGGTGTTGTGGGCAAAAATCAGACAACTTAATCAATAGTTATGGATGTTTCAAGTTTAGGTGTCATTTGAAGCTAAATTTCGCATTACTTGTGCAACCCTCTATATATCGACAACTAAATGAACTGCAATGGGTAAAACTTGTGCTTCAATGAATGTAGTGCTCTGAGCTCATTCCTAAGAGATGTTATGGGGGTAAAATCAGACAATCGGATCAAAAGTTATTGCTGTATAAAGTTTTAGTGTCATTTGGAGCTAAATCTCTCACTTTCACTGCAAACCGCATCTAAAATTCTTTCATTTTGGAAATTTATGTGTTATTAGGAGCTAAATCTCGTATTAATAGTATAACCCACTATATATCGACCTCTAAACGGGCTTGAATGGGTTAAAATTGTTCTCCATTGGACTTAAGGCTCTGATCTCATTCCGAAAAGGTATTGTGGGCGAAAATCAAACAACTGGATCAAAAATTACGGATGTTTGAAGTTTAGGTCTCCTTTCGATCTAAATACCTTATTACCAACCAACTGTATATTGACCACTAAACAAACTGGAATGGGTAAAACTTGTTTTCCATTGGATGTAGGACTCCGAGCTCATTCCAAAAAGGTGTTGTGCGCAAAAATTGGACAACCAGATCAAAAGTTATGGCTGTTACATTTTGTGTCAAGAGGAGCTAAATCCCTCATTACCATTGCAACCTGCTGTATATTGACCACTAAAATGAGCTGGAATGGTTTAAAATTGTGCTCCATTGGATGTATGCCTCCGAGCATATTCCGAAAAGGTGTTGTGGGCAAAAATCAAACATACAAATCAAAAGTTATGGCTATTAGAAGTTTTGGTGTAATTTAAAGCTAAATTTCGCATTACCGCTACAACCAGCAATATATCGACAACTAAATGAACTGGAGTGGGTAAAACTTGTGCTCCATTAAATGTAGTGCTCGGAGCTCATTCCGAAAAGGTGTTGTGTGGTAAAATAAGACAACCGCATCAAAAGTTGTTGTTGTTTTAAGTTTGAGTGTCATTTGCAGCTAAATCTCTCATTTTCACTACAACCCATATTAAAAATTCTACCATTTTGAAGTGTATGTGTCATTTGGAGATAAATCTCATATTACCACCACAACTCACTATATATCGACCTTTAAACAAGCTGGAATGGGTTTAAATTGTTCTCCACTGGATTTATGGCTCCGATCTCATTCCAAGAAGATATTGTGGGCGAAAATCGGACAACCGGAAAGGTGTTGTCTTATTCTCGAATGGGTAAATCTTATTCTCTGTTGGATGGAGAATATGAGCTCTTTCCAAAAAAGTGTTGTTGGCAAAAATCGAACAATCGGATCAAAAGTTATGACTGCTTGAAATTTATGTGTAATTTGGAGCTAAATCCTGCATTACCACTGGAACCCACTGTATATCGAACAATAAAAAAACTTGAATGGTTATATCATACTTTCTATTGGATGTAGGGCTCTGAACTCATTCTAAAAAGGTATTGTGGGCAAAAATTGGGCAACTGGATAAAGAGTTCCGTCTGTTTGAAGTTTATGTGTCATTTGGAGCTAAATCCCACATTATCACTGCAACCCACTGTAAATCAACCACTAAACGACCTGGAATGGGTAAAACTTGTTGTCCATTGGATGTAGGGCTCTGATCTCATTCTTAAAAGGTGTTGTGGGCAAAAATCAGACAACCGGATCAAAAGTTATGGATGTTTCAAGTTTAGGTGTCATTTGAAGCTAAATTTCGCATTACCATTGCAACCCACTATATATCGACAACTAAATGAACTGCAATGGGTAAAACTTGTGCTTCAATGAATGTAGGGCTCTGAGCTCATTCCTAAAAGATGTTATGGTGGTAAAATCAGACAACCGGATCATAAGTTATTGCTGTATAAAGTTTGAGCGTCATTTGGTGCTAAATCTCTCACTTTCACTACAAACCGCATCTAAAATTCTTTCATTTTGGAAATTTATGTTTTATTTGTAGCTAAATCTCGTATTAACAATACAACCCACTGTATATCGACCTCTAAATGAGCTTGAATGTGTAAAAATTGTTCTCCATTGGATTTAGGGCTCCGATCTCATTGCGAAAAGGTATTGTGGGGAAAAATCGGACAACCGGATCAAAAGTTACGATTGTTTGAAGTTTAGGTCTCATTTCGAGCTAAATACCTTATTACCAATCAACTGTATATTGACCACTAAACAAACTGGAATGGGTAAAACTTTTTTTCCATTGGATGTAGGGCTCCGAGCTCATTCCAAAAGGTATTGTGCGCAAAAATCGGACAACCAGCTCAAAAGTTATGGTTGTTACAATTTATGTGTGAAGAGGAGCTAAATCCCTCATTACCATTGCAACCTGTTGTAAATAGACCATTGTTGTGTGCAAAAATCAAACATACAAATCAAAAGTTATGGCTGTTAGTAGTTTAGGTGTAATTTAGAGCAAAATTTCGCATTACCGCTACAACCAGCAATATATCGACAACTAAATGTAGTGGGGTGGGTAAAACTTGTGCTCCAATGAACAAAGTGCTCCGAGCTCATTCCGAAAAGGTGTTGTGGGGTAAAATAAGACAACCGCATCAAAAGTTGTTGCAGTTTTAAGTTTGAGTGTCATTTGCAGCTAAATCTCTCATTTTCACTACAACCCACATTAAAAATTCTGCCATTTTGAAGTGTATGTGTCATTTGGAGATAAATATCATATTACCACCACAACTCACTGTATATCAACATCTAAACAAGCTGGAATGGGTTTAAATTATTCTCCACTGGATTTAGGGCTCCGATCTCATTCCGAAAAGGTATCGTGGGCGAAAATCGGATAACCGGAAAGGTCTTGTCTTATTCTCGAATGGGTAAATCTTATTCTCTGTTGGATGGAGAATATGAGCTCTTTCCGAAAAAGTATTGTTGGCAAAAATCGAACAATCGGATCAAAAGTTATGGCTGCTTGAAGTTTATGTGTAATTTGGAGCTAAATCCTGCATTAACATTGGAACCCACTGTATATCGAACAAAGAAACAAACTTGAATGGTTATATCCTACTCTCCATTGGATGTAGGGCTCTGAACTCATTCTAAAAGGTATTGTGGGTAAAAATTGGGCAACTAGATCAAGTGTTCTGTCTGTTTGAAGTTTATGTGTCATTTGGAGCTAAATCCCACATTATCACTGCAACTAGGCTTGAAAATTAAAAACCAAAACCGCAACACCGCACCGCACCACACCGTTTTCAAACAGCACCGAACGGTTTGGTTGTGGTGCGGTTTTGGTTATTGGAAAACCGCAAGGTTTGCGGTGCGGTTTGGATTTTATCTTGACAAAACCGAGTAAACCGCGCCGCACCGCAATTATTAACATGGTAAGTGATTTTGAATTATTGTTTTTAAAATCTTGCGCATGTTTTGTGTTTTATAAAATATTTGATTTTCATTTATTTGTAATATTTCTTAAATTGTGATTCTGGAGTAATAGTTGTGAAATTTTTCATAAGTTTGGTGTTTAGAAATATCATTAGTGGAATATGCATAAATATCATTAGTGAAATGTTTCATACAAATGAATTTCGCCGTAGTTGGAAGGAATTTATGCTCTGAAAATATATAACACAAAATAATTCATACAAATATGTGCTTAAAATTGAAAATGCATAATATAACTGTACAAAAACCGAAACCGCACCGCAACAACCGACTCCAAACCGCACCAATGTCAAACCGCACCACATGGTTTGGTTGCGGTGCGGTTTTCTTCAGTCAAAAACCGAACCCCTATGGTTTGGTTGCGGTTTGGGCTAAAACCGCACCAAACCGCACCAGTTTCAGGCCTAACTGCAACACACTGTAGATCAACCACTAAACGACCTGGAATGGGTAAAACTTGTTGTCCATTGGATGTAGGGCTCTGATCTCATTTTGAAAAGGTGTTGTGGGCAAAAATCAGACAACCAGATCAAAAGTTATGGATGTTTCAAGTTTAGGTGTCATTTGAAGCTAAATTTCGCATTACCAGTGCAACCCGCTATATATCGACAACTAAATGAACTGCAATGGGTAAAACTTGTGCTTCAATGAATGTAGGGCTCTGAGCTCATTCCTAAAAGATGTTATGGGGGTAAAATCAGACAACTGGATTAAAAGTTATTGCTGTATAATGTTTGAGTGTCATTTGGAGCTAAATCTCTCACTTTCACTACAAACCGCATATAAAATTCTTTCATTTTGGAAATTTATGTGTTATTTGTAGCTAAATCTCGCATTAACAGTACAACCCACTGTATACCGACCTCTAAATGAGCTTCAATCTGTTAAAATTGTTCTCCATTGGATTTAGGGCTTCGATCTCATTCTGAAAAGGTATTGTGGGCAAAAATCGGACAACCAGATCAAAAGTTATGGCTGTTACAGTTTATGTGTCACGAGGAGCTAAATCTCTCATTACTATTGCAACCTGATGTATATTGACCACTAAAATGAGCTGAAATGGTTTAAAATTGTCCTCCATTGGATGTATGCCTCCGAGCATATTCTGAAAAGGTGTTGTGCGCAAAAATCAAACATACAAATCAAAAGTTATGGCTGTTAGAAGTTTAGGTGTAATTTAGAGCTAAATTTTCCATTACCGCTACAACCAGCAATATATCGACAACTAAATGAACTGGAGTGGGTAAAACTTGTGCTCCAATGAATGTAGTGCTCCGAGCTCATTCTAAAAAGGTGTTGTGTGGGTAAAATAAGACAACCGCATCAAAAGTTGTTGCTTTTTAAGTTTGAGTCATTTGCAGCTAAATCTCTCATTTTCACTACAACCCGCATTAAAAGTTCTGCCATTTTGAAGTGTAAGTGTCATTTGGAGATAAATCTCATATTACCACCATAACTCACTGTATATCGACCTCTAAACAAGCTGGAATGGGCTTAAATTGTTCTACACTGGATTTAGGGCTCCGATCTCATTCTGAAAAGGAATTGTGAGCGAAAATCGGACAACCGGAAAGGTGTTGTCTTAATCTCGAATGGGTAAATCTTATTCTCTGTTGGATGGAGAATATGAGCTCTTTCCGAAAAAGTGTTGTTGGCAAAAATCGAACAATCGGATCAAAAGTTATGGCTGCTTGAAGTTTATGTGTAATTTGGAGCTAAATCTTGCATTACTACTGGAACTAACTGTATATCGAACAATAAACAAACTTGAATGGTTATATCCTACTCTCCATTGGATGTAGGGCTATGAACTCATTCTAAAAAGGTATTCTGGGCAAAAATTGGGTAACTGGATCAAGTGTTCTGTCTATTTGAAGTTTATGTGTCATTTGGAGCTAAATCCCACATTATCACTGCAACCCACTGTAGATCAACCACTAAACGACCTAGAATGGGTAAAACTTGTTGTCCATTGGATGTAGGGCACTGATCTCATTCTGAAAAAGTGTTGTGGGAAAAAATCAGACAACCGGATCAATAGTTATGGATGTTTCAAGTTTAGGTGTCATTTGAAGCTAAATTTCTCATTACCAGTCCAACCCGCTATATATCGACAACTAAATGAACAACAATGGGCAAAACTTGTACTTCAATGAATGTTGGGCTCTGAACTCATTCCTAAAAGATGTTATGGGGGTAAAATTAGACAACCGGATCAAACGTTATTATTGTATAAAGTTTGAGTGTCATTTGGAGCTAAATCTCTCACTTTCACTACAAACCGCATCTAAAATTCTTTCATTTTGGAAATTTATGTGTTATTTGTAGCTAAATCTCACATTAACAGTACAACCCACTGTATATCGACCTCTAAACGAGCTTGAATGGGTTAAAATTGTTCTTCATTGGATTTTAGGCTCCGATCTCATTCTGAAAAGGTATTGTGGGTGAAAATCGGACAATCAGATCAAAAGTTATGGATCTTTGAAGTTTAGGTCTCCTTTCGAGCTAAATACCGTATTACCAACCAACTGTATATTGACAACTAAACAAACTGGAATGGGTAAAACTTTTTTTCCATTGGATGTAGGGCTCCGAGCTCATTCCAAAAAGGTGTTGTGAACAAAAATCGGACAACCAGATCAAAAGTTATGGCTATTATAGTTTATGTGTCAAGAGGAGCTAAATCCCTCATTACCATTGCAACCTGCTGTATATTGACCACGAAAATGAGCTGGAATGGTTTAAAATTGTGTTCCATTGGATGTATGCCTCCGAGCATATTCCGAAAAGGTGTTGTGGGCAAAAATCAAACATACAAATCAAAAGTTATGGCTGTTAGTAGTTTAGGTGTAATTTAGAGCTAAATTTTGCATTACCGCTACAACCAGCAATATATCGACAACTAAATGAACTGGAGTGGGTAAAACTTGTGCTCCAATGAACAAAGTGCTCCGAGCTCATTCCAAAAAGGTGTTGTGGTGGTAAAATAAGACAACCGCATCAAAAGTTGTTGCTGTTTTAAGTTTGAGTGTTATTTGCAGCTAAATCTCTCATTTTCACTACAACCCGCATTAAAAATTCTGCCATTTTGAAGTGTATGTGTCATTTGGAGATAAATCTCATATTACCACCACAACTCACAGTATATCGACCTCTAAACAAGCTGGAATGGGTTTAAATTGTTCTCCACTAGATTTAGGGCTCCGATCTCATTCCGAAAAGGTATTGTGGGCGAAAATCGGTCAACCGGAAAGGTGTTGTCTTATTCTCGAATGGGTAAATCTTATTCTCTGTTGGATGGAGAATATGAGCTCTTTCCGAAAAAGCGTTGTTGGCAAAAATCGAACAATCGGATCAAAAGTTATGACTGCTTGAAGTTTATGTGTAATTTGGAGCAATTCCTGCATTACCACTGGAACCCACTGTAAATCGAACAATAAACAAACTTGAATGCTTATATCCTACTCTCCATTGGATGTAGGACTCTGAACTCATTCTAAAAAAGTATTGTGGGCAAAAATTGGGCAACTGGATCAAGAGTTCTGTCTGTTTGAAGTTTGTGTCATTTGGCGCTAAATCAAACATTATCACTGCAGCCCACTGTAGATCAACCACTAAATGACCTGGAATGGGTAAAACATGTTGTCCATTGGATGTAGGGCTCTGATCTCATTCTGAAAAGGTGTTGTGGGAAAAAAGCACACAATCAGATCAAAGTTATGGATGTTTGAAGTTTAGGTGTCAATTGGAGCAAAATCCCTCATTTCTACTGCAATCCACTATCCGTCGACCACTAAATGAACTCGGTCAAGTAAATCCTATTCTCCATAGGATGTAGGGCTCTGAACTCATTCTAAAAAGGTATTGTTGGCAAAAATTGGGCAACCGGATCAAGAGTTCTGTCTGTTTGAAGTTTATGTGTCATTTGGAGCTAAATCTCACATTATCACTGCAACCCACTGTAGATCAACCACTAAACAACCTGGAATGGGTAAAACTTGTTTTCCATTGGATGTAGGGCTCTGCTCTCATTTTGAAAAGGTGTTGTGGGCAAAAATCAGACAACTTAATCAATAGTTATGGTTGTTTCAAGTTTAGGTGCATTTGAAGCTAAATTTCGCATTACTAGTGCAACCCGCTATATATCGACAACTAAATGAACTACAATGGGTAAAACTTGTGCTTCAATGAATGTAGGGCTCTGAGCTCATTCCTAAGAGATGTTATGGGGGTAAAATCAGACAACCGGATCAAAAGTTATTGCTGTATAAAGTTTGAGTGTCATTTGAAGCTAAATCTCTCACTTTCACTACAAACCACATCTAAAATTCTTTCATTTTGGAAATGTATGTGTTATTAGGAGCTAAATCTCACATTAATAGTACAACCCACTGTATATCGACCTCTAAACGGGCTTGAATGGGTTAAAGTTGTTCTCCATTGGATTTAAGGCTCCGATCTCATTCCGAAAACGTATTGTGGGCAAAAATCAGACAACCGATGGGGGAGAAGTGGTTGACTCTCCCAAGCCGAGCTACCAGCAGGGCCAGATAGTGAATATTGAAGACAACCCGGTTTCCCCAAAACAAGTCGGCCTGAAGCCGACCAAGAAGAGGAAAAAAGATGAGTCCACGGCGGACAGGGTTCTGAAAAAGGTGAAGAGCCTAAAGGCCAAAAACAAAGCGGCTTCCAGGAAACCAGGAGCGAGCAGTCTTCAAGGCAGGTCGCGCGAGAAAGAGGTTTCGGAGGGCATAATTACTCTGTCACCCAAGCCGGACGACCAGATCAAAACCGATGCGCACAACATTTCGGTAAGTGATATCATCAGGGACCTGGATTCCCTTCAGAAACAAGACAACGTATTGAGATCTTCTTCCAAACTGCAGGCCGCTGACCCGCCTGGAGAGAAAGAGGCCGCCCTGGCTGAGGATGCGACCAGCATTAAGGAGACTGTCCTCCCTGAGGTTGCGACTAGAACCGAGAAAGCCACACCGGCCCCTGAAGATTCCGTGATGGCCGGGCTTCGGCTTATGCAGGTGAAGGTGGAGAAAGTAAGGGATCAGCTCTCCAGACCGCCACCGCCGCCACCCAATCTTCTGTTGCAAGGTAAAGGGGTCGCGGATTACCGCCCTGTTCATTTTTTCAAGACGAGGTCTCGAAACAAGTCGCGTGACTTGTTTTTGAACCCGTCACCAAGCTTCTTTCCCTCCGCCGCTCAATTTTCTGCTGCCAAGCGGAGGCAAAGCGAGAGATCGTGGAGAGAACAGCGCCGAAAGATTGATACTGAGCAAGCAAAGCGATCTATCCGCATGAATTTTACTCGAACTGCACCGGCTTGTAAGCGAGGAGAATTTGGAAAGAGCGGCCTTCTTTTGATAATTCTCTTGTTATATGAAGTTATATTCGGCCGACCTCCTTGACTATCTTTCTCATTTGCAGATGATCGTGATTCCATCGCGAAACCGGGCGAACTGGTGACTTATCTCCCTCCACTTGATCCACCTTTGCCGAGTTCCTCGGTTATTCCGGATACCCGGATGGAGGATGAGATGACCCGTCTTCAAAGGAACTTTGAAGCCCATACAAAGCAGCTGAAGGCCCTTAAGGAGCGGGAGAAGACCGCTCGGGAGGAAAAAATTGCGCTGCGGGCTGAAATGGAAGCTGAGAGGAAGGAGAGCCGAGCTGCGCTGGAGGCCGAGCGGAAAGAGCGCCGGGAAAAGGAGAAGGCGCAGCAAGACCAGGTGACTGCACTGACCACCCGACTTCATCGCGGAAAGAAAGAGATCCAGAAACTCGAAGGAGACCGCGCCTACTATTGGGACAAATACTTCCATTTGACAAGGGAGGTCGGCGGAAGCCGGCGTCCCCTTAGTGTGGCTGATGAAGGTCGGCGTGGGTCACGCCGCCCGGATGCTGGGACGAGCTCGTCTCTTCCCGTAGCCGGGACGATCCACCCCATTGCTAGTGCAAATGAGCCAGCAGCGGCCTTACCTACTCGTGTGATCCCAGCGGCGCGAGTAGAGAGGGATACCGCGCGGCTTCATAGCATGATCAATCACCTCAATCACAGCATTAATCAATTGAAAGGGACTGTTCTTTAGATCGGCGACCATGTCGCTCGACTTCATAGGGAAGATGTGCTGAGCGATGCCCGCCAGTGATAAGCGGCTTTAAGACAATTATTTGTAATATTCTATTCGGTCCTTTGGACAACTGAACTGCTTGAGCTTGATTTAATGTCATTCGGTCTGTCTTTCAGACCGCTCGGTCTATGTATTTGAATGTGCTTTATATTCTTCTTTTGTATGTTAGTTGACACCTGCGAATTGCTTTATAAGCCGAGCGGCTTGTTTCTGTTGCTTTTTTTAACCCGCTTGCTTGGATTTTACTTGTGGTTTAATGATTTAGCCCTGGATAGAAATGTGGCCGCACGGGTTGATTAGTCTAGCCGCGATTTGACCTTTGCTAAATGCAGATCACCTGTTCTTATAAGTAGCACCCTTCCGAAGACCTTTTTACCAGAATTTAAAGATGGGAGCAAAGCGCCAGCCGAAGCGACCTGCGAAAACCTCTGCTACCCGCTCCGAAGCCTCTCTAGCATTTCATTCGGCCGATCTCGAGGAATGTCGTTTGACCAAAGCTGAATTGGATGAGTTCGTTGAGAAACATATGGTTGATAGTCCGCTGCTCGCGCGACTTCCGCTCCGTGATGAGCGAATGAATTCTTTTGGTCCGAACCAAATCGCCATTCCAATCGATCATTTCGATTGCTGCTTCAAGTTCCCCATATCAATCGAACTTGCCATGGTTTTTGACCACTATGGAGTTGTCCCCGGCCAAATCTCCCCTAACTCGATGGCCGGGATTTGCAGCTTCATTTCAAATCTGCGGTCTGAGAGAGTCTGCTTCTCTATGGACCTCTTTAGAAGAATGTTCTCGGTGCGGGCTATCCCGAATTCTGAGTCAAACATTTTCAAAGGCCACCTCTACTTCGGATGCCGGGGATTGAAAATGGTCAACCTTGCGAACAAGGTTACGGCCTGGCCGGAGAGATATCTAATATTCGAAGGCCGACTTGGCCTACTGAATCCGAACCCGCAGGTGCGGCCAGAGGAGGCCTTCCAACAAATCGCTATCAGCAAGGTCGAGGAGGAGACCTGCCAACTTCTCGTGAATGAGCGGCTTAATGTACGCCACTACATTCCGCTGCTCGCCGAGCTGGAGAATGTCCGGCCTGAAGATAGTAAGTTCTTCCTCAAGCCGCCCCTGGCTTTAATGTTTACCGTTCGAGTTTTCATTCTAACCCTTTTACTTCTTTTTTGTAGCTGAGGCCGTTGTTCCCAAAAACAAACCGGTCAGCCCGGCCGGCTTAATCCTTACTCAGGGCGAGAGGGGAAAAAGGCAGGGCAAGAACAAGCCGTCGCTATCCGATAGGGAGGATTCGACTTCCTCGGGCGACTTCTCTGCCCTCCGTTCCTTCAGCAAGGTGAAGGATTTAAAAGGCCGTACGGTCTTGACCTGGCATCCGGACGGTGATAGCGTCCAAGTCTCTACTGCGCGCCCCCACTGGGCGAATGAGAAGTCAGGCCGGCGTGCTGAGGCCGCCAGCATCGCCATGTTTGGCCGACGAAACTTCAGGCGATTGAGGAAGATTCCTAAGGAGGAGCTTGCCCGGGAGGCCGCGCGGGTTGGAGCTAAGAGTCTCATCACCAACGTCTTCATGGGGATGACCTTTAAAAGATTGATCAGAGCGAATGATCATCTAGAGAAGGAAATTGCCGAATTGAAGAAGGAAAACACTCGGCTAAAGGAAGCCGAGTTGATAAGTTATCACCTGGCCAACCACCCTTCTGAATTTTTCTAGATCGCACAGTCTCTTACCTTACTCTTTTGTGCAGAAAAAGTATGATGAGACCGATCCGGTCTATCAAGAGGAACTTTTCCTTCATGTCGCCGAGGGAATCGATAATGCTTTTAACCGCCTGCGAGAGCTCGGAGGGCTCGCGCCTGGTTTTGAGCATTTTACTTTCTCCGATGCCTGCCTGACTTTGCAAAAGAAACTAGAGAAGATCAGGCAGAAAGCCAAAGGAAAGAACAAAGTTGATGGGTCCATTTCAGAGGAGAGCGATGACGAAGATGATGAAGCCAAAGAGCCCGCTGCGGCTAAAGAGGGAGAGAGCTGATCGGACTCCGAGTCTAGCGATTCTGAAGAAGAGGCCGAGCGTAAGTCGGGCGAGCTGGGAAGCTCGTCCTCGTCGGGCAGTGAGGGCTATTCTCCCGATGTTTCGATTGGAGGCAGCGAATATTCGAGTGCTCCTGCATCTAAGAAGCTCAAGTCGGGTGATAAATAATTGTATTTTGTTTTTTTTTTTATTTTGGACGGCCGACGGTTTGATTTTGTTAACCGGTCGGTTAGAAACAATGTAAGGATATTTTGATAATGAAATGGAAAGTTTTTTACCTGTCTAGTTGTCTACTTTCTGCGACTTACTTTTGATTGTTTACGATCTCTTTCTGCTTCGGATAATTGACTCTTCTAACCAAGTCGTGTGACTTAATATTATCTCAACCGGTCAGGACACTGATCTTCATAGAATTTTGGTTAAATAACCATTGGTAAAAACCTGTTCGCATAGCTTGTTTCTTCAACCCGGATCAAGTGGATTTGATTCGTCCTGAGAAAGTGTCAACTTTAATATTGCGATACGTAGTCGGAACGATTTGGAAACATAATCGGGCGGACAGAAATCCAAGTTCTGCCTTATCTTATTATGAATGCCTTATGATAGCCAGGAAGTCGAACATAACCAAGCCGCGCGATTATTACCTGACATTGCATAATTGTTTTATAGGATAAAGAATGCCAAGTCATAAGAATAGTTAACAGGCCGAGCGGCCGGAATTTTAACTCGAGCGGCTTACAACTCAGACTGCTGACTTTGTATAATTGCTTTAAAGAATGCCAAGTCATAAGAATAGTTAACAGGTCGAGCGGCTAGAATTTTAACTCGAGCGACTTACAACTCAGATTGATGCAAGCCCCATCCCTGTGAATATAGTTAATAACCGAACAGGAAATTGTCATAACCAAGCCGCGCGATTATGACCTGGATTTTTGTAATTGCTTCGCAAGATAGAATATCAAATC
This sequence comes from Dactylorhiza incarnata, assembly GCA_033032865.1. NCBI lineage: Eukaryota > Viridiplantae > Streptophyta > Magnoliopsida > Asparagales > Orchidaceae > Dactylorhiza > Dactylorhiza incarnata. The sequence continues at coordinate 572,427 of JAWHQI010000578.1, forward strand.
ATAAGAAGACAATTGGTAGGCCGCGCGATTAATATTTAACCTGAACGATTTATGTGACATAACATCGACTGATAAATACGCGCAGACTATACATACTTTGAGCGGTTTAGTAGCTTGATACTTGCAATGAGAATCATAATTGCCTGATTGTGAAGAGTCCGTTATTAACCGAACTGATCGAATTGAAACCCATAAAGTTTATAGGTTCATAAACCAAATGATGAGATCGACCGATCAGGACTATGCTTGATCTTTTGATATTTGCCTTGTGACATTTTATAATATCTTGCTTGTTTCAAATCATCCGGTGTGACAACCAGACCGCATGACGTATTTAGTACCTGCTTATTCCAAACCGTCCGGTCTGAAAACCAGACCGCATGATATATTTGGTACATGCTTATTTCAAACCGTCCGGTCTGAAAACCAGACCGCATGATATATTTGGTACCTGCTTATTTCAAATCGTCCGGTCTGAAAACCAGACCGCATGATATATTTGGTACCTGCTTATTTCAAACCGTCCGGTCTGAAAATCAGACCGCATGATATATTTGGTACCTGCTTATTTCAAACCGTCCGGTTTAAACATCAAGCCGACCTGTTTGTGATGCACCCATAAAAATCCTGTTTTTTCTCCAAAATGGTCTAGAGTGACCATATAGGATGAGATAATTTCCTGTAATGTAACAAGAGATGGCTACAGACTCAGATGACCAAGTGGGCAGGTGGGCCTAGGCGGCGAACATTGCTTTCCTCAAGTGGTCATAAGAGTTGTAAAAATAAAGAAAAAGACAAGTACAGACCCAGATGACCAAGTGGGCCTAGGCGGCGAACATTGCTTTCCTCAAGTGGTCATAAGGGTTGTAAGCGACTCAACTGCTCTCTTGCCTAGGGCTACAAGCCGAGGTGATCAATTGGGCAGGTGGGCCTAGGCGGCGAACATTGCTTTCCTCAGAGAGATCAACTCAGTTGTGGGTCCCCCTTAGGCATCGCTTGAGAGTACCTAGGAGTATTCGATGGTCACATACTAAGATGATCAGTTGGGCAGGTGTGGTTATGTCGCGGGGGCTATACCGACATTGCTTTCCTCAGAAAGATCATAAAAGCTGTAACTATATCCCTTTCGGGGCATGATAGAGCCAACATTCACCTAGACCTCCCTTGATGTAGGGGTGTGTCGGATATCAGTCGGGATCCAAGGTTCTGGAGACCACCACACGGGAATTGGCAAGCTACCAATACACGTGTACGAAAACTCCCCGCTACACATGATCTTCGTGGTTTTACGCTAATGACTACAATCCGAGGGGGTTCGAGCAGAACTTGACGATGTCTCCGCGGTTCAGTGAGGTTGATATATAAGAAAGTGTAAAAAAGAAACATCAGACATGGAGAAGTGTCAGTATGGGGCTTCTCATTAAAATATCCAAAGAATGCAAGAAAGTAAAGAGGACATTTTAAGGATAGAACCGTTTGAGATCGTCACCGCTCCAGGTGCGTGAGATGTCTTCTCCTTCACTTGTCTGAAGGCGGTAAGCCCCGCTTTTTAGTACTTCTTTGATGATGAAAGGTCCGGCCCAATTGGGATTCAGCTTTCCGACGTTGCCTGTTCTGGCTGCTGCATCAACTTTCTTTAGCACAACGTCTCCGACTGCAAAATGTTTTACCCTGACATTCTTGTCAAAGTACATCGCAATTCTCCTTTTAACTTCTTCCTGTCTGATGGTTGCCTCGTCCTGAAGTTCTTTGATCAGATCCAGACTATACTTGATAGCCTCGTCATTTTCATTTATCCATGCTTCTCCTCCCTCCTGTGCATATACAACTCTTGGAGTGAACACCTCAAATTCTACAGGAACAACAACTTCCGAGCCATGGGATAATTTGAATGGTGTCTCCCCCGTAGCTGAAGATGGAGTGGTACGAAGAGTCCAAAGGATGGAAGGAAGTTGGTCTGCCCAATTTCCTCTTTGATTCAAGACCCTCTTCATCAGAAGTTGCTGGATCTGCCGATTTGCTGCTTCTACCTGGCCATTCGTCCTTGGGTGATGTACCGAGGCAAACCGAAGATCAATTCCCACCTGATTACAAAAGTTTATCATCTACGGATTGTTAAATTGCGGACCATTGTCAGTGACAATTGCTAGCGGAATTCTATGTCGGCAGACTATCTCTCCCCAGATGAAGTTTCTGATAATTTGAGTTGTAGTTCTTGCTAATGCCATCGCCTCAATCCATTTGCTGAAGTAGTCAATCATCGTGATGATAAAGCGGTGTTGGCCGCTGGCTATGGGGAAGGGTCCGATAAGATCCATCCCCCAAACTGCGAAGGGCCATGGCGCAGTTATTGATCTGAGCGACTGAGTAGGCAAATGTTGAAGAGGAGTGAACTTTTAACACTGAACACATCGCTTGGCGAATGCTTCAGCATCCTTCTTCATGGTTGGCCAGAAATACCCCTGCCTTAAGATTCTCTTCTCCAGAGTCTTTGCTCCTGAATGGCTACCACACTCCCCGGAATGAACCTCCTGAAGTATAGTCGGGATTTCATCCTCGGAAACACACCGTGCTGAGGGAGAGATCAAAGTCTTTCTGTAGAGAACTCCTGCTATCAGATAATAGTATGTCGCTTTCCTTCTGAATCTTCTTTTATCTTTGATGGAATGATGGTACTCCCCTTTTGACAAAAACAGCTCGTAGGGGTCCTTCCACGAAGGATTCTGATCAATTTGCATGAGCTCCGCTTCATCTGTTGCCGGATGAAAAAGTTCAGAGGTCACTCCCCCGGATGGAAGACCGAACTTCGACAACTCATCTGCTTCCTCATTTTGTGTTCTTGGAATATGCTCGATAATGAATGACTTGAATCTTCCGATTTCCTTTTTGGCTAACAACAGATATTTCCTCAGAATCGGCTCCCTTGTCTCATAATTCCCCAAGACCTGAGAGACCATTACTAATGAATCGGTTCTAACATGTGCATGTTCTATGCCCAACTCTTTTGCAAGCCTCAGCCCAGCCAAAAGTGCTTCATATTCTTCCTGATTATTTGTAACTGGAAAGAAGAATCTGATAGCTTGTTCCAGCCTGATGCCATTTGGACTGATTAAAACTACCCCGGCTCCGACGGAGTTTTTGCCAGAAGCCCCATCCACATAGATGACCCAAGCCAAAGGAGATTGCACCACCTGTTCAGAACTAGGTTCTACTGTATCCACCAAGAAATTTGCCAAGACTTGTGCTTTGATTGCTGTTCGGGGGATGTATGATATTTCAAATTCCCTCAATTCAATTGCCCATTTAGCCAACCTCCCTGAATGATCTGGTTTTTCAATAACGCTTCTCAAAGGATGACCTGTAATTATTTGAATTGGATGAGCTTGAAAATAAGGACGAAGCCTCCGCGATGACATGACCAGAGCCAAAGCTAGCTTCTCCAAAATCGTATATCTGGTCTCCGCAGCCTTGAGGATATGACTGACATAGTAAATTGGAAACTGTTTCCTCTTTTCTTCCCAAACGAGGACTAAATTTACCGCATCCGGGCCGACTCCCAAATATAAGAATAATATATCCCCCTCACGGGGACTTTGGAGTAGCGGAGTTGAAGTCAACTGTACTTTTAACTGCTCGAAAGCCCTGTTGCACTTCTCGCTCCATTCAAACTTTGATCCTCCCCGCAGTATTTTAAAGAATGAGGCACTTTTATCTCCCGATTTGGAGATAAACCTGCTCAATCCTGCCAATCTTCCTCCAAGCTGCTGAACTTCCTTGGTATTTCGAGGAGGGGTCATATCAAGGATGGCCTTCACCTTATCTGGATTCGGTGCAAGGCCATCGGGAGTTAAGAGATGCCCGAGAAACTTTCCTTTGTTTGCCCCAAACACACATTTCAATGGGTTCAATTTTAACTTGAGCCTCCGTAGAGTAGCGAACGTCTCTACGAGGTCTTTCAAGTGCAATGAAAATGTTTTACTTTTCAGAAGGAGATCATCAACATAAACTTCGAGGTTCCTGCCTTTTTGATGCTTAAAGATGGTATCCATCATCCTTTGATATGTTGCGCCCGCATTTTTAAGACCGAAGGGCATTACGAGATAGCAGTAACACCCATCATTTGTGATAAATGAGGTGTGCGGGATATAAGGTTTGTGCATTTATGGTTTAAATGCACAAACCGCTTTATGCGCCAACAGCGGAATCAACTAAGACATCTATCCGAGGCAGAGTGTAGCAATCTTTGGGACACGCTTTATTAAGCTTGGTGAAGTCTATGCACATGCGCCACTTCCCACTAGATTTCTTAACCATTACAACATTCGACATCCACATGGGATATTGAATTTCAGAAATAAAGTCTGCTTTCAGGAGTTTGGCAACCTCCTCTCTGATGGGCAACGCCAGCTTGGTTGCCACTTCTCTCTTCTTTTGCTGGACGGGCTTGAACTCGGGAGATACGATCAGATGATGACAAGCCACCTCCGGATCCGCTGACCAGGCGAAGACATCCAGGTTCTCCAAAAGGCAGGAGATCAGCTCCACTTTCTCCTCCTCCAGCAACTCAGCATTGATGATCTGCTTCTTTTCTTCCCCTTCAGCAATAGGAACCTCTTGGGTCGCCTGGGCAGGTTCCAGGTGAGCCCCTTCTCGATCTTTTTCTTCCTCAGCAGCCCTTGAGGATTCAGCAATCTCCAGATCTTCAGCCACGACCTTGGGAAGTGAAACGTCGGTGATCATGTTGACAGTTCGGACGTAGCACTCCCGAGCCACCTTTGGGTTACTTCTAACCCGATACTTCCTTCCCTCGGTGGAAAACTTAAGAGCAAGATGGAAGGTGGACTCTACTGCCCGGTATGCATTGAGAATCGGCCTCCCGAAGATGGCGGAGTAGTTGCTTGGGGCATCCACTACTACGAAATTGATTAGCTTTATCACTCCTCCAAGAGAGACCAGGAGCTTTACTGAACCCTCTACTTCTTTCTTTTCCCCAAAACAACCGTAGAGGGGCCCGTTAGTGGAAAGCAGAGGCTTTCCAGTTTTCAGGGCTACGAAGGTTGGGCGGAAAAGGAGATTGACAGAGCTGCCTGTGTCAATCAAGATCTTGTGAACAGTATAATTCTCGATGACGGCTTTGATGACTACCGCATCGTCGAAAGGATTGGCTTTGGGAGGAAGGTCATCTTGACCAAAGGTGACAATAGTGCTTTCGGGGGGAGATTTTGTAATGGCTGCTACTTCCTGCTTCAGAACTCTCGAAATGCTGGATTTGCGAGATGACTCTGCTCTAGCCCCTCCATGGATACAATAGATGTCCCCCAAGGGGCCCACATCATTGACTTCGATGCATTCGGCGGAAGGATGGATGTCTCCATAGCAGCCGGCGTCTTCGACGTCGGCGCATTCCCAGGTTACTTCCACTGTTTCTTTCTCTTTTTTCTTCTCAGCAGTCGGCCCAGCAGTCGGCTCTTTCCGAACTAGGCCCCAGAGCTTTCCTTCTCCGAGGAGCCTCTCTATCAACAAGCAAACGACCCGACAGTCTTTAGTCAGATGCCCTCCCTCTTTATGGTATTCACAGTAAAGGTTCGGATTTCGATTGCGAATATCCGACTTCAGAGGAGCAGGCCTTTTGAAATCTGGCATTTTCTGCAAGATCTGGACCACTTCGTCCATGGTGACATTTAAGGGAGTGAACGACTCTTGCGAGTCATCATATTGAGTGGATGGAATGACTGGAGGTGGCTGCACGGTATACTGTGGCAAGTATACCAGCATGATTTGCGGAAGTGGAACGGATGGAGCGGGAGCGATGGCCAACGGTGATTTATGATCCTGAAACCGTTGATGGCCAATAAAGGGTTGTTTGTTTTTGTAGTGGATGGTGAAAGGACGGATTTGATGGTGGATGGTGAAAGAACGGATTGGACTACTCCTTGTCGCTTACCAGCTTTGCGACATAGCCTGGATTGCTCTTTTCTCCTCTAATGAACATATTTGCCAAACTTATCATTTCCTGATAAGTCCTGGGCTCCCTTATATTTGCTTCAAATTTTAGGGGGCCCTCCCTCAAGCCATGAATGAGGGCAACCCTATACAGTTCTGGATCCACATTCTGGACTTCCATGATCTCCTTCTAGAAGCGGTCTATGAAACGAGCCCACGTTTCATCTTCCCGCTGCTTTATATCGAAAAGGGCCGCCGTGCCACTTTTCCTCTTCCTTGAGGTGGAGAATATCAGCAAAAACTCCCTTCGCAGCTCAGCAAAACAACTGATCGATCTGGGATGCAGCTCATAAAACCACTCCCTTGCTTGTCCTTCAAAGGAGGTCACAAGGAGCTTGCACTTAGTCGCATCAGTTAAGGTCCTAAGAGCGATGGCTGACTCAAAGGCTTGTAGATGAACAGTGGGATCAGTCTCTCCACTGAAAGCTGGCAGACGAGGCTCTTTGAAATTATTAGGGGCTGGCTCCCCCCGGACTTCGTCCACGAAGGGAGAAGTTTCTTTAACATCTTCATATAGAGGAGCAGTATAGTAAGCCGCCGGAGCTGCGGCTACTCACGGACAAGCCGCCTGGTAAGAGGACCGGGCAGCAGCTTCTAGCAGGTAGGAGTGATGAACAGCAACCTCAGGCGGGTAGGAGAAATGGGCTGCGCCCTCTTGCGGGTAAGAAAGGCGGGCAGCATGAGAAGCCGCCCCCTGGAAATCAAGGGCTCGAGCCGGCATGATGTGCGCGGCTTCCTGGTAGAAGTTTTGCCTGGCCGCAAGACCTTCTTGCTGGGGTTGGAGGTTGGCGGCTTGTGGTAGCGGGTAAGGTGGAGGCGGAGGAGGAACCGGAGTTACCGCCTGATTAACCGCGGCTTGCTGTGGAACTAACCGCTCGGTTAATAGGGCCAAAGTCTGACTGATTGCGTCCAACCGCTGATCAGTCGCCCTCTGAGCCCGCTCGGCTTCTCTTCTGGATTGCTCCAAGGCTTCCCACAAAGAGTCCTCACTATGATCGGAGCAGTCTCCAAGGGGGAACTGGCGGTCTGACATTATAGCAAGAATTTCACCGACAATCCGCGATCTGAAGGTCGCGTGTTTCTGTTGAGTCTGAAATCGCACATCCGAAGGAAATTGGAGGATACAGGCTGCCGGTTACTTTTTAGGTGGAGAAAATGAGACCGCTAGCAGTGGTCAAGGCCAGACTTCGCCCGTCACGGCGAATGCCACTCCTGTGACGGGCTTTCCTTTGATTAAGAAGAAGCGGTTACAGCGGGTTACAAGTGCAGGAAAGCAAAAGCCGGCCGGTCAGACAGTCCACAACACGGGAAACTCGAGACCGCAACTCAAACAAGCGAGCTCTTGGATTCGAGTGTGTGTCTTGGGAACGTTGCCGCCCATTATTTATAGGCTCCGGGGCCTACCCGAACGGCAGGGATAAAATAACCGCCTGCCTGGATACAGGAGAATCGGGCAGGCGGTGATGGGATATATAAAGGAGAAAAGAAAGGAGCCACGTGGCTTGGTGGCTTGCGCTTGCAGTTTGTCTCGTAGAGGGTCTGGAGATGCTGCAACCAAGGCGATGATGCCACCCGGGCGGTCTCCGACTTAAGACCGCGACTTGTCTTCCTGGACTTGGTCCTTGCTGGCCATCATGGCACAATCCGGGGGGTCTCTGACTCGAGACCGTGGCTTGCCCTTGAGAACGTGGCCTGTTGCCTGGTCTTGAGCCTTGTTAGCCTTCAAGATGCAATCCGAGCGGTCTCCAACTTGAGACCGCGAGTTGCCTTCTGGACTTGGACCTTGCTGGTCTTTTATGGTACAACCCGGACGGTCTCTTGCTTGAGACCGCGGTCTGCCTTTTGGACTTGAGCCTTGGTGATCTTCAATCTTTGGAGGCGAACTAAATGTTCAAACCGCCCGGTCTGTCTGGGTTGATGCTGATGGACCTTGTAAAACCTGAACCGAGCGACTTGTATCCGCAGACCGCCCGGTCTGCGAGTAATGCAATTCGGAAGCGGTCTTCTGGTTAAACAATATCGACAACTAAATGAACTGCAATGGGTAAAACTTGTGCTTCAATGAATGTAGGGCTCTGAGCTCATTCCTAAAATATGTTATGGGGGGGGGGTAAAATCAGACAACTGGATCAAAAGTTATTGTTGTATCAAGTTTGAGTGTCATTTGGAGCTAAATCTGTCACTTTCACCACAAACCGCAAATAAAATTCTTTCATTTTGGAAATTTGTGTTATTTGTAGCTAAATCTCGCATTAACTGTACAACCCACTGTATATCGACCTCTAAACGAGCATGAATGGGTTAAAATTGTTCTTCATTGGATTTAGGGCTCCGATCTCATTCCGAAAAGGTATTGTGCGCGAAAATCGGACAACCGGATCAAAAGTTACGGATGTTTGAAGTTTAGGTCTCCTTTCGAGCTAAATACCTTATTACCAACCAACTGTATATTGACCACTAAACAAACAGGAATGGGTAAAACTTGTTTTCCATGGGATGTAGGACTCCGAGCTCATTCCAAAAAGGTGTTGTGCGCAAAAATTGGACAACCAGATCAAAAGTTATGGCTGTTACAGTTTATGTGTCAAGAGGAGCTAAATCTCTCATTACCATTGCAACATGCTGTATATTGACCAATAAAATGAGCTGGAATGGTTTAAAATTGTACTCTATTGGATGTATGCCTCCGAGCATATTCCGAAGAGGTGTTGTGGGCAAAAATCAAACATACAAATCAAAAGTTATGGCTGTTAGAAGTTTAGGTGTAATTTAGAGCTAAATTTTGCATTACCGCTACAACCAGCAATATATCGACAACTAAATGAACTGGAGTGGGTATAACTTGTGCTCCAATGAATGTAGTGCTCTGAGCTCATTCCGAAAAGGTGTTGTGGGGTAAAATAAGTCAACCGCATCAAAAGTTGTTGCGGTTTTAAGTTTGAGTGTCATTTGCAGCTAAATTTCTCATTTTCACTACAACCCGCATTAAAAATTTTGCCATTTTGAAGTTTATGTGTAATTTGGGGATAAATCTCATATTACCACCACAAATCACTATATATCGACCTCTAAACAAGATGGAATGGATTTAAATTGTTCTCCACTGGATTTAGGGCTTCAATCTCATTCCGAAAAGGTATTGTGGGCAAAAATCGGACAATCGGAAAGGTGTTGTCTTATTCTCGAATGGGTAAATCTTATTCTCTGTTGGATGGAGAATATGAGCTCTTTCCGAAAAAGTGTTGTGGGCAAGAATCGAACAATCAGATCAAAAGTTATGGCTGCTTGAAGTTTATGTGTAATTTGGAGCTAAATCCTGCATTACCATTGGAACCCACTATATATCGAACAATAAACAAACTTGAATGGTTATATCCTACTCTCCATTGGATGTAGGGCTCTGAACTCATTCAAAAAAGGTATTGTGGGCAAAAATTGGGCAACTAGATCAAGAGTTCTGTCTATTTGAAGTTTATGTGTCATTTGGAGCTAAATCCCACATTATCACTGCAACCCACTGTAGATCAACCACTAAACGACCTGGAATGGGTAAAACTTGTTGTCCATTGGATGTAGGGCTCTGATCTCATTGTGAAAAGGTGTTGTGGGCAAAATCAGACAACCGGATCAAAAGTTATGGATGTTTCAAGTTTAGGTGTCATTTGAAGCTAAATTTCGCATTACCAGTGCAACCGGCTATATATCGACAACTAAATGAACCGCAATGGGTAAAACTTGTGCTTCAATGAATGTAGGGCTTTGAGCTCATTCCTAAAAGATGTTATGGGGGGTAAAATCAGACAACTGGATCAAAAGTTATTGCTGTATCAAGTTTGAGTGTCATTTGGAGCCAAATCTCTCACTTTCACTACAAACCGCATATAAAATTCTTTCATTTTGGAAATTTATGTGTTATTTGTAGCTAAATCTCACATTAACTGTAAAACCCACTGTATATCGACCTCTAAACGAGCTTAAATTGGTTAAAATTCTTCTCCTTTGGATTTTGGGCTCCGATCTCATTCCGAAAAGGTATTGTGGGCGAAAATCGGACAACCGGATCAAAAGTTACGGATGTTTGTAGTTTAGGTCTCCTTTCGAGCTAAATACCTTATTATCAACCAACTGTATATTGACCACTAAACAAATTGGAATGGTTAAAACTTATTTCCATTGGATGTAGGGCTCCGAGCTCAATCCAAAAAGGTGTTGCGCGCAAAAATCAGACAACAGATCAAAAGTTATGGCTGTTACAATTTATGTGTCAAGAGAAGCTAAATCCCTCATTACCATTGCAACCTGCTGTATATTGACCAATAAAAATGAGTTGGAATGGTTTAAAATTGTGCTCGATTGGATGTATGCCTGCGAGAATATTCTGAAAAGGTGTTGTGGGCAAAAATCAAACATACAAATCAAAATTTATGGCTGTTAGAAGTTTATGTGTAATTTAGAGCTAAATTTTGCATTACCGCTACAACCAGCAATATATCGACAACTAAATGAACTGGAGTGGGTAAAACTTGTGCTCCAATGAATGTAGTGCTTCGAGCTCATTCCGAAAAGGTGTTGTGGGGGTAAAATAAGACAAACGCATCAAAAGTTGTTGTTGTTTTAAGTTTGAGTGTCATTTGCAGCTAAATCTCTCATTTTCACTACAACCCGCATTAAAAATTCTGCCATTTTGAAGTGTATGTGTCATTTGGAGATAAATCTCATATTACCACCACAACTCATTGTATATCGACCTCTAAACAAGATGGAATGGGTTTAAATTGTTCTCCACTGGATTTAGGGCTCCGGTCCCATTCCGAAAAGGTATTGTGGGCGAAAATCGGACAACCGGAAAGGTGTTGTCTTATTCTCGAATGGGTAAATCTTATTCTCTGTTGGATGGAGAATGTGAGCTCTTTTCGAAAAAGTGTTGTTGGCAAAAATCAAACAATTAGATCAAAAGTTATGGCTGCTTGAAGTTTATGTGTAATTTGAAGCTAAATCCTGCATTACCACTGGAACCCACTGTGTATCGAACAATAAACAAACTTGAATGGTTATATCCTACTCTCCATTGGATGTAGGGCTCTGAACTCATTCTAAAAAGGTATTGTGGGCAAAAATTGGGGAACTGGATCAAGAGTTCTGTCTCTTTGAAGTTTATGTGTCATTTGGAGCTAAATCCCACATTATCACTGCAACCCACTGTAGATCAACCACTAAACGACCTGGAATGGGTAGAACTTGTTGTCCATTAGATGTAAGGTTCTGATCTCATTCTGAAAAGGTGTTGTGGGCGAAAATCAGACAACCGGATCAAAAGTTATGGATGTTTCAAGTTTAGGTGTCATTTGAAGCTAAATTTCGCATTACCAGTGCAACCCGCTATATATCGACAACTAAATGAACTGCAATGGGTAAAACTTGTGCTTCAATGAATGTAGGGCTCTGAGCTCATTCCTAAAAGATGTTATGGGGGTAAAATCAGACAACAAGATCAAAAGTTATTACTGTATTAAGTTTGAGTGTCATTTGGACCTAATCTCTCACTTTCACTACAAACCGCATCTAAAATTCTTTCATTTTGGTAATTTATGTGTTATTTGTAGCTAAATCTCGCATTAACAGTACAACCCACTGTATATCGACCTCTAAACGAGCTTGAATTGGTTAAAATTGTTCTCCATTGGATTTTGGGCTCCGATCTCATTCCGAAAAGGTATTGTGGGCAAAAATCGGACAACCGGATCAAAAGTTACGGATGTTTGAAGTTTAGGTCTCCTTTCTAGCTAAACACCTTATTACCAACCAACTGTATATTGACCACTAAACAAACTGGAATGGCTAAAACTTGTTTTCCATTGGATGTAGGGCTTCGAGCTCATTCCAAAAAGGTGTTGTGCGCAAAAATCAGACAACCAGATCAAAAGTTATGGGTGTTACAGTTTATGTGTCAAGAGGAGTTAAATCCCTCATTACCATTGCAACCTGCTATATATTGACCAATAAAATGAGCTGGAATGGTTTAAAATTGTGCTCGATTGGATGTATGCCTCCGAGCATATTCCGAAAAGGTGTTGTGGGCAAAAATCAAACATACAAATCAAAAGTTATGGCTGTTAGAAGTTTAGGTGTAATTTAGAGCTAAATTTTGCATTACCGCTACAACCAGCAATATATCGACAAATAAATGAACTGGAGTGGGTAAAGTTTGTACTCCAATGAATGTAGTGCTCCGAGCTCATTCCGAAAAGGTGGTGTGGGTTAAAATAAGACAACCACATCAAAAGTTGTTGCTGTTTTAAGTTTGAGTGTCATTTGCAGCTAAATCTCTCATTTTCACTATAACCCGCATTAAAAATTCTGCCATTTTGAAGTGTATGTGTCATTTGGAGATAAATCTCATATTACCACCACAACTCACTGTATATCGACCTCTAAATAAGATGGAATGGGTTTAAATTGTTCTCCACTGGATTTATGGCTCCGATCTTATTTCGAAAAGATATTGTGGGCGAAAATCGGACAACCGGAAAGGTGTTGTCTTATTCTCGAATGGGTAAATCTTATTCTCTGTTGGATGGAGAATATGAGCTCTTTCCGAAAAAGTGTTGGCAAAAATCGAACAATCAGATCAAAAGTTTTGGCTGCTTGAAGTTTGTGTGTAATTTGGAGCTAAATCCTGCATTACCACTGGAACCCACTGTATATCGAACAATAAACAAACTTGAATTGTTATATCCTACTCTCCATTGGATGTAGGGCTCTGAACTCATTCTAAAATGGTATTGTGGGCAAAAATTGGGCAACTGGATCAAGAGTTCTGTCTCTTTGAAGTTTATGTGTCATTTGGAGCTAAATCCCACATTATCACTGCAACCCACTATAGATCAACCACTAAACGACCTGGAATGGGTAGAACTTGTTGTCCATTGGATGTAAGGCTCTGATCTCATTCTGAAAAGGTGTTGTGGGCAAAAATCAGACAATCGGATCAAAAGTTATGGATGTTTCAAGTTTAGGTGTCATTTGAAGCTAAATTTCGCATTACCAGTGCAACCCGCTATATATCGACAACTAAATGAACTGCAATGGGTAAAACTTGTGCTTCAATGAATGTAGGGCTCTGAGCTCATTCCTAAAAGATGTTATGGGGGTAAAATCAGAAAACCATGTCAAAAGTTATTGCTGTATAAAGTTTGAGTGTCATTTGGAGCTAAATCTCTCACTTTCACTACAAACCGCATCTAAAATTCTTTCATTTTGGAAATTTATGTGTTATTTGTAGCTAAATCTCGCATTAACAGTACAACCCACTGTATATCGACCTATAAAAGAGCTTAAATTGGTTAAAATTGTTCTCCATTGGATTTTGCGCTCCGATCTCATTCCAAAAAGGTATTGTGGGCGAAAATCGGATAACCGGATCAAAAGTTACGGATCTTTGAAGTTTAGGTCTCCTTTCGAGCTAAATACCTTATTACCAATCAACTGTATATTGACCACTAAACAAACTGGAATGGGTAAAACTTGTTTTTCATTGGATTTAGGGCTCCGAGCTCATTCCAAAAAGGTATTGTGCACAAAAATCAGACAACCAAATCAAAAGTTATAGCTGTTACAGTTTATGTGTTAAGAGGAGCTAAATCCCTCATTATCATTGCAACCTGCTGTATATTGACCAATAAAATGAGCTGGAATGGTTTAAAATTGTGCTCGATTGGATGTATGCCTCCGAGCATATTCCGAAAAGGTGTTGTGGGCAAAAATCAAACATACAAATCAAAATTTATGGCTGTTAGAAGTTTAGGTGTAATTTAGAGCTAAATTTTGCATTTCCGCTACAACCAGCAATATATCAACAACTAAATGAACTGGAGTGGGTAAAATTTGTGCTCCAATAAATGTAGTGCTCCGAGCTCATTCCGAAAAGGTGTTGTGGGGGTAAAATAAGACAATCGCATCAAAAGTTGTTGTTGTTTTAAGTTTGAGTGTCATTTGCAGCTAAATCTCTCATTTTCACTACAACCCACATTAAAAATTCTGCCATTTTGAAGTGTATGTGTCATTTGGAGATAAATCTCATATTACCACCACAACTCACTATATATCGACCTCTAAACAAGATGGAATGGGTTTAAATTGTTCTCCACTGGATTTATGGCTCCGATCTCATTCCGAAAAGATATTGTGGGCGAAAATCAGACAACCGGAAAGGTGTTGTCTTATTCTCGAATGGGTAAATCTTATTCTCTGTTGGATGGAGAATATGAGCTCTTTCCGAAAAACTGTTGTTGGCAAAAATCGAACAATCGGATCAAAAGTTATGGCTGCTTGATGTTTTTGTGTAATTTGGAGCTAAATCCTGCATTACCATTGGAATCCACTGTATATCGAACAATAAACAAACTTGAATGGTTATATCCTACTCTCCATTGGATGTAGGGCTTTGAACTCATTCTAAAAAGGTATTGTGGGCAAAAATTGGGAAACTGGATCAAGAGTTCTTTCTATTTGAAGTTTATGTGCCATTTGGAGCTAAATCCCACATTATCACTGCAACCCACTGTAGATCAACCACTAAACGACCTGGAATGGGTAAAACTTGTTGTCCATTGGATGTAGGGCTCTGATCTCATTGTGAAAAGGTGTTGTGGGCAAAAATCAGACAACCGGATCAAAAGTTATGGTTGTTTCAAGTTTAGGTGTCATTTGAAGCTAAATTTCGCATTATTAGTGCAACCCGCTATATATCGACAACTAAATGAACTGCAATGGGTAAAACTTGTGCTTCAATGAATGTAGGGCTCTGAGCTCATTCCTAAAAGATGTTATGGGGGTAAAATCAAACAACTAGATCAAAAGTTATTGCTGTATAAAGTTTAAGTGTCATTTGGAGCTAAATCTCTCACTTTCACTACAAACCGCATATAAAATTCATTCATTTTGGAAATTTATGTGTTATTTGTAGCTAAATCTCGCATTAACCGTACAACCCACTGTATATTGACCTCTAAATGAGCTTAAATGGGTTAAAATTGTTCTTCATTGGATTTAGGGCTCCGATCTCATTCCGAAAAGGTATTGTGCATGAAAATCGGACAACCGGATCAAAAGTTACGGATGATTTAAGTTTAGGTCTACTTTCGAGCTAAATAGCTTATTACCAACCAACTGTATATTGACCACTAAACAAACTGGAATGGGTAAAACTTGTTTTCCATTGGATGTAGGGCTCCGAGCTCATTCCAAAAAGGTGTTGTGCGCAAAAATCGGACAACCAGATCAAAAGTTATGGCTGTTATAGTTTATGTGTCAGGAGGAGCTAAATCCCTCATTACCATTGCAACCTGTTGTATATTGACCACTAAAATGACCTGGAATGGTTTAAAATTGTGCTTCATTGGATGTATGTCTCCTAACATATTCCGAAAAGGTGTTGTGTGCAAAAATCAAACATACAAATCAAAAGTTATGGCTGTTAGAAATTTAGGTGTAATTTAGAGCTAAATTTTGCATTACCGCTACAACCAGCAATATATCGACAACTAAATGAACTGGAGTGGGTAAAATTTGTGCTCCAATGAATGTAGTGCTCCGAACTCATTCCGAAAAGGTGTTGTGGGGTAAAATAAAACAACCGCATCAAAAGTTGTTGCTGTTTTAAGTTTTAGTGTCATTTGCAGCTAAATCTCTCATTTTCACTACAACCCACATTAAAAATTCTGCCATTTTGAAGTATTTGTGTCATTTGGAGATAAATCTCATATTACCACCACAACTCACTGTATATCGACCTCTAAACAAGAAGGAATGGGTTTAAATTGTTCTCCACTAGATTTATGGCTCCGATCTCATTCCGAAAAGATATTGTGGGCGAAAATCAGACAACCGGAAAGGTGTTGTCTTATTCTCGAATGAGTAAATCTTATTCTCTGTTGGATGGAGAATATGAGCTCTTTCCGAAAAAGTGTTGTGGGCAAGAATCGAACAATCAGATCCAAAGTTCTGGCTGCTTGAAGTTTATGTGTAATTTGGAGCTAAATCCTGCATTACCATTGGAACCCTATGTATATCGAACAATAAACAAACTTGAATTGTTATATCCTACTCTCCATTGGATATAGGGCTCTGAACTCATTCTAAAAAGGTATTGTGGAAAAAAATTGGGCAACTGGATTAAGAGTTCTGTCTGTTTGATGTTTATGTATCATTTGGAGCTAAATCCCATAATCACTGCAACCCATTGTAGATCAACCACTAAATGAACTGGAATGGGTAAAACTTGTTGTCCATTGGATGTAGGGCTCTGATCTCATTCTGAAAAGGTGTTGTGGGCAAAAAGCAGACAACCGGATCAAAGTTATGGATGTTTGAAGTTTAGGTGTCAATTGGAGCAAAATCCCTCATTTCTACTGCAATCCACTATCCGTCGACCACTAAATGAAATCGATCAAGTAAATCCTATTCTCCATAGGATGTAGTGCTCTGAATTCATTCTAAAAAGGTATTGTTGGCAAAAATTGGGCTACTGGATCAAGATTTCTGTCTGTTTTAAGTTTATGTGTCATTTGGAGATAAATCCCACATTATCACTGCAACCCACTGTAAATCAACCACTGAACAACCTGGAATGGGTAAAACTTGTTGTCCATTGGATGTAGGGCTCTGATCTCATTCTGAAAAGGTGTTGTGGGCAAAAATCAGACAACCTAATCAAAAGTTATGGATGTTTCAAGTTTAGGTGTCATTTGAAGCTAAATTTCGCATTACTAGTGCAACCCGCTATATATCGACAACTAAATGTACTGCAATGGGTAAAACTTGTGCTTCAATGAATGTAGGGCTATGAACTCATTCCTAAGAGATGTTATGGGGGTAAAATCAAACAACCGGATCAATAGTTATTGCTGTATAAAGTTTGAGTGTCATTTGGAGCTAAATCTCCCACTTTCACTACAAACCGCATCTAAAATTCTTTCATTTTGGAAATTTATGTGTTATTTGGAGCTAAATCTCGCATTAACAGTAAAACCCACTGTATATTGACCTCTAAACGAGTTTGAATGGGTTAAAATTGTTCTCCATTGGATTTAAGGCTCCGATATCATTCTGAAAAGGTATTGTGGGCGAAAATCGGACAACCGGATCAAAAGTTACGGATGTTTGAAGTTTAGGTCTCCTTTCGAGCTAAATACCTTATTACCAACCAACTGTATATTGACCACTAAACAAACTAGAATGGGTAAAACTTGTTTTCCATTGGATGTAGGGCTCCGAGCTCATTCCAAAAAGGTGTTGTGCACAAAAATCGGACAACCAGATCAAAAGTTATGGTTGTTACAGTTTATGTGTCAAGAGGAGCTAAATCACTTTTTACCATTGCAACCTGTTGTATATTGACCAATAAAATGAGATGGAATGGTTTAAAATTATGATCCATTGGAGGTATGCCTCCGAGCATATTCCGAAAAGGTGTTGTGGGCAAAAATCAAACATACAAATCAAAAGTTATGGTTGTTAGTAGTTTAGGTGTAATTTAGAGCTAAATTTCGCATTACCGCTACAACCAGCAATACATCGACAACTAAATGAACTGGAGTGGGTAAAACTTGTGCTCCAATGAACAAAGTACTCTGAGCTCATTCCGAAAAGGTGTTATGGGGTAAAATAAGACAACCGTATCAAAAATTGTTGCTGTTTTAAGTTTGAGTGTCATTTGTAGCTAAATCTTTCATTTTCACTACAACCCACTTTAAAAATTCTGTCATTTTGAAGTGTATGTGTCATTTGGAGATAAATCTCATATTACCCCCACAACTCACTGTATATCGACTTCTAAACAAGCTGGAATGGGTTTAAATTGTTCTCCACTGGATTTAGGGCTCCGATCTCATTTTGAAAAGGTATTGTGGGCGAAAATTGGACAACCGGAAAGGTGTTGTCTTATTCTTGAATGGGTAAATCTTATTCTCTGTTTGATGGAGAATATGAGCTCTTTCCGAAAAACTGTTGTTGGCAAAAATCGAACAATCGGATCAAAAGTTATGGTTGCTTGAAGTTTATGTGTAATTTGGAGCAATTCATGCATTACCACTGGAACCCACTGTATATCGAACAATAAAAAAACTTGAAGGGTTATATCCTACTCTCCATTGGATGTAGGGCTCTTAAATCATTCTAAAAAAGTATTGTTGGCAAAAATTGGGCAACTGGATCAAGAGTTCTGTCTGTTTGAAGCTTATGTGTCATTTGTAGCTAAATCCCATATTATCACTGCAACCCACTGTAGATCAACCACTAAATGAACTGGGAATGGGTAAAACTTTTTGTCCATTGGATGTAGGGCTCTGATCTCATTCTGAAAAGGTGTTGTGGGCAAAAAGCAGACAATCGGATCAAAGTTATGGATGTTTGAAGTTTAGGTGTCAATTGGAGCAAAATCCCTCATTTCTACTGCAATCCACTATCCGTCGACCACTAAATGAACTCGATCAAGTAAATCCTATTCTCCATAGGATGTAGGGCTCTGAACTCATTCTAAAAAGGTGTTGTTGGCAAAAATTGGGCAACTGGATCAAGATTTCTGTCTGTTTTAAGTTTGTGTGTCATTTGGAGATAAATCCCACATTATCACTGCAACCCACTATAAATCAACCACTAAACAACCTGAAATGGGTAAAACTTGTTGTCAATTAGATGTAGGGCTCTGATCTCATTCTGAAAAGGTGTTGTGGGCAAAAATCAGACAACCTAATCAAAAGTTATGTATGTTTCAAGTTTAGGTGTCATTTGAAGCTAAATTTTGCATTACTAGTGCAACCCGCTATATATCGACAACTAAATGAACTGCAATGGGTAAAACTTGTGCTTCAATGAATGTAGGGCTATGAGCTCATTTCTAAGAGATGTTATGGGGGTAAAATAAGACAACCAGATCAAAAGTTATTGCTGTATAAAGTTTGAGTGTCATTTGGAGTTAAAACTCTCACTTTCACTGCAAACCGCATCTAAAATTCTTTCATTTTGTAAATTTATGTGTTATTTGGAGCTAAATCTCGCATTAACAGTACAACCCACTGTATATCGACCTCTAAACGAGCTTGAATGGGTTAAAATTGTTCTCCAATGGATTTAAGGCTTAGATCTCATTCCAAAAAGGTATCATGGGCGTAAATCGGACAACCGGATCAAAAGTTATGGCTGCTTGAAGTTTATGTGTAATTTGGAGCTAAATCCTGCATTACCATTGGAACCCACTGTATATCGAACAATAAACAAACTTGAATGGTTATATCCTACTCTCCATTGGATGTAGGGCTCTGAACTCATTCTAAAAAGGTATTGTGAGCAAAAATTGGGCAACTAGATCAAGAGTTCTGTCTATTTGAAGCTTGTGTCATTTAGAGCTAAATCCCACATTATCACTGCAACCCACTGTAGATCAACCACTAAACGAACTGGAATGGGTAAAACTTGTTGTCCATTGGATGTAGGGCTCTGATCTCATTGTGAAAAGGTGTTGTGGGCAAAAATCAGACAAGCGGATCAAAAGTTATGGATGTTTCAAGTTTAGGTGTCATTTGAAGCTAAATTTCGCATTACCAGTGCAACCCGCTATATATCGACAACTAAATGAACTACAATGGGTAAAACTTGTGCTTCAATGAATGTAGGGCTCTGAGCTCATTCCTAAAAGACGTTATGGGGGTAAAATCAAACAACTAGATCAAAAGATATTGCTGTATAAAGTTTGAGTGTCATTTGGAGCTAAATCTCTCACTTTCACTACAAACCGCATATAAAATTTATGTGTTATTTATAGCTAAATCTCGCATTAACCGTACAACCCACTGTATATCGACCTCTAAACGAGCTTAAATGGGTTAAAATTGTTCTTCATTGGATTTAGGGCTCCGATCTCATTCCGAATAGGTATTGTGCACGAAAATCGGACAATCATATCAAAAGTTATGGCTGCTTGAAATTTATGTGTAATTTGGAGCTAAATCCTGCATTACCATTGGAACCCACTGTATATCGAACAATAAACAAACTTGAATGGTTATATCCTACTCTTTATTGGATGTAGGGCTCTGAACTCATTCTAAAAAGGTATTGTGGGCAAAAATTGGGCAACTGGATCAAGAGTTCTGTCTATTTGAAGTTTATGTGTCATTTGGAGCTAAATCCCACATTATCACTGCAACCCACTGTAGATCAACCACTAAACGACCTGGAATGGGTAAAAATTGTTATCCAATGGATGTAGGGCTCTGCTCTCATTGTGAAAAGTTGTTGTGGGCAAAAATCAGACAACCGGATCAAAAGTTATGGATGTTTCAAGTTTAGGTGTCATTTGAAGCTAAATTTCGCATACTAGTGCAACCCGCTATATATCGACAACTAAATGAACTGCAATGGGTAAAATTGTGCTTCAATGAATATAGGGCTCTGAGCTCATTCCTATTAGATGTTATGGGGGTAAAATCAAACAACTAGATCAAAAGATATTGCTGTATAAAGTTTGAGTGTCATTTAGAGCTAAATCTCTCACTTTCACGACAAACCGCATATAAAATTCTTCCATTTTGGAAATTTATGCATTATTTGTAGCTAAATCTCGCATTAACCGTACAACCCACTGTATATTGACCTCTAAACAAGCTTAAATGGGTTAAAATTGTTCTTCATTTGATTTAGGGCTCCGATCTCATTCCGAAAAGGTAGTGTGCAAGAAAATCGGTCAACTGGATCAAAAGTTATGGATGTTTGAAGTTTAGGTCTCCTTTCGAGCTAAATACCTTATTACCAACCAACTGTATATTGACCACTAAACGAACTGGAATGGGTAAAACTTGTTTTCCATTGGTTGTAGGGCTCCGAGCTCATTCCAAAAAGGTGTTGTGCGCAAAAATCGGACAACCAGATCAAAAGTTATGGCTGTTACAGTTTGTGTCAAGAGGAGCTAAATCTCTCATTACCATTGCAACCTGCTGTATATTGACCACTAAAATGAGCTGGAATGGTTTAAAATTGTGCTCCATTGGATGTATGCCTCCGAGCATATTCCGAAATGGTGTTGTGGGCAAAATTCAAACATACATATCAAAAGTTATGGCTGGTAGTAGTTTAGGTGTAATTTAGAGCTAAATTTCACATTACCGCTACAACCAGCAATATATCGACAACTAAATGAACTGGAGTGGGTAAAACTTGTGCTCCAATGAATAAAGTGCTCCGAGCTCATTCCGAAAAGGTGTTGTGGGGTAAAATACGACAACCACATCAAAAGTTGTTGATGTTTTAAGTTTGAGTGACATTTGCAGCTAAATCTCTCATTTTCACTACAACCCGCATTAAAAATTCTGCCAGTTTGAAGTGTATGTGTCATTTGGAGATAAATCTCATATTGTTCTCCACCGGATTTAGGGCTCCGATCTTATTCCGAAAAGGTATTGTGGGCGAAAATCGGACAACCGGAAAGGTGTTGTCTTATTCTCAAATGGGTAAATCTTATTCTCTGTTGGATGGAGAATATGAGCTCTTTCCTCAAAAGTGTTGTTGGCAGAAAATCGAACAATCGGATCAAAAGTTATGGCTGCTTGAAGTTTATGTGTAATTTGGAGCAATTCCTGCATTACCACTGGAACCCACTATATATCGAATAATAAACAAACTTGAATGGTTATATCTTACTCTCCATTGGATGTAGGGCTCTGATCTTATTCTAAAAAGGCATTGTGGGCAAAAATTGGGCAACTGGATCAAGAGTTCTGTCTGCTTGAAGTTTATGTGTCATTTGGAGCTAAATCCCATATTATCACTGCAACCCATTGTAGATCAACCACTAAATGAACTGGAATGGGTAAAACTTGTTGTCCATTGGATATAGGGCTCTGATCTCATTCTGAAAAGGTGTTGTGGGCAAAAAGCAGACAACCGGATCAAAGTTATGTATGTTTGAAGTTTAGGTGTCAATTGGAGCAAAATCCCTCATTTCTACTGCAATCCACTATCCGTCGACCACTAAATGAACTCGATCAAGTAAATCCTATTCTCCATAGGATGTAGGGCTCTGAACTCATTCTAAAAGGTATTGTTGGCAAAATTGGGCAACTGGATCAAGATTTCTGTCTGTTTGAAGTTTATGTGTCATTTGGAGCTAAATCCCACATTATCACTGCAACCTGTTGAATCCCAAATCGCACCTCCGAAGGAAATCGGAGGCTGCGGGCTGCCGGTTACTTTTTAGGTGGAGAAAACGAGACCGCTGGCAGCGGTCAAGGCCAGACTTCGCCCGTCACGGCGAATGCCACTCATGTGACGGGCTTTCCTTTGATTAAGAAGAAGCGGTTACAGCGGGTTACAAGTGCAGGAAAGCAGAAGCCGGCCGGTCAGACAGGTCGCAAGATGGGAAACTCGAGACCGCAACTCAAACAAGCGAGCTCCTGGATTCGAGTGTGCGTGTCTTAGGAACGTCGCCGCCCCCTATTTATAGGCTCGGGGGCCTGCCCGAACGGGCAGGGATAAAATAACCGCCTGCCCGAGTACAGGAGAATCGGGCAGGCGGTGACGGGATATAGAAAGGAGAAAAGAAAGAAGCCCCGCGGCTTGGCGGCTTGCGCTTGAGGTCTGTCTCGTAGAGGGGTTGAAGATGCTGTGCCCAAGGTGATGATGCTACCCGGGCGGTCTCCGACTTGAGACCGCGGCTTGTCTTCTTGGACTTGGTCTTGCTGATCCTCATGGCGCAACCCGGGCGGTCTCCAACTTGAGACCACGGCTTGCCCTTGGGACTTGGACCTTGCTGGTCTTCATGGCGCAACCCGGGCGGTCTCCGACTTGAGACCTCGGCTTGCCTTTGGGACTTGGACCTTGCTGGTCTTCATGGCGCAACCCGGGCGGTCTCCGACTTGAGAACGCGGCTTGCTTCTTGTACTTGGGCTTTGGTAGTCTTCAATATTTGGAGGCGATCTGAATCATGTCAGACCGTCCGGTCTGTGTGGGTTGGTGCTGATGGACCTCGTAAAACCTGAACCGGGCGACTTGTATCCGCAGACCGCCTGGTCTGCGAGTAATGCTATTCGGAAGCGGTCTTCTGGGTAAACACAACCAACTGTAGATCAACCACTAAACAACCTGGAATGGGTAAAATTTCTTGTTCATTGGATGTAGGGCTCTGATCTCATTCTGAAAAGGTGTTGTGGGCAAAAATCAGACAACCTAATCAAAAGTTATGGATGTTTCAAGTTTAGGTGTCATTTGAAGCTAAATTTCGCATTACTAGTGCAACCCACTATATATCGACAACTAAATGAACTGCAATGGGTAAAACATGTGCTTCAATGAATGTAGGGCAATGAGCTAATTCCTAAGAGATGTTATGGGTGGTAAAATCAAACAACCGGATCAAAAGTTATTGTTGTATAAAGTTTGAGTGTCATTTGGAGCTAAATCTCTCACTTTCACTACAAACCGCATCTAAAATTCTTTCATTTTGGAAATTTATGTGTTATTTGGAGCTAAATCTCGCATTAACAGTACAACCCACTGTATATCGACCTCTAAATGAGCTTGAATGGTTTAAAATTGTTCTCCATTGGATTTAAAGGCTCCGATCTCATTCCGAAAAGGTATTGTGCACAAACATCGGACAACTGGATCAAAAGTTACGGATGTTTGAAGTTTAGGTCTCCTTTCGAGCTAAATACCTTATTACCAACCAACTGTATATTGACCACTAAACAAACTGGAATGGGTAAAACTTGTTTTCCATTGGATGTAGGGCTCCGAGCTCATTCCAAAAAGGTGTTATGCGCAAAAATCGAACAACCAGATCAAAAGTTATGGCTGTTACAGTTTATGTGACAGGAGGAGCTAAATTCCTCATTACCATTGCAATCTATTGTATATTGACCACTAAAATGAGCTGGAATGGTTTAAAATTGTGCTCCATTGGATGTATGCCTCCAAGCATATTCTGAAAAAGTGTTGTGGGCAAAAATCAAACATACAAATCAAAAGTAATGGCTGTTAGAAGTTTAGGTGTAATTTAGAGCTAAATTTTGCATTACCGCTACAACCAGCAATATATCGACAACTAAATGAACTGGAGTGGGTAAAATTTGTGCTCCAATGAATGTATTGCTCCAAGCTCATTCCGAAAAGGTGTTGTGGGGTAAAATAAGACAACCACATCAAAAGTTGTTGCTGTTTTAAATTTGAGTGTCATTTGCAGCTAAATCTCTCATTTTCACTACAACCCACATTAAAAATTCTGCCATTTTGAAGTATATGTGTCATTTGGAGATAAATCTCATATTACCACCACAACTCACTGTATATCGACCTCTAAACAAGATGGAATGGGTTTAAATTGTTCTCCACTGGATTTATGGCTCCGATCTCATTCCGAAAAGATATTGTGGGCGAAAATCGGACAACCAGAAAGGTGTTGTGTTATTCTCGAATGGGTAAATCTTATTCTCTGTTGGATGGAGAATATGAGCTCTTTCCGAAAAAGTGTTGTTGGCAAAAATCGAACAATCGGATCAAAAGTTATGGCTGCTTGAAGTTTATGTGTAATTTGGAGCTAAATCCTGCATTACCATTGGAACCCACTGTATATCGAACAATAAACAAACTTGAATGGTTATATCCTACTCTCCATTGGACGTAGGGCTCTGAACTCATTCTAAAAAGGTATTGTCGGCAAAAATTGGGCAACTGGATCAAGAGTTCTGTCTATTTGAAGTTTGTGTCATTTGGAGCTAAATCCCACATTATCACTGCAACCCACTGTATATCAACCACTAAACGACCTGGAATGGGTAAAACTTGTTGTCCATTGGATGTAGGGCTCTGATCACATTGTGAAAAGGTGTTGTGGGCAAAAATCAGACAACCGGATCAAAAGTTATGGATGTTTCAAGTTTAAGTGTCATTTGAAGCTAAATTTCGCATTACCAGTGCAACCCGCTATATATCGACAACTAAATGAACTGCAATGGGTAAAACTTGTGCTTCAATGAATGTAGGGCTCTGAGCTCATTCCTAAAAGATGTTATGGGGGAAAAATCAAACAACTAGATCAAAAGTTAATGCTGTATAAAGTTTGAGTGTCATTTGGAGCTAAATCTCTCACTTTCACTAAAAACCGCATATAAAATTATTTCATTTTGGAAATTTATGTGTTATTTGTAGCTAAATCTCACATTAACTGTGCAACCCACTGTATATCGACCTCTAAACGAGCTTAAATGGGTTAAAATTGTTCTTCATTGGATTTAGGGCTCCGATCTCATTCCGAAAAGGTATTGTGCATGAAAATCGGACAACCGGATCAAAAGTTACGGATGTTTGAAGTTTAGGTCTCCTTTTGAGCTAAATACCACATTACCAACCAACTGTATATTAACAACTAAACAAACTGGATTGGGTAAAACTTGTTTTCCATTGGATGTAGGGCTCCGAGCTCATTCCAAAAAGGTGTGCGCAAAAATTGGACAACCAGATCAAACGTTATGGCTGTTATAGTTTATGAGTCAGGAGGAGCTAAATCCCTCGTTACCATTGCAACCTGCTGTATATTGACCACTAAAATGAGCTGGAATGGTTTAAAATTGTGCTCCATTGGATGTATGCCTCCAAGCATATTCTGAAAAGGTGTTGTGGGCAAAAATCAAATATACAAATCAAAAGTTATGGCTGTTAGAAGTTTAGGTGTAATTTAGAGCTAAATTTTGCATTACCGCTACAACCAACAATATATCGACAACTAAATGAACTGGAGTGGGTAAAATTTGTGCTCCAATGAATGTAGTACTCTGAGCTCATTCTGAAAAGGTGTTGTGGGGTAAAATAAGACAACCGCATCAAAAGTTGTTGCTGTTTTAAGTTTGAGTGTCATTTGCAGCTAAATCTCTCATTTTCACTACAACCCGCATTAAAAATTCTGCCATTTTGAAGTATATGTTTCGTTTGGAGATAAATCTCATATTACCACCACAACTCACTGTATATCGACCTTTAAACAAGATGGAATGAGTTTAAATTGTTCTCCACTGGATTTATGGCTCCGATCTCATTCCGAAAAGATATTGTGGGCGAAAATCGGACAACCAGAAAGGTGTTGTCTTATTCTTGAATGGGTAAATCTTATTCTCTGTTGGATGGAGAATATGAGCTCTTTCCGAAAAAGTGTTGTTGGCAAAAATCGAACAATCGGATCAAAAGTTATGGCTGCTTGAAGTTTATGTGTGATTTGGAGCTAAATCCTGCATTACCATTGGAACCCAGTGTATATCGAACAATAAACAAACTTGAATGGTTATATCCTACTCTCCATTGGATGTAGGGCTCTGAACTCATTCTAAAAAGGTATTGTGGGCAACAATTGGGCAACTGGATCAAGGGTTCTTTCTATTTGAAGTTTATATGTCATTTGGAAATAAATCCCACATTATCACTGCAACCTACTGTAGATCAACCACTAAACGACCTGGAATGGGTAAAACTTGTTGTCCATTGGATGTAGGGCTCTGATCTCATTGTGAAATGGTGTTGTGGGAAAAAATCAGACAACCGGATCAAAAGTTATGGATGTTTCAAGTTTAGGTTTCATTTGAAGCTAAATTTCGCATACCAGTGCAACCCGCTATATATCGACAACTAAATGAACTACAATGGGTAAAACTTGTGCTTCAATGAATGTAGGGCTCTGACCTCATTCCTAAAAGATGTTATGGGGGTAAAATCAAACAACTAGATAAAAAGATATTGATGTATAAAGTTTGAGTGTCATTTGGAGCTAAATCTCTCACTTTCACTACAAACCGCATATAAAATTCTTTCATTTTGGAAATTTATGTGTTATTTTTAGCTAAATCTCGCATTAACCGTACAACCCACTGTATATCGACCTCTAAACGAGCTTAAATGGGTTAAAATTTTTCTTCATTGGATTTAGGGCTCCGATCTCATTCCGAAAAGGTATTGTGCACGAAAATTGGACAACCGGATCAAAAGTTATGGATGTTTGAAGTATTAGTCTCCTTTCGAGCTAAATACCTTATTGCCAACCAACTGTATATTGACCGCTAAATAAACTGGAATGGGTAAAACATGTTTTCCATTGGTTGTAGGGCTCCGAGCTCATTCCAAAAAGGTGTTGTGCGCAAAAATCGGACAACTAGATCGAAAAAGAGTCGTTTCTCTGTCTACAAAAAGTTATGGCTGTTACAGTTTATGTGTCAAGAGGAGCTAAATCCCTTATTACCATTGCAACTTGATGTATATTGACCACTAAAATGAGCTGGAATGGTTTAAAATTGTGCTCCATTGGATGTATGCCTCCGAGCATATTCCGAAAAAGTGTTGTGGGCAAAATCAAACATACAAATCAAAAGTTATGGCTGTTAGTAGTTTAGGTGTAATTTAGAGCTAAATTTCACATTACCGCTACAACCAGTAATATATCGACAACTAAATGAACTGGAGTGGGTAAAACTTGTGCTCCAATGAACAAAGTGCTCCAAACTCATTCCGAAAAGGTGTTGTGTGGTAAAATAAGACAACCGCATCAAAAGTTGTTGCTATTTTAAGTTTGAGTGTCATTTGCAGCTAAATCTCTCATTTTCACTACAACCCGCATTAAAAATTCGGCCATTTTGAAGTGTATGTGTCATTTGGAGATAAATCTCGTATTACCACCACAACTCACTGTATATCGACCTCTAAACAAGCTGGAATGGATTTAAATTGTTCTCCACTGGATTTAGGGCTCCGATCTCATTCCGAAAAGGTATTGTGGGCAAAAATCGGACAACCTGAAAGGTGTTGTCTTATTCTCGAATAGGTAAATCTTATTCTCTATTGGATGGAGAATATGAGCTCTTTCCTAAAAAGTGTTGTTGGCAAAAATCGAACATTCGGATCAAAAGTTATGGCTGCTTGAAGTTTATGTGTAATTTGGAGCAATTCCTGCATTACCACTGGAACCCACTATATATCGAACAATAAACAAACTTGAATGGTTATATCCTACTCTCCATTGGATGTAGGGCTCTGAACTCATTCTAAAAAGGTATTTTGGGCAAAAATTATGCAACTGGATCAAGAGTTTTGTCTGTTTGAAGTTTATGTGTCATTTGGAGCTAAATCCCATATTATCACTGCAACCCACTGTAGATCAACCACTAAATGAACTGGAATGGGTAAAACTTGTTGTCCATTGGCTATAGGGCTCTGATCTCATTCTAAAAAGGTGTTGTGGGCAAAAAGCAGACAACCGGATCAAAGTTATGGATGTTTGAAGTTTAGGTGTCAATTGGAGCAAAATCCCTCATTTCTACTACAATCCACTATCCGTCGACCACTAAATGAACTCCATCAAGTAAATCCTATTCTCCATAGGATGTAGGCCTTTGAACTCATTCTAAAAAGGTATTGTTGGCAAAAATTGGGCAACTGGATCAAGATTTCTGTCTGTTTGAAGTTTATGTGTCATTTGGAGCTAAATCCCACATTATCACTGCAACCCACTGTATATCAACCACTAAACAACCTGGAATGGGTAAAACTTCTTGTCCATTGGATGTAGGGCTCTGATCTCATTCTGAAAAGGTGTTGTGGACAAAAATCAGACAACCTAATCAAAAGTTATGGATATTTCAAGTTTAGGTGTCATTTGAAGCTAAATTTCGCATTACTAGTGCAACCCGCTATATATCGACAACTAAATGAACTACAATTGGTAAAACATGTGCTTCAATGAATGTAGGGCTATGAGCTCATTCCTAAGAGATGTTATGGGGGTAAAATTAGACAACCGGATCAAAAGTTATTGCTGTATAATGTTTGAATGTCATTTGGAGTTAAATCTCTCACTTTCACTACAAACCGCATCTAAAATTCTTTCATTTTGGAAATTTATGTGTTATTTGGAGCTAAATCTCGCATTAACAGTACAACCCACTGTATATCGACCTCTAAACGAGCTTGAATGGGTTAAAATTGTTCTCCATTGGATTTAAGGCTCCGATATCATTCCGAAAAGGTATTGTGGGCGAAAATCGGACAACCGGATCATAAGTTACGGATGTTTGAAGTTTAGGTCTCCTTTCGAGCTAAATACCTTATTACCAACCAGCTGTATATTGACCACTAAACAAACTGGAATGGGTAAAACTTTTTTTCCATTGGTTGTAGGGCTCCGAGCTCATTTCAAAAAGGTGTTGTGCGCAAAAATCGGACAACCAGATCAAAAGTTATGGCTATTACAGTTTATGTGTCAAGAGGAGCTAAATCCCTCATTACCATTACAACCTGCTGTATAATGACCACTAAAATGAGCTGGAATGGTTTAAAATTGTGCTCCATTGGATGTATGCCTCCGAGCATATTCCGAAAAGGTGTTGTGGGTAAAAATCAAACATACAAATCAAAAGTTATGACTGTTAGTAGTTTAGGTGTAATTTAGAGCTAAATTTCGCCTTACCGCTACATCCAGCAATATATCGACAACTAAATGAACTGGAGTGGGTACAACTTATGCTCCAATGAACAAAATGCTCCGAGCTCATTCCGAAAAGGTGTTGTGGGGGTAAAATAAGACAACCGCATCAAAAGTTGTTGCTGTTTTAAGTTTGAGTGTCATTTGCAGCTAAATATCTCATTTTCACTACAACCCACATAAAAAATTCTGCCATTTTGAAGTGTATGTGTCATTTGGAGATAAATCTCATATTACCACCACAACTCACTGTATATCGACCTCTAAACAAGCTGGAATGGGTTTAAATTGTTCTCCACTGGATTTAGGGCTCCGACTCATTCTGAAAAGGTATTGTGGGAGAATATCGGACACCCGGAAAGGTGTTGTCTTATTCTCGAATGAGTAAATCTTATTCTCTGTTGGATGGAGAATATGAGCTCTTTCCGAAAAAGTGTTGTTGGCAAAAATCAAACAATCGTGTCAAAAGTTATGGCTGCTTGAAGTTTATGTGTAATTTGGAGCAATTCTTGCATTACCACTGGAACCCACTGTATATCAAACAATAAACAAACTTGAATGGTTATATCCTACTCTCCATTGGATGTAGGGCTCTGAACTCATTCTAAAAAGGTATTGTGGGCAAAAATTGGGCAACTGGATCAAGAGTTTTGTCTGTTTGAAGTTTATGTGTCATTTGGAGCTAAATCCCATATTATCACTACAACCCACTGTAGATCAACCACTAAATGAACTGGAATGGGTAAAACTTGTTGTCCATTGGATGTAGGGCTCTGATCTCATTCTGAAAAGGTGTTGTGGGCAAAAACAGACAACCAGATCAAAGTTATGGATGTTTGAAGTTTAGGTGTCAATTGGAGCAAAATCACTCATTTTTACTGCAATCCACTATCCGTCGACCACTAAATGAACTCGATCAAGTAAATCCTATTCTCCATAGGATGTAGGGCTCTGAACTCATTCTAAAAAGGTATTGTTGGCAAAAATTGGGCTACTGGATCAAGATTTCTATCTGTTTGAAGTTTATGTGTCATTTGGAGCTAAATCCCACATTATCACTGCAACCCACTGTAGATCAACCACTAAACAACCTGGAATGGGTTAAACTTCTTGTCCATTGGATGTAGGGCTCTGATCTCATTCTGAAAAGGTGTTGTGGGCAAAAATCAGACAACCTAATCAAAAGTTATGGATGTTTCAAGTTTAGGTGTCATTTGAAGCTAAATTTCGCAATACTAGTGCAACCTGCTATATATTGACAACTAAATGAACTGCAATGGGTAAAACTTGTGCTTCAATGAATGTAGGGCTATGAGCTCATTCCTAAGAGATGTTATGGGGGAAAAATCAGACAACCGGATCAAAAGTTATTGCTGTATAAAGTTTGAGTGTCATTTGGATCTAAATCTCTCACTTTCACTACAAACTGCATCTAAAATTCTTTCATTTTGGAAATTTATGTGTTATTTGGAGCTAAATCTCGCATTAACAGTACAACCCACTGTATATCGACCTCTAAACGAGCTTGAATGGGTTAAAATTGTTCTCCATTCGATTTAAGGCTCCGATCTCATTCCGAAAAGGTATTGTGGGCGAAAATCGGACAACCGGATCAAAAGTTATGGATGTTTGAAGTTTAGGTCTCCTTTCGAGCTAAATTCCTTATTACCAACCAACTGTATATTGACCACCAAACAAATTGAAAATGGGTAAAACTTGTTTTCCATTGGATGTAGGGCTCTGAGCTCATTCCAAAAAGGTGTTATGCGCAAAAATCGGACAATCAAATCAAAAGTTATGGCTGTTACAGTTTATGTGCCAAGAGGAGCTAAATCCCTCATTACCATTGCAACCTGCTGTATATTGACCACTAAAATGAGATGGAATGGTTTAAAATTGTGTTCCATTGGATGTATGCCTCCTTGCATATTCCGAAAAGGTGTTGTGGGCAAAAATCAAACATACAAATAAAAAGTTATGGTCGTTAGTAGTTTAGGTGTAATTTAGAGCTAAATTTCGCATTACCGCTACAGCCAGCAATATATCGACAACTAAATGAACTGGAGTGGGTAAAACTTGTGCTCCAATGAACAAAGTAATCTGAGCTCATTCCGAAAAGGTGTTGTGGTGGTAAAATAAGACAACCGCATCAAAAGTTGTTGTTGTTTTAAGTTTGAGTGTCATTTGCATTTAAATCTCTCATTTTCACTACAACCCGCATTAAAAATTCTGCCATTTTGAATTGTATGTGTCATTTGGAGATAAATCTCATATTACCACCACAACTCACTGTATATCAACCTCTAAACAAGCTGGAATGGGTTTAAATTGTTCTCCACTAGATTTAGGGCTCCGATCTCATTCCAAAAAGGTATTGTGGGCGAAAATCAGACAACCGGAAAGGTGTTGTCTTATTCTCGAATGGGTAAATCTTATTCTCTGTTGGATGGAGAATATGAGCTCTTTCCGAAAAAGTGTTTTTCGCAAAAATCGAACAATCGGATCAAAAGTTATGGCTGCTTGAAGTTTATGTGTAATTTGGAGCAATTCCTGCATTACCACTGGAACCCACTGTATATCGAACAATAAACAAACTTGAATGGTTATATCCTACTCTCCATTGGATGTAGGGCTCTGAACTCATTCTAAAAAGGTATTGCGTGCAAAAATTGGGCAACTGGATCAAGAGTTTTGTCTGTTTGAAGTTTATGTGTCATTTGGAGCTAAATCCCATATTATCACTGCAACCCACTGTAGATCAACCACTAAATGAACTGGAATGGGTAAAACTTGTTGTCCATTGGATGTAGGGCTCTGATCTCATTCTGAAAAGGTGTTGTGGGCAAAAACAGAAAACCAGATCAAAGTTATGGATGTTTGAAGTTTAGGTGTCAATTGGAGCAAAATCACTCATTTTTACTGCAATCCACTATCCGTCGACCACTAAATGAACTCGATCAAGTAAATCCTATTCTCCATAGGATGTAGGGCTCTGAACTCATTCTAAAAAGGTATTGTTGGCAAAAATTGGGCAACTCGATCAAGATTTCTGTCTGTTTGAAGCTTATGTGTCATTTGGAGCTAAATCCCACATTATCACTGCAACCCAGTGTAAATCAACCACTAAACAACTTGGAATGGGTAAAACTTGTTGTCCATTGGATGTAGGGCTCTGATCTCATTCTGAAAAGGTGTAGTGGGCAAAAATCAGACAACCTAATCAAAAGTTATGGATGTTTCAAGTTTAGGTGTCATTTGAAGCTAAATTTCGGATTACTAGTGCAACCCGCTATATATCGACAACTAAATGAACTGCAATGGGTAAAACTTTTGCTTCAATGAATGTAGGGCTATCAGCTCATTCCTAAGAGATGTTATGGGGGTAAAATCAGACAACCGGATCAAAAGTTATTGCTGTATAAAGTTTGAGTGTCATTTGGAGCTAAATCTCTCATTTTCACTACAAACTGCATCTAAAATTCTTTCATTTTGGAAATTTATGTGTTATTTAGAGCTAAATCTCGCATTAACAGTACAACCCACTGTATATCGACCTCTAAACGAGCTTTAATGGGTTAAAATTGTTCTCCATTCGATTTAAGGCTCCGATCTCATTCCGAAAAAGTATTGTGGGCGAAAATCGGACAACCGGATCAAAAGTTACGGATGTTTGAAGTTTAGGTCTCCTTTCGAGCTAAATACCTTATTACCAACAAACTGTATATTGACCACTAAACAAACTGGAATGGGTAAAACTTGTTTTCCATTGGTTGTAGGGCTCCGAGCTCATTCCAAAAAGGTGCTGTGCGCAAAAATCGGACAACCAGATCAAAAGTTATGGCTGTTACAGTTTATATGTCAAGAGGAACTAAATCCCTCATTACCATTTCAACCTGCTGTATTGAATCCGAAATCGCACCTCCGAAGGAAATCGGAGGCTGCGGGCTGCCGGTTACTTTTTAGGTGGAGAAAACGAGACCGCTAGCAGCGGTCAAGGCCAGACTTCGCCCGTCACGGCGAATGTCACTCCTGTGACGGGCTTTCCTTTGATTAAGAAGAAGCGTTTACAGCGGATTACAAGTGAAGGAAAGCAGAAGCCGGCCGGTCAGACAGTTCGCAAGACGGGAAACTCGAGATCGCAGCTCAAACAAGCGAGCTCCTGGATTCGAGTGTGCGTGTCTTGTGCGTGTTGCCGCCCCCTATTTATAGGCTTGGGGCATGCCCGAACGGGCAGGGATAAAATAACCGCCTTCCCGGGTACAGGAGAATCAGGCAGGTGGTGACGGGATACAGAAAGGAGAAAAGAAGGAAGCCGCGCGGCTTGGCGGCTTGCGCTTGCGGTCTGTCTCGCAGAGGGGCTGGAGATGCTGCAACCAAGGCGATGATGCCACCCGGGCGGTCTCCGACTTGAGACCGCGATTTGTCTTCTTGGACTTGGTCCTTGCTGGTCTTCGTGGCGCAACCCGGGTGATCTCCGACTTGAGACCGCAGCTTGCCCTTGAGAACGCGGCCTGTCACCAGGTCTTGATCCTTGCTTAGCCTTCAAGATGCAACCCGAGCGGTCTCCAACTTGAGACCGCGGGTTGCCTTCTGGACTTGGACCCTGATAGCTTTCATGGCACAACCTGGGCGGTCTCCGACTTGAAACCGCGGTCTTCCATTTTGGACTTGGGCCTTGGTGGTCTTCATCTTTGGAGGCGACCTGATTGCTCGGACCGTCCGGTCTGTGTGGGTTGGTGCTGTTGGACCCTGTAAAACATGAACCGAGCGACTTGTATCCGCAGACCGCCCGGTCTTCGAGTAATTCTATTCGGAAGCGGTCTTCTGGGTAAACATAATCCCCGCATAGTTTTAAATTTGGAGAAGATTTCGAAAATATCAGTTCTAGCCGGAGACCGCGCCGATCTTGCCCTGTGAATTATAAATGTTCTGGAAGCTTCTATTTTCGCATAACTGCAACGCTATCACGAGTCACTACTCGCCCCTCGCGGTTAGGACTTTCAGACTGAACAACCCAATCAAGATGGTAGATCTTATGGCTCAGTTCGAAGTTCGCCAGAAGCCAGGTAAAGACCGCGAAGGAGATCGCCCGAAGGATAAGAAGAAGAGGAAAAAGAAGACATAGCCCGACAACACAGTGACTATTGCTTCCACTGGTAAGCCAGCCGACCTGCCTCCTGCGCTGATAGTCGATTTGTCGATTAGAAATGAAGCGGGTTGCTCAAACCCACCCCCGGTTGATCCTCCTGCCGTTTCTGATAAGGGAACCAACCTGCCCCCTCCTCCGGACAAGACGGACTCAGAAGCTGCCGCTCCGAAGGGCGATGGGGACGATTCTTTTAAAGTGGAGGTCACTCCTTCTGGCGTATTCCACCTGAAGATAAGAGATGAAGGGGAGAAGCGGTTGACTCCCCCAAGCCGAGCGACCAGCAGGGCCTGATAGTGAATATTGAACACAGCCCGGTTTCCCCAAAACAAACCGGCCTGAAGTCGACCAGGAGGAGGAAAGAAGATGAGTCCACGGCGGACAGGGTTCTGAAAAGGGTGAAGGTCCTAAAGGCAAAAAACAAGGCATCTTCCAGGAAACCGGGAGCGGGTAGTCTTCAAGGCAAGTCGCGCGAGAAAGAGGTTTCGGAGGGCGTAATTTCTCCTTCACCCAAGACGGATGAGCAGATCCAAACCGATGCGCACAGCATCTCTGTAAGTGATATCATCAGGGACTTGGATTCCCTTCAGAAACAAGACGACCTATTGAGATCTTCTTCCGACCTGCAGGCCACTGACCCGCCTGGAGAGAAAGAGGCTGCCCTGGCTGAGGATGCGACCAGCATTAAGGAGGCAGTCCTTCCTGAGGTTGCGACTAGAACCGAGAAAGCCGCACCGGCCCCTGAAGATTCCGTGATGGCCGGGCTTCGGCTTATGCAGGTGAAGGCGGAGAAAGTAAGGGATCAGCTTTCCAAACCGCCACCGCCGCCACCCAATCTTCTGTTGCAAGGTTAAGCGGTCGCGGATTACCGCCCTGTTCGTTTTTTCAAGACGAGGTCTCAAAACAAGTCGCGCGACTTGTTGTTGAACCCGTCCCCAAGCTTCTTTCCCTCCGCCACTCAATTTTCTGCTGCCAAGCGGAGGCAAAGCGAGAGATCGTGGAGAGAACAGCGCCGAAAGATTGATACCGAGCAAGCAAAGCGATCTATCGGCACGATTTTTACTCGATCTGCAGCGGCTTGTAAGCGAGGAGAATTTGGAAAGAGCGGTCTTCTTTTGATAATTCTCTTGTCATATGAAGTTATATTCGGCCGACCTTCTTGACTACCTTTCTTATTTGTAGATGATCGTGATTCCATTCTGAAACCGGGCGAACTGGTGACTTATCTCCCTCCACTTGATCCACCTTTGCCGAGTTCCTCGGTTATTCCGGATACCCGGATGGAGGATGAGATGACCCGTCTTCAAAGGAACTTCGAAGCCCTTACGAAGCAGTTGAAGGCCCTTGAGGAGCGGGAGAGAGCCGCTCAGGAGGAAAAAATTGCACTGCGGGCTGAAATGGAAGCTGAGAGGAGAGAGAGCCGAGCTGCGCTAGAGGCCGAGCGAAAAGAGCGCCGGGAGAAGGAGAAGGCGCAGCAAGACCAGGTGGCTGCACTGACCGCCCGACTTGATCGCGGAAAGAAAGAGATCCAGAAACTCGAAGGAGACCGCGCCTATTATAGGGACAAATACTTCCATTTGACAAGGGAGGTCGGCGGAAGCCGGCATCCCCTTAGTGCGGCTGATGAAGGTCGGCGTGGGTCACACCGCCCGGATGCTGGGACTAGCTCGTCTCTTCCAGTAGCCGGGACGATCCACACCATTGTTAGTGCAAATGAGCCCGCAACGGCCTTACCTGCTCGCATGATCCCAGCAGCGCGAGTAGAGAGGGATGTCGCGCTGCTTCATAGCATGATCAATCACCTCAATCACAGCATTAATCAAATGCAATGGACTGTTCTTCAGATCGGCGACCATGTCGCGGGACTTCATAGGGAAGATGTGCCGAGCGATGCCCGCCAGAGATAAGCGGCTTTAAGACAATCATTTGTAATATTCTATTCGGTCCTTTGGACAACTGAACTCCTTGAGCTTGATTTTATGTCATTCGGTCTGTTTATCAGACTGCTCGGTCTGTGTATTTGAATGTGCTTTATATTCTTCTTTTGTATGTTAGTTGACGCCTGCGAATTGCTTTATAAGCCGAGCGGCTTGTTTCTGTTGCTTCTTTAACCTGCCTGCTTGGATTTTACTTGTGGTTTAATGATTTAGCCTTGTATAGAAATGTGGCCGCGCGGGTTGATTAGTCTAGCCGCGATTTGACCTTTGCTAAATGCAGATCACCCGTTCTTATAAGTAGCGCCTTTCCGAAGACCTTTTTACCCGAATTTCAAGATGGGAGCAAAGCGCCAGCCGAAGCGACCTGCGAAGACCTCTGCTACCCGCTCCGAAGCCGCGCTAGCTTTCCATTCGGCAGGCCTTGAGGAATGCCGTCTGACAAAGGCCGAATTGGATGAATTTGTTGAGAAACATATGGTTGATAGTCCGCTGCTCACGCGACTTCCGCTCCGTGATGAGCGGTTGAATTCTTCTGGTCCGAACCAAATCGCCATCCCAATCGATCATTTCGAATGCGGCTTCAAGTTCCCCATATCAATCAAACTCGCTATGGTCTTTGACCACTATGGAGTTGTCCCCGGCCAAATCTCCCCTAACTCGATGGCCGGGATTTGCAGCTTCATTTCATACCTGCAGTCTGAGAGAGTCCGCTTCTCTATGGACCTTTTTAGAAAGATATTCTCGGTGCGGGCTATCCCGGACTCCGAGTCGAATGTGTTCAAAGGCCATCTCTACTTCGGCTGTCTGGGGATGAAGATGGTCAACCTCGCGAACAAGGTTACGGCCTGGTCGGAGAGGTATTTGATTTTCGAAGGCCGACTTGGCCTACTGAACCCGAACCCGCAAGTGCGGCCAGAGGAGGCCTTTCAAGAGGTCGCTATAAGCGAGATCGAGAAGAAAACCTGCAAGCTTCTCGAGGATGAGCGGCTTAATGTAAGCTACTACCTCCCGCTGCTCGCCGAGTTAGAGAATGTTCGGCCTGAAGACAGTAAGTTTTCCTTCAACCCGCTTCCGACTTCAATGTTGACCGCACGATCTCTTGTGCTGACTCTTCTCTTTTGTAGCTGAGGCCATTGTCCCTGCTAACAAGCCGGTCAGCCCGGCCAGTTTGATCTTAACTCAGATGGAGAAGAGAAAGAGACAGGTCAGAAACAAGTCGCTGCTATCCGATGGGGAGGATTTGAACTCCTTGGGAGACTTCTCTGCCCTCCGTTCCTTCAGCAAGGAGAAGGATTTAAAAGGCCGCGCGGTCTTGACCTGGCATCCGGACGGTGATAGCGTCCAGGTCTCTACTGCGCTCCCCCACTGGGCGAATGAGAAGTCGGGCCGGCATGCTGAGGCCGCCAGCATTGCCATGTTTGGCCGACGAAATTTCAGGCGATTGAGGAAGATCCCTGAGGAGGAGCTTGCCCGGGAGGCCGCGCGGGTTGGAGCTGAGAGCCTCATCACCAATGTCTTTATGGGGATGACCTTCAAAAGATTGATCAGAGCAAATGGTCATCTAGAGAAGGAAATTGCCGAATTGAAGAAGGAAAACGCGCGGCTAAAGGAGGCCGAGTTGGTAAGTCATCACCTGGCTAGCCATCTTTCTGTTTTTTCCAAACCGTGCGGTTTCTTACCTTTACTCTTTCTTCGCAGGCAAAGTATGATGAGACCGATCCGGTCTATCAAGAAGAACTTTTCGCTCATGTTGCCGAGGGAATTGATAATGCTTTTAATCTCCTGCGAGAGCTCGGAGGGTTCACAGCCAGTTTTGGGAATTCTAAACGAGCTGGAATGGGTAGAACTTGTTGTCCATTGGATGTAAGGCTCTGATCTCATTCTGAAAAGGTATTGTGGACAAAAATCAGACAACCGGATCAAAAGTTATGGATGTTTCAAGTTTAGGTGTCATTTGAAGCTAAATTTCGCATTACCAGTGCAAACCGCTATATATCGACAACTAAATGAACTGCAATGGGTAAAACTTATGCTTCAATGAATGTAAGGCTCTGAGCTCATTCCTAAAAGATGTTATGGGGGTAAAATCAGACATCCAGATCAAAAGTTATTGCTGTATAATATTTGAGTATCATTTGGAGCTAAATCTCTCACTTTCACTACAAACCGCATCTAAAATTCTTTCATTTTGGAAATTTATGTGTTATTTGTAGCTAAATCTCGCATTAACAGTACAACCCACTTTATATCGACCTCTAAATGAGCTTGAATGGGTTAAATTGTTCTCCATTGGATTTTGGGCTTCGATCTCATTCCGAAAAGGTATTATAGGCGAAAATCGGACAACCGGATCAAAAGTTACGGATGTTTGAAGTTTAGGTCTCCTTTCTAACTAAATACCTTATTACCAACCAACTGGAATTGGTAAAACTTGTTTTCCATTGGATGTAGGTCTCCGAGCTCATTCCAAAAAGGTGTTGTGCGCAAAAATCGGACAACCAGATCAAAAGTTATGGCTGTTACAGTTTATGTGTCAAGAGGAGCTAAATCCCTCATTACCATTGTAACATGCTGTATATTGACCACTAAAATGAGCTGGAATGGTTTAAAATTGTGCTCCATTGGATATATGCCTCCGAGCATATTCCGAAAAGGTGTTGTGGGCCAAAATCAAACATACAAATCAAAAGTTATGGCTGTTAGAAGTTTAGGTGTAATTTAGAGCTAAATTTCGCATTACCGCTACAACCAGCAATATATCGACAACTAAATGAACTGGAGTGTGTAAAACTTGTGCTCCAATGAATGTAGTGCTCCGAGCTTATTCCGAAAAGGTGTTGTGGGGTTTAATAAGACGACCGCATCAAAAGTTGTTGCTGTTTTAAGTTTGAGTGTCATTTGCAGCTAAATCTCTCATTTTCACTACAACCCGCATTAAAAATTCTGCCATTTTGAAGTGTATGTGTCATTTGGAGATAAATCTCATATTACCACCACAACTCACTGTATATCGACCTCTAAACAAGATGGAATGAGTTTAAATTGTTCTCCACTGGATTTAGGGCTCCGATCTCATTCCGAAAAGGTATTGTGGGCGAAAATCGGACAACCGGAAATGTGTTGTCTTATTCTCGAATGGGTAAATCTTATTCTCTGTTGGATGGAGAATATGAGCTCTTCCGAAAAAGTGTTGTTGGCAAAAATCGAACAATCAGATCAAAAGTTATGGCTGCTTGAAGTTTATGTGTAATTTGGAGCTAAATCCTGCATTACCACTGGAACCCACTATATATCGAACAATAAACAAACTTGAATGGTTATATCCTACTCTGCATTGGATGTAGGGCTCTGAACTCATTCTAAAAAGGTATTGTGGGCAAAATTTGGGCAACTGGATCAAGAGTTCTGTCTGTTTGAAGTTTATGTGTCATTTGGAGCTAAATCCCACATTATCACTGCAACCCACTGTAGATCAACCACTAAACGACCTGGAATGGGTAGAACGTGTTGTCCATTCGATGTAAGGCTCTCATCTCATTCTGAAAAGGTGTTGTGGGCAAAAATCAGACAACCGGATCAACAGTTATGGATGTTTCAAGTTTAGGTGTCATTTGAAGCTAAATTTCGCATTATCAGTGCAACCCGCTATATATCGACAACTAAATGAACTGCAATGGGTAAAACTTGTGCTTCAATGAATGTAGGGCTCTAAGCTCATTCGTAAAAGATGTTATGGCGGTAAAATCAGACAACCGGATCAAACGTTATTGTTGTATAAAGTTTGAGTGTCATTTGGAGTTAAATCTCTCACTTTCACTACAAACCACATCTAAAATTCTTTCATTTTGGAAATTTATGTGTTATTTGTAGCTAAATCTCGCATTAACAGTACAACCCACTGTATATCGACCTATAAACAAGCTTGAATGGGTTAAAATTGTTCTCCATTGGATTTTGGGCTCCGATCTCATTCCGAAAAGGTGTTGTGGGGGAAAATCGGACAACCGGATCAAAACTTACGGATGTTTGAAGTTTAGGTCTCCTTTCGAGCTAAATACCTTATTACCAACCAACTATATATTGACCACTAAACAAACTGAAATGGGTAAAACTTGTTTTCCATTGGATGTAGGGCTCCGAGCTCATTCCAAAAAGGTGTTGTGCGCAAAAATCGGACAACCAGATCAAAAGTTATGGTTGTTATAGTTTACGTGTCAAGATGAGCTAAATCCCTCATTTCCATTGCAACCTGCTGTATATTGACCACTAAAATGAGCTGGAATGGTTTAAAATTGTGCTCCATTGGATGTATGCCTCCGAGCATATTCCGAAAAGGTGTTGTGGGCAAAAATCAAACATACAAATCAATAGTTATGGCTGTTAGAAGTTTAGGTGTAATTTAGAGCTAAATTTCGCATTACCGCTACAACGAGCAATATATCGACAACTAAATGAACTGGAGTTGGAAAAACTTGTGCTCCAATGAATTTAGTGTTCCGAGCTCATTCCGAAAAGGTGTTGTGGGGTAAAATATAACAACCGCATCAAAAGTTATTGTTGTTTTAAGTTTGAGTGTCATTTGCAGCTAAATCTCTCATTTTCACTACAACCCACATTAAAAATTATGCCATTTTGAAGTGTATGTGTCATTTGGAGATAAATCTCATATTACCACCACAACTCACTGTATATCGACCTCTAAACAAGATGGAATGAGTTTAAATTTTTCTCCACTGGATTTAGGGCCCCGATCTCATTCCGAAAAGGTATTGTGGGCGAAAATCGGACAACGGGAAAGGTGTTGTCTTATTCTCGAATGGGTAAATCTTATTCTCTGTTGGATGGAGAATATGAGCTCTTTCCGAAAAAGTGTTGTTGGCAAAAATCGAACAATCAGATCAAAAGTTATGGCTGCTTGAAGTTTATGTGTAATTTGGAGCTAATTCCTGCATTACCACTGGAACCCACTATATATCGAACAATAAACAAACTTGAATGGTTATATCATACTCTCCATTGGATGTAGGGCTCTGAACTCATTCTAAAAAGGTATTGTTGGCAAAAATTGGGCAACTGGATTAAGAGTTCTGTCTGTTTGAAGTTTATGTGTCATTTAGAGCTAAATCCCACATTATCACTGCAACCCACTGTAGATCAACCACTAAACGACCTGGAATTGTTATCCATTGGATGTAGGGCTCTGCTCTCATTGTGAAAAGTTGTTGTGGGCAAAAAATCAGGCAACCGGATCAAAAGTTATGGATGTTTCAAGTTTAGGTGTCATTTGAAGCTAAATTTCGCATACTAGTGCAACCCGCTATATATCGACAACTAAATGAACTGCAATGGGTAAAAGTTGTGCTTCAATGAATATAGGGCTCTGAGCTCATTCCTATTGGATGTTATGGGGGTAAAATCAAACAACTAGATCAAAAGATATTGCTGTATAAAGTTTGAGTGTCATTTGGAGCTAAATCTCTCACTTTCACGACAAACCGCATATAAAATTCTTCCATTTTGGAAATTTATGCATTATTTGTAGCTAAATCT